>JAUCRC010000009.1:9135000-10335000 GCA_032399595.1 Tetragonula carbonaria
TTAGTGCAGTCTCATTAAATTTTAGCTCGTTAATTAGTTCACGATTTGAGGACAGTTTCATCGTAACAAAACCATCAGCTTCGAATTTATATTGTGCTTTGTCAAACGTCCAAAATACAAAACATTATACAGCCTTTGATTGCGGATAACCTACTTCATTTAGAATTCAAAATATTCTGCAGTCACTGATTGCTTCGTCAGGCATCACTCAAATGATCATCACAATTTTCGATTATTGCATTAACTTCTTAATTAATACCAAGAATTCAAAATATTCTATACCCTTCGATTATGCATAATCTGCTTTATTCAAATATTTACATTTATTTATCCAATCTTCAAAATATTTGACAGCCTATGATTCAAATATTCAACGTTCAATGTATAATCTCTTTTAATATTCAAAATATTTTCTAGCCTTCGATTATGCATAACTCACCCTACTGAATATTCAACGTCCAAAAGGGATCTAAAAAACCTGACTCATTCTAACAAATCGACCTGCTTCTATCAAAGTTCACCAGACATAACGTAACGAAAAAACAAAATTTTAGAATCGCCCCAGAAAGACACTGACCTCGTACCTAAAGACCCGTGTGTGCCATCACCTTGCGGCATGTACGGAGAATGCAGGAACATCGGTGGTACAGCTTCTTGTTCCTGTCTGTCGAGATACGTCGGATCCCCACCGACCTGTCGACCAGAATGTCGAGTGAACTCAGATTGTCCCATGAATCTTGCCTGTTCAAACGAAAGGTGCAGAGATCCTTGTCAAGGATCCTGTGGTGTCACGTCCCTGTGCACAGTTTACAACCACGTGCCTGTGTGCACTTGTGCCGAAGGATACACTGGAGACCCTTTCAGCAATTGCCACCCTGCACCCGTTAGACCAAGTAAGAAAATACGAACTGGAATTCGTGAATGGTTTGTAAGAAATACGAGACACGTTTATTCATTTAACAGCTGAACCAACCATAGTTGATCCCTGTGCATCGTCACCTTGTGGACCTAATGCACGTTGCGACGATGGAATTTGTACATGTTTGCCAGAGTATCAGGGAGATCCTTACGTTGCTTGTCGACCAGAGTGTGTGCTAAACACAGATTGTTCACAAAACAGAGCTTGTTTAAGGAACAAGTGTGTCGATCCCTGTCCTGGCACATGCGGTCGAAATGCACAGTGTTTGGTATTTAATCATGTGCCCATGTGCAGCTGTCCCAGTGGAATGGTTGGAAATGCATTTGTTCAATGCACTGCCCTTCAAGGTACTGCTCCAATGGAGTTTATTTTTGCTACCTTTAATTCATATCATTAGATCGCAAATGGCCACAATAAATTAGATAGCGTTATACTAATTTGCCACGTTATAATTAATATTTGTAACATTAAACTGACTTATCATGGTACTTCTCTGAATATCTACGATACTGTGCATAATGATAGATACCGTAAAGAGGAATCCCTGTTCGCCTACACCATGTGGACCAAACAGTGTTTGTCGGCAAATCAATGAACAACCAGTTTGCTCCTGCGTGTCAGGATTTTTGGGTGCACCACCAACTTGTAGACCAGAGTGCACAGTCAGTTCTGACTGTCCTTTATCAGAAGCTTGTAGTAATCAGAAATGTATTAGCCCCTGTCCTGGTTCATGTGGATTTAGGGCCACCTGCAACATCGTCAATCACAATCCTATATGCAGCTGCCCGTCAGGCCTCACTGGTGATCCATTTGTTCAGTGTATTCCACGACGTAAGACCTGTCTTTCGAACCGGTGACTCTTTAATAATATCTTTATAAAAAAGAAAGATAATAGAAACTTGCGTTTTTAGCACCTGAGCCACAAGTACCACAGAACCCATGCGAACCATCCCCATGTGGACCTAATTCCGAGTGTAGAGTCGTCAACGATGCTCCCTCTTGTTCTTGTTCATCGGAGTTCATAGGCACTCCACCAAATTGTAGACCTGAGTGTGTCAGTAATAGCGAATGTCCAAGTAATATGGCTTGTATGAATCAGAAATGTAGAGATCCTTGTCCTGGATCTTGTGGAGCTAATGCTGAATGTCGAGTTGTCAGTCATACACCTATGTGTGTCTGCCCTAACGATTACACAGGAGATCCCTTTACTCAATGTACACCCAGACCACGTAAGAATCCTGATTTTTATTCATTACGACATTATTATTGTACCCTTAGTAAAAGCGACCTGAATTGAAGTTTTTAATTTTGTATATTTTTCTAGCTAACAATTTATTTTCTAATTCAAATATTATATCTCTTATTTTCCAATTGATTGCTCTTTATCAGAGTTTTTACTTATTGCCATAATTTTAATTATATCCTGCTTTTTGTGGTTCATTTTATTATGCTTGAAAATTATTTCTAAAATTATACAAATAATATTTGACATCTTTTTAGCTGTCCCATTCAATATTTCTCCGTGCACCCCATCGCCGTGTGGTTTCAACGCTATATGCAAAGAACAGAACGGCGTAGGTTCATGTACCTGTTCGCCTGATTATATTGGCAACCCCTACGAAGGATGCCGCCCTGAATGTGTCATTGACACAGATTGTCCATCAGCATTAAGTTGCATTCGCTCTAAATGCCAAAACCCCTGTCCAGGAACCTGTGGCACAAATGCAGACTGCAGGGTTATCAATCATCGTCCTGCTTGCACGTGTATTCAAGGTTACAGTGGAAATCCATTCCAATACTGCACCTTGATGCGTGAAATAGGTACGAAGAAATTTTATATGCATAATGCAATTGAAATTGGACACATATATTGGACATACATTTACAATTAGACAAGCATACGCAATTAGATGGATTAGAAATCTCAGTTCATATATTTTCAAAAATCGTATGAAAATTTTCTTTTAATTTCAAATTAAAATCTTATAGAAGATGATATATACAAGGATCCGTGCAACCCATCACCTTGTGGACCAAATAGTCAATGTCGCGTAGTAAATGGTCAAGCAGTTTGCTCCTGTCTGCCAGAATTCACTGGCGCTCCTCCTATGTGTCGTCCTGAATGTACTGTGAACTCAGAGTGTCCTCAAGATCGCGCGTGCATTAATCAGAAATGTGTGAATCCATGTCCAGCTTCTTGTGGCACGTTCGCCACTTGTGTGATAAGAAATCACAGTCCAATTTGCGCATGCAGGGAATCATACACCGGAGATCCTTTCACTAGATGTTTCCCCATTCCACGTAAGATATTTCAGAACAGTTCAGACTAATTTATACTACTTTTGAAGCTAAGTTGATTTCTGATATTATAATTGCCCTTTTAGAAGCGTCACCACCTGCTGCAGTTGAAGTTTCACAACCTTGCTTGCCCTCTCCTTGTGGTCCAAATTCAGAGTGTCGTATGGTTAATAATGGTCCATCCTGTCAATGTCTACCCTCTTACATTGGAAGTCCACCAAATTGTCGTCCAGAGTGTACAGTGAACTCTGACTGTTCCCCTAATCAAGCCTGTATGAGACAAAAATGCAGAGATCCTTGTCCAGGTTCTTGCGGTTTCAACGCACAGTGTATGGTGTTGAACCATGTCCCTATGTGTTCCTGTTTGGACGGATACACTGGAGATCCATTTAACAGTTGCAATCTTGCTCCTGTCAGACCAAGTAAGACAATTTCAGAAAAAGGAGTACTGATTAATTTTTTAAACACTGAGGGACACCTACATTTCCTTTACAGTTGAACCAACAGTAGTTGATCCATGTGCATTATCACATTGTGGCCCCAATGCACGTTGCGACAATGGAATTTGCACTTGTTTACCAGAATATCAGGGAGATCCTTATGTTAGTTGTCGTCCAGAATGCGTACTGAATACCGATTGTCCTCAAAACAGGGCTTGTCTGAGAAATAAATGTATCGACCCTTGCCCTGGTACATGTGGTGTAAATGCAGAATGTCTAGTATATAACCATGTTCCCATGTGTAGCTGTTCCAACGGTATGGTTGGAAATGCATTTGTGCAGTGCACTGCGCTTCAAGGTACAATTAGAAGGACTTTCTATATGACACATATTTGATTCTAATCTAACATTTTTATAATTGTCTACCATATTTCCACAATAGATACCGTGAAAGAAAATCCCTGTTCACCTTCGCCATGTGGACCAAACAGTGTTTGTCGAGAGATCAATGGACAGCCAGTTTGTTCCTGCGTAGCAGGATATCTGGGTGCTCCACCGACTTGCAGACCAGAATGTATAGTCAGTACTGATTGCCCTCTGTCAGAAGCTTGCAGCAACCAAAAATGTGTAAATCCCTGTCCTGGTTCGTGTGGATTCAGAGCTCTTTGCAACGTTCTTAATCACAATCCCATATGCAATTGTCCATCGGATCTCACTGGTGATCCATTTGTTCAGTGTATTCCACGACGTAAGATCGATTCCTTTCCTTTGATTTCTTAAAAAAAAAACTTTCTGTTTTTTTTTAACAAATTTGATAAAAATATAACTCGTATATTTTTAGTACCCGAGCCCGTAGTGCCACGAAACCCGTGCGAACCATCTCCCTGCGGACCCAATTCTCAATGTAGAATCGTCAACGACGCACCCTCTTGTTCTTGTTCACCGGAATTCATAGGCACTCCTCCCAACTGCAGACCTGAATGCGTCAGCAATAGTGAATGTCCCAGTCAATTGGCCTGTGTGAATCAAAAATGCAGAGACCCGTGCCCAGGATCTTGTGGAACTAACGCCGAATGTCGTGTCGTTAGTCATACACCTATGTGTGTTTGTCCTAGTGATTATACCGGTGATCCCTTCACGCAATGTACACCTCGACCACGTAAGAATCAAGAAGTTTTTTCGCACTTTTCTTCATTTTTAATCCAACATAAGATATCTTCAGGATATTAAATTATTTTCTAAAACGTTTTAGCTGTCCCAGTCAATGTTTCTCCGTGCACCCCATCGCCGTGTGGTTTCAATGCTATATGCAAAGAACAAAACGGCGTAGGTTCATGTACATGTTTACCAGATTACATTGGCAATCCTTACGATGGTTGTCGTCCTGAATGTGTCATTGATACGGATTGTCCATCCGCATTGAGTTGTATACGATCTAAGTGCCAAAATCCTTGTCCGGGCACTTGTGGAATTAACGCAGAGTGCAAAGTCATCAATAATCGCCCTGCATGCACGTGCATTCAAGGATTCAGTGGAAATCCCTTCCAATATTGTACACTAATTCGAGAAATAGGTATGACCAAAGTATCAAGCATTCTTGCAGCTATTTGTTTCTTTGAGCAATGCAAAGGTAACAGTACATTTGTATATTTCGAAGATTATCTATAACATATTGAAATCTTGTAGAAGACGAAACAGAGTACAAAGATCCATGCAGTCCATCACCTTGTGGACCAAACAGTCAGTGTCGCGTAGTAAATGATCAAGGAGTATGTTCTTGTCTCCCAGAATTCACTGGTGCACCTCCTATGTGTCGCCCTGAGTGTACTGTGAACTCAGAATGTCCTCAAGATCGCGCATGTGTTAATCGGAAGTGCGTGAACCCGTGTCCAGCCTCTTGTGGCACGTTCGCCGATTGTGTAGTCAGAAATCATAGTCCATTCTGCACCTGCAGAGAATCATACACTGGAGATCCCTTCACTCGATGTTTCCCCGTTCCGCGTAAGACACAGTGAAACTAATTCGAAATACTTCGAAGTTAAACATATTTCTCATTTCGTAATTTTCCATTTAGAAGCAACTCCACCTACAGCAATCGAAGTTTCACAACCCTGTGTGCCTTCTCCATGTGGTCTAAATTCTGAATGCCGCGTGGTTAATGGAGGACCATCTTGTCAATGTGTATCAACTTATATCGGAAGCCCGCCAAACTGTCGACCAGAATGCACAGTGAATTCTGACTGTTCTCCTAATCAGGCTTGCATGAGAGAAAGATGTAGGGATCCTTGCCCAGGTTCTTGTGGTACCAATGCTCAATGCATGGTTCTTAATCATGTTCCTATTTGTTCATGTTTCGATGGATATACGGGAGATCCTTTCAGCAGTTGCACTCTTGCCCCTGTTGAACCACGTAAGAATATTAAAATAAAATTAAAATCTGAAAATTGTAATATGTTTGTAAAGCTGTTTTATTCTGAATGTATTTTATTCTTCGCAGCTGAACCAACTCTATCTGATCCTTGTGCATTGTCACCATGTGGTCCTAATGCACGTTGCGACAATGGAATCTGTACATGTCTTCCAGAATATCAAGGAGATCCTTATATAGGTTGTAGACCAGAGTGTGTACTAAATACAGATTGCTCTCAAAATCGAGCATGCCTAAGAAACAAGTGTGTCGACCCTTGCCCTGGCACATGTGGTCTAAATGCAGAATGTTTCGTGTATAATCACGTACCTATGTGCAGTTGTCCTAGTGGAATGAATGGAAATGCATTTGTTCAATGTACTGTGCTCCAAGGTAGAGATTGAGAAATACTGTTTATAGTATAAATTTACCAAACTATCTTACACTTCTTTAAATCTCTACTATGTCATTATCATAGATACCATAAAAGGAAACCCATGTTCACCTTCTCCGTGTGGACCAAACAGTGTCTGTAGAGAGATCAATGGTCAACCTATCTGCTCTTGTGTAGTAGGATTCTTAGGAGCACCACCAACTTGTAGACCAGAGTGCATAGTCAGCTCCGATTGTCCCTTGACACAAGCTTGCAGCAATCAGAAATGTGTTAATCCGTGTCCTGGTTCATGTGGATTCAGAGCCATCTGCAACGTTGTCAATCATAATCCCATATGTAGTTGTCCACCAGATTTGACTGGTGATCCGTTTGTTCAGTGTGTTCAACGACGTAAGATGTGTTTCTTCATATATGATTTCTTAATAGAACTTCTACGAGACGAAATAATAATTGTCCTTCATATTTTTAGCACCTAGACCCGCAGTGTCGGAAAACCCATGCGAACCCACTCCGTGTGGTCCCAGTTCTCAATGTAGAGTCATCAGTGATACTCCTTCTTGTTCTTGTCTATTGGAATTCGTAGGAGCACCACCAAATTGTAGACCTGAGTGCGTTAGTAATAGCGAATGTCAAAGTCGTCAAGCCTGTATAAATCAGAAGTGCAGAGATCCTTGTCCTGGATCATGTGGAGCTAACGCAGAGTGCCGCGTTGTTAGTCATACACCTATGTGTGTTTGTCCTAACAACTATACCGGTGACCCCTTCACTCAATGTGTTTCTAGGCCACGTAAGAATGGATTTTTTTTTCAACTATTTAATTTTTCAAATATATGTAATTACCAAGAACTTCCATCTTTTAAAGATTTGATAGATCATTCTTCTGGTGTTAATGTTTCTTATAATTTTGAATCGTTTTAGCTGTCCCTGTCAATCTCTCTCCATGTAGTCCATCACCATGCGGCTTTAACGCAATATGCAAAGAACAGAACGGAGTTGGGTCGTGTTCTTGTTTGTCTGATTATATTGGTAATCCATATGAAGGCTGTCGTCCCGAGTGTGTCGTTGACACTGACTGTTCATCTACATTGAGCTGTATACGATCCAAATGCCAAGATCCTTGTCCAGGCATCTGTGGTACAAATGCAGAATGTAAAGTCATTAATCACCGCCCTGCGTGCACTTGCATTCAAGGTTTTAGTGGAAATCCTTTCCAATCTTGCATCTTGATTCGTGAAATAGGTATGAATGAACCATTAATCTTATTTCATTAAATATCACTTTTATTCATGTATCAAATTTCTTGCATTTGGTTAATTAAAATTTTATAGAAGATGAAACAAAATACAAAGATCCGTGCGAGCCTTCGCCTTGTGGCCCAAATAGCCAATGTCGTATCGTTAATGGCCAAGCAGTCTGCTCCTGTCTACCAGAATACACAGGCACACCTCCTATGTGTCGTCCAGAGTGTGTTGTAAATTCAGAGTGTCCTCAAGATCGCGCGTGTATTAATCAAAAGTGCGTGAACCCATGTCCAGCTTCTTGTGGTATGTTCGCCTCTTGTGTAGTGAGAAACCATAGTCCAATCTGCGCCTGCAAAGAGTTATATACCGGAGATCCCTTCACTAGATGTTTCCCCGTTCCACGTAAGATATTTGAAAGTCTCTCTGTTCAAACATTTACATTGTTTGAACACTGTACAATTTGTTCAAATATTGTAATTGCTTTTTTAGAAACTACACCGCCTACAGCAGTCGAAATTTCACAACCTTGTTTGCCTTCTCCGTGTGGCCCAAATTCAGAATGTCGTGTAGTTAATGGAGGTCCATCATGCCAATGCCTACCAAATTACATCGGAAGCCCTCCAAATTGTCGACCAGAGTGCACAATTAACTCAGATTGTTCTCCTAGTCAAGCTTGCATGAAAGAAAGATGCAGAGATCCTTGCCCAGGTTCTTGTGGTGCCAATGCTCAATGCATGGTGCTCAATCATGTTCCTATATGTTCTTGTTTTAATGGATACACTGGAGATCCTTTCAGCAGTTGTTATCCCGTCCCTGTTAGACCAAGTAAGATAGCTAAAGAAATATAATTACGTTGAATATGTGAAACGTTTGAATATGAGAGACGTTTACTCCTTTCACAGCTGAACCGACTGTTACTGATTCATGTGCATTATCACCCTGTGGTCCTAATGCACGCTGCGATAGTGGAGTCTGTACATGTTTGCCAGAATATAAAGGAGACCCTTATATTGGTTGTAGACCAGAATGTGTATTGAACACTGACTGCCTTCAGAATCGCGCTTGCATAAGAAATAAATGTATTGATCCTTGCCCTGGTACTTGTGGTCGAAACGCAGAATGTCAGATTTATAATCATGTACCCATGTGCAGTTGCCCTAGTGGGACGATTGGAAATGCGTTCGTTCTATGTACAGTCGCCGAAGGTATAGCTAGAGATACCATTTTTTGAATTTTTAATTTGTATTGTTAGGAAATTGATGGCCACAGTATTTTTATTTATATCGTTTTATACTTGAATTATTAACACTAGCATAAAAAAATTCTTATAATATTTCTCTGGATAATTATGATATTATTATCACAACAGATACTACGAAAGGAAACCCCTGTTCACCTTCACCCTGTGGACCAAACAGTGTCTGTCGAGTGATCAATGGACAATCAGTCTGTTCCTGCGTAGCAGGATTCATGGGAGCACCACCAACTTGTAGACCAGAATGTGTAGTCAGTTCTGATTGTCCCTTGACACAAGCTTGTAGCAATCAGAAATGTGTAAATCCATGTCCCGGTTCATGTGGATTTAGAGCCACCTGCAACGTTGTCAATCATAATCCTATATGCAGTTGTCCACCTGATTTAACAGGCGATCCATTTATCCGCTGTATTTTACGACGTAAGGCTTGTTTTCTGAATATTTCAATGAAATTTCTCGAGACAATTAATCATAATTCACACATGTACTTTTAGCACCCGAACCTGTAGTGTCACAAAATCCATGCGAACCCTCTCCATGCGGACCCAATTCAGAGTGTAGAGTCATCAATGATGCACCCTCTTGTTCTTGTTCACCGGAATTCATAGGCATCCCGCCAAATTGTAGACCTGAATGCGTCAGTAATAGCGAATGTCCTAGTCAGTTAGCCTGTATCAATCAAAAATGCAGAGATCCGTGTCCTGGATCATGTGGAGCTAACGCAGAGTGTCGCGTTGTTAGTCATACTCCTATGTGTGCCTGTCCTAGCGACTATACTGGTGATCCCTTCACGCAATGTACACCTAAACCACGTAAGGCTCAGGAAATAATTCTTTTTCTTTTCGGATTAGGATTTAATCACTAGACTGCGGTTTTTCATGCAATGATAGAAAATTTTAAAGTCCTAAATTGTACCGAATGCATATATTATGAAAAATTATATAAAATATTCTATAACATTATATCTTATAAGTGTAGTACCTATGATATATAATTTTTTAAATTATGTTCTTTTAAAATATGAATTTGCATAACGATTCGTGATCTGTTAGTTACAAAGATATTAATTTTTTTTTTTTTTGAGATACTAAATTACTGTTCAAAATATTTTAGCTGTTCCTGTTACTCTTTCTCCATGTAGTCCATCACCATGTGGGTTTAATGCTATATGCAAAGAACAGAACGGCGTAGGTTCATGTACCTGTTCGCCTGATTATATTGGCAACCCCTACGAAGGATGCCGCCCTGAATGTGTCATTGATACAGACTGTCCATCAACATTAAGTTGCATTCGCTCTAAATGCCAAGATCCCTGTCCAGGAACCTGTGGCACAAACGCAGAGTGCAGGGTTATCAATCATCGTCCTGCTTGCACGTGTATTCAAGGTTACAGTGGAAATCCATTCCAATACTGCACCTTGATGCGTGAAATAGGTACGAGAGAATCTTCCCAAATTTTTACAAATAATTTTTATTTATTATTTTAATCACGTTGTATTAATTCTACTAATTTTAACAAATTCTTCACATGTATGAATTTAGTAGCTCCTAAAAATCAGAAGTAATATTTTTATGAGTAATATTTTTATGATGTAAAATAGAAATCAAAATTTCTTGTAGAAGACGAAATGAAATATAAGGATCCATGTAGTCCGTCTCCTTGTGGACCAAACAGTCAGTGTCGCGTAGTAAATGGCCAAGGAGTTTGCTCTTGTCTGCCAGAATTTACTGGACCACCTCCAATGTGTCGTCCCGAATGTACTGTAAATTCAGAATGCCCTCAAGATCGCGCGTGCGTTAATAAGAAATGCGTGAATCCATGTCCAGCTTCGTGTGGTACTTTCGCTACTTGTGTGATCAGGAACCACAGTCCAATTTGTGCCTGTAGGCCGTCGTATACGGGAGATCCTTTCACAAGATGCTTCCCCGCACCACGTAAGATAGCTGGAACATAATTTAAACTGCTTTAAAGTTAATGAGATTTCTTATTTTGTAATTTTTTATTTAGAAGCAATTCCACCTACAGCAGTTGAAAGTACACAACCTTGTTTGCCCTCTCCTTGTGGTCCAAATTCAGAGTGTCGTGTGGTTAATAATGGTCCATCTTGCCAGTGTCTAGCTACTTACGTTGGAAGTCCTCCAAATTGTCGACCAGAATGTACAATTAACTCAGACTGTTCTCCTAGTCAAGCTTGCATGAGACAAAGATGCAGAAACCCTTGTCCAGGTTCTTGTGGTATCAATGCCCAATGCACGGTTCTCAGTCATGTTCCTATATGTTCCTGTTTCGAAGGATATACAGGAGATCCTTTCAGCAGTTGCAGCTTTGCCCCTGTTAGACCAAGTAAGAAATTAAAAGAAAATTATGATTTTAAAATTATAAAGAATTTCTAAGGTCATACGTTCGTCCCTTTTATAGCTGAGCCAACTATAATTGATACTTGTGCATCATCGCCTTGTGGTCCAAATGCACGTTGCGACAATGGAATCTGCACATGTCTTCCGGAATATCAGGGTGATCCTTATGTAGCTTGTCGTCCGGAATGTGTACTAAATACAGATTGTCCTCAGAATAGGGCTTGTCTAAGGAACAAGTGCATCGATCCTTGTCCTGGTACATGCGGTGTAAATGCAGAATGTTTCGCGTATAATCACGTACCTATGTGCAGTTGTCCTAGTGGAATGATTGGAAACGCATTCGTTCAATGTAATATACTTCAAGGTAGAGTTTGATGAATTTTTTTCCCAACTCTAGACAGGATTCATATCACAGATAGCTAATGTTATTTATAACTTTATCACATAAAATATGAAATATCAAGTTGAATGCAATACTATACAATTTAATAATTGTAACAATGAAAGATACTAACTGGAGAATTGGAGGCAAAGATCCAACAATATTAGTTGAAAAAGAATTATTCTCGTTTGCAAAATTAATTGAAAAAAATTTTCATAATACCATTTCTCTGTATTTTTTTATGGTACAGAAACCGAAAAAGGGAACCCATGTTCGCCGTCACCTTGCGGACCTAATAGTGTCTGTCGAGAGGTCAATGAACAAGCAGTGTGTACCTGTGTAGCAGGATTCCTAGGTAGTCCACCTACCTGCAGACCAGAGTGTATAGTCAGTTCTGACTGTGCTCTAACAGAAGCCTGTAACAATCAAAAATGTATAAATCCCTGTCCTGGTACGTGTGGATTTAGAGCCATTTGCAACGTTGTGAATCACAATCCTATATGTAGCTGTCCATCTGAACTCACTGGCGATCCATTCGTTCAGTGTGTACCACGACGTAAGATTTATTCTTCTTATGCCTGTTTGCTCACAAATTTTTACGTAAAATATAAAGATAACTAATGTTATCTCCTTTTAGCACCTGAGCCACAAGTACCACAGAACCCATGCGAACCATCCCCATGTGGACCTAATTCCGAATGTAGAGTCGTCAACGATGCTCCCTCTTGTTCTTGTTCACCGAAATTCCTAGGTGCTCCACCCAATTGTAGACCTGAGTGTGTCAGTAATAGCGAATGTCCAAGTAACGTGGCTTGTATGAATCAGAAATGTAGAGATCCTTGTCCTGGATCTTGTGGAGCTAATGCTGAATGTCGAGTTGTCAGTCATACACCTATGTGTGTCTGTCCTAACGATTACACAGGAGATCCCTTTACTCAATGCACATCTAGGCCATGTAAGAATTATGAAATATTTTTTTATTTGACTTGGAATATATTTAAATTTCTTCAGTTTCTCTCTGATTATTTTATCATATTTTAGCGGTCCCAGTCAATCTTTCCCCATGCAGCCCATCACCATGTGGTTTCAATGCTATGTGCAAAGAACAAAATGGTGTGGGATCATGTACCTGTTTACCTGACTATATCGGTAATCCCTACGAAGGATGTCGTCCTGAATGTGTGATTGACACGGATTGCACATCTACGTTGAGTTGTATAAGATCTAAATGCCAAGATCCATGTCCTGGTACTTGTGGAACGAACACTGAATGTAGAGTTATTAATCACCGCCCTGCTTGCACATGTATTCAAGGTTACAGTGGAAATCCATTCCAATATTGTACTCCTGTCCCGATAGGTATGAACAAACTTTCAACAATTTTATCATTAACATGATAAATATTTTGTATATTCGGAATAAGCTTTATAAATAGAAAAATCAAGGTTTATTTGAAAGACTCAGAGACCAACCAGAATAAGTTTTTTTATATTAAAAATAGAGACATAGGATAATTGTTTATAATATGTTTAATATTAAAATAAGTTATACAAAGAAATTATGAAGATAAAAAGAAATATTTTTTTATTAAACATTGTTAGAGAATTTGCCTTTTTTTACAAGTTCTTTTGAATAATTTATTTTAATATTAAAATTCACGTATAATGCAGACAATTAGTTTACTATTATGTCAAAATCTTCAGACATTGGAACAGTTCATTTATCGTAATAACAGTATTATAATAATTATAATATGATGAATAAACTATTTCATCAACTGAAGATTTTGACAATAAAATTATACGTGTATAGTACAAGTCAGTTTTAATGAGAAATGAGTTCATTAACTTCTGAGCTCTCCATTTATAACTAATTGCTACAAAAAATATTTTTCATGTTGTAAAACAAATTAAAATCTTACAGAGGATGAAACAAAAAATAAAGATCCGTGCAATCCTTCACCTTGCGGACCAAATAGTCAGTGTCGCGTTGTAAATGGACAAGGTGTTTGCTCCTGTCTACCAGAATTCACGGGTACACCTCCAATGTGTCGTCCCGAGTGTACTCTAAATTCAGAGTGTCCTCAGGATCGCGCATGTGTTAATCGGAAGTGCGTGAACCCGTGTCCAGCCTCTTGTGGCACGTTCGCCGATTGTGTAGTCAGGAATCATAGTCCATTCTGCACCTGCAGAGAATCATACACTGGAGATCCGTTCACTAGATGCTTCCCTACTTCACGTAAGATATTCCGAAAGTAATTTGATCTTCTATCGCCGACATGAAGCCTGAATTTTAGAGATAATCATCACTTTAAACTTCTATAAGTTCCATCATAATCTCAAACGAACAGTATCGGTGGTAGAGAATTATATTATTTTAAAGACAGATAAATTCTTCATTTCGTAATTTCCGATTTAGAATCAACATCACCTACAGCAGTTGGGGTTTCACAACCTTGTCTACCTTCCCCTTGCGGACCAAATTCAGAATGTCGCGTAGTCAATGGAGGACCATCCTGTCAATGTCTACCTACGTACATCGGTAGCCCTCCAAACTGTCGTCCAGAGTGTACAGTAAATTCTGATTGTTCCCCTAGTCAAGCTTGTATGAGAGAGAGGTGCAGAGACCCTTGTCCAGGTTCTTGTGGTTCCAATGCTCAATGCATGGTGCTTAATCACGTTCCAATATGTTCCTGTTTCGAAGGCTACACGGGGGATCCTTTCAGCAATTGCTATTCTGTCCCGGTTAGACCAAGTAAGAAAATTGAAAATACATTGTTAAATAGAATTTATGATATGTTTTAAAAACACGAGAGATACATTTATTTCCTTCATAGCTGAACCGACCGTCGTCGATCCCTGTGCATCATCGCCTTGCGGTCCCAATGCACGTTGCAACAATGGAATTTGTATATGTTTACCAGAGTATCAGGGAGATCCGTACGTTGGTTGTCGACCAGAATGCGTACTGAATACAGATTGTCTTCAGAATAGAGCTTGTATAAGAAATAAGTGTGTTGACCCTTGCCCTGGCACATGTGGTATAAATGCAGAATGTCTGATATACAATCATGTACCCATGTGCAGCTGTCCCAATGGAATGGTTGGAAATGCGTTTGTTCAGTGCAATATCGTGGAAGGTACAATATTTCTTCAACCCTTAATTTATATCAGTAGATTATTGGTTACAATACTTCACACACAATACTTATTGGACCACAATACTTCCAGTTATGTCCGTGTATATTTTAACTTCTATTTTACAATTAATTACAGAAGTCTACATAAATCTGTTAAGTTTGATATATATAAAAAAAGAAGGATTTTGGATATTTTATGGATATCAATTAACTTGTTAAGTAATGTTAAAATGTTGAAATATTTTTTCTGCATATTTGAAATTTGTCAGATGTATGTAAAGTTTTATTTTATATGTTTGTTAGCATTCACTATTAATAAGGTTTATGTCATGATATTTCAAAAGAATGAGACACTTTCGCATGCTTCTGTCAATATTCATAATTATGCCACAAATTAGGGGTTTTCGAACTGTCTCGACAGGCGTCAGTATACTAGTGTCCTAATAAAGAACTCAAAAGTAAACTCTCCTAAACATGTACCTTATTGTAATGATGACAGATGTTGGAAAGGAAAATCCTTGCTCACCTTCGCCTTGTGGACCAAACAGTGTCTGTCGAGAAATCAATGGACAACCCGTCTGTTCCTGCGTAATAGGATTCCTGGGTACACCACCTTCTTGTAGACCAGAGTGTACAGTCAGCTCCGATTGTCCTTTGACAGAAGCTTGTAACAATCAGAAATGTGTAAACCCCTGTCCTGGTTCATGCGGATTTAGAGCCACCTGCAACGTTGTCAATCACAATCCCATATGCAGCTGTCCATCTGATTTAACTGGCGATCCATTTGTTCAGTGTGTTCCACAACGTAAGACTTGTTCCCTGATATTTCAATGATCAACGAAATTTTTTCATCAACGCAATTAATCATAATTCACACATGTACTTTTAGCACCCAAGCCTGTAGTGCCACAAAACCCATGTGAACCCTCTCCATGCGGACCCAATGCAGAATGCAGAGTCATCAATGATGCACCCTCTTGTTCTTGTTCACCGGAATTCATAGGCACCCCACCCAATTGCAGACCTGAATGTGCCAGCAATAGCGAATGTCCTAGTAAGCTGGCCTGCATGAATCAGAAGTGCAGAGACCCTTGTCCTGGATCCTGTGGGGCAAGCGCTGAATGTCGTGTTGTCAGTCATACTCCCATGTGTGTCTGTCCTAACGACTATACTGGAGACCCTTTCACTTTATGTTCACCTGTACCACGTAAGAATGAAGTATTTCTTTTTTTAACTTGCAAATTACAATCGCCAAAGATTTTGATTCTTTGAAAATATTATGTTCAGTTTGCTTTTTCAGTTTAATTTTCTTTGATTCCTTAAAAATACTAGTTTCTACTTTTCCAAATTATAGTCGCCAATAATTCTCCTACGGCATTTTTTATTCTTTACTGTTATTGTCATTTATTCATATACACAACAGTAGCAATAATCTTGAACAGTCGAAATCTTTCACATTAATTATATTTACTGATCACTTTTTATTATTTCGAAAATTTTTAGCTGTCCCTGTCAATGTGTCACCGTGCACCCCATCGCCATGCGGTTTCAACGCGATGTGCAAAGAACAAAACGGTGTAGGCTCCTGTATCTGTTTAGCCGATTATATAGGCAATCCCTACGAAGGTTGTCGCCCTGAGTGTGTCGTTGACACCGACTGTCCATCCACAATGAGCTGCATACGCTCTAAATGTCAGGATCCTTGTCCAGGCACTTGTGGTACAAATGCAGAGTGCAAAGTTATCAATCATCGTCCTGCTTGCACATGTATTCAAGGTTACAGTGGAAATCCCTTCCAATATTGTACTTTGATACGTGAAATAGGTATGAGTACACTCTCAGTCGTCCTTGCATTTAATTTAAAATTTGAACTTAATTGGAAAGAGTGACTGAAAAATAAAGCAGTATATTAAGTAATATGAATTTGCATAAAAATCTAAATTATAAACTATCATTTTGGTATCAAATTCAGTTCTAAAATCGAAATACCAAAAAGATGTCACTCTTTCGAAAACTATCAAAATATTTCACACGATGCTAATTAAAATTTTATAGAAGATGAGACAATGTACAAAGATCCATGCAACCCGTCATCTTGCGGACCGAACAGTCAATGTCGCGTTATAAATGGCCAAGGAGTTTGTTCATGTTTGCCAGAATATACAGGCACACCTCCCATGTGTCGTCCCGAATGTGTTCTAAACTCAGAATGTCCACAAAATCGCGCGTGCGTTAATCAGAAATGTGTGGACCCATGTCCTGCTTCCTGTGGAACATTTGCCACTTGTGTAGTTAGGAATCATAGCCCAATTTGTGCATGTAGAGAATTATATACTGGGGATCCTTTCATCAGATGTTTCCCTGTTCCACGTAAGGCATTTTGAAACTAATTTAAATGTCGAAATTAGTTTAAATTGCTTAGATTTTTCATTTTGTGATTTTTCATTTAGAATCAACACCACCTACAGCAGTCGAAGTTTCACAACCTTGTTTGCCCTCTCCTTGTGGTCCAAATTCAGAGTGTCGTGTGGTTAATAATGGTCCATCCTGTCAATGTCTACCTTCTTACATTGGAAGTCCACCAAATTGTCGTCCAGAGTGTACAGTGAACTCTGATTGTTCCCCTAGTCAAGCTTGTATGGGAGAAAAATGCAGAGATCCTTGTCCAGGTTCTTGCGGTTTCAATGCCCAGTGTAGAGTATTTAATCACGTTCCTATGTGTTCCTGTATCGAAGGATACACTGGCGATCCTTTCAGTCAATGCAATCAATTAATCAGTCCTCGTAAGTAATAGTTTCTCAGAAATATTCTTCATTTAATATTTTTAGTCTTTATTTTGTCGTTTTCATTCGTTCATCTAGAAGAATTCTTTAATTATTACTTACTAATTTGATCTCCATTTAGTTAACTCTTTTCCAGTAACTTTTTAATCGTCTCATTTACCCAATTTTGTTGGACATTAAAAAATTATTTAAAATTTTGAATCTTCAGCTGAACCGTCAGAGATAGATTTATGTAATCCATCTCCCTGTGGACCAAATGCTATATGCGACAATGGAATTTGCTCTTGCATGCCTGATTACTATGGAGATTCCAATATCGGTTGTCGACCAGAGTGTGTACTTAACAACGATTGTCCTCGAAACAGAGCTTGCGTGAGGAATAAGTGTGAAGATCCTTGTGTCGGTGCATGTGCCACTGATGCAATTTGCGAGGTGGTTAATCATGTTCCAATGTGCAGTTGTCCTGCTGGATTCGAAGGGAATGCCTTTGCATTCTGTCGTCCAGCTATAGGTACGTCGCTATTTTGGAAAATGAACTCTCTGTTTCTTTAATTTAACACGTTCGCTATCGCTGTTTGTTCAAATATTAAGTTTTCACGTATATTATTAAAATCAGATAAATAGTCAACATCGCACATGTTTATATATTTGTAACAATATTATTTTTATTCATTTATCGAAGCATATTAATAATTATAATTTTATATTGATCCGTGGTGAACTTTATTTCGAAGTGACAAAATCGTGCACTGTTCGAGCAGAGAACTAATTGCATTTTAGCAACTGTAAATATTAATAAAATAACAATTAATAAAATAACTATGAAAAATGTTGCAATATTAGAAAAGTTTGTCAGTGTACGAACTGCACAGAAGCATCTCTTATTATACTTCTCTTATTACACATTACAGCTGATAGCGGACGTGTTAAAACGTCAGCTAGATCAAGATAATTAATTACGTTAAGAATGTCAATTAAATGAAAATCTCCTCACAAATAATTATATTTCAACAGCCGAACTTCCATCTAATCCATGCAGTCCATCGCCTTGCGGACCTAATAGTCAATGTCGAGCGAAGAATGGCCAAGCAATTTGTAGTTGCGTACCAGGTTACTTAGGAAACCCACCAATTTGTCGTCCAGAATGTGTGGTTAGCTCTGATTGTCCACCAAATGAGAGTTGTAGTAATCAGAAGTGTATAAATCCATGTGTGGGCACTTGCGGCTTGGCAGCTCGTTGCACCGTCGCGAATCGTAATCCTATTTGTCATTGTCCTGAAGGATTCACGGGAGATCCTTTCGTTAGGTGTACCCCACTTCGTGAGTTTTCTTTTTTAACTCAGGGATTCAGTGCGAAAATGGTACAATGTTTTTGATTTAAACGCAATTAAACTAATACGAGAAATATCGTTGACATTACGGTAATAGACAGATTATGAAACGAAAATAAAATTACACTTAACTAAATATTTTTTAATCTCTAAATATCTCTTTACCTTTTTGAAAAAAAAAATACATTTGTACCAATGTTTGACTGAATCTTTCATATACCATAAACGCTTAAATATCCCCAAAGATTTCATTTTTAAAATAAAATTTGTAGCACAAGTTCCACCAGAACCGATAAACGTTTGCCAGCCATCACCATGTGGACCCAACGCTCAATGTCAGATATCAGGGAACTCACCTTCCTGTAGTTGTCTACCTGAATTTATCGGTTCACCACCATATTGCAAGCCAGAGTGCATCAGTAACAGTGAATGTCCTACGAATTTAGCCTGCATAAATAAAAAATGTCGCGATCCTTGTCCCGGTTCCTGTGGTGCCAATGCAGAATGCAGAATAATTAGTCACACACCTATGTGCGTTTGTTCTCCTGGTTTCGTTGGTGATCCATTTGTACAGTGTATTCCAAAGCTAGGTAAGAAATGATTAAAATATCAAAGAGATCTCCATTATCCATTATTAGAATGTCCAAAAAATATTTTGTTCTCAAATGAGTTCTTTGTAAGAGAAATAATTTCAAATTTATAGTCGCCCAGAGTCCAGTAGAGAAATTCACCCCGTGTATACCATCTCCCTGTGGGTCTAATGCAGTGTGTAACGAACAAAATGGCGCTGCGTCTTGTAAATGCATTGCCGATTATATCGGAAATCCTTATGAAGGCTGTCGACCAGAATGTGTCATTAATTCTGATTGTTCAGCTAATCAAGCTTGCATTAGGTCTAAATGTCAGAATCCTTGTCCAGGATTCTGTGGATATAATGCTGTTTGTCAAATTGTTAATCATACTCCACTGTGTACTTGTCAGTCTGGATACACTGGAGATCCGTTCGTTCAATGTAACGTTATTCAAGCTCCACGTAAGTTTTTTTAGTATAGTAGAATTTTCTTCTCTTCATTATTCGAGAATTTACTATTTGAATGTTTCATTGTTAGAATTTTCTTGTACTTGAACGTTCTATTATTTGAACAGCGTGTGTAGTTTTTTAATTAACTTAATATGAAAATTGATATCATATGATATCATTGATATTTTATGTAAAAGTATCAGAGGAAAAATATATGATAATAATTAAATTGAGAAAAATGAAAGAAAATAGTAAAATTATCGTGAAAATCTTGTTTTTCTATCAATTTGGATATCTATCTCTCTACCAATCTGATGGCCACTGATGTTTCAGAGATTACAAACATAATATTGAAATTAAAAATCTACATGGTTTTTAATTAACACGGACATTTTTATAGCGGAACCAGCCGACCCTTGCAGTCCATCTCCTTGCGGTCTAAACAGTCAGTGTCGTGCATCCAATGGACAAGCTATTTGTTCATGTTCACCCACATTTTTGGGATCTCCACCAATGTGCAGACCAGAGTGTACAATCAGCACAGACTGCACAACGAACCGTGCTTGCAAAAATCGCAAATGCGTCGATCCTTGTCCTGGAATTTGTGGTATAAATGCCAGATGCGAGGCCATTAATCATAGTCCGATTTGTAGCTGTAACGTAGTATACACGGGCGATCCTTTCGTTAGATGTTTCAGAGTTACAAGTGAGTAATTAGATGTCAGTTGTTGCGAAATTATTTAATCCATTCGGGGCTGATTTCTAATTAAAAAAATAATTCTCAATGATTGACATTTAGAAATCCTGATGGTTTTAATCGCAAATTATTGATTTTCTTATTCATTTTAGAATTAATACTCTTATATTTATTATATTTTTAGTTATTTGTAGTATTTCTGCACGTTCGTATTTTTTCGATTACTTTTCTATAACATCTATAATGATAGCTTGAATTCCATACACAATATAAATTAGACTTAAATATTAAATTAAATTGAAATTAAAATAGAAATTAAAACAATAAGAACATATGATTTAAGAAACTTCATAGAAAATAAATAATGCGTTAAAACCGATTGTCAAAAAATATATCAAAGTGCAATATTTCGTGGAAAAAATAATAGTATATTCTAAATAGTAATATTTTTCTTTAGTGGTATCAGAACCAGTAAATCCTTGCGTTCCTTCACCCTGTGGTCCATTCTCCGTGTGTCGTGTCATTGGAAATGCGGACCTACCAAGCTGTACCTGTATGGATGATTATATAGGAACTCCACCAAACTGTCGACCACAATGTACTATCGATTCTGAATGTGCCAGTAACCGAGCTTGCCTCAGGCAAAAGTGTACAGATCCTTGTCCAGGCTCCTGTGGCACTGGAGCAGAGTGTCTAGTAGTAAACCATATGGCTGTGTGCACTTGTCCCCGAGGATTCACAGGCGACCCATTTGCCAATTGCTTCCTAGAGTCTCCTCGTAAGGATCAGCGATCAATTTTCAAATTTTACAGAAACGAAACATCAAGACATTTTTCAAAGCTAGGGTTTAACTCCTAATTGGTATCATAGAACGTTGAAAGCTATAAAAATTTTAGTTTCATTTCGGAACTTCTATTTTATCTCCATCTAAGGAGAATATTAAATACAAAATAAAATTAAACACTAAATTTTTATAATATGATACAAATTACCATAATCATCTGTGACCTTACCACCGACTCGATACCACTTAAGGATTAATAGTATTCTTCAAGACACAGTTTCACCCTTTAATAATATCTTTCCTGCTAGCTTCACCACCAGCACCCCAAGACGCCTGCAACCCCTCACCATGCGGATCAAACGCACTCTGTCGCGATGGTGTATGCACTTGTCTGCCAGAATATCGCGGCGATCCATATTACGGATGTCGACCAGAATGTGTTCAGAACCCAGACTGTCCTCTAGATAGAGCTTGCAATCGTAACAAGTGTTTCGATCCTTGTACTGGCGTGTGTGGACAAAATGCCGAGTGTGTGGTGATAAATCACACTCCCATGTGCAGTTGTCCAGATGGCATGTCAGGAAACGCGTTCACAGCCTGTTTCCCAGTAAAAGGTAAATTCGATCAGCAATACTCAATTTCTATTATGTGTATATTTTGATGAGATTTATGATGGCTATTCAATGGTCGAGGTGTTGAAATAATAATTGAAGAACTTAAACCGAAGCTATTATTATTTAGGATTTAGTAATTTGATAATACACACACGATGTTCAGAAACGTGCTTTTTATAGAGAAATTCTAAATTACTTTAGAATTATATTTTATATAAAAATAAAAAATTTTGCTTGTGAACTCTGTATGCAGACCCAGAAGTATTACAACCCTGCAACCCGTCACCCTGCGGTCCAAACAGTAGATGTCAAGACATCAGTGGACAGGCAGTCTGTTCCTGTGTCCCTGGTTACATAGGAAACCCTCCGTCTTGTCGACCTGAATGTATCGTGAACAGCGACTGCCCATTGAACGAAGCTTGCGTGAACCTCAAGTGTAGAGACCCGTGTCCTGGATCCTGTGGAGTGACAGCTAGATGTCAGGTGGTCAATCATAATCCTATTTGTAGCTGCCCTCCGGCATTCACTGGCGATCCCTTCGTACGTTGCTTACCTAAATGTACGTGCCTTTTGGAATCATTTGAATAATTTGAAAATGACTCTTTGAACAGACGAGAGAAATTTAACTTTTCGGTTTTCTTCTTTAAAAGCTGAAGAACCCGTGCAACCGGCCAGTCCCTGTCAGCCATCGCCGTGTGGTCCGAACGCAATTTGTCAAGTGATTAACAACTCTCCATCGTGCACCTGTAAACCAGAGTTCATTGGTACTCCTCCAAATTGCAAGCCGGAGTGTATCAGTAATAGCGAGTGCAGTAGTCACTTGGCATGTATCGAACGTAAATGCAGAGATCCTTGCGCTGGTTCTTGCGGCTCGAACGCGGAATGTCACGTTGTGAATCATGTCCCGTCGTGCATTTGCGCGAAAGACTTTACGGGAGATCCGTTCGTTCAGTGCATCGCTAGACAACGTAAGTGTCTTGAATGAGACAAGAGTGATCAAGCAACTTCAGTAACTTAATAATCGATTAAAATTTAATAATTTAGTCGTTAATTTCTTTTAGCGGAAACAACGATCGCGCCTAGACCCTGTCAACCTTCTCCATGTGGAGCAAATGCTATTTGTCGCGAACAAAATGGTCTTAGCTCTTGCACATGCTCCCCCGAGTATATCGGTAATCCTTACGAAGGTTGTCGACCAGAGTGCACTCGATCATCAGATTGTCCCTCTCATTTAGCTTGTATCAGATCCAAATGTCAAAATCCTTGTCCTGGTATTTGTGGCTCCAATACCAATTGTCAAGTCGTGAACAATCTACCTGTGTGCACTTGTATCCCACAATACACTGGCGATCCATACGTCAACTGCGTATACAGAGTTCCCACGAGTGAGTAAATAATAGAAATAATTGAGGAGTGCAAAAAGAGAAACGTGATAAATTATATTTTTCATTTTTTACAAAGAAGAAGTTTTTAAAGAGATACTTTCTTGGAAATCATTTGTAATTGTCATTTTTCTCTGCAATTTTCAACTTATCGTATTGACTAATAGATCAATAATCTTCTCAGTAATTCAATTATTAAAACATTGTTTTAATGACTTTTCTAGTCATAAAGTAACATCATAAACAAAAAATCAACAGAATATCAGGTTTTTCTCTCGCCACCTTCAATTTCTCTTTCTATTCTCATATGGAAACAAAAATTCCACGGAGTTGAAAACTTTACAGTTGAAGAAGAACGAGATGTATGTCGATCATCCCCTTGCGGTCCGAATAGTCGATGTCAGAATGTAAATGATCAGGCAGTATGCTCTTGCCTGCCTCAGTACGTAGGAACTCCACCAAACTGTAGGCCAGAATGTGTTGTAAATTCGGAATGTAACTCGAATCTCGCATGTATTAATCAGAAGTGTAAAGATCCTTGTCCTGGCACCTGTGGTCGCAATGCACAGTGCAAGGTTGTGCATCATAGTCCAATTTGTAGCTGCGGAAGCGATTCGACAGGAGATCCGTTCGTCTATTGTTTCCCTGCTCCAAGTAAGATGAGAAAAAAATTCTTGTTCTTCGTAAAAAAACTTCGTAAAAAAGTTTTTAATAATTTTATATACTTGAAGAAGAATTGTTATTCGATTGATGATAAAATTATGAATTTTGAAACATGGCTCGAAAGAATTGGAAATTCTTACTGGAAATCAACGAGGAAATGTATATAAAAATGTGAGATAAAAGAAAAGATTGTTCGTCTAAGTATCAATTATTATTGTTAACTTCATATTTATGATAGTTTTCCGAATATGATAGTAGTGGTAAGTCAAATTGTTGTCAAATTATCAAATTCTAGTTTTAATCAAAATGGAATGATATATTTTCTCTTTAGTATATTCTTTCGATCCATATGAAAAAATTTAAGAATTCCATTATCAATTGAACAACGTTTCCCTATCAGTATCTCATATTCCAACGATATTTACTGTATAGTGCCAAAACCAGAAGAACAATACCCAAAAGATCCGTGCGTTCCATCCCCCTGTGGTCCAAACGCGATGTGCAAGGCTCTTGGAGAGACTCCAGTCTGCACTTGCATGAATAATTACATCGGAATGCCACCAAATTGTCGATCACAGTGTTCCATCAATTCAGATTGTCCAGCAAATGAAGCTTGCACTGGAGACAAGTGTAGAGATCCTTGTCCAGGATCTTGTGGCGTGAACGCACGTTGTACAGTGGTGAATCATACACCAACTTGTACTTGTCCCGAAGGATTCACCGGTGATTCTTTCATCATCTGTTTGTCAATTCCTTCGCCAATAAGTAAGTCCTAATGGATTCTATTAATTATACTAATGGAATTTCAGTAATTATATACGGTGGTAGATAAAAGACAAATAATGTCTCTATTCTGAGTGAAATAATACTGGGATTAATATTGATACCAAGTTGTAACTAGAGAGAAGTGCTAGTCAGTATTATACTTTCTAGTAATCTAGTCAATTGTATATTTTGTAAGTGTTATACTAGAAGGAATACATTAACTTGTTTCAGTCCCAGAATCCCCAACAGACCCATGCAACCCATCACCTTGTGGACCAAACGCACAGTGCAATGATGGCGTATGCACTTGCATGTCTGGTTACCTGGGCGATCCATATACCATTTGTCGCCCTGAATGCGTTATCAACACCGATTGCTCCCGAAACGAAGCTTGTCTCTTGCACAAATGCAGAAATCCCTGTATAGGAACTTGTGGAATAAATGCAGAATGCAACGTCATCAATCATCTACCCATGTGCAGTTGCCCTAGGAACATGACAGGCAACGCTTTCGTTTCGTGTAGCCCTGTTCAAGGTTGGTTCCCCGACTTCTTTCCTTTTAATTATTTCCCTGAATTATTTTCACTTGCATAATGGATATGAAACCGAAAAACATAATAAAATGGACGAAATAAAATAGTTACTAATTGAAAATATAGTAAAAAAAGAATATCACGATCATACGTGAGTTTATCAAAAATGCAAATTACAATTGCACATACATACGCTATAATTATTAGAGTGTATTAAATATTAAATTTAGAAATCGGGTAACTTTATTAGCACATTATTATTAATATTTTGAATATGCAGAAACCAGCATAGTTGATCCGTGCAACCCATCACCCTGTGGTCCAAACAGTCACTGTCGTCCCTTCAATGGTCAAGCTGTCTGCAGTTGCGTTACTGGATTCAGAGGATCACCACCATTCTGTAGACCAGAGTGTGTCGTTAGCACCGATTGTCCACGTAACAGAGCATGCAGTAATCAGAAATGCATCGATCCTTGTCTCGGTGCTTGTGGACTATCCGCCCAATGTACCGTGATCAATCATAATCCTGTGTGTAGCTGTTTCGAACAGTACACAGGAGATCCATTTGTTCAGTGTACCCCGAAAAGTAAGAACTGTTTACCAAACCAAATATTTCTCATTGAAACTATATTTTTATCCTGGTTCTTCTTGGAAATTTAGAAATTTGAGATTCTTCAAAAATCTTTTCCTTGAAATTTATAAATTCAAAATTCTTGAAAAATCAAAGCATATCTTTATACTTATTGAATACTTCTATTCTGAAAAGTAATGCTTCTACGATTGGAATTTTCTTTTAGCAAAAGAGCCAGACGTCCCGATAAATCCTTGTCAGCCATCACCTTGCGGTCCAAACGCTCAATGCCAAGTGATCAACAACGCACCCTCGTGTTCTTGTTTGCCCGAATTCGTAGGAATCCCACCATACTGCAAGCCCGAGTGTCTCAGTAATACAGAATGTCCAACGCAGCAAGCTTGCATCAATCAGAAATGCATAGATCCTTGTCCTGGCTCTTGTGGCAGGAACACAGAGTGCAGAACTATTAGTCACACTCCTATGTGCACTTGTGCAAGCAATTTCACTGGAAATCCGTTCGTGCAATGTATACCCCAACCAAGTAAGATCTTCTCTTTCTTTATCATTCATTTTTAATATGACCAGAATATAATTGTGATTATTTTGATTGCCTTTGTACAGCATCGTATATTGTTTTGAACAATCAAAATGAATTATCATAATACATTGTGAAGACTTTTAAATGTCTAAAATGCATTACTAAAGAGTTTGATTAAAGAGGTTGTTTTCACAATGTATTATCAGTACTTATCGATGCATTATCTATCTATCTTCATTGGAAATTTTTATCCTTCCAACTTAACATATGTACACACATTAATTTCACTTTTTTATACCACTTATAGTTGAAGATACAATATCACAAAAACTCAACCCCTGTCAACCATCTCCCTGCGGTCCAAACGCTATTTGTCGCGAATCATATGGCGCAGCTCAATGCACTTGTTTACCTGACTTTTATGGAAATCCATACGAAAATTGTAGACCAGAATGTATTATCAATACCGACTGTCCATTCAATCGAGCTTGTATAAGAAACAAATGTCAAGATCCTTGTCCAGGAACCTGTGGCCTTAACGCAGATTGTCAAGTGGTCAATCACATTCCAATCTGCAGTTGTAGTTCAGGTTACACCGGCGACCCGTTCAGATTTTGCAACGTATTCAAACAACCCAGTGAGTTCAAATTTTACAAATTTCAGTAAATATGCTCCAAATATTCAGAATTTGATATAATAATGACGTAATAACTTTAATATCTTTCAATAAGTATTACAATATCTTTAACAAAACAATAACTAATAAATTGGAAAAGCTAAATTAAAATAATTGAACAATAATATTACAATACTATGACAATATTAGCTGCACCAAGTGCGAAAAATCCGTGCGAACCTTCACCCTGCGGACCAAATAGTAGATGTCGAGATGTGAACGGTCAAGCCACTTGCTCTTGCCTTCCTGATTTCAAAGGCACACCTCCGAGATGTAGACCAGAGTGTGTAGTTAGTACAGAATGTGCTAGCAACAGAGCTTGTGTGAATCAGAAATGCGTTGACCCCTGTCCTGGAGTTTGTGGAATAAAAGCGAGATGCGAAGTCTTCCATCATAGTCCTATTTGTAGCTGCGATGCTCGTCAGACGGGAGATCCGTTCGTAAAATGCTTTGATATGACCAGTAAGTGGATTGTTTGAGAAAATAGCTCTCTAATATTGTGCTTTTTGAATTAAATAGTGAATCATTTGAGAGAATAGTCGCATGCCATAATTGGCTAGGAAATGATTGTACACGCAAAAATACGAAGGAAATTTCGTTTCGTAGAAAATCAAGTTCGGAAATATGTCAGATGTGAATTTATCTTGAATTTATCTAATTGGAAATTAGGAAGATCTGAATAATCGATAGAAGGTTGTTCCACTTGCGAAAATAAGTGAAAAATAGAAAGTAAAATTTTTTATAAGACGCTTGAAAACAAGGCTTCAAACGAAAAATTTTATTCGATATTTTTGATCTATTTTCACACATAGAATTATTTCTATCGATTGATTATTTCTTCTCAATTCGAAATCAACCAAATTAACTAGTCGACATTCTCAAAAACGGAACGTTAAATGAAAAATTATTATTCTTTCTTTTCTTCTTATTTTCACATGTAGAATTACTCTCCAGTTGGTTATACTATTTTTTTTTTTTTTTAAAGTAGTCTCTGTATTTGATAAATTACATATTTCTGCGATATACACGTACATCTGTAAATTATTTATTTGCATATTTTTTTGAATTACGAGAGAATTCTTGAATTTTAGCACCAAGTCCACCTGTGCCCGTAAACCCGTGCGTTCCATCGCCCTGTGGCCCGTTCTCTCAATGCCAAAACATAGGAGGCATTCCATCATGTTCCTGTTTACCCAATTATGTTGGTTCAGCCCCTAGCTGTCGACCAGAATGTTCAATTAATTCAGACTGTACCAGTGATAAGGCTTGCATCAGAGAAAAATGTAGAGACCCATGTCCAGGATCCTGTGGAATGAACGCATATTGCAATGTGGTTAATCATACACCTATTTGCACTTGTCCTAGAGATTACACCGGAGATCCCTTCACTAATTGTCGTCCAATGCCCACACGTAAGGATTATTACTGATTATTTCATCTACACTCAAGACTCATAAAAATGTTTGAAAAGTATTTGAAATTATAAAAACTTTTACGTATATTCCCACTCAAAAGACTATATTTGTTTCAAAATTGGGAATATTAATGTATCCACACTTTTTAAAATCTTTGTTGTACAAGTACTATTTCATTTTTCCAGTTTTAAAAGATATATAATATTTATCTTAAAACTTTTGAATAATATAGTCTATGTATTATATGAAATGTTTAAATAATATATTTTCAATAATGTATAATATATTATTTGAAAATATTATTATAAATTATTACAATATATTTGAACATATCTTTAATACCATAAAGAGACATTTACTATCAAAAGATAAAAATTTGAAACCAATCTGTTAATGTATATATTATTAATTATTATGTGTAATTAATAATTAATTGGTTTCACTGGAACAAATGCAGCTGTCCTCCCAGTCCTATCAGACCCATGCAACCCATCGCCCTGTGGACCAAACACTCTTTGTCGAAATGGCGTATGCAGCTGCATAAACGAATATCGTGGTGATCCTTACCAAGGTTGTCGACCGGAATGTGTTCAGAATTCAGACTGTACTTTCGATAAAGCTTGCTCCAACAATAAGTGTGTGGATCCTTGTATTGGAATCTGTGGACAGAATGCCGAGTGCGTTGTAGTTAACCATATTCCCACTTGTAGTTGCGTGGAGAATTACGAAGGAGATTCGTTTACCCTGTGTAAACCGATTCGAAGTGAGTTTAATTAGAATTAATTAATTCCGAAATTGAAAAATTCCTGTTAATCCTCGAATACAATTTTCATTGATTACAAAGAAAAGTGTAGAGGTTCTATTAACTAAATTTGAAAACTTCTATCAACACCTCTCCTATGTAATAAATTTTAAAAAAATCCCCATGTACCGTTGATTACTACTTTGATTAACGTTCAAGGAAAATCTTATAAATCCTACGAGCTCTTGATAATTATTTTTGGTAGAAACACTTTTATTAACCCTTAATTAATTTCAAAGAAACATTACAAAAATTCCATTAACCAGTGAAAAATGTCATTGATCATTGATTAACGAATGACTTTATGTGTCACGTTACGATAGAACGCGTGAAACCCTGTGAACCCTCGCCCTGTGGACCCAACAGTGTTTGCCGCGAGTTTGGCGAGCAAGCTTCTTGTTCCTGTCTCCCTGGATACTTTGGAACACCACCCAGCTGTAGACCCGAATGTTTGGTGAATTCTGACTGCGAACAGAGTAGAGCTTGCGTGAACGAACGCTGCCAAAACCCGTGTGAAAACGTTTGTGGTCAAGGCGTGTTGTGTAACGTGAGAAATCATAATCCCATTTGCAGTTGCCCCGCACAATATTCCGGTGACCCGTTTGTCAGCTGTTTCCCCATGAGTAAGTAACCCACCAATGTGTATTTCGATCGGTGCTGTCTCTAAAATTCATGATCTTTTCCCTTTTTTGAATATTTTTAATATTTACAGGTTCTCCCTATATAATTTTTAAATAAATAGAAGTTAGATTTTCGTCCTATCTTTATTATAATTTTGTCTCATTTTTTATTTCTCTTTCGATAACATTGAATTTTTATTTGTACTTTTAATGAAACGATCCTTTGATGGTACACTAAGCTTTCCTTATCTTTTTAATTTTTATAGATTCTTTGGATTCTTTAGATTTTTAATTTTAGAGATTCTCTATAAAGAATCCGTTTGAATCTTATTATCACCAATTGTCATTTCCCTTTAAATACTACTGTTTTTTACTTATCAATTACTCGATCATTTCCCTTTAAACCCTGCTATTACCAATTATTAATTATTTAATTATTCTATCACCCTGTCACAAATCTTTTATTCAAAACGAAACAGTCAATTTGTAAAATAAAGAACAAATCCAAATACTATTTAATACAGTGAATTCCAAACAGCACCGATTTCTGTTTCAAAATACCGCATTAAAAATCCACGAGAATCGTGCATAAATTTTTAACCGTGGACAAATTTTTATCAACGAACAGAAACGCAGTACGAAGAACCTAGCGAGGATCCATGCAAACCCTCGCCGTGTGGACCAAACTCCCAATGCACAGTGTCACCAGATAATAAGGCCTCGTGTGCTTGTATGCCTGAATTTATAGGCTCTCCTCCCAATTGTAGACCAGAATGTCTTGTGAACAGTGAATGTCCCAGCAATCAAGCTTGCGTTAGACAGAAGTGTACTGATCCTTGTACAGGACTCTGCGGCTCTAACGCTCTCTGCCAAGTTACCCTGCATTACATCCGTTGTGTGTGTCCCGAGGGATACACCGGAGACCCGTTCACTGTTTGTTCCGTGGCCAAGAGTAAGGAATAACCCCGTGATTAAGGAATAATCGAATTGTGAAACTTTGTCGAGCCATCAAGAATGAGAGATGAAGTCTTGCAAATTTCTATTTGTTTCGTGTTTCTTTTCATTTATTAGAGACATTTTGCTTTACGATTATTTGACGAATTATTTTTTTATTTATTCGAGATAAGATTATTAAGACTATTATATATTGTTTATTTTAATTATTATTATTATTATTATTATTATTATTATTATTATTATTATTATAATACTGCGGATTTTTATGCATTAATGAGAAACGTGAAAATGCAATAATGCATAGAATGCATGTTACATTCAAAAACGTAAAATATTTAAAATATAGTAAATACCAGTTGTAGTATTTAATAACATAAATAATTTTTAAATATTTATAAAATTATGATTTGTATAAATATCCGCAATTTATTTATCATTTATCGTTAGTAATGATTTTTATCGAATTTTATTAATTCATTTTCATTTCTTTAGTTTGTACATATTGTACATAAGAATTGTACAACATACACAGAAAGAACTGCATGTTGATTATAAATACTATTATCAGCTCTCTATATTATCAAGATCTCAAAGCTTTGTTCATACACGTTCTTCATTCTCTCTTTTTTCCACGATTTTCAAATTGTTGTTCTTCGTTCTTTGTAAATTAACTCTCTTTCACGATCGTGCAAACTTCTTCTTGTAAAATACTAACTGACGTATTATTTTGAAGAGGATGTTCATTTTTTCGTGTTTCACATTTTATTTTAGCAACTCCGGAACCATCAACACCTTCGAGACCGTGCAGTCCTTCACCGTGTGGAATTAACGCGTATTGCAGAGAGAGAGACAACACCGCGTATTGCGAGTGTCTGCCAGATTTCAGAGGAAATCCGTACGAAAGCTGTCAGCCAGAGTGTTTGGTAAACACCGATTGTCCGAAATCGCAGGCTTGTATCAGGACCAAGTGTCAGGATCCTTGTCCTGGTACTTGTGGAGTTGGAGCCATCTGTACCGTGTCTAATCACATTCCAATTTGCTCGTGTCCGGCACCTACTATTGGAAACGCGTTCACTATTTGTCAAGCTGTTCCTGAAGGTATTTGATTTTTATAAAAATATCCTTAATAAGATTAACCATTTGCTAAGTTTCTTAAAAATATAATGTTACATAGAATTCTTAATAAATTTAAAAGAATAATAAGAGGAAATGGAAAATTTCTAGAAAATTTCCCCGGTACTATAATATTATAAGTTACAAATAATTTCAAGTAATTTTTCGTTCTTTATTCGAATTTATTACTTACAGTACCGAGAGAAAAAGATCCTTGTTCTCCGTCTCCGTGTGGACCCAACACTATCTGCGAAAAGATCGGCAATACAGCAGTCTGCAAATGTCTACCTGGCCTTCAAGGAGTTCCTTCGAGCATTACAGGTTGTCATCCAGAGTGTGTGATTAGTTCTGACTGTCCAGGAGACAAGGCTTGCATCGGCAATAAATGCATAAATCCTTGCACGCAAAATGTGTGCGGTATCAAGGCCACATGTCAAGCTATCAACCATAGTCCTCTCTGCAGCTGTGCATCTCCGTTGATTGGAAATCCGTTTGAAGAATGTTACACCAAAATTGGTAATTTTGAGATCCTCAACTTGTTCTTGTTTCAGTTTAATTGCTCACGAATTTTTATTAATTTAACAATATCAGAAAATAATAACAACACACCAGAAAGCTTAATGATAATAATAATAATCTAACAATAAAATTACTTAATTGTCACATGCCACAAAATAATTCTCGAATTAGTCAAGTGAATATTGATTCAATTGTTTCAGAAACCGATCCTTGCAATCCATCTCCGTGTAGCTATAATGGCGAATGCAAAGTGAGAAACGGCATTGCAGTATGCATTTATCCGGAATGTGTTATTAACTCTGATTGTCCACGAGATAAGGCTTGCTTCGCACAGAAATGCAGAGACCCATGCATCGGTGCCTGTGGAATTAATTCACTGTGTCAGACGGTGAACCACAAGCCTGTCTGCTCGTGTCCGCCTGGATTCACTGGCAACGCTCGTATACAGTGCACCGTTCCAACGATTGAAGGTAATTTGTCGAAGTATTATCAATTATTTTCGCAGTTTAAATATTGCTTAACGTTGAAATATAAATAGATACAGTGACTTTGTCATTAAAGAATTATCAAATCCGCCAGAATGATTTTTTTGTCAAATGAAAGAAATATTTTGCAACAAGAGAGGAAGGAAGTTGAAATACTTACGTTTAATTTACTTTCTCCAGAGCCAATTCCAGAGTGTACTCAAAACTCTGAATGCTCGAATGACAAGACCTGCTATAATCAAAGATGTGTCGATCCTTGCACACTGGACTCCTGTGGCTTTAACAGTCGTTGCCATGTGCAAATGCATCGTGCTGTCTGTGTCTGCAACGAAGGTTTCACTGGCAATCCTCAACAATATTGTGGCGAAAGTACGTTCTGCAAATATCTTTTTAACACGAGCCAATCATTTCTATATTATCAATATAATAAATATCAGTTTCACTTTCTTTACATACTTTATATTTATTTATGTTAAAGTATTTCACATACTTTTATTGTTATTTTATTAATTTAATTTGTTTTTATATCTAGAATTAATTTCCAAATCTACGAATACGTTCCTTTTATACTTTCATCGACATGAATTATCGTTGCAGTTGGCTGTCGTGGCGATAGTGACTGTCCACTGACTCAGTCGTGCATCAACAACGAGTGCATAGACGCCTGCTCTGTGACACAGTGCGGTATCAACGCATTCTGCAAATCAGACGGATATCACAGACCAAGATGCTACTGTCCCGATGGATACATAGGAAATCCGTATCAAGCATGTGAAAGACCCGAGTGCGTCAGTGACAACGACTGTTCATCATCTTTAGCTTGTCGTGATTCAAGATGCGTAAATCCTTGCGACTGTCCACCATCAGCGCAGTGTTTCGTGATTAATCATCGTCCTGTTTGTCGATGCCCTCCGGGTTACGTGGGCAATCCATATACCTCGTGTCTAATGGGTAATCAGACTTCTTGTTTTTGTTAATCGATGAAACGAAATATTTCAATTTTATATAAAATACTATATTTCTCAGGAAGACAACTCAACCTTTATTTAAGCTCCTCAACTTCATGAGATTTGTAGAAAATTTCTAGAGAAATCGTTCGACATTGTTAAAATTTAGCACGTCGTGAAAGGATTAATTGATTGTATACCAATGATTAATAAATAAAAAAATTTGCTTTTAGAACCAATCGAACAACAGCCACAGTGTCAAGTAGATGGAGACTGCCCCAGCAAACTGGGTTGTTTCAATGGCGTTTGCAAAGATCCGTGTACCGAAACTAAACCTTGCATCGCTGGCGCGAAGTGTACTGTCGTCGACACTTTGCCAATGAGGACCATGGTCTGCGAGTGCTTGCAAAACTTTGCTGGCGATGCAACGGTCGCTTGTATCCCTGGTAAGTCAAGAATCTCCGATAACGATGGGATTTCGAATTGCTTGATAGCGATAAAATTCAAAGTTTAATATAATTCAAAAAATCAATCTTTCAATAACAATAAAGTGAAGGATTTCAGAATTTAGAGAACAATTATTTCTTTGTCGTCGAGATTTCTTGGATTAGTATTTCTAATGTGAAAATTGAGCACGAAGATTATTATATGCAGTTCACGTATAATAATTCTGTTCTTCTTTTCTCCAGTGGACAAGAAAATCGAGGCTGTCTGTAAATCTGACTCTCAATGTTTGTCAAATATGGCCTGTCTAAATGAAAAGTGCATCAATCCGTGCATCATCAATCCATGCGCGCCAAATGCGGAATGCTCTATCGAAAATCATCATCTACAGTGTCATTGCTCGCGTGGCAATGTTGGCAATCCATTTGTAAATTGTTATAGAGGTAATTAAAGTTGTTACAGTGTAGAGGATAAATAATTAGATTTAACGTCACTGATGATTAATTATATGAAATGAATTTTAATTTTGTTGTAGATACTGACTCCTTCCCAGAGTGTACATCAAACGTAGATTGCGCGACCAACGAGGCTTGCATTAACCAACTATGTCAGAATCCATGTGTCAGCACGCAATGTGGTCTGAACGCGGAGTGTATCACTGTCAATCATCATCCGACTTGTCACTGTCAACAGAATTTCGCAGGAGATCCTCAAGTCCAATGTTTCAAACGTAAGTTCGTCACAGAATGTTTCACGATAATTTAATTGCTATAAATAAACAATTTAAATTACTAGAAAAATATCATAAAAATGAATTAAGGGTTCTATTGTTTGGAATAAATTATTTAAATTTGTTTAATTATAAATTTTATTCATTTTATACCTTAAAATTTTTAATTTTACCTCACAGTTTTGAACTTCGTCGTTTTGATACTTTGGAAGACTAAATTTCGTTAACTTTATATTTCATAATATTTTATCTTTCTCCAATTTTCTCCTATCTTAGAGTTTTACTACTTTTATAGTTTTGAATTTTTAACTTCATCACCGATTTCCAAGTTTATCGCCTTGAAGTACAAAAATTTATTCTTCTTTCTTTATAGCTGAATGCAAATCAGACAACGATTGTCCCTATGATAAGACCTGTCGAAACAACAATTGTGTCACCCCTTGCCTGGTTGGAGACGTCGCGTGTGGTCGTGGAGCAGAATGCATCGCAGCCTCGCACAGAGCACAGTGTGTCTGTCCACGAGGCACCCAAGGTGATCCAAAGATCACCTGCATCTCCACGGTGTGTCATTACAACGAAGATTGTGCGGATCACGAAGCCTGCGACAGGTTGAATAGAGTCTGTCGTCCAGTTTGCGAGGAAGATACTTGCGCGGACACTGCCAAATGCATCGCAAGAGACCATCAACCTAAGTGCACTTGTCCTCTGGGAACCACTGGAAATCCATATGTTGAGTGTAGTGGTAAGTAATTAATATATTTTTTTTTTTGGAAAAATTATTTTGTAGATAGATATGTAGATACATTAATAAAATAGATATATAAAACAATTTAGCAAGTAAAGATTCCATTTCGTGATGTTATAAAAATATGAATAAGAACGTAAAATAGACGGGAAAATTAAAAACAATTCTCTTGTTCCCCAAGGTATACCAATCGAACCAGAGTGCAGAGAAGACAGTGAATGTCCAGCATACTACGCGTGCATCAACTCAAAATGCCAAGATCCTTGCTTATCTTCCAATATGTGCTCTGGTGAACAAGAATGCAAAGTATTGAACACGGTCCCTCTTCGTACGATGATCTGCACTTGTCCTCCAAACACCATTACCGACATAAATGGGTTGTGCAAGAAAATCGGTAGATATTGTTCCTAATAATTTTAATTTCTAATTAATATTAATTTTATCACTTGAAACTACGTCATTTTATTACGACATTAATCATTTCTTTTTTCTTTTTGTACGATATTAGTTGTGCAATGTCATCAAGATCAAGACTGTAACGATTCTGATAAGTGTGTGGGTGGAACTTGCATTGAAGCTTGTCTCACCACCCAGTGTGGACTAAATGCTCAATGCGTGGCAACTGGGATCTGTCAATGTGCCTCTGGATTTACTGGCAATCCTTACATCGAATGTGGCAGACGTAAGTTTCGTATATTTTTCCAGCCTGTAGAATCTTAAAATTTTAGAATATTATTATTATATATTAATTAGAATAATATTAATTAGAAATTAAAATTCTTAAAAATTTTAAAATTCTACACATCAGATTTCGATTTAATTTCATAGATTTTAGAATTCTAGATATAATATTAAAATATAAACTATAATCATCATAGTGGCAGTATTCTAATATAATCTTCAAAGTCAAATCATCAGCTATTATAGTGTGATTTTAATACTTATTGTCCTTCATTAATAATACCACTAGAAAAATGTGCCAGTTGTAAACTAATTGTTCAACACTTGAAATTCTAAAATTTTGTATTCCAGTTCCATCGCCATTGCCACCAGTTCGCCCAGAATGCTACACTAACAGCGAATGTTCCAATGATAAACAGTGCATAAATTCCCTCTGCGTGAATCCTTGCGTCGTCGGGGATCCGTGCGGTAGAAATGCATTGTGTCACGTAAATAATCACAGCCCAATCTGCAGATGCCCTGTCAGCTACATTGGTGATCCAAGAATCAATTGTGCCCCACGTAAGCCCTTTTAAATTGTGCCCTTTTAAACTTGAGAAAATTAATATAATAGATATGATAAATGATTTTCATTAATATTCGGACATCAGGATTCAATAAAAGTAATCAAGTAGACTGCAGAGTTTTGCGCATTTATAGAAAATTTCAAGACAGAAAAATGCATAGAATGCACAAAAGTATACAAAATATTCAAAGTACAGAACCAACTATAATCTAATACTTTCTTTCTATGTTTTCACAAAAATATGAATCTGTATGAAAATCGGCAGTCTGATAATAAGCAAATTCATAGAGAGAATAAGAATAATCTCTTATTACTTTCTCCTGTATAATAACTCGTTGATTTACAACGTTCTTTTACAGCTGGAATTGTAGCCGAATGTACCTCGAACAGCGATTGCGCGGCTAACGCTGCCTGCGTGAACAACTTGTGCATCAATCCTTGCAATTGTGGTTCAAACGCCAAGTGCAATGTCGTAGATCATTATCCATCTTGCGTTTGTCCGCCTGGTTATTCCGGAAATCCTCAATTAGGTTGTTTCAAATGTAAGTTAATTGAATCGAACGATAATCGACTCACTTTTGCTTCTCAACTTCACAAAAACCCTCTGTGCACAGTGGACTGTGAATCGGATAGCGAATGCAACAACGCAGCTACGTGCTACAACGGCCAGTGTGTGAATCCTTGCATTCTGGAGAACAAGTGTGCGATAAACGCAGAATGTTACGGTCAAAACCATCGTGCCATTTGTCGTTGCGGTCCAGGCTACCTAGGCAATCCAGAAGTGCATTGTGAAAGAGTAGAGTGCAGTGCTGATCATGATTGTCCTCGAAATTTGGCCTGCTACAGTGGACGTTGCGTTAGTCCATGCTTGGAAGATTCACCGTGTGCTCAGAACGCAATTTGTTATGTCCAGGATCACATAGCCACCTGTCGTTGTCCAGAGAATATTCCTGCTGGAAATCCATATTCATATTGCACGCACGTTCCCACGACAGAATTCGACGAACCGGAATGCAGAATCGACATTGACTGCGCTGATAAATTGGTGTGCATTAAAAATAAATGTATCGATCCTTGCCCAGTGATTAAACCATGTCTACAGAATGCACGTTGTAACGTTTTGGACACTGTTCCGGTGAGAACTATGACGTGCACGTGTCCTGAGGGCTGGACCACTGATATTGATGGCGTTTGTAGACCAAGTAAGTGATTCTGAAGAATTTAATATGATACATGTAAAATGAAATATAATTAAAACAACGGGATAGAAATTCAATTGAAGTAATTGAAAAAAAATAGAACCTCTTCTGAAATGAACATTGTATATTCTTCTAAGAAACAAGAATGCTACAATTTTAAATATAATTAATTAAAATTTTAGTAGTATAAATAATAGTATAACGTGTACGATCTACTTGAGAAGAAATTGTTATTTCTTTCGAAATTTTAAGTTACTTCTTATATCTGATTCCAAATTTGATAACAGACAAAAGCAGCATCTGTAACTCTATAACTTTATAAAAAATAATTCATTTTCCAGTTCAAATAGCGATAATCGGTACTTGCACGACGAACGACGAGTGCAGCGACACAGAAGCCTGCATCAACAGGCAATGCAGAAATCCGTGCAACTGCGGTACCAACGCCGCGTGCAACGTACGAAACCACAAACCGATCTGCTCCTGCGACGAAGGCTATCAGGGCAACCCAGACATCGCTTGCTACTCCGTGGAATGCATACGCGATAGTGAATGTGCCCTGGACAAGAGTTGCGTGAACAACAACTGCGTGAATCCTTGTCTGGTCACCGATAACTGCGGAGTGAACGCGGAGTGCTTCCCTAACAACCACAAAGCCGACTGTCGATGTCGCAAAGGCTATTATGGAAATCCTTCCGATCGTTGCAGAGTGATCGGTTGCTACAGCAACGGCGACTGTCCAGGAGACTATTCCTGCATCAACATGCAGTGTATCAATCCCTGCGTTCACAGCAATCCTTGCTCGTCACGAGCCGAATGCAGAGTCTTCAATCATTTACCAATTTGTCGTTGTTCAGCTCATCACACTGGTAATCCTTACATTGCTTGTAAACCAGAGGAGAGGCCAGAGTGTACAGAGGACAGTGATTGTCCTAATTTGTTGGCTTGCTTCGATAACAAGTGTCAGAATCCTTGCACTGTGGTACAACCTTGCAGCGAACCATCTGAATGCAAGGTTCTCCCAACGTATCCAGTACGTACGATGGTTTGCGTCTGCCCTAGTGGATACGTGAGCAGTGGTAGCGGAACCTGTAGACCGACGAAACCGATTCTGGAGATAGAATGTACCAGAGACAGCGATTGTCCTTCGGAGAAGTCTTGCATTAACGCGGTGTGCAAGAATCCTTGCGGCTGCGGTCCCAATGCGGAATGCAGCGTCGCAAATCATAAGCCGATCTGCTCGTGTGTACTGGGATACGATGGTAATCCTGATTTGGCTTGCACTAAAGTCGCCGGATGTCGCGCAGATGGTGATTGCAGCGGATCACATGCGTGTGTTCAGCGCAACTGCGTCCCAGTCTGTTCTCCATTGTTGTCCACGTGCGGAAAAGGCGCCGTATGCAATGGCATTAATCATAAAGCGATCTGTGAATGTCCACCAGGATACGGTGGCAATGCAAGAGTCTCTTGCGTCCTCCTTGGTTGCAAGAGTAATACTGATTGTCCTACGAATAAAGCTTGTATCAACGATCGCTGCGAGAATCCTTGCGCAGTGAATCCTTGCACCGGGAATATGGATTGCAACGTCTATAACCATGTAGTTGAGTGTACTTGTCCATCTGGTTACATCGGAGACACTGAACTAGGATGTACTAAACTAACAGAGAAATGCAAAGCGGATAACGAATGTCCATCTCAGACTGCTTGTTTCAACGGCGAGTGCATCAATCCTTGCGTGAAGATCGAACCTTGTGGAATAAACGCAGATTGCAAAGTGCTCGATACATCTCCTGTAAGAACCATGATTTGCGAATGCATTTCTGGGTACAGAGGGAACGCAGTCGTTCGCTGTGACAAAACTAAAACTGTATGTCCAGTGGAGGAGGGTCAAATTCTCGACGAGTATGGCAATTGTGTCTGTCCACCTGGATCAGCTAAGGACGAGCAAGAAGTGTGTATACCGTGTAGGAAACAATCTGGAATGATTATCAACGATGAAGGATACTGTGTATGTGCTTTGGAGAACGGTATGATCATCGACGAATATGGTCGCTGCGTATGTCCAACTCAACATGGATACAGGCTAGACGCGAATGGATACTGCAAATTAGTTGATATAATCGAGTGCAAACACGACGACGATTGTGCGGATAATAGATTCTGCGATAAGACGAGTCAGACATGCGAAGATCCTTGTTTGACTCAATTATGTGGCCTTTATGCACTCTGCAATGCTACTCGTCATCAAGCCATTTGCATATGTATCAATGGTTATATTGGAAATGCTTATACTCAGTGTTATGACAAAAATCGGTGGCGAACCGATTTCCCTAGGCCAGAGATGGTTGTCAGTTGTTTGTCGGATGGAGTGCAAGTTGAAATACACCTTCACGATCAGGAATTCGACGGTGTCCTGTATGTGAAAGGGCACAGCAAAGATGAACAGTGCAGAAGGGTTGTCTCCATTCCAGCAGAAACTATGCACAAAACCGAGATATTTAAGGTGGCGTTTGGAAATTGCGGACTGATACATGTAAATGGACAAGCAAGCTTCGTACTGGTCATACAAAAGCATCCAAAATTAATGACATACAAGACTCAAGCGTACCATATTAAATGCATATATCAAACTGGAGAACAAAATGTCACCCTCGGTTTCAACGTCTCGATGTTAACTACAGCTGGTACCATTGCCAACACTGGCCCTCCACCAGTCTGTCTAATGAAGATCGTTACTCAAAACGGAAATGAAATAAACTCTGCCGAAATTGGAGATAACTTGATGTTGCAAGTCGAGGTTCAGCCTTCCACTATTTACGGTGGATTTGCTCGAAATTGCGTGGCTAAAACGATGGAAGACAACTTGGAGAACGAGTACATTGTAACAGATGAAAACGGCTGCGCGACAGATCCGACGATATTCGGAGAATGGGAACAGAATCCTGAAACTCAAACGTTAATGGCCAGCTTTAATGCTTTCAAATTCCCAAGTAGCGACAATATTCGATTCCAGTGCAATATTCGCGTGTGCTTTGGACGCTGTCAACCTGTGCGTGTTCTTCTAACATTGAAATAAATAATTGGTATATTAAGGTATTGAATTGGATGTTGATATATTAATGTGTTTCTTCCAGGTCAATTGTCGAGGATACAATGCTTTCGGTCGTCGCCGTCGAGACGTGAGTTCCGAGACAAATGACACGTCCTTAAGTGTCACGGACAACTTCGAAGGGCAACTTCGAGAAGAAATAACGATCCAGTCGAATCTTATATTCACTCTGGAGAGGAGAGAAGAAAGGTTCACAGCAGATCCAGCTGAAAGTAAGTTTTCAATTGGAGAAGATGACAAAGACTGAGTCAATTTTAATTTTTATAGATATTTCTTTTGCGTAATTAATTTCCAGTTTGTCTATTAGCTCTTGACCACTGAATTAAAACATGATCATTTTCCTGTTTCAGTTACTTCAGCTCAGAAAGTGGAAGACATTTGCGTTTCTATGGTTGGCTTTGTGATAGCACTAGTAATTACAGCACTCTTGGCACTAGTCGCTGTAGCTATTGCTGTATCGTGCTGGCTAATGGCGTATCGTCGTCAGCCAAAGACTGCTGGACCACTGCCACACCCACCAGAGTTCCCAAATCCATTGTTCACTACCGAATCTGTAGCTGAACCATCTCCTGATTATCACCTATCATAATTACTCTAGGATAATTATTATTTTATAACGTAATTTTTTAATTCTCAATGAAATGCAGTACAGACCATATTACTCTTTTCTTTTTCTTCTTGATGGTCGGTCATGTATTTCTTTTAACGACTCCTCCAGTGACTAGACTCTTTCCTCTCGAGGGTTCATACCGAGCGTATTACACGTTCAATCGATACATACAAGTACTCTGAATCGAGTTATACATATAAATATATATATAGTTAGATAGAAACAGAACGTGTATGAGAGAGAACCGTTTACTATTTATGGTGATGGTTTGCTTCCATTATCTACACAATTTGATAAAACTCTGTCTTCCGTCGTATTCTCTTGACTTTAACTTTATTCTCCTCTTCTTGTAGTCACTGGAAGATTTGTCAAGCGTAACACAGCGAATTTAATTCCCGTGTAAAGTCGAACGAATTAGTCTAATATAGCTTTCTTACTTCGTGTGTAGGTAACTGTACATTTTATCTAATAAAATGCTAATGTAATATTTTTAAAATAATGTCATTTATTACACCATATTTCTTAATACCTATTTGTTTGAGAAAATGGATGAAAAAGAACACAGCAAAGCACATGCTAAAAATAGTCATATCAAAATATTGTTAAAAGTGTTATACACTTTTATAATATTATACACATAATTTACAAAAGATGGACGATAGCCGATATCTTAGTAGATAATATTTCATATTATCACTTACATCGCTTAAATTATATTATAGTTTTTTTAATAAACAGATCTGATGCAATTATTAAATGATTCTAATCATCTTTGAACGCAGAGATTCGATCATAATCAACATTTAATTTGCTAATAAGAATTAAATGTGGCTATTTATAATAAGTTACAGAAAAACATGATTATTCAAAATTTTAGTTTATCCCGAGAATGTCTGTAATATCAAGTCATTTACGTTAAATTGTTTCGTATGTTTAGTTGTACTGAATCATTTCTCATATATTTATTAGTAATTCAAGTCATCATGCAACTTTGATTTTTCCATGAAAAACGGGAGAGAGACAAATCAAAATTCTTGTATATATAACGCACGTATAAATAATTATCCTTTGATAACTGCGATTGGTCTTAATTTTATACATTTCCGAGAAATGCCTGCAGCATGACACGTATTTACGACATCCGTTACATTTTTGTAAGACTCTGGTGCTTCTTCCATAACTAATTTAGGTGAAGCGACTCTAATCGATATTCCTTGTCGTTCTAATTTCTCTAATACGTCAGTGTAATCTAAATTTCTACGTGACTTAGCTCTGGATAAAGCTCGACCCTGAAAGAAATTATATTTAATTTAGATAACATTAGATAACTTTATAAATAAAAAAACATTCAGAAATACTTACTGCCCCGTGACACGTGGATCCAAATGTTTCTTTCATAGCCTGTTCAGTTCCGGTAAGAACGTAACTACAAGTTCCCATAGTACCACCAATTAAAACGGGTTGACCTGTTAATTGGTAATCTACAGGAATCAAGGGATGATGAGGTGGAAATGCTCTTGTAGATCCCTATAAAAAATACAATTATATAAATGTCTATCTTAAATATAATGACATTATTTTCATTTTTACCTTTCTATGTACTAGAAGGGTTTTCTGTTTTCCCTCGACCATATGTTCCTCTATTTTTGCAATATTATGAGAAACATCGTATATAACATGCATATCTAAATCATCGGGAGATTGTTGGAATTGTTTGGCAAATGCTTGTCGACTGAGGAATGTCATAGAGCTTCTATTAACCCATGCAAAATTCGCGGCGGCAGCCATAGCTTTCAAATAATCTTGACCTTCTTGAGATTTTATATGAGCGCAAGCTAACTGCCTATCATTAGTTTCGATATTATCTCGTTTCATGGCTTTCTCCATTTGTACAAGGGCATCTATAGAGTATAAAAAATTTTATGTACATACACTTCCTGAAAACGAGTTTATTACATAAATATTACCGGTTGCAACTTGATGCCCAAATCCTCTGCTACCAGAATGAATCATTACACAAATTTGACCCTTCTCTTCAATACCCATTTTACATGCTGCCCATTTGTCATAAATTTCATCTACTACTTGAATTTCTGCATAGTGGTTTCCAGCGCCTAATGTCCCTAGCTATAAGACAATTAGATTAAATGGTAAAAAAATTCACTATCATATATATATGTCTACGATAAAAATAAATTCTTAATATTTCACCTGTGGAAGTCCACGTTTTTTAGCTCTCATTGATACTTTAGAAGAATCTGCATTAAGCATTCTACCATATTCCTCGCAATGTTCCTTATCTTCTGCCCAGATATAACCTGTAGAAAGTTTAAAGATAAATATAGAGTGTAATTACAGTGACAGTGAAGTGTACTTTAAAAATACCTTCTCTCAGTGACCAATCCATTCCCATTTCCAAAGCTTCTTCTAAATCCCTTGCATTCATAGGTATGATTCCTTTTGAACCAACACCAACAGGAATATGATCAAACATGCTCTGGGCAAGTTGCTCCTGGAAAACAGCACTGGTTTATTTTTATTCCTATGATATAATTTTATTAAATTACAATTCATAAAAAATGATACCTTCACAGGTAAAATATCCTCCTCAAACAGATTAGTTCTTAATAAACGTACTCCACAATTTATATCAAATCCTACTCCACCAGGTGATACTATAGATTTTGGATCATTCATATCAAATGCTGCCATATTACCAATGGCAAAACCATATCCAGAATGTACATCAGGCAATCCGACAGACCTCCAAACGATTCCAGGAAGAGCAGCAACATTGGCAATTTGTTTCATACCAGGGAGAAAGCCACCTATTGCTCCTGGTCTGCATGCATTTTTTAATTCATCAAACATTAAACGTTCCAAACTATTATTTACATAAAAAACACCTTCAACCTGTGAATTAAAAAATACTTGATATATAATATAAAAATATATAAATTATTAATAAATGATTACCTTCATATTAGGTTGGAAACCTTTTTTTATCCTCCAACATGTTTCAGTTATCTTTTCCAAATATTTTATTTCTTCCTGATACTGTCTAATTACCATTTTTTATTATAATAAATTTAAATAATAAATTTAAAAAAAAGAGAAAATACTAATTATTTTATCTAGGCTTTAATATTAATTATATTTTGAAACGAGAAATGATTTCTTATAATTGTACTAAATACAGAGAAATTAAGATTATAGGACTAAACACAATATTTATCACCGCTAATACAAAGAACAGATTAACACCTTTAACCGGTTAAAGTTATTGTATCATGTAAACCTGACATCAGTGTCACAAACTTATATATACAAATATGACTTTCGTGTTGTCATTTGAAAAATGTTTCTGAATTGAAATTTTGTTTTCAACAATATATAATATATGTATAATCCTTGTGTTTTTGTACAATATGAACTTTTTGATACAAGTTTAATGATTTATAGTGAAATTAAAAATATTCAAGTAAAAGTATATAAAAACGAATTACTCTTAATAAGAAAGATCACTGTGTATTTACTGTCGTATTTTATTCTTATTTTAAATATATTTTTATATATTCTTACGATGTCTTGACATAATAATTGAAAAAGTTGGTATCATGAAGGTAATGTGGCACAAAGTATATATGTGAATTGTAAAGATGGCTACTTCTGTAACATCAAGTTTAAAACAAGTAAAACCAATTTTATCACTGACTCACATAGAAGCTCGTAGGAGAGTAATAACATTATATAAAACATGGTACCGTCAAATTCCATTTATTAGTAAGTATTCCATTATTACTTCAAAATCATTTAAATCTTGTTACCTAACCTCAACATCTACCAAATCTGCAATATTTTTTTTATAAAAGATAAGTTATATTAATCTTCTCTCTATTTCAATTCAGTCTATTTCAATTTTGTCAAAAATAACTTAGAATTAAATGATTTATAATTTAATGAAAATCTTCCATCTGTTGCTCCCGTTACAAAATTATGAAACCTATGTACTTATATATAATTAATTTATTTTATAGAAGCTAATTATATTATCCCAGTAACAAAGGAGGAGTGTCAGCAAAAATTGCGAGAAGAATTTTATCGTCATGCTAATGTACGCGATTTAAGAGTAATTGACATGTTACTTGTTAAGGTAAGGATAATATTTTCACACTTATTTTATGTATATTATGATAGATATATCAATAAGTATGTTATAATAGGGGCAAATGGAACTTCAGGAAGTTTGTGCTCAATGGAAACCAGATGCAACATTGATGCGTTATTGGAAAGAAACTGAAGAACCAAAGCCAAAGGATTTCATGTCAAAGTTTTTGTCAGGTCAAGAATAAAATATTTTTTTTTTTAGTATATTTGTAATAAATTATATAGTATAATTAAATACGTACAATATGTGTATACTGTTTGGTCATTTACTTGAAAAGTAAATATATTAGAAAGGAAGAGAATGTATATTTTTCTATTAAAAAATCGAATTATACAACATTTCAAAAGATGAATCTTTAATCAGCTCTTATAGAAGATAATATTTCTTTTAATTTACACTTTATTTTTACATCTATATATTATTATTCACTTATATACATTTGACAAGATGATATATTACTAAGCACCTTAGGTACAATCTAGTTCACTTTTCACAGCCATACGGATAATTTGCTTTCCTTCAGTGAACAAGTATCGAAATTGTACATACATACACATATATACATACATACATATGTTTTAAACGAGTGCATTGCGTAAATGTATACTTGTAACTATGCACGTTCTTCTTCTTTTTTTTTTTGTATTAAAACCGGAATCGTTTGTGCTACACCTTGAGATAAACTCTCTTACATGATTTCTGTATTTGTATATACTTTGGTTAGAATTATTTTCATAAAAGTCATTCTAGTTTTATTATATTTTCAGATTAAAAATTTTAATAGATAAATCTCGCACTATGTAAAAAAAAAAAACATGTTTGCCGCCAATATAAAGCGTAGTTTAATACAAGTCATAAAATATAGGTATTAAAAATATACACGATCGGTAACTTTTATACCCATACATTCCACATATTTATATGCTAAAAAAGATGGCAACAATACATCATGCTTATGACTCATAAATCTAATAACGTTTTTTCTGCACTCATACGTTTCATAGTAGAAGATTGAACTCCCTTCTTTCTTTCTCCTGTTTACAAAATTGATTTACTGATTTGTATCAAACTATACTTTCCCGTTCCGACTGCATATCGTAACCTGTTATTACACCTCTTCTTAACGAAACATCGCTGTTGCGTAATCCATTGCCGCTAAATAGATTTACCAGCCAGCTTCTGATCGAATTTCTTGCGGACGATTTTTTGTCGGGCACACTGTCTGTACTAGGAACGGATACCACTTGATCGAGAGAACGCCAACGTTTAACAGGCATGATTTCTCCCATACAGCCGCTCTCATCTCCTAGTAATGGTGTCTCTGCTTCGTTCGGCGACTCGTCAGTATGGGGCACTATTATTACATTACCATTCGGATAATTATTATTCAACACTTTCTCAGAGATATTCGTCTTCGAGTTAGTCCTTGTGCACTTTTCACAGTTTTCCAGCGATCGAAAGCTTTTCTTTGGCTCCTTCCAAGAGAAATTCGGCGACTCGAACCTCTTGCTATAGAGCTCCAACGGGAAAGGATCTAACGAACGTGATTCCCGTATTATCGTCTGGAACGGATAATCACTCGTGGAGGACGACGAGGCAATCGTTGACAGAACTCTAGCATTTTTCCTAAATTTCGGCCTCGTGTCGATAAAGAAATCGTCGAGTGCCATCTTAATGTTAGCCGCTCGAGTTTTACCGTCTTCTTGCAACACGACATTGTCCACCAGCGTTATCTTCGATACGCTATCGGTCAAGTACAAAGGAGACCGTTCTATCTTCCGAGAATTAAGTGATTTAGGCACTGGACTGGATCCTCCATACTGAGACGAAGTGTCATCCGGTGTCGGTCTTGGAACACTCGACTGTCTGCGACTGCCTGCTCCTAGACCAGCTAACAACGAAGCCTGACGAGAGTCTGAATTTAATTTCGGACTTCTCCTTGGTCTACAAAATAGTGGTGGAAGATCACCAACGTCAACCTAATAACATAGAAATGAAGATTAAATAAATCTATGTCTATGGATAATATCATCATACTGATATTTGTACAAACCTCTCGTTTTTGAATAGCTTTTTCAGTGGCTCCGGTGAGCCAATAAGTTTTCACCTCTCCTTTTCCTTTCATGTGAACTAATCCACGTTCCTCAATGATGTAGCCACCGATCTTATCCAAAGCATCTCTGCACTGCTCACTTATGTGAATACGCAATGGTTCGCCGTTTGATTCCATACGTGAAGCTGTATTTACGGTATCCCCGAACAAGCAATATCTAGGCATCGTTAAACCAACAACACCGGCCACCACAGGTCCTGCAATATTTTCCATGTGTATTTATATATAATTTTTATTCGTTTTTTTGTTTTTAGTTTGACATTCTTTTTCAATGCACAATACCCGTATGAATTCCAATGCGCAATTTAAGAGTGTCCTGAGGCCTATGAGCTATGGTATGATGTTTCACTTCATTAAGTAGTTCTAGGGACATTGATGCAATTTCTCCGGCATGTCTGTTTCCATTCTTTATTGGTAAACCAGAAACCTGAAATTGGTAAAAAAATAATATGTTATAGAATTATACTTTCAACTACACACATGTTCAACTATAGAATTAATTTAGTATATAAATGAACGAATAGTTGTACATAAAATTTGGAAAATAATTTTCTTACCACCATGTAGGCATCGCCGATCGTTTCTACTTTATATACATCGTATCCTTTGATTATGCGGTCAAACAAAGTGTACAAGTCGTTCAAAAAGTTTACAACCTAAAACGCGAAAGAATTAAGATTAAGAACTGCAAGAAGTTGTGTATCTTGTTTCCTCGAAACGATTCGTCTGCGAAAAATATACCTGGAAAGGTGTGCTTTCCGCTGACATTGCAGTGAAGCCAACGATATCGCTGAAGTATATAGTAACCAAGTCAAAAGCTTCAGGTTCCACACCGATTCCATTCGTCAAGCAATTTGCTACGGGTCTGTAAGAAACGGATAATAGTATCAGAAAACGCGTTGTAAAGTTTTTTTCCTTTTTAAATCTCGCATCGGCCGACTACGGAATCAGATACTGGATCCATTTTGATCCATAACAAGAAGTTGTAATTTATATTTACAAAGTAATAGTTAAAGCAAGTTGGGTGTATTTATAGCGTATAATATTTAGTGGAGTATAAATATATTCATATATTATCGTTTGATTATGACGACGTATAGAATGTATCACGTATTCTTATATTTACTATTGGTTCGAATGGATTAGGAACAGAATAACGAAAGAATTTCGACATTCAAACTCACTCGGGCAACATTCTATGAAGTAGATCCTCGGTTTTTTGCTTCTCCTCGAAAAGAAGGCGTGTACGTTCACTGACTAGATCTTCGAGGTTGTTCGCATACTTCTCCATCATGTCCATCATTTGGTCCATGATATTGCGATGCCTTCCCGCTTTCATTTTCTTTAATCGCGTCCGTATCATTTTGAAGTCGGGTCTAAGTTCTGGACTTTCCGCCCAACAGTCCGTTATCGTACTAACTATATACTCAGCACAGTCCGCTTCAGACTCGGACAGTATATCTATGTTAGGTCTAAACGGCGGTTCACCATCTTCTGGGAATCTTTTCACTCGGTCTATGATTTCTGTCAATTTGTTAACGTTCATATTTATATTTTTCTGCAGCTTTACCTTTTGGCAAATTTGCCGATTAACGAATGACAATCGCCAACGTTCACGGATGATCAATTATTGTACACGGATATATTTACCTTTGGGTTCTAAATTCACGCCACCGTACGGCCCCTTTCGTCCGATTATCTCGAACAATATGATCGCGAACGAGTAAATGTCGCCTTCTTGGGTCCCTTTGATCGGAGCATTGGGATTCCTTAATAGCTCAGGTGCTTTCCAGAATAGGTCTGTGTAAAGCGAATATTTAAATTACAAATCGAGTCGGAAATATCAATTGAAGCGAGTGATCGAATATTGAATATTGTGTGACATCTCATTGCTCAATTTTTATAAAGTAGCGCGTTAATCCTATGCTAGTTGTGTTGGTATCGCTCATTTTCTTCAACAACTTGTGCTAGCATAAATAATATTATTGCATTCTCTGATCGTGCACAATTACTTTAAATGAATTCATTGAAAAAAAAGAAAAACGTGAATATTGAGTGAATTTCGAAATGAAAAGAGTCAATTCTAAAATTAAGTAACTCTCGAAAATCGTAAACTTGCACATAATATTATCTATTATATGCAATATATATTAATACTGTCCTGTTTTTTTTCATACTTCGATAATACTGATGTTCACCAATGCTGTCGGATTCGGCGCAGTGTCGCATATCGTGCAGGCCAAAATCGGAGACTTGCAGTACCCATCGCGAGGTCACCACGCAATTGGAGGACTTCAGATTACCATGACAGACTAGCACAGATGACTCATGAATGTACAGCATACCCTGCAACGAAATGAAAAAAGGTTTTCACAATCCTTAAGCAATCGGTATATACACGTGTATTTACGATTTCCAGTTCGAACGTGTGTATAGACTTACCTTAATGAGATCGTGAACTAATGACGCGATGAACATATCGTCTAACTTGATATCTTCGTTCTCGATAATATCCTGAAACAGGCACGCAATGCAATCATTCGTTGAAAACACCAGCAGACCAGATTACCACGTTCATTCGTGTATTAAGGTGACGTACATAAAGACTTCCTTTGGCGCAATAGTCCGTAATTAACAATATCCTCATTGGCTCGACGCACGCCCCGATGAAAGAGTTTAGGTTACCGTGCCTGATCTCGCGAAGGATACGCATCTCCTTCATCACGTCCCTGGATATGTCCTTCTTCTTTGAGAACTTCAGCTCCTTTATCCTCACCACCACACCGTGGTAATGCCCGGTTTGCGCGAACACCTGGCCCCCGCATCTTGACTCGTAGGACATTGCACTAACTAAGCTTAACTGCAACGACAAGTTCGATACGAAGACAGTGCGACAGTTTTGAAAAAATATTCAGAGGATATTTTAATATAACAGAGAGAGAACGACAGGATTCATTGTCATTGTCAAAATCAGGATATGGCTTTCGATATGTTTGTGGAGCACGAAGATAATGCAACAGTTGGAAAATTATTTCGAGAATATTAGACTGACGAGGGGATTCCGATTAAAAACAAAATAGTGCAACTGCAGAGTGCATGTGCGTTAATACGTGAATATTTATAAGACCTTGGATCATTTATCTTTATCCTGTAACATTTTTTCCTTTCGATTTCAACAAGAAAAAGATATGACATGTTACAATCGCATAAATCACTCTGTACAAAACAATAATTATATTTAATTATATTTCTTTTTCTTTATATTTATCTTTGAAATCTTAGATCTTTGATCTTGGTACTTATATGATAACGTTTCGTGTAAATATTAATGTTTATAGTACTTAATCCTAAACACATTTTTCTTATAAAATATTATTTTGCAGCATACAGACGCAGAGGTGAAACTCTGTAACATTTATTCTCTTAACACTTGACATATATTTTTGACACTTTTGACAAAATGCTACAAGAATTGGTATATATATTTTTGTACTCCCCAATTTCCTGTAAATGCAGACTCCTGAGTGTCTCGAATCTTATATGCAATTGAACGAAAATTTAAACTATCGTTAATAAATCTGCCGATTTAATTATTTATATTTTCATCAAGTTCAAAAAAACGAAGGACGGATTAAAAGTTAAATAACGTTTCAACAATGATATCAACGGTATTAACAAACATATTGACGAATAAATCGGAGAATGGCAAATTGTAAACGTTACTAGGGTCTCACCTTACTAGGGGAGGACATCATGTTGTCAAGATGAGGATAGCCGTGTATCTCGCTCGGATCGATCTTCCACAGCAATCCCTCGATTTCCTGTTCTATCTTCCACCTACGATATATGCTCATGGTGATCACCGCGGCGCAGAACAATAAAACGGCCAGCACTCCAGCAGCCACGATGCTCCGCAGGTGTGTGTCGTCTTTGGGACAGTGTTCGTTGAGGAAACCGCATCCTGGTTCCGCTTCCGGTTTATTCTTACCGGGCCAGTCCATCGCCTCCGATGGCCTGTACACCTGTACACGATTCGGTACCCTTGACATTTCGATAATTCGAATCCATCTTCTAATTTTTTGCCGATTAATCGTAACGATCGTAGAATTATTATATCGCGAGAACACACGTGAGAATGGAAATAAGCTGCACGAAACAAGCTGTAAACAACTCACTCACTAGAGTTTCACCCTGTTGAAATTGGCCTACAGGCTTCATTTGAAAGTCGCAGGAGAAGTTGTTGAGACGGAACGGATCCTTCTTCAGGGCCAGCACCGAGAAGTTCCCCTCTGAGTCACCGAACTTGTCGAATTTGATCGTCGCGCCGCTGACACCTATTGTCGCAAACACACGCATATCGTAATTCCTCTTGCGAAATTTTTTCCCGCGAATGATATGATCTGAACTGATTTTTTTTAGAACATTTTATTAGAACCATCATTATATAACAATCTTATATTCTCCAATCGCAAAGAAGTTCCAATATCTTACAATGGCGCAAAAAATTTGTGTAAACCACTTTCACAAATACAGTTATATAATTCTTCCCTTCCGTAAAATTTTTCTGTAAATAATCACGCTCGAAAATAATCTTGACATTTTCGATGTAGAATCTTGAAGTGTTTCTAATGTCTTGTATCGTACAATTCAAATATCGATCACATCTACTCGTTTCAATCAGATGTTGTTTTATCGAGAGATCGAGCCACTTCATGCTCGTCCCAGCGATTCACGATACACAAATTACACGTGGACTTACTTTGATACGTGTGATTTCTGATAATCGTCTCGATGATCTGGGTGCCATTACTGGCAATCTCCTCGAGCGTGTGCTCCGGTTGATCCCTCAGAAGCTGGTCCAGAGCTTTCGCGTACAGTTTCACCGAATCGTAAAGATAGGCGGCGTGAATCGATACATACTGAAACGAGAAGATTACTCGATCGTTTGATGGACAAAATTGAACTTCTTCTACCCTATAATCTGTAATATCGAGTTACATGCGTGGAACAGTTGCGATTTAACAAAGTCTGGTTTTCATCTCTAATTTGATCCGACCTTAATTCTCCAGACTGAATATAAATTATGTGTAATTTATTTATTATGTTGCATAAACAAAGATAGATTGTATTTTAATGAAGTTTAAGTTTTAACTCATTGTGATTAGCACATTAATTATTATTGACATTATAAAATCTACCTCATCAAACGCGGCATTACAACAACGAATGGCTAATGATAATTTAAGTAATTATTAGAGATATTATATGACAGCGAGTTTTCATGCAGTGCGAATAATGCGCATAATCTGCAAAAGATATACACGTTAACGATCAAAAAAAAGTTACCGTAGATTGCTGTGTTCCAAAAATGAAGAGGTTAAACAATGCTCTATACATCAAAGAACTTCTAAAGTATTAACATATGAATAATTGTATCATAAAATGCATATACAATTTAGAAATTTTAATATTTAATCCTTAATCTTACTTGATCGTCGAATATTCTTTTCAATCTAAAACATTTTAGTCTTATTGATTAATTAAAATGAGAAGAACTCGGAAATTGAGTAACTTAATTCAAGTATTTATAATTTAAATTACGTTATAGATGTCAATGGCCCAATAATGCCAATCAAGGGTAAAAATATCTTAAGACATTTTAAGCACAAAATGCAGAAAACGTTAGTTATAGTATCTAATAATCAGAAAAGAAACTTATATCCTACATTTTTAATACTATTCCATAGAGTCTAGATATATACACATATTCCGCAAAAGAGTATTGCATAATATCTGATAAAAGGAGAACTACCTTTTCGTACTTTCTCAGCAATTCAGGGATGATAAAGTTAAATGGTTCCTTGCTGCTGTACTCCCTGACCTTCTTCGTGAACTCCTCGTAATTCTGCGTGGGTGGCGTTGATACAACCACCATCAAGGATCGTGCCCTCTTGAGGAAGTCTTTCGGCTCCAGGCAATTTCGCAGATTGTCGAAGTGTTCCGGTTCTGCAACAGGCCAGAAAGAAACGGTGTTGTTACCCTGTTTCGTACGTAGGGGGAAACGGAAATATCTGATTTCGAGAGCGGGACAGCAACAACACGCGGGACCGACGACTCTAGAGGAACGTCCATTAAAATCGGATCACGTGCTGGAAACCGGGTCACGAGCGAGCCATGCCTGACCCATGACGTTCAGTTAATCTCGGATTAGATACGGAAATGATGAGGTAACGAGGAACGCGGTACGTTTCGTTAAGGAACAACGGAGGAACAACCGCCAAGGAGACCGAAGAATCGGGTCAATCGAATTTCACGACTCGTTTCGTCTATGAAACTATACTGGCCCTTTCGTGGACTCTCTTGCACAATTCTACTAACACTATTGGCGAAATTTTTTTTTTTTTTTTTTTTTTTGGCAATAGCAAATTAACAGCGTTGATAGATTGTTCTATCAAACACTAGCTACTGAGGAGTTTATTTATGTTTCTATCAGTATAATGCAATGTAATTATAATATGATTTAAATATTCTTTGTACTTTGTTACAGAAAAAGCGCAGACCACAGGAAAAATGTGTAATTTATAATTGTATATAAATTAATAATTTGTAATAATTCGCAGTTTGATGTTATTAGCATCGTTGATAATTATTAATTATTGTTCAAGAGAGTCGTGGCGATTAGACTCCGGACGTTTATGCATTCACGCACAGAATGTAACATGACGGAAATAGGCACACATGAGATATCTAAAGATAACAATTCGCTATATTTAGACTGCGGATATTTATGCAATTTCATATTTTTATGAAGATAATAAAAAAAAAATGACGAAAAATGACGAAAAATGACCTAAACAGATATCTGTCTCACAGACTAAATATATAACGATTACTTTATTTGGAATATTTATAAATTTTATATGTCATTATATCTTTGTATGTATGTTGCACATTATAATTTTACATATTTCGTGTATTACAAACAATATATAGGATATATAGGATAATACATATTACACTCGTATATATATCCTATGTATTTTTGTATATTTCATATATTCTATATATTTTTGCACACTTAAGTTCAAGTTTCTCGTGCAAACGCACGAAAATCCGCCGACTAGCTCCAACTAAATTTGACAACAGCAATAAATCTCTTTCCACGAACCTTCAGATTATCATTTCTTCAAACGAAGCCAGAATTTGCATAAATATCCGCATTCGCGGCGATAACGTTACTACTTACTCCATAAGTACTTTTGCGCCTCGCGCTGTGAGTATGTCATCATGTCCACGTGTATCACCATGTACTCGCCGTTGTCCAGCAGCCGTTGATTCTGCATCGAGTTCATCATATCTATCAGCGACATCGCCGTTCCCAGGAATATGTAAACTGTCGACAGATTTACGCCTTCCGTTAAACGAGCTGCCGCCTTCAATGGAACGCTCCATCGACGACGAACGACCGATTTCCAGAACGGAACTGACTTTCACGCTTCATTTTCCTACCGGAGGGTAAACGGCTGCTCCGTTTGCCGCGCAATTATCATAGTGAGATCATAGAATAGATCTATCACACCATGCGCCAGTTTCCACGCAGGAAATAGACGAAAATACATTCGCGAGAAGAAAGTGCTCGAGTGATCGAAAAAACACCGGAAACAAAAAGAAATCGAACGAAATTCCTTCTTTCTGTTAATTCTGTTTAATTGGGATTTCTCATTGACTTCCGTTAGAATCTTTCATTTCATTATGATACTACTAAATCGATTGTCGTTATCGGATTTTTTTAAATTATTTTTTTAAAAACGTAGTCTTCCATTTTTTACTATTTACTGCAGTGAAATTTCTTCAGTTTTTTTTTTTCGTCTTTCATTGCTCGAAGTTGAAATGTTTGTATTATTAAAATATATTTTTCAAGCGTTTCTGTAATTTCGAGTTGAAACAATTTTCAATAATCACAATTTTACAATTTTCACAGTCGTTGCATTGAATATCTTTATTTTTTCTCCACCAAGAAGTTTTATAAAAATCTAGATAAACTGTCAATCAGAATTAGAAGAGAATGTGGAAGTTTTCTCTGTTGTAAATTTTGAAACAAGCATAGCACTTGTCCTAAAACGAATTTGAAGATGCACAACTAAAAATCTGGCGGTGGAATTCTTCGATCATTCTTTAATTTATTACGAATACATTACGTTAATGCAACATTTTATTCGTAATCCTTTCCAATCGATTTATATTATTAAATACGATACTTTTCAATATTGTAGAAATTCGATTAAATTAGCTTAATTAACTTTTAGCTTTTTGTGTTTTGTATATCCGGATTCTATAATATCACGATCTGTTATGTATCGTTGCTTGATCCTTATTGAACGGGTCATTGAATAATCATCAAGCCGTACTGTAACGCGCGAAATTCTCCGCGTTTATAAACTATTCTACTTCCAAAGACGTAGAAACAAAATGCGAGGAAAATTCCCTCGAGTTTCCCTCAAGTCTTCTGGCCAACTCGCGTTACTGGACTTCGTCCGAACGTGTTAAAGATCAATTTGTATTCTTTCGTTGACGGTGTCAATTCCAGTATCTGGGACGTTAAAATCTCGCACGATTCAACAACCAGAGATGAAGTCGTTCTACGGTACGGCTCTCTATTTCGAACCGAGAAGAGGCGAGACTCGCGTGTTACAAGCCGCTAAAACCGCTTCGAAAAACGAACACCACGCCGGCTCGAAGACAAACAGAAACGGAAACGAGTAATAAGAGGCTCTCGAAAGCTAATAAACGAAGAGAGAAAAGGGATGGAGACGTCGTTTCGATCGTACACTCAGAAATAAGTCGTTCAGAAGCGATATTGATCAACTCCGTAAATTGAAAAATGACGGTGCCATAATATTGCCCTTTTTTTTTAATTTAGTAAAATTAAAATTAAAATTTACTATTAGTTATATTACTACATTATATTACTATTTTTAAATTTACTTCACAATCTACTATTATTTATGTCATTTTCTCTTTACGAACAAAACGAGATTGAATATTGATCCTTTTACTTACGTATGCAATGAAATCAGGAAATTCATAAAAAGCACGTTAATCAACGTGCATAAATTGAAATGCACAGAAAAATCACGATATTCTAAACAGTTTTTTAAAATTTATCTCAGAATCTATTATTGCTTGTCAATCATTTTTCTTTCACTCGCGGAAGCACGTCATTTGTTTTTCGAAAATTGTATATTAATTTCACGCTGATGCAATGGAATAAAGAAATCGATAAGAACAAGCTGCGATCAGCTGCGATAAATTGAAAAGCACCGAAAAAATGGCGACACAAATGGCTTGTTGCACAATTTATTTGAAGAAGTGCAATTCTCTCAGACTCGCAGGTGATCTTCGAAAATTCGAATGTTAATTCCGTGCTTGCGTAATGAAATTAAGAAATTAATAGAAACATCGATCGGCGAAACATGGTATTTCAAAGTGTCGAAAGAGTTGATCAATTTCGCTTTCGAGACAGTTGAAATATCGTAAAACGTAAAATGTAACATCAACTGACTTCTAGTCATATTTTTGGTCTCCTGTATGAGCTGAAACCATACGCTGACTTGACAGCAGGGCAACCTCTCCTCGCAGCACGTGTGACGATCTTCCACGGTCTTGTAATGGTTCACGGTGAGATTATTCTTGGTGGCCTGTTCCTCCAATGACCTGGCCACCGTCGACCAAGCGCTCTCCGTGATGATGGTGAATTTGTTCCAGCCATAATGCAGCAACAACGCGATCACCGACTTCGTCACCTGCGTGTCCGGTGGCTCGGTCCTCGCGAACGTGTTCACCTTCGATGCTTTATAGTCCGAGCATTTCTGTAATGCAGACACGGTTTCCCGATCGTGTTTAAGTGCTTTCGAAGGCGTTTGGAGTGAAATTTATAGACATGTTTCTTAGATGTTGTTGAGATGAAATGCTGAATTTTTATGAACATGTTGTGAATTTACTGTAGCTCTTCTAACTTTGCGATAATTTTGTGAAATTTTGTGCGGGATAAAAGTAATATAATCAAAGGAACATTTTCATCGCAATTAACACTTTACCGACCGTGTATTAGCGGTGAATAGTTAGCCGATTAATAGGCTTTACCGGTCGGTAAAGTGTTAAGATTACTAGATTAGAATTAGTAAAATATATCACTCGATTAAAAATAACTTTAAGCCTCGGAACTTTTCAAAGGTTTATCTTCTGTAAAATTTTATCATTCAATTACAGAATTCACGAAAAATTATGTGAAATTTTTTTTAAAAGGAAAGTAATTTCCTTTTAAATCTCGAAATTTCTCGAGAATTCTGCAAAATTTCTCGAGAAATAGTTCAACTTAAGCTTCTCAATTGGAAAACTTGGGATGCTTAATTTCTACAACAACTGCAATTGGAAGTGTAATGAAAACGAATTTTTAATTCTACGGTATTGTCCAGTTATTTGTGTTGTTTAAAATCATTTTATCAATGACATTCATTTTAGTTAAATTTAAATATTCAGAACTATAAAACGATCATCTACAATAATCAGAGGAAGAATAGAAATACTAGTCATCAATAACCGTCGTAGCAGTCAACGCGTTAACGCGAGTGTAGGTTTGAATAAGTGAAATACTGCGCACTCGAGTTTCGAGTTTATGTTTGTGGAAGGATAGAATTGTGTATGAAAGGGTAGTTAATTAATTGTGACTGTGACGAATTTTACGATCTCAGTTATTTTAGCATGATATGTGGTGACTGGGAGAAATATCTGCAGATTGTATTTATGACAACGTTCACGTACCAAAGTTTCGTATCGTTCGTTAGCATAATTGAAAATGACACGTAGAATCTAATAAGAGAATTATTTCATTGGAAAATTGAAATAAGAGCATATACGTTTATATTAAATATCAAAATAAGTGTTTCTATTATTTCTATCGGTTCTGTTATACGAAATGGATTTACATGAAAATCCGCAGTTTAGCAATAACTCAAGCATTCCGCTGTGCATTTGATAATTTATACTGTTACACTGATATTAAAGATATATATCATAAATATTTTTGAACGTAGTTGTTTCTCCAATGATCACTGTAGTGCAGTCGATATCATAGGGGATAAAGTTGACTTCTCTAGATCGAGCAGCAACGTCAAATATCATATCTCTTTCATTAATGTCCCATTAATTTTCATGAATGACTAACATACAAACGAATTCCATTCACCGTATGTCTTGAATACACACGTTTCGAAATTATCTATCTATCTAATTATCGACTTGAAGACAGTCAAATAAGATGGCAAAGTGTGCGAGAGCAGAGTCATCGCGAGGAAATGCAGATCAGCAAGATGAAATAAAAAGCGAAAACAAAGGAACGGGAGAGGAAAGAAAGACCAACGAAAGGGGCGAAGATTAGAGAAAAGAGGAAGAACGAAGCTTTCCGGCGAAAGCCAGAAAATTCAAAGAAACCAAAGAGGAGGTCAAAGGGGGAGGTCAGGAGAAGAGAACGGAAGCAAAGAACACCGAAAGAAGAGAGAAATCGGCAGAAATCGACGAGGGTGTAGAGTATGGAAAGAAGAGAGTAGGTGGAGGACGAGAAGAGATAAAGAGAAGAGAATGCAATCGAGAGAAAGAGAAAGAAGGCAAGAAGGAGGAGAGTAAAGTAAAGGCAAAGTGGGCTGTGTCGGGTGCCATGGTGTGTGGCGCGCGGTTAAATATAAACCTGTGGCAGGCGGCACAGTGGAAGGAGGGCATAGAAGGAGAGTGGAATGAACGGGGCACACAACTCTCTTCTCTCTTCTCGCGGTGCTCGCGAATGGAGCGAAGTGCACGGGGCGGCTGCTCCGTACCGTTGAAATGTGACATGCGCTCATTAACATATAAATTAAACGTGACAACTGGGGGTCAGTTCTACTTTAACCGTGGCGACCACCGTGGCCAGGCCACGATCCACTTTCCGTTGTTTTTTCCACCTCCTTGCTCTTCTTCTTCTTCTTTCGCTCCGTTTCGCTTCTTCTCTTCTTCTTTTTTTTCCTCCATCCAGCTTCTCTCGTCCGGACCACACCAGCAAACAGCGAACAATGCTCGCCACATCATGCTGGATTCACACTGAACGGATCGTTTGCAAGCAGTTTGCAAGCGAACAGCATTCATCATGTTGGAGCTCGCGAACGATTTACTGGATCGCAAACAGTATGTCGCCTCTGATGTTCGCTAATCGGTGGATCCAGCATCGAAAGACCTGTCTGCAAATTTATTTACCGATCTCTGCTAGCGAACAGTTTACGAAGAAATTCTGCCCTCTTGTGTATACAGCATTATATTCGATTTAAGGATTCGATTTAATAACCGAGTGGGCTTCTCTCTGCTGACAGAAAAACCACGATAGAAATTCGTATATTGAACGAGTCGCGATCGCTGCCGACCGCCGCAAAACTCCATCGCCATTTCTCCTTTGTTACGGCGCTCCGGCTATGGGATTTGTGGTTACGGGGAAGCGTTGCACAGTCGCAACCTCTCTGTGTGTTATTGCGCGGAGAATTGTCAACGAAAAATGATCGTTGGCAACGATGTTCTCTCTTCTGGCTCTCTCTCTGTTTCTGATATTACGTGATTTTTATTTTCATCAGAACAATAAAAATGAACAGCATCATGTAAAGAACATCGAATGATTAAACGTGTTGCGTAATCGGTCAATTGATAATATTGAATATGAAACACGATACTGAATTGTGTAATTGTAATATAATATAATTGGATGATAAAGAAAAAAATAATTGAAAACTGAAATTGAAATGATATAGGCATTGATTTGTAAATTTTAATTCTGCTTTACTAACCATCCTTCTTACGAGCCATAAACGAATGGTAAATGGACGTTAACGAGATCGGGAAGCAGTTTTCTTGATTTATTAATGATTCCTCTTTTATAATGTTACGGTAATTTTCAATTTTATTGTAACGCGATGTTTACTATAATACATTGAACGATTATTTATAACTTTTAATTCTACGTTCGTCATTCAACAGGACTTATAATTTTATACATTAATCTATAAACGGGTAGATACATGCATGCTATAAATATCTACATAATATATAATTAATAGTATATATTATATATTCGCGAGCATAAATGTTTGATAAATACAAGAAATTACGCCACGAATAATAATTTACGTAATTACCACGAGAATAAATTTTCCATAGTGATACTAAGATAATAAGTTGAGTCGCAAGCGACAAATGAGAGTTAAATATAGACAACCATCTTGCTCCGAAATAAAATTCACATCCTACATTTTCATATCTTAAGAAAGAAAAAGAAAGCAATAAAAAAGAAAAAGAGTTTCAAGAATCCAATTTGCACGTGCACGATTACGCTTACATTGCCAAAAATCGAACAAGGAATTTTTCTCTCTCACTCTCGAGCTCGTCCTCTGTTCGTCCTCCCACGATTCCAGGAAGTCGAGATCGTCAACAATTTATCCACCTGGCTGGGAATCGTTTCTTTCTCTCTCGTTCGCTGGTGCCGTGTGCGATCGTAAAGCCGGCCGACGCTTTTTGCGCGAGATCTCGTCTCGAAACGCCAAATTGGACGGAGACACGGAGGAAAACACGAAACTCAAAAAAGAAAAGAAAAAAAAAAAGAAAAGAAAAAGAAAAGAAAGAAGGAAACGGCGGCGCCAAAAGAAACTCCTCTCTTCTCGCGGCTGAGAATCCTTCGAACACGTCGCGATTCATAAGCACGACTATTTGTTTGCGAATTCGCCGAAAGGATGTTGACTATTGACACTGCGATTTGATAGCGATATTTATCATTATTACATTGAAAAAATAAAAGAAAGAGAGAAAAAAGAAAACGAACTTGATCCGGCTACGACGGCAGGATGTTGATCGAGCCGCATCAGAATGACGAAATTATGATTGTTCGTCGTGGCAGTCGACTACTATGTTGCTGATTAAAGCGAAGCTGTTTTGATGCGCGTTGCTGCCTCCGCTGATTGTGAGTGTATAATCTCGACCTTGGGCGGAATTAGGGGATGTCGATTCAATCGTGAGCAATTTAATCGCCGATCTTACGATCTATCAAACTAATCCTCGCGTTGCTTCATCTCCGTGGATGAATGTTTCTATCTAATTGTAAACTTTATTTCTAGCTTTATGTTCGTGATATTCATTAATATTCATATCGCTAGAAATGTATAGTGTAATTCAGAAGTTAGAGAATGTCGGTTCAGCTCTGATAAATTTGATCGCGCATTGACGACAAGCTAATCACGTTCGTTGACATCTATAATCATTGAGACATACATACATACATACATACATACATACGTACGTACATACGTACATACGTACATACATACATACATATATACATACATACATACATACATATATATATAAGAAATATTTCACTTTAAAATGTAACTGACCTTACCATCCAACCCAGTGTAATTAATTAATATTCAATTAATTAATTAGAGTAATTAATGTAATTAATATTAAAAAAAAACTTGAAAAATAATACCAACGAGTCAATATGTAAAATATTCTAAAGAATATTTCCATGCAACAATCGTGTCTTCCTGAGTTTACATAAAACCTAGTCGGTGATTTACGGTCCAGTAGACGAAACTAGTCTGACTTAGAAACAGAGAATCAGACCCCTATTCTCCTTAGAGGCAATGAGACCCGAATAAACAAAGAGGATGCGCTAATGTGAAAGAATCATGGAAGAGTATCTACATATTGCTCTAAAGCGTTAGGTCACATTAGTGTTTAAAAATTCGTAGCAATTTCTTTTATATCTTTTCTCTTATTAAAGGATAATTCGAAGTAAGATCTTTATCATTAGATCGCGGATTTTTATGCATTTGTTTCCCGAGGAACTGGAAACTGATGAAAAAAATGAATGTAAAATATAAAATGAATGTAAGCGAGATATCTAGAGCAGAGTGTATACAATAGTAGATGAAACGAATTACCATTCAGAGGTTTCATTACTTTATCTAAATGTTTAAAAATGCACGAAAACGACCAACGATTTTTAGAATGTTCTTTCCGAGAAATGTGCACGATCGGAAGTATATTAATTAAAAAAAATATTAAAAAATAAAATGAAGCCGTAACTCCTTAAGGGTGATATCGTGACGGTCCCCCCTTCTCTCTCTCTCTCTCTCTCTCTCTCTGTTTTCTGGAAGATAGGGAGAGAAACGAGGCCGAAGGGCCGGTAGACAAAACTGACCAACCTGGTCGGGTTATCCTGGCTGGTTGGCTCCGTTGGCTGGCTTCGTGAACGAGCTGGGCTTTGGTCATTGCTGGCTCGCGACGTGCTGTTATTCTGGGCTCCACTCGGCTATATTTAGACGAGACCACCTTGAGGCAGCTCGAAAGAGCTCGAGTACTCTCCGCGGACTGCAACCGCAGAGAGGCTTTTCTCTATTGGCCCGATCGTGTGCGTTAGTTGTGCAACAAGCGTTCGCGATCCTTCGGAAACGCGACCGAGGAATTCCTGCCCACGCTCTTTTTTTTTCTTTTTTTCTCTCCACCGTACGCTCCTTTTTCATCGCGTGTACTTGTTCTCTAAACGACCTGACACCAACCACCACGTTATTCAGATACACTTGCAAACTTGTGAAAGTATTTGAGCACTTGAGTCAGAAATCTTTCCTTTACGTATCTGTCGAAGTTTAATTTAACTTGTTTACTTATATCGCGCTAGAGGAAATCGTTTCGACATTTCAATAGAGCCGAAACAAGAAAAGAATGTGTACGAGCTGAAGAAGCGTACTGACTGAGTTTCGAACAAATCTGATATGGTAACTGCGTGTAAGTGATGACAAGAATTAAAAGTAATTGAACGTTCGTAAAAATTATTCCTATGAATCTAGCATCACGTGCGACACAACTGAACAACACTTTGAAGGAGCATTGTAACGAAATGCGAATATCGTGACTGTATTGGCAGAGTTTCGAACAAATTTATAAATGACAATATATGTAGGTGCTACTACCGGTATTTAATACACGTACCTGTTTTTATGAAAATTATTGCAGTGTTTGGATATTATTCATTATATCGTTACATTATAATTTACCAATTGTCCAATGTTATTACTTCCTTCTCTATTTGAGCAATCGTCACCACAAACCAAAAAAAGCAACGAAGTGTCCGTTTCTCATCGCGAATTCTTCGCGGCACTTTTTCAAAATTTATAACCCTACTGTTTCATAGTTTATTTCGTGGAGCGCGGATACATCCACTATACTCGTTCCTCGAAATTATGTCTCTAAACTCGCCCTCACGCTTAGACGATGACCAGTGATCTTCTCACAAAATGGCACAATAACGAAAAAGATAAATTTTCGAATAGAAAATTCTTGGACAATTTGATTTATATTGACTCCTCCTACGTATAACTAGTAAGTTTTCTTGTGTATAATGTTATTATACAATGAGAAAAATAATTGAAAGTTTATCAAATTTCAATTATTACTTTTATCTTTTACTAAACTCTGGAATCATTTGGAAAACCATCTGCATAACATGTCTTTTATTTTACAATTTACTATATGAGTTGTTTCTGGAGCAAATGTTTCGCACTGCACATTATTATGGTACTTGATACCATAAATATGAAATTGAATGCAGTTTTCTACAAGTTTTGAAAGAATCATCGATCCGGATGATGTAGATATGTACATATTACGTAATAAATTGTAAAATAAAAAATATATATCATTAATTAAATGAAGATAATCCTTTGAAGCTATATTTTCAGATAAAAATAATAACTAAAATCTGTTAAACTCCCGTAAATGTCATTGTTTAACAAATCATTCGTCCCTATTATAATCACTGTGCCACAAATTAAATAACGCTAGCAATTTTTTTTGGAAATATGCCGCACTTCCTTTAAGTACGAGTGAAAAACAACGCAAATTTTTACAACAGAAGTTTAAACCGATGGAAAGCAATCGTCAGCGTCCAGTTAGTATTTTTCTTACTCGTTCCACCGTGTGGCGATCGTGCACGTTGAATAACAATCGAGCAATCGATCGGTACCCGGCCTCTCGCGAGCCAGTTTAATCGCGCGAATCGATCCTCGCTGCGGCTTAAATCGTGATACGATCGCTCCTCGTCTAAAAATAACAAAGCCTGATACCAGCTTGTTGTCTGTCGATTCCTCTTCCTGTTTGCGTAAGACGGAAGTCACACCTGAGGTGGAAGACGCGAAAGGAAGTTAAGAACACGTCGGAATATTAATTTCGATGTTTGATCTGCCTGGAACGTCAAGCAGATGTATCAATGATACAGAAAATCGTGCAATCGATCTGTTCGAAAGTGTTAGAGACAACTCACACATTGCGAAAATCCGTAAAATCGAACAAGCCTAGATCCTTCAAATTAATTGTTCATTCGCTGGGCAGGTCACCGTGGATCGATTTATCAATTAATTTACATCATCAGATCCTTACTTCTCAGCATCGTAGAAGTGAAATTTCAAAGATTCCTTGAAGAGGAAAAGTGGAAAAACGATGTTCAAACGTGACGTTAAATCTCGGGTGAATGAAATAACGAATTCGGGATTTCAGCTAAATGCTAAATCGTTGTGAATGCCGTGTTTATAAATTCTTTAACTTGAGCAATATACGGCATGGAAATAAGTACTTTGTTAGAAGCACTGTGCTTGTTGTGTTGCGATTGGCAAGTCGATCTTTTAACTGTGAAAAAAGGACCAATTGATTTAACCTGTGGTGATCAGCGCTCGATAAAATTATAATCGTAAAAAGTACAATAATTGGGCTGGCTGGCTCAAGTCTTCATTATCCGTGTGGCGTATTTGAAGTTATCAATGGGCATATCAATTGATCCTGCATTTCAAAAATTTTCGATGAACGTTTGCATTAAATAAAGTAAAGATTCCTCCGTTTGCGGTAAATCACTGCTCGATGATAAGAAAACTTCTAAAATTCGAAGATGTTAGTTTTTTTCCGTTGCGGTTCGAGTAACCGTGGTTCGACCGCATAAACGAAAGCGCTATCGTGAGGCAAGAGTTATAAATAGGCAGATCGTTTCGGGAGATAGCTTTTACGAAGTGCTAATTTCACGAGTCAATAAAAACCTGCGAAATATTTCACTTTCCCTTTTTTTTTTTTTTCCTTCCTCGCGGTATAAATTACTCCAAGATCCAAGCTGGATGAGTGGCATCGATTTTAATAGATCGGAGAATCGTAGACACGATCGGTCCAGACTCAACGAGTTCTCTCGCTAGAGATCGGTTCAAATCTAACATGTACCTATGAATCTGACTCAAGTTCGACATTTAAGCTTCGTCTCTGAGCTTTTGAATATCACTCGAAAGTGAAAATAAACTACAATGAGCACAGTTGGAATCGGTAGAACGAAATCTTGCAAATCGGAGTCACCACAAAGTGATCCTTTCATCTCTCCCCGTAGAGAAGCCACCGATCGGACATGAAAGTGATAGCGATTGTGTATTGTATATGTATGATTCGTTTGAAACGAGATTTGCTTCTTTTCAGTTGTCAGGCACGCACATACACGGCGATCCGGCTGATAGCGGTTTCTGCTTTGAGCTCTCTAAAAATAGAATTTCTCGTAATTTTCTATACGCGATGTTGAAACGCTCGCTCGCTCGCGAAAACGCGAATGCAAACGCGTTTTCGACGATCGTGCGTAGAAGAACAGAAATACGCTTCTTCGTCTCCAGTCGAACGTGTCTTATATAAAAAAAAAAAAAAAAAATGCCGCCTGGAAAGAAAGAACTGATCAGTATTCAAATATCTCGTTGGCGGTATCTCTGTCCGTTTCCAAAAAAGGATAGAGACTCACGAAACGTTCGAAACTATTCCGGTTAGATTCAAACGGTACGTTTGGAAGTACCATTGAAAAAATCGTACTCGTGAATGGCTCGCAATCAACTATCATGGAGGATCGTACGAAATAGCGAGGCACACGATCCCATGATGTCTACTATAACGCGGGTGAAGGTGACAAGCGGCAACGGTAACGTCGCACCAGAAATGCCTTTTCTTTTTCTCCGATACGTAAACAACATGGCGAAGCTACCGCGAGTCGCGGAACGGAAAGATCGCTTCGTGGAATTCGCGAGCGTGTGAACGGATCACGTCCTGGCCCGTTAATGGTGGCTATTAGTGTTCTCGAGGGAGAGCGTTTACGTGCACCAAGATCTTGCCAAACGACACGCTCCGTGTCGCAGATAAATTCGTTGCCCCGTTCTCGACACCGGCGAAACACACTGGCAGAGCCTCTTTATCTTGAATATCAATCGATAATCCACCGGCTCGTTAACCCTCGCCATCGTCTCTCAATCGTTCCTCTCTTCTTCCCTTTTTTCTATGCTGTTCGCCTCTCCGTGTTAAGGAGGAATCTTTCGTTGATGTTTCGTGATTCTCTAAGCACAATGGTTGCGCACAGCGAACAAGTATAAAATTAACAACACGATGGAAAATCGTCGACGATTCAAACTGTTGCTACATCGTAAAAAAGAAATTGTGCAACAGTTCGGTTGGTCTTGTTTCTTTTAAAGATGAGTCGAGACCTCTACTTTCAATCTTGAGTTTCTTTTTTCCAAAGACGATTTTATATCTTGTAACGGGTGGGCGTGTAAAGATCTACCTTTTTCTCGAAAACTCTAGAACTTCAAACGATATTTTTCTCACGGCTAGATCCGTCGTGATCTTTAAGATTGAAATCTCTTCTTCGCGACGATCTCTTGAAATGTGTTACGCGATTTCTTTTTCCCATGATTTTATTGAACTCCGAACGTTGGGACTAAATGACGAAATGTTAGGATTTTGTTAAATTTTTGTCATTTAATTTTAATACTTAAAGTTCGAGAAAATGCTGGTTAAAAAATTGTATAGCAAGTTTCAAGGACTCGTTGCAAAGCGAAAACTTCATTCTTCAAAATGATGGATCTAGCCACGAGAAAGAAAAATTTCATCGTTTGAATTTTTGCGATTTTACGAAGTACAAGAAAAAGTGTTTTTACCTTTTCACCCGTTATATGATATAAAATCATCTCGACGACATTCAAGACTGTGAAAGTAGAGATCTCAAGCTTTAAAATAAGACCAAGTGGTTATATAATTTTCCTTTACAAAGCTATAACACTTTAAATTATCGGCAATTTTTCATCGTTACTGGTTCGGTTACGCTCTTCATGTATATTATATGTAATATAATGATTGTTATCCAATGTTTCTTTATGTTCTCGTTGCCAATTCCGTTTATATGAACTCCATTTATTTGAACCAAACTTTAATCAATAAAATCGACTAAATCAATCCTTGTTAATTTCCACTTATTCGAACCTGATTCCTAGTAGAGAAACATCAGTGGATCCCTATCATACAAACTCCAATTAAATATTATTACTATTTGTCTCTCAACAAGTTTATATAAATGAAATTTCATTATACCCAAATTTAATGCAAGCATTTCTTATACATAATACGTCATATGAAAATTCCAATGAATATTCAAATATTTTCGTGGCTAATTCATTATTTGAATAAAATTTCAATTTTCACCAATAAATCCATTGAGAATTGATTGAATCCATCCATGAACGTGAGCTCCTATTATATGGACGAAAAATCGTGGATGGTAATGGGAGAATAGCCTTAAATTCAATTGCAAATTGACAAGTCCCCTGTTGTTGTCCACTAACGAGTTCATATAAACAGAATTTTACTGTAGTTGCAGGCTACAACTTGCAGTTCTATTGTCGTCACATCAAAAGTTACTGCTCGTTGCCAGGAGCAAAAGTTATTACTTGTTTGCTCAAAGCGGCGAAGATTAGAAACCACGTCACAATAGAAACGTACAATTTATTAACTATTTGACAACGCAAAGGCATAAACTTCATTTTGAAATTGAAATAAAACGCAAAATAAAAACTATGTTCCTCTAAATAAATTTACCTCGAGATTCTCTCCAGAGAGAGAAGAATTAACTCACCAAGCAATAATTTATCGTAATATCACAAACAATCCAATTTCGTTGAATTTTACAAAACTGCGAAATCCAGACGAGAACCAACCGACAAAACATTATAAAAAAAAAAAGAAAAACGAATGTCTTGGAATCTTCTTTCACAGTGCCAGTTTAATTGAAAACTAAAAAAAAAAAAAAAAGTTCGATAACACAAATCGAGTGAAACGAACTGCAAATGAATTCTTGCATTAGCCCCGACGTTGGTCCTTAATGGGTTAGCCGGCCACGATGAGAAGTGCCATTTTCTTTCACCTGGTTCCCCGACGCTTTGTCGGTGAAAACGCGATGTTAACGACCCTGAGCCACGACCAAAAAGGAACGAACAGCAGAGAGAAGAAAAAGAATGAACATATATATATATATATATATTGAATGAGTGAATTCTTTCCAAGGAATTAGAAAGCAGCCAGCCAGGGATAAACTATGGACGCGGCAGCCATTAGATAATTGAACTTGAAGTCGCGAGACGTTGTCTTAACGCCAATTAACGCTTCTGCATGCTTCAGATTATCGTTCTCTCTGCCCGTGTCTCTGTCTGCGTGGCGGCGATCATCCCCTCTCCCCGTCCGTTCGTTCGTTTTATCGGCGTAACTTCCTAAATTATGCCGTTAATGCGCGTTATCCTGGATTCCACGGTGATCGTTGATGGGTCCACGAAGATCAACTTCGTCGATAACGATGCTCGTCAAACGGGGCAGGGCGCTCCGTTTGCTCGCCGCTGGTCGGTCCTCAGTCTACCGCGAATCGTTCGAGTTTTATTAAACAGGCTTTCGCGCGACACTACTCGCCGATGTCTTCCGCCAATTAAACGGCTAGTCAGCGAATAATTAAAAGAAGTCAGGTGATCAAGATGGAATGGGGGGAAACGTAACGCGGTAACCGCGCGGTCTTATGTAATCGTTATGGTTGAACAAAGGATGAGCGTAATGAATGAACTTACTTATGAACGTACTTACATATGTGTAATTCATTTGAGAATGAAACTATCGCGATTTATTTTCGCTAAGCGTTGGTCTGCGTTGAAAGTGATTATAAGAGAGAATTGTTGCTGTTTGCTTTCACAGAGAGCAACATTACTCGGCCAATTACATTCGATTTAATTGCTTCGCGTAGTACACCAATCGAAATTGCGCAAAAACAAAAAAAAAAAAAAAAATGAAAAAATATTTAAAGAAATTGGGACGAAATTTAAGTGCTTCGTCGAAGAAATTCAATATCTGTTTACGGTGAATTCATGGCTTGATCCAAAAACTTCTTTTTCTACGTTGCTTCTTTCTGTTTTCTTTTTTTTTCCCCTCTTAATCTCTTAACCAGTATCATTTAATACTGAAGATAAATTTACGATTTTAAATTACTGAATCTTGAGAATCGATTAAAATAATGGATTCCCTTTTTCTTCTTCTTTACTGTAAATAATATAGTATAAAATATTATTCTTGTAATTATTTACCTACTTCTCTTAATTTATATTCCTCGCGATATAAATTCTGAAAGCATGTGTGTCCGTTTCGAGGTGCGAGGTATTTCAATCGTATTTTAAAATCATTCGAAGGAATGACGTACATGCTCGCCGGTTTAAGCGGAAAACTAAAGATCCGTGGTTACGTTTCATCAGCTTCTTACGGCGCGTTAACTTGTTATGAAACAACATAGATAGAATATTGGAGTTGGCTGAAATCGTTTCGGCTGGCTGTTAATATTTCATATGTCAATAAGCAGTACGGTTGATACTTGTTTCTTCTAGCTTCTAGCTTCTAGCGAATTACGATCCACGCGAAAATGATCGTAATTCACGGACATTCCTATTCCCGGCCGTTGCGAAGTCGAGTTTGTTTCTTCTTTAAACATATTAGCGAGGCGAGCTGGAGAAGTCGGATTTCGCAGCGTTCGCTTATCGAAGCTTGCGAAATATCGACGCGTTTCGTGTCAGCCCCGCGTGCACGTGTTCCATTCAAAACGATCGATCGAGAATGAGTTTCATTCCGAGATGGCGTCGATAGATATTTAGATCGGACGTCGTACATTTAATAAATACTATTTATATTTGGCCTCGTATCATGCGTACAACTGCGTTCCCCGCATAAACATAACAGTGCTTATTTACTAACTCAACCATGATTATACATTCTAATGTGTGGAATGAGAAGCAGAATGTTGTAACTAGCAGTAGGCCAACAAACCAAGGGCATTCCTTGCTTCCAGTCTTAACACAAGCACAAATACATAAACGTAGGATTTCCCCGTCAGCGTTCCACCCCCCTGAAAGTTTAATGTTTACGTCCTAGTTTCACTACAACTGATCCTCAAATAGACAGTTTATTGAGTTTTACTTTGCATTTTATATTCTCTGTTAAATTGAAATTAATAATAAAATCCAGTTAAATCAAAAGTCCCGAAATTGTTGTGATCACCAACGGTATCAACGATACCAGTTAAGAATAACCCGCCTGGATCACTGAAATTTAAAATATTTTGCTTCCATTTCATATCCTTGCAGTTGATAAAACTCAGTTCCACTAAAAACAAAAGAATCTGAACTGTTTTTACTCTGGTTCTCAGAGAGTCGAGAATCCCCGAACCGGGGAAGTTGAACGAGTTAATACACGGGGAGACGCATGGGACTTTCGCCAATCGTCGTGCCTCGTACGAAGAATTTATCGTTCAAGAAAGGTGTCCAAATTGTATTCAACGAACGGTACCCGGGTCTAAAAATATATTTCTAAACCGGAGAATCATTGCGTGGCAGCCCTGTTCGCGAGGAACGCGTGCAGAGGCTGGCGCGACTGTGGTGGGGGAGCGCCGACTCTTAAATGCACGGGCGCATGCGTACTGGCGCGAGGATCACGCGGGCGCATGCGCAGACGCGACGCGCGTCTCAGTGGCGGGGAACCGCGGGCGCATGCGCAGACGCGACGCGCGTCTCAGTGGCGGGGAACCGCGGGCGCATGCGCAGACGCGACGCGCGCCTCAGTGGCGGGGAACCGCGGGCACAGAACAGGGCGGTACTTTCATTTATTCATAAATCAACAGCGTCTATTTATAGCCGCGACGGACAAATAGCGATAGTTGCGTGTTCGCGCGCAAGATCGCCCGCGAACGGCGTTCGGCCGACGCTGTATCCTTGAATGGCAAAACAATCGAATGGAAATTAATGCGGCCCGATGGGAAATTAAACCGGGCCTCTACTCTCTTATTTCGCGCGACCTCTTTCTCTTTCGTGGACCACGCGGACAACTTTAACTCCGCTGAAACGCGTCTTGGCACCCTTCGGTCATGGTTCTGTCTCTCTGCATTATCCACGATGATTATGCATCCTCTCAGTTTTAAATCGACATTCCTTTTTCTCCCTGCGAACTTTTTCAATTCGTTCTCTCTAATTAACTCTTCGAGGTACACGATTTTAAAGAAAATGAAAACCCAAGTTGAAGAATTTTTTTTTAATATAAAAAATGGAAAAGATATTAAAATATTAAACTGTACGACTATGAGTAACCTCAACCTTTCGAGGTGGGTTAAAATATATCCCACCACGCATAAAAAGCTAAGCGAAAAAAGGTGGGCCATTTTTTAACTCACCTAACCTCACAGAGTTAATAAGCCATTAATTCAGAAGAAGGAGCATCTTAAGAATATATTTCAAAAGATTTTACGTTTGTCGCTGCTAATGAATATTAAAATACGAAATATTTTTATATATATGTATATCTTAAAGGCGTTAGAGCTCGAGACAATTCAGTCTTGCGTTAGAAGCGCGAGGAATCTACTAAACTAATATTTGACCACTGTTTCCTCGAATCCATTCTTTTTTTAGTATTCAATAAATAATTTTTTCCAAACTACTAAAAACTTGCTAATAACATGTACATATTTCACAACTTGAAATAATTCAATCCTGTGCTAGAAAGAACGTTAAGAGTGCTAAAAATGGGACTCTATGAAACTAACACAACGGCAAGAACAAGATATACCTCGGAGTAAATTACCGTCGCACTTAGTGGATTATCAACGCTCGCGTCTTTTCTTGTTCCATTCGCGTTAAATTCAAACACATTCGATTCAAACGCATCCAATAACATATCGCGCGTGGACAACGAACGACTCCTGTAATCTGTAAATAGAAAACCGCGTGGTTCAGGAAACTTTGTTGTTGCATCTTGTTAAAATGTCGCAACGTGAGTAACCGAGCAGTGAGCAGAACGGAACTCGGAGAGCGGGGCACTCGCAGATCGGTTCTCCTCGGTGGGTGTCGATGGCCGACACAGTGCAAAACTCCGGCTGGAAGTCTCAAGAAGAGCATATACATAAGAATGATGTAGGATTGCGCATATGGGACGGGACATAAGAGGTGAAGAAAGAGAAAGAGAAAGAGAAAGAGAAAGAGGAGTCACTACGTAGATGGGCCGGAACGGCGATGCCCAACGGTGTGTTGCTGGTGTGTTGCTGGTGTGTTGTCGATCGGTTGTAGCTGGTTCGTTCAGTCTGTCGCTTGGCAAAGCAATAGCCCAGGCTAAATATAGCCTGGCGATAAACATAGGCAGTTAGTGGTGCCCACGGTGTATATAGCGGCGTCGGTATCCTTGGTTATACTCGAATGACGCCGGATACACGAGTCTCTCTCTCGTAACGCCGTGGGATTTCGGTTCTACCTGACAAGCCATTCAAGAATTCCGACCTGACCGGGGGCATAACAGTGAACGAACGGGCCGGGCGAACACTGTGTCCCGCTGCCGGCGCACATTCTGTTGAAACAGCTATCTGACCGCGAAATGGTCACGGGACCATTACAAATACGGGTGAACGCTGGTCTCAACTCTGTTCGACTTAATATTGCGAAGGGCTTCTCTTCGATATTACGAAGAACAATTTCAAATATCATGATTCCCGTTATTATTTCAACGCTAATTATCCAAAACTGTTATAATTCTGTGCAATATGCAGATGAAAACGAATGTAACGACGAGAATATCGCGTATAAGTCCAATATTCGAAGTTGCAAAAAAGCAGCATTTGCACGCGGCAAATAAGAATTTTTGAAAAAAAAAAGGAAGATAGTCTTGCCATCTACTACATAATCTAAAATTATCTTATAAAATGAATGGCTTTAAGCTTCCAAGTCTATTATTATACGATTCCTTTTTATTAAGAAATTATATAGCTTCAATGTCCGAATATTAATGGGAACCATTGTAGACGAAAAATTTGACATTCGTTTGAAATTCCATAATGGATGTGGTCATTAATAGATTTAGACCGTGACTGACGAACTACTGCTTACAATACAAATGTATTTACAATAAATTACTACGTTATACTTATATTTAGCCATTGTAGATAGTCTGCAGATAGATACGTGTAGTATAATATGGAAACTGAATGTTGGAAGAGTGTAGACTGACTGTCTGCAGTGTCAGCGAATTTTAGTATTATATTACAAAAATGGTTGCAAAATGGTAGCGCTTGATATATAGAAAGAATCGAATCAAAAAGTATAAGATACCGGTGAAACTTTGACTAATTATTCTAACTAATTTATATACGCAGAAATCGTTTCTGCTCAAATTTTTATGATCTCCCCTGATCGCGAAATTTCTTTTACAAAATATGCATGATATATAAAACGATTTACTGTAAATATCAGCGTTCAGAAATCACTGATTCCTGATTTATATTCTTTATAGTAATACGGACGTTAGTGTGTAATTTAGAAAATGAAAGTGAAAATGAATGGTTAGAAAATGATTAAAATTCCGGCTTCTCACATTAATATTGATTGATTGCGCACGAAGCGTAGAAGAACGAATTCCAAAGAAAATCCCTCTACCGTACTGTAACACATGCCATGTATACCTTTAACTCTCGAGTACCATAAACTACGATCTGATAAGCCTATATCAAAGTTTATTTTAAACTATTAAACTTTATCAGGAACGGAAAAAATAGAAACGTAATACGGTTTGTGGAAACGGAGTATGGTAATGGTATAATAGAAATTGGAACCTGACGCAACCTGTCCTGAGGTAATTAGCGTTTTCGACCATAGTGTGCTAGCCAGGCATAACTAACGTTAACGTTCGGTTTATGGTAATGGGTAATTAATATTGCATGACGCGTGTCCGAGCTGTTGAACTTTCCACGCGGAATTCGTCGCCGCGATTTCGTATCTGCTCTGCTCTGGAATGCGATCCGGGATTAATGTACATTCGAGCGTAGTTTCCTTCTACTTTTTTCTTTTTTCTTTTTCTTTTCTTTTTTTTTGTTACTACAGTACGACACGGAAGAAAATGGTGGTTGATTAATAGCAAAGCTACCTGCATTGTGCGTAAATGCGGTTATATTTCACGCTCGATGTTGCGTGTATTTGTAATAAGTTATTAAGTAAAATGTATTTTCTCCGTTCGTTTTGAATTTATATCTTTTATAGCAAACTCGTAAGAGAAAATCCCTGATTAATGATTACTAGAAAGAGTAACATTCAGCCCTCGTATATACGAGTTATATAACTCGTGTTTTTATCTCGATAAAACATTAATATTAATCTTGTCGTACCGTCATGCTCCATGTTGCGTACACACACGCAATATTGTACTCACTGCGATAGTTTATCGACTAAGTAAACGATAAATGTACTTCTTTGTAATAAAACTGGTTCTAATTTTAGCCATGCGTATTGTTCTTTCTCACCTTGCAAGAATGTCTCATTAAGAATTAAAAAAAGAAACTTCTCACGGCCGATGAAATACTCTGTTTCTAATTCAGTTTTCTATTTCTATGTTGTATCAGGCTAGAATTTTTCCTTTTTTTTTTCGAGAATTTTTTACTTGCATGCCATTTTTCAAGATTTTCTCTGGACAGTAAAATATCTACCAGAGTGAAAAAATTTTGTCAAAGTTATCTGTATATTTTCTTCTCACGATTTTCGTGCGTATCGAAATAAATTTCATTCGAACGATTTCACGATTTTCTCTTGATGATAATAAAAAAGTATTGTCAAAATTGAAAAATATTATTTAAGAATTATTATTTATTATTTAAGAATATAAATAAGTATCAATTCTTTTGAAAAAGTACTGAGCTTAAAAATTGTTGCCAAAAGCAACAATATTTTCTCGTCAAAGATATGTACCTCCATTTATTTTACTTCGCATAACGACTTGCGTTATATATATGCAGCACCGCGAAAGAAGAAAATTGAAACGAGTTCGCTCAAAAGATCCACGCGGTTAAAGACTGGTAAAGATGACTCGTCAATTAATGAGCGTTCATCAAGTTACAAGTGGTGGAGAACGAGCAAATCAGCTCACAGAATTCTATATTATACATTCGCGTATCATTCTGTATCATATATCTACGTAAAAGAGATTTATAGGCATACTATATAAACATTAACTTTTCTGCATGTACACGATCTTACACGATGCATCAGAGCAAGTGAAATTCGAAGGATTTCGCGGATTTTCTCTGCGAATGGTGACAACAGCCGTGGAAACGAAGAGCGTTCTCTTCTTCCTTGATTCGATTTGCGTTTCTCGACAAAGCAATACCCGATCTAAATATAGACGACCCGATAAACACAGACACTTGGACATACGCTCGCCTGATAACGGATAGTCGTTGTAACACGATTGCTGTAATATCGTTCACACCGTCGTAATACTGCATGATTTACGCTGTTTTCGCGCCGCGATTAGCAGTAAATATTGACAGACACTGATACGGACCGCGGCTCGTTCAAATCTTAGCGAATTTAAGAAGCCACGCATACAGAGAGAGAGATAACGGCACAATTTCTGCAAAGCGTCAGGATGTTGCAGATGAAATGGCAAAATTCGTGATAATAAGTTTCAACTGTCTGTAGCTTTGTTGAAAGAAAAAAAAAAGAAAAAAAAATTATGTAACCAAGAAAAATCGTTTGTTTCTGATGGTAATAATGGTGATGATGCAGAAATATATAAAATGAAAAACACCAAAAATGGTTATTTTTATTTTGACGAACGATTTTTATGTTTTGCTTCTTTCTCATCAAAATATAATCCTGGTTATTTACGAAAAAAATAGGATATTATAATAAATGTTATGTAGAATCTGTTGTTTAAAAAATATCGTTCATCAAAATAGGGAAAACTATTTTGAGAAAGAAAATTAGTATCAATTAAATTTCTACGTTCTAGACTCGATATACTTTATGCATTGTAAAACAATTTTATAATCACTATTAAAATCTTTAATTGATTGTCATTGATCATTTCATACATGTATTTTCTAATCTAAATATTGATTTTTGTACAAGCGATTTATCTTCGTTGTACTTAATCATAATCGATATTATAAGAAAATCGACATTTGATAAATATTATTTAACAGTACTTTTTAGTTACTAGATTTTTAATGATTTTACATGTACGTCATATCTGTCACTTCATATGATATAATAATATAATAATATAATAATATAATAATAATTTAACAAAATATTCTTTTTTTTCTCGATTTCCAAATGGCGATCGAAAAAGAAAGAAGGAAAAATTTGATGTGTTCGAGACTCAGTTTATGATACATGTCAGACAACACGTTTCGTCTCGTTGTCTCGTTGAATCGTCTTGGATCGAGAACAATTATAAACCAGAAATAAACGGGCGAGCGAATTCCTCTACGATCACGTAAACGCGCGACAACGCACGCGACACAAAAATATGTATTTTGCAACAATAAATTACGACTTCTTTCTCTATCGAATTCTTCGATTGCTTTCAAAGCGGTAAACAATGTTAAAATAATAGGGAAAAAAAAAAGTAGAAGAAAGAGACTTAAAATTTTCAATTACTTGTGAAATAACTCTACGTTTTCTGTTTCAAGAGAATTCCTACGAAATACATTTTAATTTTTGTCGAAAGTAGGAAAAAGTTTAAATTAAACGGCGACATTTATTCTGCAGTGAAAAAATTCAAGATTGTGATAAGCCGGTTTCCTGGACAGTAAATTATTCATAAATCTGAACCTTGGACTCCGAGTATATGTATGTGTATTCTTTAATTTTTCCTTTACTGTAATAATGAAGCAACTGCATAGAAATCGCAGTCTTCTTATTTTCTATATTTATTCTGCTTTCGATATTTTAATAAAAAAAATATATTCCTTTTATTAATTTTATTCCAAAATTATTCTGTTCGAAATTCTGTCGCACACGCGACGTCAAAAGTATAAAAGTAATTATTAGAACTGAAACATCACGATTTTCATGTATCACAATTAACAAAGAGACAGAGAAAGAAATAATGTGAAAGTTAAATGTGAATAATCATAAATCAATAAATCAATAGAATTTATTCAAACGCAAAGTCAGAAACAAGTATTAAAGTAACCGGACAACAATTAAATTGCAGTTCTGAAAAAAATAAAATAACCTGCTGACATATAGCTATAAAAATATACGCGACTAACAGGAATGAAATAACAATAATAATACAGCCAAATAATTTCACTTACGTTACTTTACAAAAGTTAATTTAACGAAACAGTTTCATTTTGGCCACGAGCAGAACGACGAACAGAGAAAACGCGGGCTGATCTCGCAAATTATCGGGCCTGACGGACGGAAATTATATTTGGAATCGCGACATTAGGCTTAACGCGAGCGATAGAACGAGCTTAGCCGACGACAAATTAAGGCGATTGCGACGGAGCCGTCGCAGCTCGTTAAATCGCACGCACTTCTCGTATAGCGTGTAGCCACTTGAAAGCGCCGCTTGTAAGCGTTCAGTGGCTCAATGCAAGATTTCACCAAGATCGCCGGCGCGGTAGAACGTAATTCGAATCGTTCTGCCTCGTCTACAACGCAAAACTGCCACTGTCGGTGTTCGTTTTTCCCTCATTTTTCTCATATTTCTCGCTGTTAACTGTCAACTACCTACCCTAGTTCAGTCTACGAGATTGAATACTGTAATTACTATTGATCATTCGGAATTTATACAAGTATCTAAGCAAAGGTTCAAGAATAGCGAAAAGTCAAAAGAACGAAACGATAGATAGATATTTTCCTATCTTTTAAGTTCTTTTTGTAACAAATGGCGATTCGATAAAATGTCAACTATCTACTACGTTCAGTCTACGAGATTGAATATTGTAACTACTGTTGATCATTCGGAATTTATACAAGTATCTAAGCAAAGGTTCAAGAATAGCGAAAAGTCAAAAGAGCGAAACGCTAGATAGATATCTTCCTATCTTTTAAGTTCTTTTTGTAACAAATGGCGATTCGATAAAATGTCAACTATCTACTACGTTCAGTCTACGAGATTGAATACTGTAATTACTGTTGATCATTCGGAATTTATACAAGTATCTAAGCAAAGGTTCAAGAATAGCGAAAAGTCAAAAGAGCGAAACGCTAGATAGATATCTTCCTATCTTTTAAGTTCTTTTTGTAACAAATGGCGATTCGATAAAATGTCAACTATCTACTACGTTCAGTCTACGAGATTGAATACTGTAATTACTGTTGATCATTCGGAATTTATACAAGTATCTAAGCAAAGGTTCAAAAATAGCAAAAAGCCAAAAGCGAAAGAGATAGATATCTTCCTATCTTTTAAGTTCTTTTTGTAAAAAATTGCGATTCGATAAAACGGATGTTACTCTGACGTGGCATACTACCAGTTTCCATTCATTCCTATTTATTTTCCTCCCTATTGCTTATTTCACACTTTTTGTTAATTGTCAATAAATTTATCAATATCGCTTGGAATTCTTTATTAACTCAGTAAAGTTAGTTTTAACTTTGCTTCGGTCTTCGAATTTTTACATTTCACACCGAGTTTGGCAAACGAAAAATATTCATGATACGTCAATCATAAAATTCATTGAAAAATCATATTCACTAATAAGAATGTTCTTTCGTCTCAAGCTTAAGAGATATTTTCAAATTTTGGGAAAGCATAAACCTCAATTCTTCATTGATACAAGAGGCAAGAATAATTGAATTTAATTGAATTTAATTTGACGCTCGTTTTTACGAGAGTATTTTAGTAGTTGTCTAAAATTCTTTCGTACGTAAAGACAAAAGCATTCTCAGCGTGACCAGGATCGTTCAAATCGTGCAAAAAGAAACGTGCTTTATCGCGCGAAAGAACCGAAAGAAGAAATGGCACGAAACACTCGAGGAGACAACGACACAACAAAGTTAGTAGAAAAGACGTTAGGAGAACGAAACGGAAACGGGATTATTCGCGAATAGAGACGACGAATTGGAACTAGGAAGAGCTTGACGATCTCGTTATCGCGGGAAAGACGATGCACGAGGCAGTAAAACTTGACCTTAACGCTATAATTCCTTCGTGCATCACGATGGCGACGGCTGTTACAGTTACATAGCGAAATATTTCTTCGATCACGTGCCTCGAACAATCATCTTGGAAGCTCAACGAACTACGCTAATCGCCCGAAAGCTTTCGCTACACACGTTCTGTCTGTGAAATACAAAAAGAATCTGAACACGTGTATATTATGCCTGTTATGTAAAACGTTTCATTAAGTTTCCATACTGCGATACGAGAGATGACTATTTACGATTGTATTTGCAAAATTTGAGATCAAACTTGAAGATGTATATTAAAGTTATAATAGATATTTAATGCAAATATACAGTGTAATACGAATAGTTCATTTCAGATACAAGTATATATAAATACTATAATGTATAGATAATCTCGTTGAATAGTGAGGCTTACTGGATACATCTAATGGACTGTGGTTGTTCAAGTGTTTCTGTGATGTCTGCTACTTCTATTATAAATATCTTGTGACTTATATATATATATGTATATATATATATATATATATACATACATACATACATACATACATACATACATACATACATACATACATACATACATACATACATACATACATACATACATACATTTTTAGATTTGTTTCAAACTGGACGAAGATGGTGATAGTCGGATTTCACTGTAGTATCAACGAAATTTCAACGTATTTTCATATAAAGTTCGAGAAATTAACAACAACCTACTGTCGACAGGGAGTGTCTTTTTGACACGCCACGTGTTCTCAAGAATATTACAAGGAGGAGACTAACAAATAAAGGCAAAGAGATCTCTCAAGCCATAGGAAAAACTAGATGACGCTCTCGACGAAACACGTGGTCCGCCAGAGTTTTACCACATTTTTTTTCTCTCTCCTTTTTTCTTTTCTTTTTTTTTTTTTTTTTAGATAAATAGAGCTCGAGGCGCGAACTTTCCACGCGACCAAACGTGGCGATCACGTGCTCGAATCGGCGGGATAAGCAGCCGCGACACGACGAAGAAATTCGTTTTATCTGCGTGCCAGAGGCAAGCAACGAACGACGCGGTGCCGTAAAACGAGGGAAGAACAACGCCGCCTCGGCCATACATTCTTGTTGACCGAATGAATACGCGTCGGTACGGGCCGGGCCCATAATTGGTGCCGGCCAATTAAGGGTTAATTGAGTGTATTTTAGCCTGAAACCAGCCGCGTCGTCGTTACTTAAGGCGGCACCCACATTAAAACTCGACTCCAAAACGCTTGCTCTTGCTGCTTGCTTGCTCGCTTCGCCAAACCGTTCCAAATAAACCGCCCTCCTCCTTGTCCACGCACGGTGGCTATTTGCATCCCCCCTCGTTGTCGCGATTATTCGGCCATCGATTTATTCGTTGTACGTTCACCTCTTTATGGGTGTCAACCGTGTATATACAGGCCGCGTGTATTTTACCACCTGTGGGTGTTTCACCTGATGCTGCTCGAAAGGCGAATGGTTGACTTCCTTTTTTTTTCTTTTTTCTTTTTTTTTTTTCTTCTTTGCGGGCGAACGTGCAATCGACTGAGCGAAATGTCGCGTGTGTCAACTGGTTTTATTGGATATTCGAAGCCGTGAAAATTCACGTTCTACACTGCTCAATTTTGAAACTTTTCATTTTCGTCGTCAATCCCTGTTAAAAAGGTATAAAGTACAAAATGAAGTCAGTGAATTTTTGTAAATCGAACGACACAGAAATTACTATAATTATCTGTTGATTATATGTGATTGTATACACACGATACCTGACTGTGCGTATAATAATATTCACAATTTTTTCCGACTAGTTCTAACCAACTTCTGCTTGATATTTTTTAATAGTTTATCTCGTGTAAATCCAAAATTCAGATAGTCTATAATGGCTCACGAAAACACATTGAAACACCTTCAATTTCTATGTATCATACCATTAATAAGAATTTAATACACAGCACGAACAACTGTTTTAAATATACAATGAATAACAAATAAACAATGAATAAAAAAAATTAAGGTATAATAGAGATAAACGGCTGTTCAAATACTTTTGTGACCTCTGCGAAATACATCATACATATTTCGCAATCTTTATATATATATATATATATATATATATATATATATATACATATATTTTCAGATTCGTTTCAAACTTGACTGGCAATAATCACGATAATTGGCTCTCGCGTTGCGCTGCTAATAAAACTTCAAAATGTTTTACGTAACACCCGCATCTTTATGCTCGTAAAAAAGTTCCTAAAAGCGTTCGGATACTTTCGCGAGCAACTGTAGATCAGTTGGTAGCACGATACTTGCGAGATCAACAGATATTCCCGATATTTACAAACGAGAACGAGTAAGAAACTGCCGGCAAGAGAAATAATTACAACAATAATTCGAAGATATCGAATTTTTTTAAATTGGGCGCGCCTGTTCGACCGACAGAATTTCCAGCGCTAATAATAGGCCAGCAAATTGGTCCATGTGGTTCCCGCGGCACTTCGTCGCCGTCGCCGCGGCTAATTCGAACAGAGCGATCCTTGAACGAGTCGGAGCCAAGGTTAAAAAACACGTTAGTCACGTTCGATCGAAGCGTGCACCGTGAATCACACGGTACACAATCGGGAAAAACTAGAATGCCTTCGGTGGGACTTGCGATCGTCATCGATGGCAGTCGCGGCAGCGAGTGATCGCACGTTTCGTTAAATATTTACAAATTTCGATAAACGATAAACGTCAACGAACGGATTAACTTAAATTAAATTCCGCCCTTCCTCCTTTTCGTCCACGACTTCAATCTGCATGTTAACGTCGTTGAACGTTACGTATTCGTAATTTCGTAAAGTTTATATTGCCTGCTTAGTTTTGCTCTAAAATGAAATTTTTACTTCTTTTTTTCTAGTTATTCTATTTTAGCGAAGTAACAATGTATTTGAAAAATAAATGTTTCGTTAAATATTCGATAAACGCGTCGATGAACGAATTAACTTAAATTAAATTCCGCCTTTCCTTCTTTTCGTCCACTTAAATCTACATTTTAACGTCGTTGAACGTTACGTATCCGTAATTTCGTCAATTTCATATTGCCTGCTTAGTTTGCTAGGAACTTTTGCTCTAGAACGAAATTTTTACTTCTTTTTTTCTAGTTATTCTATTTTAGTGAAGTAACAATGTATTTGAAAAATAAATTACTTTATTTGAAATGAAGGTGATATCTGTTGTTTGAAAGTGTTTCGTCATTTGCATTACTATCATTTGGAAAGAATCATTTGGACGTATTCTTTCAGATAAGATACTGGAAATCATTATTGGATATTTCGAACTTATTTCCGATCCGATTTGAAGCAATTGTTCATCCTTCTTACTTGTTACTTTTATTACTGAAAAAAAAGAACATTGAAAAATTTTCTTCATCTCGCAATGAAATCTATCTATGTCTTAAAAATCAGAATTTTTTCTCTTTCAAACTTTCAATCCTTTGAAGCTCGCTGTATGATTTTTTCTCATTATTCTATTGCATTAGTTCGAACATTAGAATTCTTATCGTTTAATTATTTGAAGTAAATTTTAACGGGTTCAATGTTTCAATCTGCAACGTTCTTAGGAAAGCTCGCATCTCTACAATTTTTAGAAAAATTAAAAAAAAAAAAAATTCAGATCTATGAAGAGTAGAAAGCTCGCGCTTATTGAAATTTAGACTGTTACATGATTCTCTGTTACGAAGTAAAACTCTTTCCCTCACATGAGTTGAAACAAAGGTTGAAACAGAGAGTTCTTCCCCCCCCCCAAAAAAAAACAAAATACGAGAAAGAGAAATTGAACCAGTTTCCGCGCGACACGATGGGAAAAGCGACGCAACTCCGCGAAGGGATTTCTGCGTAAATATTAATTAATCCTGTTGGCGCGATATTACGTTACGAGCTCGCTCGTTTGCTCGCTCGTTCGCTCCTTTCTTCCTGTTGTTCGAGAATGGACACGAGCCGCCAATGACGGAGCAAACGAGCAAACCAGCCAGCCACCGGCGTGCCTGCTAAACCACTATTTTTCTTTTCTTTTCTTTTCTTTTCTTTTCTTTTCTTTTCTTCTTCTTCTTCTTCTTCTCACACTCTATTCACTCTTTTATTCCCGCCCGCTAAAAATAGAGGCTACTCCAGTAAAAACCTCCCGCGTTTTGTTTTCTCCTATGGCCGTGATGAATGGATCGTTCTCCATAATGCTCTTCCCACTCTGACTCTGAGAAGAACAGCACTTCAAACGCGCGGAACCATTTCGCTTCAAACAGCACCGTTTCTGCGATGCACGTAGCACTCACTTACGTATGCACGTTCTGGTTGCAACTCGATCTCCGATGGACTTTACGCCCCCGCGAACTTCCGTTACGATCGACGTTATGTAAAAACCAATTGACCCATTTATCGGAAAGCTGCATCCTCGTTGCCAACTTGCTTGCTTCGAGAACGATGATTCCGCGCGTTCGCGGACGTATCGAGGAATTCAGCGTTCGTTGATCGAGATCCAAAGGGTTGATTCAAGGACGGAGGATATTCGAATTCATGGAAATTTACGATATTTGCGCTTCGAAGATTCTTTCAATATTTCTGGCGTTGAAGGTTTGTAGTCTCAATTTTGCTTCTCTTTCTGTCTCGAGAAGTAGAGGAACCGCTGTCGGCAATTTTTGCTCTGTTCGAAAGCTGCAAGTCGAAGATTCTAATATTTTGTTTTTACAACGTCCGAATTTTGCTTTCGAACGTTTGTTCAAATATCTGACGAGCTATTCGCGTAATTTTTAACACTTAACGTCGAATTTTTTTGCGAGCCAATTTTTGCTCTCACCTCGAGTGAAAAGAGAGCACGAAAAAAGCATTTTCAACGCCGTAGTTCTTGAATTGTTATGACTCAATTTTACCTCGGTTCCGGGTAAGTAGAATTTTTTAATTTGTCCGAAATTTCTGGCAAGTCGTTTGCCCGTGCTCGAAGATTTTTAATATTTAACGTCGAACATTGCAGTGTCTCGAATCTCTCAGTCAAAAATCTTGTTTCCATTTCGCTCGATATTCTTAACGTTGTCCAAATATTTTTAAATGCTCGTGCATCGAAGAATTTAACACTAAACGTGCCAAGCGAGGTCAAATGACCCCTTTTTTCAAAATTTACTTGAAAATCGTACATTCATTGTTATTTCTTTCGCTAATCTGACTCTCTGTAAATTCTTATATTATCTGATTATTCGATTTCTCGCTTTCTGTTTTCCTCTTAGTTTATCTTTTACCGAGAAAAATTCTTTGCATACCTTATGTACCGCGAGGGGTCATTCGACCCCTTACGAAATTCACGTATTTTTCTGACTGAATTTATAAATCAAAACCAAAAACAATAGAAAGCGAACACCCGAAACAATTAGTTATTATAATAAGACTAAATTTGGCGTCGATGTGGTTGACCAAATGGCGCGAAAATACAGCGTCAAATCCAAATGCAACAGATGGCCTGTGCACGTATTCTTCAATATCCTGGAGTTAGCTGGAAACAATGCATGGATACTCTGTCGGGAAACAACTGGAATGAAAGATATCAAGACAGCGTTTCCTGTTACAATTAGCAGATGAACTAGTCGCAGAGTATCACGAATTTCTTGAAGAAAGAAAGGAAAACCTGCAACAAGAAACATCAAGCAACCTAAGTAATATTTCCCAATCACGAAGAAAATGTCAAGTAAGATTGTGCACGGGTAATAAAACCACTCAAACTTGCATAATTTGCAAAAAATTTGTCTGCGGAAAATGTACGAAGGAGAAACCAGTCGTATGTAAAAAGTGCAATTAATTGATTAGTTTTTTTATTTAAATAAAAATATATATGTTTGATTATTTCATTAGAACTCAGAAGTTATGTTGCGAATTATTTCCTTTAATAAATTCAGAATTTCTTTCTAAAAATCAACGTTTATTCATAAGGAGTCAAACAATCCCTTATGGTAAGATAGGTATATGTAAAATGCCGGTACGTTTAGTGTTAAATATTTTCCATCGAGTTTCACTCACTTGTTTCGAGAAGTGAAACAATAATAATTCCAAGTAATTCTTTCTTTTGTGGTCCTCTCGTGTTAAAGAAATGCTTTGAGAATAGAACGAAAGAATTTTGTCGAAAAATGACCCACAGAACAGAACAGAAGGGGTCAATATCTCCAGACATTTTTTAAATTCGGTTCCCAGAGAGTTCTGCGGGACTCTCTCGTTTCAAGGGGGGAATCATCCATTAGTCTTTCTTAAAAACTTGACAGGGTACCATGAATTTGACACTGTAAATTAGAGTCCCTCTTTATGAACAGTGTACTCGGCTGTTGTTAAATACGAGAAGTCTCGTTCTGTATCTCGAAAAGTATCATAATCGAAGATCATAGCGCAGAAAATATGATAAATCGCATTTCTTCATGTTTTTCATGTGAAATATATCATCGACCAATTACGTATTTTTTACTAGACCGCGGATGTTTATTCACGTACGATGCGCAATAAGCGAAATATGTAAATATGTATAAAAAATGTATATACGCAGAAAATATACAAACCTTGTTAATAATGCGATCAGCAGAGATTTATCGCGCATAACGTTATCTCAACTGTCACGCGTGACATTTAATAATTTTTTTTATTTTGATTTGCAATTTATTGGCAATAAATTCTAAACGCAACAAAATGCGATATTTTAAAATCAAAGTGAATTATTATGATTACAAGTTAGTACGATGTTCTTCTCTAAAACACTTTTCTAAAAAGTAAAAAAAATATTCTGAAAATGCTCTAGACTTCAGAGGTCAGAAATATACATGATTATCAATAACGTTCATTGAATTTACCGTGTTATTAATACAGTAACGAGATTTAAGATTAATACAGTGAGTGCTTATCTAGAGAAACGTGCATTCTCGAGCCCACATATGCAAAACTGAGACTTCCACTTGGATATTTATCTGGAGAACGTGTGTTTTCGAACATACCAATGCCGAAAACTCGAAGACAATAAATATGCCAATTAGAAAGAAAGAGTTGAATACTTCGAAGCACGACATCGGTCGTAATAACAATGAATAAAATTGATCTTGTGCAATATTTTTGTATAATAATTTTATAATTACAACTTCAAAGTTACATGCCTGTGATGCAAGATGGATTGAATTATAAAATTTACTTTTATAATTTAATATTACCTCTCCTCTTACTGGTAAAGTTTATTTTTAAGAAGAACATATGGAACGAAATCGAAGAATGAGCGTAATCATTTCTACGAAACAAGAGTGGATAACTCATATGACTAGCATCATGGGACAGTTGGTTGATAGATTACGAATTTCTTGGAAGAGTGCAAAATTAAATTACTACATAGAATTGTAATAAATCGTCACAATGGATAATTAAAAAAAAAAAACTGACATCATCGAATTGTGCTGAGAGGGAGAAAAAGATTTAATTCTTCTCGATGAATCTTTTAAACCACTAGGAGAAATCATAAATGAATTGCATTCTTCCTACAAAATAATTTCTTTCGTTATCTACAAATTTCATACTCACAAATAATTGACACCGTAGGATTGTTTTCAATGAGTCTCTTTGATTATCATAAAATAAACTAAGTAAACTAAATAAATTTTCTAAACACAAAATAATTTCATTTTCATTAATTGGTATCACTGAATGGAAAACTAACGTTTCCCGATTAATTTCTTGGATTACCAGAAAAAAGTATAAAAATAATTCTCTACACATGTTATAAACTAATTTCATTTATCATTCACGAATGGATATCTGCTTGTCCATTGAAACAATGGACGATGGAACAACCTTCCTCTTTCGATAAATTTAGACTACCAGAAGAACACAAAAATAAACCGCAGACATTCTAAACTACACAGAACAGTTTTTCCTATCCATTACAAGTAAATAATTGACATCGTGAAATGGTTAAATAATAAATTAATTCTTTAACGAATTTTCCACATCAAAATAAACTCCAAACTTTCTGAAACACGCAAAATAATATCTTCCATTACTCACAAACGAATAAATTAAGCAACCCTAAGCAAACGCGTTGATAAATCAACGAATTTTAACGAATTCTTTTACCAAAGGAATACGAAGGTAAACAACAAACCCTCGGAAAACAAAATAATTGTTGCCTTCGTCGAGGCCACAAAGAATTTCTTAAATTATCGAAAAGAGAATTAAATCTCACCGCATGGTGCAAACCTTTCTAAACTTATATAGAAAATTTATCTCTTCCCGTTAACCACGCAAAACGAACAGCCGAGCATCGCCCGAACGGTCAGGCGATAGATTAAGCATTTATCGATGAATTTCTCAACGTTTTATTATATCATCCGTGTTAGGATTGCGTAATAAGCCGTTGAGGCCGCGAGGCGGGCGGCTAATCGAGGCGCGTGCACGTATTTTCCCGATAAAAAGCTACAACCGGTGCATGTGTGCACGACCACGGTACGCCAGCACCAGGTTAATTTTACGTAATATCAGGAAAGCGTTTATATTCTGGTGGGCCGATCGACGCGGTGCACACCGGGGCTCTCCTCGGTCAGTGGCGCGTCCGGTTGCTCGTAAATTCCTCACGCTATCGCGATATATTTAACTCGGCGATAATGTAGCAAACAAATCGTATCGTTCCGCGCCGAACCGGTATTCTCACGCTCTGCTCCGCTCGTCCGCTCGTTACTCCCTTGGCTGAAGATAGTGTGTATTTAAGCCGGCACCACGTTGGTCGCACGATGGATTCTGCGATCTACGCGTTTTCGTACACGAAAATCACGATCGTGGCCACTGGAAGGCTTTTCTGTTCTTCTTACAATTAGACCAGGATGAATGTTCATTGAAGAGAGTTCTGCACTGGATAGTTACTTTACAGATTGCTGTAGAATCTTTATACCTTTGCACTCCGACACAATATTCAACCTCTTGATCGCCGTATTTTTTTAAGGACCGCGCACTCAGATCGCGCGGTATTTTCAATTTCAAGGAAAATGTACTTTTACTAATAAATAAATGATTTAAATATTTTTTACTTACATACATTGGCGAGCCACGATCAATTAGGATATAATTTGCACAAAAAAAAAAAAACACTTGATTTTCAGTAGGGTTGCCACACAATAGATCAAATACTAAATATTAGAAAGATTAAAAAAGCTATATGTACGTTTGTTAAATTTGAAATGTTATAAATTTATAGTCTAAAAAATACACATATATATTATACACGATGAAACTAATATTTATTTATGGCGTGGTATGCTTTGAAGTAAATAGTTGGGCAGAGTGGAATTTTGCAGTTTTCGCACGCGAATTTTGTTTCTTATCTTTTTTTCGAATAAATCCAAAATCAAGGAAGAATATATATATTTTTCGATTTTTTTAGTGATAGAAAATGATTCTGTATGTCACTGTTAAGAAATCGAAATTAATTTCGCTTTTATTTAGGGTATAGCGATTGGCACGTACTGATGCGCACGGCGATCAAGAGGTTAATATAACATATCAGCAATTCCGAGTCATTTTTGAAAATCTTGCTTTGTAATTAAAAAAAAAAAAAAAAAAGAACGTAAATACATTTTTAAAAATATGTTTTATTGATACAATAGAATTGAAAAAAATATGCATCCTTGGCTTGTCAGGACAAATATCGCAGTGTTCACTCGTTAAAAGAACAATGTTTCTTTTTGATGTCGCCTCTGCGGCGACAACGGTGCTATATGTTTATCTTACAATGTCGCCGCAGCAGCGACAACCGAGTGCAAAGGGTTATTATTATTGGAATGCTTACGACTCGAGTGTTCCATCATTGGAATGTTTCATTTCATACGCATTGTGTATTTCGTGCCGTGTGTTTGTATGGTTTGTGTAATTAATTAATCACGGAATTAACTGTGGAAATTTATAATTTGCAGGGAATATATTTGTCCCCTTATTAATCTTCCCAGAGTCAAGATTTTACTTTATATCCAAATTTTATGGCAGTTGAGTAGAATCGGTTTCGGAGTCTGAGGGAATTTTATACCAAAGTAGAACGGATTTTTAAAATAGTTTCGGAAATTTTGGAGTAGTAAGATAGATTTCGAAGTAATTTCAAGAATTCTGGAGTAACGTAGGAGATTCCAAAGTAGTTTCGAGAATTTTGGAAGCCAGTTTAGAATTTTAATTTTAGAAACTCATTCAATCAATTGAGATTTATCTACGTTTTTGTAGTTTTGCATTTCGAGTTACAAAGGCCAGAATCTTCGACTTCTAGAATCTGATTATCAACCACGAATTACTTTCGAAGATAATCTGTCTTAGAGTTTGAGGCGCTACGCTCGGACTGTTGAATTCTATTCCTATTTATTTCACGTTATTTCAAGTCTTTGAATTCCATTACCATTAATTCACGTCTCTGAATTCTATTTCTGTTATTTCACATTGTTTCATTTCGCTGAATTCTATTTCCGTCATTCTATTACGTTTCTGACTTCTAGTTTTATTATTTCACTTCATTCGATGACTTAGTATCTGAACTCTGGCATCGTTATTCGTTACTCTATTTCACATCTATTTCCATAGACTTGGAATTTTATTTCTCTATCGACAGTTAGATGTGTATGTATTGAAAATTATTACCAAATGAATTATTTATGGCAATTATTAGTTCTTGGTTGGACTTTCGATTGGAGCGCACAAATAGCTACGATTAACTAACAATCTGTTTATCTTGTAAGAAAATCTTGGCTATATAAACAGTTAAAAAGTACGGTTTTGCACAGGATTCTCATAACTCGAGGAAATATTCGCGTTTGAACCACGTCGCAGTAGCGTAATTTATGCAATGTATAAAATTCAAATATCACACGTACTATTCTATAGGTATGTATCCTATAATAAGAACAAGGTTTTCAGAGACGCAATTGTAGACGATTTATCAAAATTCTGAATCAATGCACTCTCCTTCTTTCCTCTACAGAAATTGAAAAAAGAAAAAAAACTACTAGCTCTATCAAAACTATATTAAATATATAGTATCCATCTACTGAAGAACCTATGTAAAAGACATTACATTTCTCAGAGACGCGTCAATATATAAAAATACATTTTGACTTGTAATCTATCATTTCTCATCTACAGCTACTTGAAAGATGCAGCTTGTCCGAACGATGCGCGAAACATGCCTAAGAGAACACATATTATCCAGTTCGAGATGAATTCATCGAAAAATCGGCGGCTCGAAAAGCATATAATACACCTTCTCGCTAACAGCCTAACAGGTTAGAGAGGCATGCTTCGACGACGAGAGATCGTCGATCATCGCCGCTCGGCAGAGCGTCGGGCTAAAGATAGCCCGGCGATTACTTCATCGTGGAAATCACGTAACGTCACTCGAAACAGAGATATAATGTGGGTCGGTGTCGAGGAGACGAGGAAATGGCCGAGAGTCGAGAGAACAACTGCCGACATAATCGTTCCTCTCTCGCGGCCTCATGCTCTAACACGATTGGTGCACGATTGGTATCGCCGTGGCCGCGTGTGTTACGACGTTTCTATTAGCTTCTTCTCATCGCCCTCGCCCCCTTCTGTCCACCGATGCCTCGCCGATCGGCCGATCACAGCGGCCACGCCGATCAAGTTTTTACCGAGAGCGCGGTCGAGAATGTGTATAAAGCGACTCGCGCGCTGTATAAATAATGCATACGCCACGCCAAAGAAGTGCACCGTCCGCTATTACCGGACCGATCTGCTACCGCAGAAGCGCTATTATTACGTGCTTATTGCACAAGATGAAAGTATCGCGTAGCTGGTTTCCCCACGCCTACGCGGCCGCGCCGGCAATCGCGGCAAGCTGAGACTCACCGGGATGGCCAGACTGCGTGGCCAAAATCGTTATACAGCCGTGCTGTTTCCAATCGTTATTCACCGCGCACACGTGTCACGCGCAACGCGCGGATTCTCGTTGTTGCGCGCGCGTGTGGGTGAAAACGAAACGGAGGAGAGGGGGGAAATTTTTTTAAAAATTATTTTAAAAAAATGTGGAGCAAACTGGCAACTCGTGGAGTCAATACGATCAATTATGATCATTCATTTGTGAAGTTCATAACGCAAGCGCACGAGTATCATTTTTTCTATTTAGTGGGAGGCAGTTTCCTGTTTTCTCGGAAATAGAAGAGGATTTCATATTCCGAGTAATTGATTTAATAATTACCAGAGGTTTCAACAGATTTCTGTATTAGAATAATATTGAACAATGCAAGGTTTTAATTTGGTTATTGAATTCTCATTTTGATGAACATCACTCGATGCCGTTTTTATCGTCGATTAACCAACCACGTTCAGAAACAGGAAATTTCTTACAAATCATGTAAATTCAATATCGAGAGCATTTACATAAGAATCTCATTACTGGCGATCGTGAGTAATTAGAATATTTAATAAAAGAGAATTATTATAAAATCTGCTGATATAAATTTGTCATTTGAGACAAATTAAAAAACTTTGAATGTTTCAGTTGGTTTTTTCCCCTTATTATTTTACTAACGTATAATTGTCAACGTAGCGTGAAATAAAAACACTGAAACGGTAATTTATATAATAATTTCTACATCCCGCCAGATTTTCAACTAACAATCTTTCCCTGCTGCAAAGCAATTAGATTCAATTTTAATTGTCCGTTTCATTCGATACTTTGCGATAATTTCCATGAATATTCAAATTCAAGAATTAAACGTTCCCGTTGCTTGAGAATAACGTAACAAGTTAGTCATTCAATGAATTAAATATATTATAAGAACATTTCTATTAAATTTCGTACTACGTCGGAGGGATCGACATTCCACGTGTGTTTAACTTTAATTTAAGATAGGCTATTTGTACCAATCAAATTTAAATGCCGCTTGAAAATATCTGCCATTCGTGATGACAGGTTTTTGGACCATCCTAGCAATTAATTTCACGCGAAACTTAGGTATACATAGGTCGATAAATTCGCATATTTGGCCGCGCGGTATTCCACGCGCGGTTGAATCGTTGCCAAAATTGCGATCGTTCCTTCACATTCTTGTCTAGTTCTCTAATAAAGTATCTAACGTAGTGCAACTTAGGAAGATTATGAGGAAGCTTCAGAAATCGTAAAATTAACGAAGTTATCGCACTGTGTACCAAATTACGATCTTATCGAGCTCGAATGTGAATTTTCGTTCGAATTCTTCCAAGAGTCGTTTCCAATTCCGATTAAAACCTAGCAAACAATATCATATATATCCTTCGAAGAATGAAAATTTCACGAAGTTTAACCCTTTGCACTCGTATGTCACCGTAAAGTCCTACATTTTATTATTATACGTATATTTACATTAGTATTACATTTCAGGGACTCTTGTTACGATGTTCTCTTTTAGTTTCTGCTTAAATGTGTGTGTGTGTGTGTGTGTGTGTGTGTGTGTATACAAAATAAAATAAATAAATAAGATAATCAAAGATTTTTCCACTTTTGTTCTGGCTAATTGCTTTTGTTCCCGAGATCATTCATTTATAAAAAAAATCTTCAAGGAAAAATAAAAAATAAAAGCAACATAAATTTCTTTAAAATAAGTTATTATATATATATATATATATATATATATATATATATATATAATATATTAGACGCTATTATATACTCTTATACACGCACAATCACAAATATAGCCGACGAGTGGCAGACGTAGTGTCACGATTATTCCCGTGTGTCCTATGTGTTCCTTACAATTTAGTAGTTTTATTTATTTTTCAAAAAATTTTGAAAAATCGAAATTTATATACGCATATTATATAGATTTTCACTAGAGCAAGGGGTTGGGGATGCTAGATCTATTTTTTTCTACTAGAACGGCAAGTTAACTTGTAATATATGCCCAGCAAAAATGTTTGCATTTTCATCGAATGTATGAAAAATAATTCCAAATAGTTGATTGGTAAGGCTTCTCAAATATGAATACGAATGCAAAGGGTCAAAGCGCGACTCGATTCGATTTCTGGAAGAAAAGTGGACGCGTGTCAGTTGGACGAGGTAGGAGGACACCGGTGAACCGGACCAGGTAAACGTCCGTTCGAGTGCGTGGGGCATCAACAGGCTTGGCTATAAATAGACCGCGAAGGTCAGGGGAATCAGCAGTTTTCATGCAAATGCCGCATCGATGGATATAATATTGCTCGTTTTGCGGCGAAGCCTGATCGCGCTCGGCTCGCTCCCCGAACGAGTCGCGGTTTTCCATTCTCGCCGGCTCGTTTACGATTTAATCCGATTTTCTGTTAAAAGCTACCTCCGAATCGTGTTCCACACATCGACCCACTATGATAAATTGAAAAAAAAAAAAAAAAAAATAAGAACGTTCAAACGTCCTCTTTTCCAACGATTTCTTACAAATATTCTGTCTTTTTGAGTATCACTAAAGAAATTGTTCATACATTCGAATGATACAAGAATTCACGTAAATTGAATACTTTTAAATACCAATTTATACCGGGTACAAAGACTGTTGAAGGCAAAAAAAAAAAAAAAAAAGAAAAAAAAATATCCGAGCGTGAAAACGCTAAAGTCTCGTCACGTGATCGCGCACCGCTTTTCACCTCGCTCCTAGCACCAGGAAACCGAGGAATTTATATCCGTAATGTTGTTTGCTCGGTGGCGTCGCAGACACTTCATCATCGTTGCGTCGCCATTTGAATTGGAAATTTCAAATGCGCCGAGTCGAGAGAGTGAAAAGCGAGAGCGAGAGCGAGAGAGAGAGAGAGAGAGAGAGAGAGAAGACGAAATAGACGTTCTACGGTTTTCGAGGCTCGAGGCACGCGGTGTTGCTCCGTGCTACATTTTACGGCGATTTCTTGGTCGCTCCGAGGAACATTTTGTCACTGAAGGCGGGCACTCGAGTTTCAGCCGACGCCTGAGTGCCGAGTGCTGAACGCTTTAAATCGAGTTACGCAAGCTCTCAAAGGGTAATTCGACGTGGAGCCGTTTACGCGGACCCTCGGGGAAACGTCGCGCGCGAAAATTGCCGGCAATCTTGGCCACAGATTCTACCACGGTGTGGTAGCGATAACTCGCGCGCAACTTGCTCGCGGGCTCCTCTGGTTCATAAGTTTGACATTACTCGCGAATTTCAGTAGGTCGAGAGTTTAGTTCTCCTTGCTATAGCGGGTATCGTTGATGAAATTGACAGTTTTGCTCGCGCGTGATTCTTCCCGGGCGTAGACGTTCGAAAGCTTGGTATTTCGAGTATCGGTCTTTTAATTTGTTTTGTTCATTAACTTGGGAAAATTCATCGATTAAAATGGAATTTTTTAGCCTTTAGATTGTTTTCAATCTTCAACCAAGAAATTTCTTTCAAATTTCGATCGGTGCATCTTTTAAATTAATCACTCGGTAATTAAGAAAGTTATCCGTCAAATTCTTGATCTCTCAACTTGAAAATCATTCAAATTCACGATGCTTCGATCTTTCAAATTGAAGTTTCTAATTTCTCGATCCTGCAACTAGATTTCCTTTCAATTATACAACTCTTCAAAATTTCCAATTTTTCTCGATCGAGGAATCTTTTCAAATTCGAACTTTTCAAGACAGACTAGATATCTTTGAAATTCGCAATCTTTCAACTAGGCAACCTTGCCTAGGTAGTGTATCGAACTTTCAATGTCTCGATCGATATTCGAAGAGTCTAAACTTCCAATTTCCGGAATTTCTTCAATTTCAATTCGGTCACCCTCTAAATTTTCAATCTTCCAACGTGAATGTTCTTCGATTAAGCTTTTATCCTTATTAGCGAATCTCTCTTCCAAATTGAACGAAAATCTTCAAAAGACTTGGGTTGCTCGTGTGCCCAGTCGTTCAATGCTTATATATTCATCGATACACAGACACACACACACATGTAAGAGCGCATCGCGTGGTCGTGCAAACAATTTTCCGATCCGCGGAGACGTCATCGACTCGGCGGCCGGTGCAATCAACAGGTGGTTGCACCAACCGCGATGCAGTGACCCGCGTGTGAGTGCGTGCGCGTTGGTCGAGACTCGAGAGAGAATCGAGAGAGCTGAACGAGAGAGCCAGTGTACGCGACCGCTTATCGAAAGTTCCCGCTGGATCGTGATATCTAACGCGGCATGCAGACTCTGGCTACGAGCTGCGATGGCCAGAGATGGCATCAAGTCCAACCAAGTGCGAGCACTGACTTTTTCTCAAGTCGAACTGATAAAACTCCACGTTTCATTCACGTTTTTCACTTTCATCGTGGAAAAGACGTGAAATCCTTCAAGAAACAATGACTTGAATCTTTTCAATTGGAGAATCGGAGCCCGAAAATTGATTTCTCGTTCATGTAACAGGAGATAGGTGAATTTAATCGGCACGAGTTCATTTCATTAGGCATCGACTAAAATTCGATTTAAATAAAAGAGTTCCGCTACACTCTCTCAATACACTTTATCAATATTACAATAATGTGACGTAAGTAATCGTAAATCCTACGATTTAAGGAACGATACTCTACGATCTTCGATTCATGGGGGTCGATTGACATGACGTCTGAACGACTATTGTATCAATATTCATTATTCCTTCGTTCGTCATTCAATTGTCTAAAGATTAAAGGCGCCGACTGGCATCAACCTCAACTTAAACAACTGATTTCAGTGTTAAAAGAATGCAGCACATACACTGCATGCAAACTAAAACTGTCAGTCAACAATAGGTTATTATACTTGAAATTATACACCGATTTTCGCCAACTTCACCGTGTCTCTAATTGTCTTTTACAAGCTTCGCGCCTGTATTCCAGCATATTTTCACTGATTTGTGGAAAATGAAGAAATCGAATGATGCACGTAATATCCAAAGTGTGTAACCCATTGTAATATTTACTAGATGAAACAAATCTCTATCTAACTCTAAAACGAGAATATTCACACTTTTACTGATGCTCGTATAACACACGTGCATACAAATACTATCTTTACTCCAGAAAATCCAACGAAACGATATTTATAACAAATGATAGTCTAATCGTCGGATCAGTCATCCCCAATGACAATTATTGCGTGCACAGTTTCTCTAGTTCTGTTTCTCGCCGTAAATGCGCGAAATTTGCACGAAAATTGCGAAGTACAATGGAATGGAAACCGATTGTACAGGCTCGAAAGCTACTTGTGAGGTAGACGATCCTATCTGTAGTCGCGGCGTACGCGAGTTAAATTGCGCAGCGATCCTCCGCGCGGTTCTCCACCTACGGCCTTTCCGTTTTAAATGGCTAGATCGTTCGCTGTGTACGCAGGGTGGTCGCAACGTTAACCTGCTAGCACCGGGGTCCACCTGTGAAGCTTTCGCGTTTCGACGAACAGACGTGCAGGACTGTCGACGATTTGTATTTTCTTTCTCATTGTATTGTATCGGCTCTGCTTCGCTATGCGGGAATGCGCTCGAAGACAGTTCAGAGCTGCGGGGGGATTCCTGAATTAGCCGGCCGGTGTGCATTGGTCTTTCAGTTCAGCTATTCAGTATACTGCTAGAGAAACGCAACTATGCGGGCTATGATCTTTAAGATTCCAGCCGCAGCGCCGGGAATGTGGCGATCGATCGGCCGTTGATAAGTGCGCGGCTGGCTTTGATACGGTACACGTGGTATTTCGCTACGGTGATACGGCGAACGAGGAGGAAAGTGGATAATGAATCGATTAGTCAGACCGTGTTCGCGTATCTTCGTAACTCGAAGAGAAGAATGCCGGTTACCAATTACGCTGTTCGAGAGCTTAATGATCTGACTGGTCGATCATCGTGTTCCGTTTCTGTGACTGTCCATCGATTTATCGTAGTTCCATTTCGACACCCATTTGTTTCAATCTTTTGCACTCGAAGTACACGCTCACAGGCAAAAATTTCGCGCGTGTTGTACTCGAAGTGTGCCTGATATGGCGCGCTGAACGTCAAACTGTTTGAACTTACAGTGAAACCTTTAGTTTGCGTGTGGTTTCACGTGTCGTTGATTTCAGTATTTCATCGTTGATTTAACCGATACAAAACGAAAAAATTTATTACTCACCATGGGTGAAAATGTGATGGAAAAAGCGTTGCTTCAAGACAGCAGCGATGATGAATTTACATATGGACGAATATGAAAGTGATTTAGAAAATGATCGTTTGCATGCGATTAAGCTACGATTCTGATGATAGTGACATTTTTACTTTATGTCATATCATGACAATGATAAAATAGCTTCAAAAATATATTGCCTTTTTACATACTTTTACATTTGCCTTTAAATAACTGATATATTACATAGCTAGATAAAGCCAAAAAGTCCGAGCTGCTGAAAGCTTTAGCCGAGAAAATGTTCGAGTGCAGAAGATTAATGTATCTGCGGTAGAATCTCCCGTGCTTGAATCGAAGATAGAATTAGCTTGATTAATGGAACTTTCAGACTTATTTTTCTTTTAGGTTGGCATTGGCCAGTCACCGAAGTTTCATTTAGCTTCAATTCAGGCCTTTCGACAATTTTATTTCAAAGTAGCAACAGGACAAGATACTGGGAATTACTCGAGTGTATAATTTGTTTTGTAATTTTGGCCCTCTTCTAATTATCGAACGATCTACGTTTGAGAGAGAGACTTTTTAAATGCGTAATAATTGGCGAAACGTACGAATGGCCTAATCGTAGAGCTTAAGCTTAATAACAGGAAACTTGTCAACAGGAACGAAGTTTGTTTAAATAATAATACAGTCGAATCTTTTATATCCGAACTACTAATCGCGAGGCGAAAGTAATTCCAATTAATTCATTTTCGGATGATGAAAGAACTACTTTTCTGACGCTAAATTCCATGCATTTACTCAATTACCTAACTGGCGCAGGTTAGATGTAAGTAATTTCTATATTCTTTTCGTATTTCAAGCATCGAAATTTTTTTCCTAAATGTCTTGAACGTTTCGTAATATACAGGGAGACATACTTGTTATTTCAATTCATTTTCGTTAATTATGAATGAAATACTGATTGAATTTTGCCTAATCCATTGTACGTTCCATCAGCATATATTTTTACATAAATGTATAGTATTAACTGTGATGAGTATATCTGTTACGCCGAGACCTATCTTTTCAATCATCATTATTGTAGGAATTAATTACACATTGAACGTTGAAAGCACATTGAAAAATAATGTTTGTTCACCAAATTTCCGTCATCTGTTTCCAGAAGATTGATACTCGCGAATGTAACGAACAGTTTATTTAACCTCTTGATCGTCGTGCGCGCATCAGTAAATTAATTTCGATTTCTTAACAGTGACATACAGAATCATTTTCTATCACTAAAAAAAATCGAAAAATATATATATTCTCCCTTGATTTTGGATTTTCGAAATTCGCGTGCGAAAACTGTAAAATTCCACTCTGTCCAACTATTTACTTCAAAGTATACCGCACCATAAATGAATATTAGTTTCATCGTGTATAATATATATGTGTATTTTTCAGACTATAAATTTATAACATTTCAAATTTAACAAACACGCATATAACGTTTCAATTTTTTTTAATATTTAGTATTTGATCTATTGTGTGGCAACCCTAGTGAAAATCAAGTGTTTTTTCTTTTTCGTGCAAATTATATCCTAATTGATTGTGGCTCGCCAATTATGTAAGTAAAAAATATTTAAATCATTTATTTATTAGTAAAAGTACATTTTCCTTGAAATGGAAAATACGCGGCGATCTGATGCGCGGTCCTTAAAAAAAAAAAAAAAATGCGGCGATCAAGAGGTTAACAGAAATTAAATTCAAAGTGAGACAACGCTTCTTAATGGCCAATCGCTGAGAATTGAGAAAACTTAAATCCTGTCAATCAACAACGAATAATCACGTAATCTTTCCTATCCGTGGAAGAGAGAAGCCGTGCCGAATGAAAACACGAAGTAAAAGGAGAAGTGAAAAAAAGAAGAACGGAAGGAAGGGGTTGCAGTAGGTAGGCGAAAGAGAGAGAGAGAGAGAGAGAGAGAGAGAGACCATGGCGTGACATGTGTCGTAGAAACAGCAGTTCTCAAAAAGTTTCGACGAGTTCGCGCTTCGTGGGAGCGGCGCGTTTTTTCGCGCTGCCAGAAATAGCCGCGCGACGCGGCGGATACTTCGCCGCCAGGCAGAAAATAAGCTCGACGGAAGCTCGCGAACACGCGAGCGCCGGTAAACATCCGGCGGAAGGAAAACGCGCGCGAGCCCCGAGATGAAATTGAACGAGGCGAAAGAGAGAAAGAGGGGTGTCCTCGTCTCTCCTCTCGCGGCCCATCACGTACGCGGCCCGCTAACGAGTGAAACTAGGTGAAAGTAACGAGGAGAGCCGAGAGGCTATGGTTCACCTTATGTTCATACGCGAGCGAGGCTCGTTCATCGCGCGAGCTCGTACGCGAATCTACGATCGAATCGACGGTGGCAAGATCAAGCGGCAGAGATTTCCATTATTGTTGTCGGAAGCACCGACGATTGGAGTGGGTAGAAAACTTGGCCTGGGAGAAAAACGAAGGTTTGAACCCTTTTGCGGTCGAACGTCGTCGAGTCGACATAATAATCGTTTCGTTGCAGCAGGTCCAACGTCGGTGTGTGTGGCTCGACATAGCTTTCAAATTTAAGAATATATAATTATTTGCATTATTTCGGCACGCCGATGAGCGACTCGCGGATTTACGACGTCACTGCACGTCGTTTTACAGTTTTAGAATTTGTGTATTTTTATCGCGAGGTAAATTTCTTTTTTTTTTATTTTTTTTACTTTTTTTACTTTTTTTCGTAGTTACTTTGAACGATTATTAACGCGACATTACAGTAATATCCTGTATCGCGAGTTCACGTATTTGTGCGCACAAATAAGGGAACGTTGCCTAAGCGGATCTTGTCTTGCAAATTTTTCCATATTACGTGCACTCTCTGCATTCTTGCGTCTTTGAATTTCTCACAAATGTATAAAGTTCTCCGTGGCTCAGTAACAAACCTTCGAAGATATTTCTAGGAAGCAGTTTAAGTGTTCTCTTCAAAAGTGTTAAACGGTCTTTAATAGCCTTTAAAAAAAAAAAAAGCAGAGAAAGAGACAGAAAAAGAAAGAAAGGTTTTCTCGATGGAAGCTGTAAGGACGCGTTCGAGGACTCTGCCGAACGATTTCAGCGATTCGAATATGAGAAAGCGGTATGCAGACGTGAAAAGACCTCCAAACTAATTTATGTTAATCGGGAGAGAACCGTAAGAGAATGAAACGGCCACGTGAGAACGGTCGAAAGAAATTCGCTGTCGTCGATGGAAATTTTTCTTTTTTTTTTAATGCAAGATGATAATACGTAGCAAAAAATGCGACGTTTTTATTTATATTATAATCGTATGCAAATGATACGTATTAAATGCAAACTGAGCAATTCGCTGTTTAAAATAGACGTGAGCACAATTCATTTTGTGTAGCCTCCTGTTTTCCTCCATCTTTGTATGATTAATTTACTGGAATAAATTAATAAAATGCTACAGGCTCACGTCCAGGAAGAAAAAAAAATGGCTCCTTTTTTGCGACGAATATATTGAATTCCCTGTAAGATGCTATATCAGAACTATTTTTACAAATAAATTCAAGATATTCCACTGCAATTGATGATATATAATGTGTGTGTGTGTGTGTGTATACAATATATATATATATATTATTACATACATTAGTAACATATACTATACATTGTTTTTTTTCACGAATAACCGTTCATCACAACATATCACAGAAATAAAAAATAAAGAGTAGAAAACAAATTAGCTCTGGTGCAATAAAAAAAAAACGCAAGCTTAATGTATGTAAATAGCAAAACATATAAAAAAATATATACATAGCGACGTAATAAACAACAAAACTGATAGATAACTGAAATAAGTAATGATTAATGAAACGATGAATGAAATGATTAATGATTTTATTCGTCACGTGTGCACCTCGGTAAATTTGCATAATGTCCGAAAGTTGACGAAGCAGCAATGCCTCTCGATCACTGTCTCGAACAATTACGGCTGGCTGTCTACCTCTTTCGCAGCAATTATATATATTATTCTTTCGTAGCTGCTCCGTAGCTTGTTAATTCAAGGCGTCGCGTAATCGCGTTGCGTGGATTAAATTTAAATTCGCGGCAAGGAGGCGTGCATCATAACGCGTGAGATTCAGAAAATTTTCCATTCTGAAAGATGACATTCTCTTCGTTGGAATACACGTGGTCGGCTGTATCGTCGACTTTTCCGTGGATTATTCGGTCCTTCGCCGCTTCACGGTGGAGATATCGGGGACACTTTCACGAAAAATTCACGAGCTGCTCGAAGAGTTGCTTTTTATCAACCTGACGACAGGACTTGAAAGACTTGCAAAAGAATTTCATCGGCGGAGATTTGCAGTAGCAACGGTGAAGATTTCTTTTCAGCGCTGTTAAGCGTGCTTTAATCCCTCGATAAATTAATTGCACGGATAAAATTATATATATATATATATATTTTTTTTTTCAAAGCGGTGAATCGAGTATATGAAAAATTACATAATATATCTAAAGTACTGTATAGACAGTGCTTTTTCTAATATCTAGAAATTACGTAGAAATCATTTTCTGAATTCTACTTCTTTTTCTAAATTATTTAAATTCCGTCCATTTACCTTTATTCTTGTCTCTCGTTTAAATTCTACATCCTTTAAATAACAATTTGCACAGAACTACAGTATATTCATGCAATCAGACCTTTCTACTCCGGAATAGTTTTCTTACTTTTTCTTTTTAACAGCTTCACGATTACAGACATAATTTTATTAGACGCACATCTAAGATTGTTCGATGATTGACGATGACGAAGAAACATAATTATTCCACATAATTTCACGTGCCTATCTCAAACGAATCTGAGAGTTTAACACTAGAAGTTTACCACACCAGTCAAAATGACTGGTTCTACAATTTTATTTTAAAATTTCCATTTCATGTCACACTTTTTCACCCGCAACGATGTAATGACTTTTGCAGTGATAACTAAAGAAATAATACAACGAATTTCATTTTATTTTTATTTATTAGAAATCAAGATAATTTTGTATCGTGTCTACTTATACTAAAATGACTGGTACATGTCAAAGTGTAAAAGTTCACCGAACCCGAACTAATCAGTTTCGTAAAAATTCTCACATGTTCTTAGAATTTATACTGCTATCATTCAATACGATGGTGATAATTATCAGGAAAATCACGCATTTTCTTTACTAACTATTGACGATCGTATGCTTGAACGTAATAATATTTTGCACGGAATTAGAGTTTTGGATGAAAAATTTGGAATTTTGTACGCACGGGGAGAAACGAAAAATTTGAAACTTTTCATATTTATGGAACAAAAAATGGGGACCAAACTTCTTTTCCAACACCACGAAATGATTTTATCGAAATATTGAGATTTATTCGCTTTGATAAAAAAAAAGTGACGGAATCAACGTTTATAAAGTGATAAATTTACTTTGATATCAGCTGTATGGGATTGAAATTTATTCAAAATAGTCAGAATTGCTACAAACTAGGTGCAAATATTACAAACAACTCCTTCCATCTAAAGCCAGATGCAGATTTATTCAATATTTGCCGAATAAGCCCGACGAATTTGGCATTAATTGTACTAAATAGCATGTAGTACAATTGTACGTAGCATTCTTTTGTAAGAAAGTAATAAATCAATAAATATAATCAAAAAATATTCTATCATTACGTGTTTTTTAAAGACCAGTCATTTTGACATTGGTTTTGGTAGAAATAGCTTCGTCTTAACTGTCAAATAATTGTAGTGCCAAAGCCAGATGCAGATTTATTAAATATTTGCTGAATAAACGTAACAAATTTGGTATTAACTGTACTACATAACATGGCGATTTCTTTTGCAAGAAAGTAATAAATCAATAAATATAATCAAAAAATATTCTATTATTACGTATTTTTTAAAGACCAGTCATTTTGACATTGGTTTTGGCAGAAATAGCTTCGTCTTAACTGTCGGTAGTTCTAGTGTCTAATCGGAACGAGAGATCGAGAGATCGGACCCAGAAATTCACCCTTGTTCGAATTCGACTCGATCCAACGTGCTACTTTTCCGAGCGGCGAATTCCACGAAAAAGGAAAAAAAAAAAAAAGAAAGAAATCTCATTGGTCTGGAGGACGATACCAGATTACGATTAACGAAGCGTAAAAGCAGACGAGTTAAGCGATCGGCCAGTTAAAAATAGACACGGATCCGTGACATGTGTTTTTATATAAATCGCTGCAGACGGACGCTCGTTTCCAAGCGCACGTTTCCTCGTCGCTTCTTCCATAAATAAATGATCCTCGATCGATGGATTTTTCGTTCGACGATTGCGGAAATAAACTCCCGAGAGCCTCGGATTTTTACGTAATTTTCTATAACACGACGCATATACTCTGTTCAATTTTCCCTACGTACATAGGTATGTTCATTCATTGCACAAGGCGATGAGAATCATCGAATATGAAAACTTCAAATATGCGCGCGATGAGGGCCTCGTGAAAGTATACTTATCGACACGTTTCGCGAACGTGTCGATTAAATTAATCATATGAAGAAATATACGTTTGGAAATTTCGTTAACACTGTCACGATTAACAATTTCTAACTGTTCTGAAAATTTGTACAGAAGCAACAGAAATATTTGGTAACGACCATTATATTATATAGTTGTCATAATGACTCTTCGCATTTAAGATATTCATGCTTGGAAATTGCTTTCAAATTCCATTAGATTTAGATAGTTTTATCACGGCACACAAAATGTCGGTCAAAATGTTTCGGCAGATAATTTGATATTGTCAGATTCATGGGTTGGAAGGCTTCCTCTTCTTCTTCCAGAAGTTCTAGAATTAGAAGAGCACCGCCTTGAACCATGGCGTCATTGTGGCGCCAGTGTTTTCCAATGTCTCTTTTTTTATCTATCTAAATTAATTATTAATGTAGTGATCAACGTTTTTTTCATCATCAGTGAAGTACGTAATAGACTCGCATTATACATATCATTTCTTGCGATCGTAAAAGAAACTCGGAAATAAAACTCTTCGTCTAATCTAGAATGTCATCGAGCAATTGGATCTGTGGCATTGAGAAAGTATGCTTGAATGATTATCAAGATTATTCTGAATATGTATCGTCGTAAGATCATCACAGGATCACGTGTAAAGAAAATAACAGAAAAACAGTGATTTTCTTTTTTTTTCTCTTCTACGTTAAGAATTAACAAATTACAATTTAAAGTAATTAATTAAGTTAATTGCTTCATTTTTTAAGTCACCGTTTTAGATAATAGTATAAGAATAAAAAAAAAAATTAATAACTGTAACTTATCATGTATTAATTAATAAATGTGACTTATCATATAGTTTCCATATATTAAATGTTAATATCAGATTAACATTAATCGCGTGGCAGTCAACGTGTTAAAAGCTCAAGCATATTCATACGCTCGTTTTTCTCCTGAATAACATATTAAAGTCAAGATAAAACAAATTAATAATTAATATTAAGATTTATTATACGATTCTCACATTTTCGATATCAATTAGCTAACAATCTAAACGAAAATGATAATGTGTAAAAATTTCTTCATTAATCCTTTCGATGTTGTAAAACGACAAAAAGTAATAAGAATTTAATACGAGGAGCACGTAACAAATTAAGTAATGCACTTATCTTTAAACACACACCGAGATATTAAATTTGAAGCTCTGTCTAACAAGTAAATCATCATTATTTCATTATTGATTGCAGGATTATATTCACGGACTCAAACACTCGAAAGAACGAAGTGAAATTAAAATGGTATTAGCCATTTAGCCGAATCGAGCGAAGTCTATACTAAAATACACGCTTATCATAACGATCCTCGTAATTTATTGGCCTCTAATAGTTAACGATCGCGTGGAATTCATATCTCGCCGCTGAATCCCAAATAGTGTACGGCGCTACAATTTTACGATTTTACAAGACAGAGAGACTTTTATCGTTCATTTATCATTCGCTTCGGAAGCGTTCGGTACCAGGATCCCGGGTCTAATCTTACGACTTGTTGGGAGCTTAGAATAGCACCGAGTCAAGGTGATTTAAGCGAATCGTGAGCTCGTGACTGGTCGAAAACCGCGAACGAGACTGTGATGAAGGTGATTCGAAGTAGGAAGACACGGAGAGAATGCTTCGACATCGGGGCACCGAATCGAATGCACGCGCTTTGTGTCCATCCCGATCCCGGGTATAACCGGTTCGATTCGGTTCGCCTGGTGATCGATGCGTTTCTAGATCCTGTTTCTGCGTTACCGTGCCTCGGACCTAGGTTAATCCACGGGTTTAAGCTATCTCGGGCTCGAGATAACTTGGACCCAAGATAGCTTCGATAGCGATAGTTCAAGGCTCAAGACTCTACGCTCGATCTTAAGTACTATCCACTTAAGACGCGAGATGCTCCGTTTCAGACTGTTAAGCGAAACAATGATGGAATTTCTACTAAATGTTAATGGGCAGGGCGTAACTTAAAGTCGGATGGAATTACGCTATGAATTTGATTCGATTTTTTTTAATACATTGCTCTCTCTCTCTCTCTCTCTATATATATATATATATATATATTTGATATAAATTATATAATTTGATATTTATTTATTTGATATAATTATATATATAATTATATAATCGATAATATTATATTGATTAATATTATATCAATATTATATAATTATATAATTATATAATATTGATATAATTATATAAGTGTAATATATTATATTATTCAATATATATTAAATGTAATATATTATATATTCAATACATTGCTATATATATATTTATTTATTTATTTATTTATTTGATATAATTATGTAATATAAATGTAACATATATTATTTTTAATAAAATTTAGATACTCATTCACTGAATTTCTATATCATTTAGTTACATACTAATCCCTGCGTATTTTTCGATTAGATACACCACAGAACGACGATATATATCTAACTAAAACAATTCTTCCACGTAAAAATACTTGAAGCGAGGTATAACACACAGTTGATGGTGAAAATTCAAAGATCTGCACTGTTTAATACTCCAAGGCGAAATAAAGACGATCCAAGGGTACACGAGAAAATTTCACCAACACCTCTCATGTCTACCGGCACACTACATTATAACACGGTCATTTGCAAGGAACGTTTCGCCGTGTAAAGCAAAAACGAGTTGCAAAACGAGAAATAAATAGGACGAGGAAGGCATGGCAGAGGGTCGCAGTAGTGAGGCAGGATGCTAATTTTTCAGGCGGGACCGAAGCGGGCATCGCGTGTTCCTAGCGTCGTCGCACGGACGAAAGCTCTGAAACGCACACAGCCGCGCGCGGAAGCAGCCCGTAATTATATTGTCACGCCGCGGGTGTTCAATTTGTCGGCGAAGCATCCGCCTCCCCCGCGTCTTCGTTAAAACCACCACATCGGCCACCGCCTCTATCTCCTCTTCGTCTTCGACAATTTCGACGCTATCTTCCTCCTTTCGCCTTTTGCAACCACGTTTTGCAACTACTCTCTCTCGGCTGCGTTCTCACGAACGTTACACCTCTGGACGAACGAGCGGATCCCACAGGATCGGCACGATATCTACGCGATCGGTGGATTTTCATCGTAGGAGATTTAAAAGCGAGACAACTGCTGCGCTGAATGGCGAGAGAGTACGCGAAATAATCAGAATATAGCGCTTGTACAGTACGGAATATTTTCGATCTTCCGTTTTATTTCTATGAAAATCCGCAGTCTAGCGATCGGGACGATGATCGGGTCGAGTGATGTTAACACTTTACCGACCGCGTATTAGCGGTGAATAGTTAGCCGATTAATAGGCTACCGGTCGGTAAAGTGTTATTATGTACATTCTACTATGAAGTAACTATCGATGACTAAAGTGTGAGCGTTGTATCAGATGAGGGGGGGGGGGATTTGTAAAACAAAGACAACGCAAGTTTCTATTTTATAGAAGATCTTTTTTCACGGAACTTATTATAAATTTTCATTACTCTACCAGTAGTTTTAGTAAAGTGTTTCAGTCATAATTGATCTGTAAATAAATAAATAAATAATAATCTATGAATAGATTATATTGAAGAAATTAGGGACTCGAGTGACGAATCAACTTGTCTTCGTCTCGATTTAGAGATTAAAATTGGCAAATGTTCTACGACTAAAATTATTACTACAGCAACTAAAATTGGAAAGATTGAGATACAAGTTATATATATTCAGAATATTATATACGTACAATCACCGATATAACCAGCGTTTTATTAAAAAATCTCTCAAAATTAGTGTTGTAACTTTCTGTAAAAGTTCACGAGCTTTCGATCTGATGAGTTGTAGCGTTCAGGGGACACTGAGGTGGTAATTTTGAAACGACTCCTGCTATTTTTACGATCGTCGAGTTATTTCGGCATTGGGCTGATATTTCATAGACAAATAATAGACGAGGAATATTTTTAGAAGGCTGAGAACAGCTAAGAATAAAGTGTGCGGGCGAAACGGGTTTTCGTACGAGGAACACAATTCTTTTTTTGAATCACAAATATAATTGAAACATTAATCGAACATTGATAGATTTCGCTTTTTCAACGCATGAAACATCCAGTTTTTTAATTTCTTTAAATTTTCTAAAATTTGCTCAACGCTTGAAGATTCAGTTAAATCGAAAAATTAAGTACAAAGTGAATCTTGCGCGTTCTTTCCGACGTAAAGCAAAGAAAATGTTGCAGAATGTGAGAGTGAGTAATTCTGTTGTAATTATAGAAGTTGTAACCTTTTTCAAAACTTCGGTCTGCTTCTACTACAGTTATCGTAGCCAATTCTACATCTACACATATGTCAATTTCTCAAGTATAACTCCTGTATTAGAATCACTTGTAATTTCAAACGTTTTCACATGTTTTCACATGTAAATGGAATTTAATTGAAAATTTTATCAATTATTGAAGTGTTATACGTATTTATATATAATATCTTACTATTCATTACTATTGTGGATTTCTTATGAAAACAATAGAATATTTATCAATTTATATTTTTAAGAATATGTTATTAATTTTGTACCGTGATAAAAAAAAAAGAACAGAGTATATCAATGAAGTATGGCTAAAAATAAATGTTTAATTTCTCCTGCAATGAAAGCAAAGACAGGGAACACAAACTATTAATGTGCACGTGAGCAACGCTGCATGTACACTTATGCGTAATAATTATACTAGCTAATAAAATTTATTACTAAATTACATTCAGTTTCTGCTGAAATACTCGTAAGACGTTTAATATCAACGTGAGCGATGCTAATTCAATGATCAAAGGCTATCTCGATACATTGAATATCTAATGCCAAGTCCAATGAATAATTCGATGTATCCTGATCAACTCTGTATATAAAAATGAAAAAAAAGGACTGAGTTATCGAAACGACTGCTGCCTAGAAGTAAACACGCAACACACAAAAATGAAAGAAAAAAAGAAAGGGCTGAGTTATCGAAATGACTGGATCAACGAATCGTCGAGGAAAAAATCCAGTTTCGTCGGGACAACGTGCAGTGCAAGCAAGCGTTGTCTCAAATTAAAGCGTTGAAAGTTACTTACATAACTAATCATGGGTATGTTGCGGGACTGAGCGACTATGGCTTCAACGTAGCACGAGCCTTCTGGTCCAAAGAAGGCTGCAACCCCGTCGCAGATCATATCGATCATTGCCTTGGTGGCTTCCACGGTTTCTCCCCTCGTGTCGCTCCATCGCATTACCAGCTTTACGTTTGGCAATATGTTCGGGTCATTGTTAATCTGAAATGAAAATACAACAGCTGATTGTATCGAAATTCAGTCATCGTTCTCGAATATTCAAGCAATTATTGGAGTAGTAGTATTATTAAAATATATTATTAAAACATTATTAGAGCTCTATTGTCTATTAATTTTGCATTAGCAGCGCTACATTTTTTTTTAAATTTGAGCCTTGATTCTTCGAAATATTTCAAAACATTGATATTATCAATGCGATTAAATTAGTTTCGCGTAGTACGTAGTATTTTTACGAGCTACGTATCTTTCGTTTCAATTCGTCCAAACTTTAGTTAATTAATTTCCATTATATTGTTATGTACAATTTTATTCTATTACCATGATATTTCTCGAAATTTCACCGAAAAACACGCGAATTTATCTGAAACGGAAGTTCCCACGGGAAATTGTTGCATTAAATAACTAATTGTTTAAAACCACAACCGCACAATGACGGAGTGGATACAAACTTATGGCTGTTTCGCGTAATCGCCGCGATGCTTTACGCAATGTATTACGAAGCCTACCATCTTATTGAATTACAATAATCGAACGATGTCACGGTATAGCGATCGTTGCGAACCATGGATTAGCATACTTAGCCTACATAATTGTTTACAGTAATGCCGCTGCTGCTCGACTGATTTAATGAAATTAATTGCGTTACCATAATTGCTTATAAATATTTATAAATATTCACTCTCGTATCAACGATGACAGACACTGCGACAGTGGCGTAGAAATCACGGATCGTAAAATCCAATGCGACGCTGTATCAGATTTATTAAATTTTATTTGCTAATAACGCTCGATGAGATGAAATAACAAGGAAATATCAACGAATCTGAATGAAGAAAACAATGCATTACCACAAATATAAACGACACATATTCGTCAGAATTCGTCAGAAGCAGGTGATCTGAACGGTAGAGTACCACTTTTACGAGATTTAACACTAGAACTACCGACAGTTAAGACGAAGTTATTTCTACCAAAATTATTTTCATTTCTAACAAATGAAAATAAAATAAAATTCATTATATTATATTATTTCTTTAGTTATCACTGTAAAAGTCATTGCATCATTGCGGGGGGAAAAAATCGTAACGTGAGATAGAAATTTCAAAATAAAATTGTAAAACCAGTCATTTTGACTGGTGTGGTAGTTCTAGTGTTAAATCTGTACAATAAAATTTTCAATTGTATCGAAATCATGGTTAATCATAAAATGACATTACTATAAAAAAAAAAAAATCAATAAAAACTATGTGTTTTTATCATGATTCTCTGTTGCAATCGATACAGAAGAATAATCACTCCATAAACGCCATGCATGACTATTAATAAAATAAATACTGTGCTGACCTGATATTAGCGTGAAAGTGTCATAAATGGTCACGATATCTCGACTTTCGTTAGTTACAGTTTCGTTTGCAATAATACTCGAATCGATTTCCCTCGGCTCTAGATTTTCGATGATATTCACTTGCCCGTCGGAATAAATATAAATAAATTTCTGCCCGGCAGGAATTGTCGATTAAAGTTCAATTCGTAATGTTAGCCGCGCGATGTGTCCTGGTTCTTCGCGAGCATTCCTCCGACACTCTCACGCTCGCATCCGGCTCGCGTTTATGCCGTGTACGAGGCGGCGTGTGCGCTGCCTTATTATGCAAATCTCGAATTCAAACAAACGATACTTTTCCAGGTAGTTTGCCAGTGCTATAGCCTCGTCGAGTCAAAGCTTATTATATATAGGTTAATCGATCGATAAATTCTTTTTTTTTTGCAAAGCTACTCGATTTCTCTCGATTGCTCTTGATAAAAGACGGCGCGATAACGATCGATCATCCTTTGGGACTCGAGAGGTTTCGCGAGAGATGAAACTTTTTCTTCGTTACCTCTGGAATTTTCCTCTGTCAAAGGCTCGACAAACTGTGGCAATGTGTAAGCTTCCGTTAACTTCTGAATTTTTTTTTTTTTGTCGTAGATTTTGTTAATGTGCTTCTTATCTCTAGAACTGGGGGATTTAGAGAGAGAAAAAAAAGAAACCTGACCTCTACAAGTCAAGATTTCCCTCTACGTGCATGAATAATTAACACTTTGCAACTAGCAATTTGCATAGTTTCGATGATTACGACTGACGAATGACGTCCTTTTCAAGTTCATATATTTATTTCGATATAGAAGCCGATGCACACATTTAAAGCTGTTCATGCTAATAAATATTTTGCGATTCCTACGCACATTTTGAAATTCGCTCTTCTTCGAACGTCAACACAATCATCAGTCGTTATCAACGAAAATTCAAAATGTTCTATTACCTACAAACGTTCTTTCGCAACGAGAACATGTTTGAATATTTTCGACGAACACGAAGGAATTTAAATTGTACAAATAAAATACATACATTAACTACCGACAGTTAAGACGAAGTATTTCTACCAAAATTATTTTGATTTCTAATAAATAAAAATAAAATAAAATTCATTATATTATTTCACTCACGTTATCACTGTAAAAGTCATTGTATCATTGCGGGGGAAAAAATTGTAACACGAAGTAGAAATTTTAAAATAAAATTGTAAAACCAGTCATTTTCACTGGTGCTTTGGTAGTTCTAGTGTTAAACGCGTGACAAACGGAGAGCACGAAGGAAAAACGAGGAAAATTCGAACGATCGAATTCGATTCTCAATGAAAATTTAAACCATCGATGACTAAGAAGCTTCGATACGGATTATCCGCCATTTCTAAGGAATAATTAACAGAAAAAGATCACGTTGATTAATTTCCTCGAAGTTCTAAGAAAATCCGACCGTCCACGGCAAGTGGATTTCTCCATCCTTGAATTTCTTTTGTTCGAATTCTGCGTACGGCAATGACTAGCCAGGAAAGTGACCACACAGTGCTTGCGACGGTCGCGAGTAATCGCTGTTTAGTTCTGTCGACACTTGCAGATCGGTTCAGTCACGTGGGGGAGTACCGGCAGTCGATGGCTTAATTACACGCACGCATCTCGCGGCATTGTTCTCGGAACGAGCTACGAACGAGCGACGTGATCAATTACGTGCACGCACACGCGTCGCGCGATTACGCAACGCGCGAGCAATCGAAAACGCGTGGTACCGAGCAGAAATTAGAAAAATCGTGCACGACGATGATGTTTCCTACAGTCTCACGATGGGATTTCAGAGACACTTCGGAATCGCGGAAGATGTTCGAGTGTTCTGTACTGTGCGGTTTTTGTTTGACAAAAAATTTGAACACGGCTCGAAGCTTAACCTCTTGATCGCCGTGCGCGCATCAGTACGCGCCAATCGCTAAATAAAAGCGAAATTAATTTCGATTTCTTGACAGTGACATACAGAATCATTTTCCATCACTGAAAAAAATCGAAAAATATAAATATTTTCCCTTGATTTTGGATTTATTCGAGAAAAAAAGAGGCAAGAAACGAAATCCGCGCGCGAAAACTGTAAAATTCCACTCTGCATCCCAACTATTTACTTCAAATTGGGACGAAATGAACATAGCACTGATTTAATTCTAAAGCATTTAATATGAAGAACTGAGTTAGTACTGTTCCGTTTGAAGAAATAATGATCACGAGAAGACTCGTTGCTACCAGTCCACCAATTAATCAAGAAAGATTCAAGAGAGATCACGAAAAAGAATTTAATAGAATTCAGGAATTACGTGGAATAAAAGATTTAAAACACTAGAAATTAAATATGTAATTTCTTTCACAATAAAGTGAGAGTTCAATGAAAAGGATCTTCATTTTATTCTGATGTGACACTGTATATGTTTCCAGTCACATTGGAAGAAAAGTCGCCGATTTTATGAAATGAAATTGTTCCCATAGTTACTTTTCTGCTCTTAATTTTCTACATCGAGTGATCTGCTAAATTTTTGCATATATATTTATTTTCTGTTTTTTAACTCCCGATTCTCAACTTTGGTTCAATAATTAGGTTTCACGTTTTATTTACATCGAGTTGTTATTTAATGTTTATTATATTTTAGCAAGTGCTAAAAAAAAAAAATAAAATATGAGAAAACACGCGGATCTGTATATGTTTCTAGTTACATTGGAAAAAAGTCGCCGATTTTAATGAAATTGTTTCCATAGTTACTTTTCTGCTCTTAACCTCTTGATCGCCGTGCGCGCACCGGTGCGCGTTATTCGAAATCGCCGTGCGCGCATCAGTACGCGCCAATATACCCTATACCCTAAATAAAAACGAAATTAATTTCGATTTCTTAACAGTGACATATAGAATCATTTTCTATCGCTAAAAAAATCGAAATATATATATATATATCCTTCCTTGATTTTGGATTTATTCGAAAGAAAAGGCAAGAAACGAAATTCGCGCGCGAAAACTAAAATTCCCAACATTCTACCCAACTATTTACTTCAAAGCGTACCACACCATAAATAAATATTAGTTTCATCGTGTATAATATATATGTGTATTTTTAGACTATAAATTTATAACATTTCAAATTTAACAAACGTGCATGTAACTTTTTAAATCTTTCTAATATTTAGTATTTGATCTATTGTGTGGCAACCCTAGTGAAAATCAAGTGTTCTCTTCTTTCTTGAGCAAATTATATCCTAATCGATTGTGGCTCGCCAATGTATGTAAGTAAAAAATATTTAAATTATTTATCTATTCGTAAAAGTACATTTTTCTTAAAATTGAAAATACGCGGCAAGCTGATGCGCGGTCCTTAAAAAAAATGCGGCGATCAAGAGGTTAACGCTGTTGAAAGCCTCGCTAAGTTCTGAAAGTTTTCCAAGGTTTTGTCTTAATTTCGTCTTGAGAGTGCGCGTCGAAAATCTCGATCGGCTTCAATTGTTTCGAATTTATTTTTATTTCGCAATATGCAACAGGTGCGGAGGTAAGGACAGTTTCGTCGAAAACTTGTGAATAATTCAAACAAACCTCGAAAAGCGTCAAGAAATGTTTCCCACGGAAATTTAAATTTTCTTTTTATACATTTCGTCTTGCTAGAAATTCTTGAATTTTTATCGTTTAATCTTAACCTTCAGAGCTCGGTGGCAACGTGGGAAAAAAAAAAAAGAAAAAAAAAAGAAATTATACAACAAGTTTTAAGATATTTTAAGACATTGTAAGAGTTACATATTCAAGACCATGATAGATCTAGCCGTAAAAAAAAGTGTTCAATATTTGAAATGAAACCAACGTCTCAATATCAAAGTAAAATCACTTGAATCGTCGTGTGATTTTTCGTTTCACGAGAAGTTGACTAACAATTTGAAATATCGGCGATCTTTCGCCGTTCGTGGTGCAGTTGTGTTCTTCATTTGAAGGAAATGAGACGTCTCGAATCTCATCATCGATTTGCGTGCGAAATTCGAAGTGAATTTTCGTGCAGCTTCGTTCCAAGACCAGAGACAAGGAACCGTTAAAGTGGCTCTGAAGAGCGACGCTATAAAAAATCATTGCTCTTCCCGTTGGAAGATGGTTCGCATTCCTGATTTTACACCTGCCCTAACGACCGCCGAATTTCGCCCCGCGGAATGTGTATAATAACACAGTGTCTGCTTCTCCTTCTTTTTCTTCTTTTTTTTTTTTCTGCGACTGCGGGTGAAAGTTGAAACTCGTCATCCTGATCGCGATTGATCATTAGTACGTAACACGATTAAACCGAAAAAAATTTTGTTTCAACTCGGCGACTAATCAAGTTAATAATTAATTGATAATTTAATACGATATTCGCAATTAAATGACAATTAATTATTAACTTGATTAGTCACTGAATTGAAACGAAATTTTTTCAACGCTTATATTCACCTTGGAACTTCCTTTTCCGATGAATCGATGTAAATAAGTAATTTATTTCTTGAGAATCGACTAATCGCGTATGTACTTATAAAGTGAAACGACTATTAATCAAGATACGCTCGAATCAAATGTAGCAAAGCTAAGTGAAAATGAAACAACCCGTGGGTGTTGAAGCGATTATAAAAGCGATATTAAAATTGAGATTAAATCCGATTGAAGTTCAGTTGAAACGAAGTGAAATTAAAATTAAAACAGAATTTATCTCTCAAGGTTCAGTAGCAAATTCCATGCATATTCATTCTTGCGTATACGAAAGTGAAAAAAAAGGAAAAGAACAGTATTTCACGCGAATTTACAAACGTTTGTAGAATAACAAAATTTCGACATGGTCTCTTAAAATTGGTCGAATCGTTGAAATAAACTTAAAATTAAATTGACGATCAAAACGAAGATCAAACGTCAAACAGAATGAAATTTTATTAATATTTCAATTGAATTTAGTTTCATTCAATTCCCAATTCAACTGAAGTTGAAGTTGAAAACAAAATGACAAATTGACAAATAGCGGAGTTGATCTATTTGTCTTGCGTGAGACTCGCGTATGTTAGACAAAGGATTTACGAATGTAGAGCCACGCTGTATTTGCGAAAGCCAGAATAATTTGGCGGACGCCGTGAAGAGGCAAACATTTATCATATCAGCCGCCATTAAAAAAAAAAAACGCAAGATCAGAGGATCGTGTTCTGTGAAAAGCTGTCTGAGCGTGGAACAATATTCGCAGACAGTGTACACTCGCGTTGTTGCCACTGGCAGGGTTTCACCAATCAGCTTATTTTCGAGTAATTGAAGGGCGTCCGGTCGTGAAAGGCTGTGGACGACCGAATGCCAACCATCAGGGTCGGTAAGAACGACTTCGCCATGATTCGTCGCACCCAGAAAAAAAAAAAAAAGAAAAAAGAAAAGAAAAGAAAAGAAAAAAAAATGGAAACTCAGTGGCAATATTGTACGCAGTTGCGAATATCTAACCATTAATTTAAATATCGTAAAAACTTTACCGGCTTGGTTAAATAATAATCATATACTCCCTCTGTATGGTATATATTTTAATATTTTTTTTGTCCGAAAATATGGTATACATTCGGCGAGAGAAATCGAATAAAACTAAAATTAGATATAAAGAAAATATTAAATTCATTTTATCATCACAATATAACTAAATCCAAATGATTTTAGTGTAATCGAAATTTAGTTAAAGTGAGTTTGGCCATGTTGAACGCTTCTTCTGAACATATATATACTTTTTAGCTAATCGACCCTCACCCTTATTTATATGTGGTGTTTTATAGGAATTTCTCCCTTCTGTCAACATAATTGATTCCATGATACGTTTGTAATGTTATAAAAACGTTATCAAGAGTATTTTTCTCTAATTTATTAAATGCATCATGAACACATTCGATCAATTCATCAATAGCACCGTGTTCTAATTTTTCTTTCGTTCTTCATATACTGTAATAGCTGTTGCAAAACACCATGACGTTGTTCATTAGTCAATTGCTTCGATTTGCCATCTCTTCTTTGTAAATTCACGCTAATTTGGGTTGAAATTTTCCATTTTGAAATTACAGCGGTGAATATTCTATTTTTCTTAGAAAAACTAATATTTGGAAAAACTAACTTCAAATTCTAGCTTAACTCAAAAGCAACGCCTGTCAAATATGTTAGGTTATTTAGCTACGTTTATCAACGTAAACAGTACCAATATAATGAGTATATTGCCAGTTGCTTTCGAAACTCTAGATAATCCAAGATTTTCTTTCAAATGTATATACCATATTTTCGGACAGAGGAAAATTATTTTATATCTATGCGATTTCGACTTTGAAGAATTATTTATTTGCTCTCGTTGGACATATTATTTATAATTATACACATGTAGCAAGTGTTCGTAGTAATTGAATTACATCTTGATTTATTGTCTAATGAATATTAATAAGTTCTGCAAAAGCAACATTTGCCACGAAATTGGATATAGTTCTGGATGTGCGGAACGGAAATTAAACATGTTAGAATGTTACTTTTGCTTTTCACTTTTTTTTTTCTTTTTCAGAAAAAAATACGAACGGGGGAAAGATCGATTTTCGTTACGAGGAGCTACATTCGATTAAGTAAAAACGACAGGAATTCAAATAACTAACTTCGTTTAAATGAATAAAAAAAATTGATGCTTGGGATTCATTTGGTTAAAAATTCATGCATCGATTGAAATTTTTTTTTACATGATAGAAACTAACTTTCCCAAAGACATCACTTCCGTATAAATAAATAGAAATTCACTCGACAAGGCATCATTAACCGTTCCATTTTTATAATAATTAGTTATTCGCGTAAGTAGAATCGATTCAGTCGACGTCAACTGGAATTTTCGTTCAAATGAATCAAATTCACGTAACAGGGATTTATGTTTGCATCAGTCGCAGTTAGTGCAAGTAGATTCAGACGATAGAAATTCACTCGATCAGACGACACATTAATAGTTTCGTCCACTCGATAGTACACGTTTGTGCAATTCAATTGTCAGGAGCAGTTTCGTGTAATCAGATACTAATTAAATTTTCAAAATAAAACAATTTCTCAACAGTCTTTCTCTTCTATCTATAATTTTTCATGTCCACGTATATATAACACGAATACACGTGGCTATTGTTGACCGAGAGAATCTAGCATTTACTAATTAAAACTCGACGAATTTTCGAGTTTAACACTAGAACTACCACACCAGTCAGAATGACTGGTTTTGCAATTTTACTTTAAAATTTCTACTTCACGTTACAATTCCCCCCCTCCCCGCAATGATGCAATGACTTTTACAGTGATAACTAAATAAATAATATAATGAATTTTATTTTATTTTTATTTATTAGAAATCAAAATAATTTTGGTTGAAATAACTTCGTCTTAGCTGTCTAGGTAGTTCTAGTGTTAAAAGCAGTAAGCTCAAGCAGTGAGCATTTGTAATTCGGAGGAATCGAATGAAACTACCAGACAGCTGGTTAAATTCTTGCTCTTGGAGTGAAATCGTTTCGGATGAATCACGAGCAGCGCGCGACAGCTGCGATCACGAGCGATCACCTCAGTCGCAATGAAAAGAAAAAAAAAAAAAAAAAAGAAGCCTCGAGAATAATTGAATCGCGCGCGCCAATTCAAAATATTTCTCGTTCGCTATTTACACTTATCGTTGCCTGACTTTACATCGTGGGAGTGCGTCATAGCGAATTCCAGTAATTTCTTCATTTTTTTTCCTTTTTCTTTTTTTTCCCCCGCTCTGTTCCGCGAGTATATATCGCCGGCAGCGAGGTAAAGCGCACCTGCGTACAAAACCATTGAAACGAGCGAACGAGCAAGCGCGTTAAGCCCGATTCACGCGCGGCGAGACGTTCCATCTTCGACGTTCGCGACGAGACGAAAACTGACCATGTTTAATTGAAATTGGCCTCGATTCTTCAGGCCCCCGATGAAAATGATCTCACGCTCGAGTACGAGGATTCCAAATGTCGCAGGATAAAACTGCAACCGCGGCGTACTTCTTCGCGTTCAAGTATAGCAATCGAATGTATGTATTAAGGTTAGGCGAGCACGACGAGACGTGACCACGTAATAACGTGTTGATTTCAAGAATATTAAGACACGAAAAAAACTGGGTCACGAATTACCAATCAACGACCCAATAACGTCGCAGTATCTTCGTTCGATATCTCGAGCAGTAGAGTTTCGAAAAAAACTTGAAAACGCGTTATTACGAAGTTGCCTAATGTAACGTTGTATCGACTCGATGAAAAGTGTCTTTCTTCGAGGCTGCGCTGTCCTTTCTTACGCTCGCGTCTCCTCTTTGAATTTTGAAACACATTCGACGAACGTGCGAAATGCACAACATGTAGTAAAATGTAGAATAATTATGACAAGTACAATTGCCTCGATCCTATCTGTTTGAATATAAATTAATTTTGTAACATCTTCTCTTTTGGAAAGAAACTGCTGGCATTAACTTCATTTCAAATACACGTGTCAAACGTGATAATCCGAAATATTGGATTCTCGAAAAAATAGTTTCGATAATATGTGACTGATTTTGATAAGATATTGGATTTTAAAATTATTCGCTCTTCTACGTTTCACTGATTTTAGTACTCATTTAATATATTTATATTTTATTATACATTTCAATCTACGTTGGATCGCGTGTAAAATCTAAGTTGTCTAGTTTAATTACACATGCTGTAATTATATCTACGTGTATTTCACATTGATTCTAGCACGATTAAAAATTTTGTACACGTTTGTAGAGTCTTGTTGCAAAAATTGGCACAGATTTTACCATACTGTATATACGTATACATCATGCTATGCGTATATTAATAATATATCGAATCTATATATCTATATATGTGTACTTTCAATTTTGGATCATACAGAGGAGAACATCAGGGTCAACCATCTCGAGGAATCGGCGATCTCGGCCAACTCGAGCGTATTAGAAGCGAGAGCCGTGGCCCACACGTGGAAAAACTTTCACCACGCGGCTAAAAATACAATCCGCGTTATTTGCCCGTTATGAAATGCTGTTGCTATTAGTGTTGACGATGTAAAAATACAATTTCGACTTTGGTCCGCGTACCGAAATAACTGCCAAATATCCTCAGACCCTCGTCAGATTTTTCTCGTCGAACGGTATGTAAAAATACGCAATTCGAACTACGCCGATGATATTTCGCACGTGTGAGTTCAGCTTTACGTCCGAAGTAACGAGCACATTGAGGCCGACATTGCGATCGCGATGCTTACTCTTGCGTAGCGTGTCCAACTACATAAATAAACGCGCGCAAAGCTCGTTTCCTGCACCTTTCGACGTATGTACGTGCACCGCACACCGCTTGTTACATACTCGTTTCGTACTCCTTGCCTAATATCCCCTCGATCGAACATTTCGAGCATACGTGGAATTTTGGCGAAGTTTCGTTTCGAATGCATATCGATACGTTTGCACGAGACGAATTGCCGAGTTGCTCGTTAACAACGTACTTTTCTTATATAAACCGGTTTTTCTCTCTCGTGCACTCGGTTCTGCACTTGTTCGCTATTTTTCGCTGTTAATTCTTTCGGTTCGAATCGGGGCAATATCTGAACATTTATCAATATCTATGAACAACACATTTTTACGTGTGCTGGCTGATCCACGTAAAGTCTTTTCTCTCAACAAACTACAGCAGACTAGTTTCTTTTTTTTTTAAACTCTTCTTAAGTTGCTAGTAAGAGTATTTACTCGTCTCTGATATGCGTACAACAACTTTTATTGCGTTCTTGTTACCTTGAAATATATCTCTATGTTCTAGACAAATAGAAAGAATCGAAGAAATTTATTTCACTGGCCAACGAAATTCAAATCGACATTTCACGTGAAATACTTTTGGAAATTCGTTAACGTTAGAACTACCGACGACTGAAGCGTAAAAATTCTCATCAAAAATATTAATCTTAACACTTTACCGAGCGATAGCGGTAAGTAATAGACGATTAATAGGCTACCGGTCGGTAAAGTGTTAATATCGTATAATAATATATTTGTATATATCAATATACGATATTACCGGTCGGTAAAAAAGTGTTAAAATATATAAATATATTATTATACGATATCCACACTTGACCGACCGATAGCGGTAAATAGTAGCCGATTAATAGGCTACCGGTCGGTAAAGTGTTAATGGTGACGACAATTGCACAAACTTGTATTTGTATATTTTACGGAGAATCCCTTCAAATCTTTAATAATGCACTGTATCTACGAAATTTCCAACAAAAATTGCAAATCGACCATTTTGATATCTCTTTTATATAAACGCATTGTGCGGCGTTTGTGTTCGTCATTCTCCACAAAAAAAAAAAAAAAAAAAATGCGTAAAAGATCTGAAAGTGCAGAATTTCGTTTCACGGAAGGAAAACAGAGCAACAACGCTCCTTCGTATTGGCTGGCGGATCTCGAAACGGGGCGGCAAGTTTAAACGGGACGCGGATGATCTCTCTTGGGACGCGCGAGGAAGGCGCGAAAAATAAAAAGCATGCCCGTACGATTCGGTACGCTCGATTCCCGATGGCCACGGTGAGATACCAGTATCCCCAAATAATTATCGACGCAGCAGCAATCCATCTTTGACGTAACTTGTTATTTCCAAAGAGTAGAACCGGATACGCGCAGGCTGGCTGATACGATCGGCCGGTTATTTCGACGATTCCCAGACGGTTCCTCAGGCCGCCGCGCTGCGTTTACGGTTGCAAAAGAAAGTACCAGCTCGTTTCGAACTAAATAAAAAGCCGGAGAACGAACAAACCTTCTTCTTCTTCTTCTTCTTCTTCTTCTGCTTCTTCAGCAAAGAAGAAGCGAAACTAAAAGTAGAAGAAGGAAGAGACGCGAAAGAAAAGAGCAAGTGGCGAAAAAAAAGGAAACGCAAAAAGGGGGGTGGGGATGAAGGAGGAAGAAGAGGTAGACACCGAGAGAAAGATCGAGGGAGGAGAGAAGAAGGTTTCTCGATCGCGAGCGAATTCTTCTCACGGTTGCGAGAGCGCGCAGTTTCGTCGGCGGACGCGTGGGCGGACCGGCGAATAATGCCGGTCTTGTATTTTTAAACCCTCGCACGAATCGGCATCTCCAAGGAGGAACAGAGAGAGAGAGAGAGAGAGAGATATGCCGGGTCACTCTGCACGTTGCACACAGAGCTCCCGCGCGCTGCAGCCCGGCGAGCGCACCTTTCTCTTTTTCTTTTTTTTTTTTTTTCTTCTTATATACGGGGAGAGAAGAGAGGCTCGCCGCGCGGCGAAAACGATCTCACGGTCCTTGGTGCGCTCGCTCGCTCGCGACCGCCGATCCTCTCCAATGAATTATCGGGCCCTTCCAGATCGTGGAACGCCGCGCGCGCTCCTGCTCCAGCACCACACCGCTCTGACCGCCCGCAGGAAAAAACCTCGAGAGACAGGGGCCCCTCGCGATATTCGCCCCGACCTTACTTTTCGACCTGGGGTCCCAGGATTCGCCGAGCGCCGTGTTCGCTTCGTACGTGGGAACCGCGCCCGGTTCAACCACTGGCTACCGTAATTAGGAGCCACCGGTTTCACAGAGTCGACGGATTTTCATGTGTGCCGCGGCACACATACGTGGAAATTAACGAGCCGCGAGTTGAAGCTGGTCAAACACTGGAATTTTCTATAAATATCGGACGCGCGGATATACGTGTAGGCGTGGATGCTCGAATATATATAGAGGTGTAATTAACAACCTTTGGCGGTCGAGCGCTTTTTCAAGTGCGGTCGAAGAAAGCGATATCATGTACTAAAGTGTTAAATATACGAAGTTAATTGAAAAAAATATTTGGTTTAATGGAATTTTAGACTTTATCAAAGATAAACAATAATAATTATTATTTTGTAATACACAATTATGTTTTAGCTCTCGTATTTTTTTCAGAGTGTGAAATTTCCCGAAGCAATCCCTTATATGCATGGTAGGTTTACGAGGGCAACTATCGCAGTAGAATCGATAAGTAATTAACTAGTGATGACTTCTGTCATCGCTATCACTATTATCTGAAAAATTCAAATTTACAGAATTTTTCCTTTTAGTATTTCATCGTCGTAAATACCGAATACAAACTCGTCTTCACTGCTGCCAACATAGTCAATAAAATCTTCTTTTTTCCTTATTTTGCGACATATTTTGGGATTATAAAAAAACTAGTGAAACTTATTTTGATTTTAACAAATGTAAACTTAGTCGCCAATCAAAGGAAGACTGTGATATCTCTATGTCTGCGTGACATTTATTTAAGTCGTTATTTATCGCAATTGCTGTAAAACGAAAAGCAAAAAAGTAACGATTTATAAAGTGTACTACTCAATGGTAGCAACAAAGTATTGCTAAATTGAAAAAAAAACCTATTGACGATATAGATAACGAAATGATTTTCTGTCGCTTGTGCGGCGACATTCGTCCGCAAAGAGTTAATAAAGAAACCTTGAGAAACTCTGAATAAGATAACAATAAGAAGAATAAATTTATATTAAATGTGAAATGTTAGAAATTTGGACAAAGATTTAGAAATAAGATTAATTATTACAGATCTGGTAATTTTTGACGAAATCTTTGCCCTTGAATCCTTCATCAGGACAGTTCATAGCATAACGTATGTCTGTACTTAGCGATCGTATGTCTGCTCTCAGCGAACCAAAGCGAAGAATCATTTTGATCGTACAATTAACAAAGTCAACACGTTTCTCAGGTGTATATAATTTTCACTAAGATTTTACTAGTTTCATTTCAAGCGCGATTACATATTTTCCTTTTAAATTAACATTTTGAAAGATTAAAGAATACCTATAATGGCAAGAAGAAAGTTAGTGAGAGACGTGCATCGAGAAATTGAAAGTAGTGACGATGATTTTTATCTTGAATTTTCCAATCATTCTTTCGACGAGGAAACGTATAACTGTTGCTTTGAAAATGTATCTAACAGATTCTGGTAGTGATATAATTCCAGTAACGAAACATGCGAGACCACTAGATATTTCGAGCGACAGCGACATGGAAGAAAATTATGGAAATGAAAATGCTGCTATAAATGAATTTACGGTTTGGAAAGATGTCATAAACAACGATCAACCTCGATCAAAAACGAATTTCACCGCGGGCTCCAAGATTGTTGGACCTGATATTCCTTCTATATTGTGCAGAACCCATCGATTTTTTCAAACTATTTTTTTACAGATGCAGATGCTTGACACAATTGTATTAGAAACAAATAGATATGCTAAAAATAAAACACAAAAATTTATCTGAACGATCTATTTGAAATAACTGAGTTGATGTGACAAAAGATGAGTTGACTGAGTTTTTTGACATAATCTTGAACATTATTGGATTATTATTATGCCCGTTCGTAATTTGAAACATTACTCGAATAAAGAGCATGTTGGAATGTCCATTTTTCAGAGATATATTTGCATTATGTTACTTTTGTTAGTGTTTCTTTAACAAAAATTTAACCCGGCCAACACGGCACCCGAATATAAATACGACCGCAAAGGATTAATGTATCAGTATTTCAATGGATTTTTGGAGTCCAATGGATTCTCCCAAAAATCTAGAATATAATGTATAATGGAGCAATCATCCGGCTCCTTTCCATTCATTTGATGTATTGTTACGAGTCGTGAATATCATATCATCGCAAGCACCACATATGCGCACCTTCTGAAACCAGTATTTCTGTATATAAAATATGTAAATTTGAATTTTAAATTTTTCAAAAATCACGGTCACAGGTGTAACCGTAGGTGTTCCAACGAATTTCTGGAACCTTGATACGAACGCGTTCCGAAAAATGTGTTACATTACAAATCACGCACCTGTGATATTCCTAAAAGATCTGTCTGTTCTTCCTTTTTTTCGTGTTGCTTCTTCGATAACTGTTAAATTACAGTAATTACACTTGAAGCGAGGAAAAGATGAATTTATACTTTCTTCAGGGGAAATCCTAAAAATTGTTCGCGATACAATATATTAACGAATGACCACGAATTACATCGAAATGGAAGTTCTTCCGTTTTTTCTCTACGTCATCGGATGATCGTTAAGTTTAGTCGAAACGCGTACGTCTCACGCTCGTGAGGAAATTCAACATTAAATTGAGCAAGAAAAAAAAGACGCAAAATCGTTTGGTAACTCATCTTCTCGCACCCTCGCGTGGTAGCGCAGGTTCTGCTTCGTTGATCCGTTGCGTGTTTCATTGACCGTGCCGCGCTATCTTGATCGGGTTCGCGAACACGAATTAAACGAGATGCGCGAGAGTTATAGTTAGGATCGGCTGGAATGTATGTTTAGATAAATGTTTGCATCTTGCTGAGATTCGTTATAAATTGCGGCGTCAATGCTTTCCATTTCCAGGGGAAACGAGTGTTTGATAGCCAAAGGGAAAAGAGTTTCAAGTCGTACGGGGTACCGGTTGTGATAAAAAATTGATCTTCACTGATCTTTGGAACACTGATTAATGTATTCGTTGCTATTAATATTTGATTTATTCGATAAGGCCACTCTTTCTTTCTCGTTAGTCATTGTATTTATATAGGGTGGCTACTGAAAAACTGAAGGGTTGGAAAAAGTCGCAACACTCGTTTTCAATTGTTTTTATTTCCCCCGCCCCCCTTTTTTTTTAGTTTTTCACACATAATACCGAAAAAAATCCATTAATTATATTTTCAAATAAAAGAATAAAAAATTTAAAGAAAACACGTGTTTGTAAAAGTTATTTTTGTCTAATATCTTTCAGTGGCCACCCTATAGTTTTGAGTAATGATATGTAAAAATGCTAAAATCTATGTTGTGTGTAGGTCAAGTTAATGATCTTAAGGCGGCTCAGGCATACAGATGGCCTGCAGGCGTTGCACGACGCCATGTACAATAATACTTGTAAAATAATATAATAATATAATATTAATATAATACCACAATAATATAACATTAATTAAAGAGAGAGAATGAGAACGAGAGTAGAATAGACAGTGTGGAATGGCACAAGATTGAGTAAACAGTGTGTAATAGTAGAAATCCAGTTTCAATTAAGTTTAGTCTTACACTAAGTTAAATCTCGTTACACTTGACCTTGACTGTCTAGCCTCCCGTAATCCTACAGATATTCAAATAGCGAAAAGTGTTAGTGGCATTATTTAACGACTGAATTAATTATGCATACATGCATGTCACACATAGAAATCATACGTACATTCCACACATTGTAGGATAATCGATTTTAATATAAATGCGAATTATTGTTAAACTATCTGTTACGAAAGAAAAAAAGAAATGCTTTAGATAAAAAGCGAATGATTGACAGCATACGTTTTCTCAGCTCTTTATTTCCAACAAAATTGCATTGTCAAAAAACAAGGACAATGCGAACGCATCTTTTATATCATTTCTTATCCTTCAAACGACAGATTCTACAAAATTAACGTTAAAAATATCTCTACGAAGCTAGCAATTCTTTCACGTAAATACAACCTTCTAAAAAAAAAAAAAAATGACCGACAATAAATCGTATTAATTATTAGAAATTATACAAGTCCTACCAAAAAGAAACAGAAAAAAAATCAATTTTCAACCATTCACTTTTTGTCCTTCTAATACATACTAATATAATAAAAAGCTCAACAATTCATACCGTTACAATAAAACAGTAAGACACTGCGAAACAATACGACGCGAGGGAATCAACAGAGGAATCGCAAAGGAAGAAAGAAAAGAAAGAAGAAAAACTCACCTCGTCGAGGGCCATGGAGAAAGCGCCAGAAATGGCGAGGCCCTGACGATCCTTGAGGCCACCTTTGATGGCCGTGAGGTATCCAATAGTAAGATTCTGCTGTTTCCTCGGTTGTATGGACCTGGTGAACGTGGATCTGGGATACGTGTGCCTGGAGAGCGCCTGCTGCCACTCGGCCCCGGGCAATCCTGGCGGCTCGGCCAGGCCCAGGACCAGAGGGCTGCTGGCCAGCAACAGCAACACCAGCAGGGCCCGCGAGCTCTTCCCGTACGAACGTGGCCGCAACGGTTGCGGCTGATCTAGCCGGTGCCGTCGATTGCGTTCCTGAGGGACTTCCTGGCGACGGGGAGGCCTGCGGCGGCTCGGCTGCACTGGCGGGCCGGGGCGCATGGCCGCCGCCGCCACCGGTCAGCACCGCCTCCCTCCCGCTCACCTGCAATTATATCGTAATTAAATCAGTTGCTCGGAAGAACCGTGACACAGTCTTCTGTTAGGGCTAAGGGTACGTGTGAGGTGGGCATAGCTCAATCGGTAGAGCATCAGACTCTTAATCTGAGGGTTTGAGCCCTTGTTCGGGCGAAAAAAAAAAAGACATTGTTCTTTAGGACAACAGCACGGGAGAGCTCTGTGTGTATAAAAGGGTCCCGGAGCTCTTCCAACGTACGGAGGACGGCCATCGTGGAGATTTTAGTCGGTAGAAATCCAACACTACTCTTCTCTTAAAAGACTCAGGTGTCTTATGAAGATTTCCTCTACGTAAAAAAAAAAAAAGAGATGCTAAGTGTATGTATTTTCGGAGCTAGAGCCATTTTAAACTCCAGGCGCCCCCCATACTTTTAGGCTAATTTGAAGTGTGACGAAGATTTCTCCACACCACAGGGATCGCCAGGTCATAGATACGTATTCTAGAAGTGTGTAAAAAAACGAGATAGTTTCAAGGTACTAATATTATTAACAATACCATGGGAAAATGATAGAAATTTTGGAATTTCTAGCACACTCCCCCGCTTTCTAATTCTGCCGAGTCCTTCGAAAGAGGTTAACCCAATGAGGTTACCAGGGAACGACTCGGAGGATAGAAGAGTGATTCAATTGAGGGGTTAGTTACGAACAGTCAAATTTTAGAGTTTAACCAAGAATAGTCAAATTTCATAGTTCAATCAAGATAGTGAAATTCGAAGAACAGTCAAAAAGAGTTTCACACAGTCATTCAAGAATTGCACTGGAGCCACCACGCTCAATAAAGTCACAAAACCAAATTAGTTTCATTTTTATTCCCACATCGATGGGTTCGAGAAATACGCAAAGATCGACAGCAGCCGTGATTGACCTTAACACAGTCGTCGAAAACTTCGCCGCTTTTAATCTTTTGCGCTGGAATGACGTGCCACGCACGTCGAGAGAATTTTTTCCTATTGCAATTTCCTATTTTTGTCCCAAAATCGCAATATTTTCTCAGTTTTAAGTATATTTCAATATAACCCAGGCAAAAGAAATAATAAATTTGTTACTTCTTCTTAGTAATAATTTTCTATCCGGTGACATCATATCGACGAGTTCGAAAAAAAAGCGACGAATTATTGCACATATGGTTTGGTTACTCGTTGTGGTCCGTGAACCAGTTGCCAACGCAAGAGATTAACCTTAACGTCGAAAATTTTTTCTCCCAAAATTTCAATATTTTCTCAGTTTTAAATATATTTGAATATAACCCAGGCAAAACAAATAATAAATTTGTTACTTCTTAGTGACAATTTTCTATCCGGTGACATCATACTGACGAGTTCAAAAAGAAAGCGACGAATTATTGTATACATATGGTTTGGTCACTCGTTATGGTCCGCGAACCAGTTGCCAACGCAAGAGATTAATCTTAACGTCGAGAATTTTTTGTCTCAAAATTGCAATATTTTCTCAGTTCTAAGTATATTTAAATATAACCCAGGCAAAACAAATAATAAATTTGTTGTTTCTATCCAGTGATATCATAGCGACGAGTTCAAAAGGAAAGTGACGAATTATTGTATACGGTTTGGTTACTCGTTGTGGTCCGTGAACCAGTTGTCAGCGCAAGAGGTTAATCCATTTGGACTCGTGACTCAACCCCTTCGAGCGATAGTTAACTCACTATATATTATTTCACGGCAATTGACTCACGCTTAATTTTCATGGTCAACACTCTGCTTATTTCATGTAGTAATACTCCGATTTTTCGAATATCTTGATATCATATTGTCAGAAATGTCTAGTAGCTTTTTATAATAGCAGACGATCATCAAAATAATCGGGGTTGAACTCGAAGAAAGACTCTACTTACTGAACATAAAATTTTAGTACTAGAAAATTAATTTTCTTTCTCCTTAAAATAATAAGTCCGATCCATCCTGAAATTATACAACTTTATTATACGAACTCTGATACAGCCGAAATACATTCCACTTCAAGAAGTATAAAATACATAGTCATCGATGATTACTTTCTACGAGCACACTGTTCTATTAGCACGCTAGTGTGGAATGTAACACGACAAGCTTCGTGCACTGATCACTAATAGCTCTTATCACGACGGATAGACGAATTTTATCGCCGTCAGTTGGATTCAACATTCAGACGAGAAAATCCAAGTTCAAACTCTCCGAAAGAGAGAGAGAGAGAGAGAGAGAGAGAGAGACGTTCTATCTTTATCGTTTTACATCTTAATGAACAGATTACACACTCGTGTATTTTTAACCACTTATCTCTTCTAGTATTTGAAAAAAAAAAATTCACCTAAGCAATTAGATACAAGTGCTCGACTTAGAAGTGTCATTTCGACGCTATCTATCTTTCTTGCTGAACTGCCACTTATCATCGGTCATCGCTTATTCGCCTCTGAGTCATTGCATGTGCCATCTGCGCGACAGGCTAATAATAACTGATAGAAACCTTAAAATGATAAAAACGTTGTACAATTTTCAACGCTTCGACGCCTTCTAATCCGCCTCGATTCTTCGTTATTGTCCCCTCTCGATTGATTGAAAAAGATATACCAGATTACAGGAAAGAAGAGGAACACTTTTGCGAGAGATCTGTGTTGGTTTTCGCTGGTGGAGCTATTGTGTAAATTTTAATGTGAAAAGAGCGTGAGTCCATTCACTGGATCACAGGTCCTAATCTTTTTCAATTCATCGATTCGATTGTATCGTCAGTGTGTAACTTGAAAATTCGCTATCCTCCAAAATCCTTCAAAATTGAATGACAAATTGAAATTGAAAACAGGCGAAGAAGAGGCTTCATTCTTTCCGCAATTCATCGCGTGATTAATCGTTGCACTGTTTGTCTATAAACGTAATAGCCTTGCTCCTAAATTCCACGTTAAAAATGAGTCATGTTGCATCTTGCATGAACGCTGGTATCTCAACAATCGGATATCAATGATCTCCAGGAAATCTTACGTCAGAGACCACGAGTAAAACGATTTGTGATTTGCTTTATCGTTGAATCGCATCGATGTAACTCGCTCGCAATGGCGTCAGTCAGTAGAGAAGATTTCTGGGCACGCGGAATCGCGTTGTTCTATTGTTTCGTGTGATGTATTCTGAGAAAATTATCTGGAAGAAGTCGCTGTCCGAGGTCGTTTTGCTCTTTCTTTTCAGCTCTTGTCCCTGTAGAAGTCTCTCCTTCTAACTTTATTGATAACTAAATTACACATACACGCTACCGTGTATAGCGTTTGGACACTTCTAAATTACTGCGATATAAGATACTATTCAAATGAATCTAGTATAATGTCATTCAGTAGTACAGTTGATAGATTTCATATTCATAGACAGCAATAGCTATTAACCACTTGATCGCCGTGCGCGCCAGTCTCTATACCCTAAATAAAAGCGAAATTAATTTCGATTTCCTAACGGCAACATCTAGAATCATTTTGTAATACTAAAAAAAATCGAAAAATATATATATTCTTCCTCGATTTTGGATGTATATTCGAAAGCTGCTTCGAAAAGAAAGGCAAGAAACAAAATTCGCGTGCGAAAACTGTAAAAATCCATTCTGTCCAACTACTTGCTTCAAAGCATTCCACAAGATAAATATTAGTTTTATCGTGTATAGTATATATTTGTATATTTTAGACTATAACATTATAACATTTTAAATTTAACAAACGTGCATATAATTTTTTTAATCTTTCTAACATTTAGTATTTGATCTATCGTGTGGCAACCCTAGCGAAAATCAAGTGTTTTCTTTTTTCAAGTGCAAATTATATCCTAATCGATTGTGGCTCGCCAATTATGTAAGTAAAAAATATTTAAATTATTTATTTATTAGTAAAAGTACATTTTCCTTAAAATTGAAAATACGCGGCGCGTATCTGATGCGCGTTCCTTAAAAAAAAAAAAAAATTCGGCGATCAAGAGGTTAATTTTCTACATAGAGTGATCTGATCTAAATTTTTGCATCTATGTTTATTTTCAATAAATAGCTGATACCGTGTGCTACAGTTAAATGAAAAAAAGACGACTCATTCGAGTCGTATTTTGTATATTTGCAATAAAACTAACAACATCCATTCTTGTTACAAAGGTCAGTATTCCACAAGATAGAATTCGCTCGTTCGTTGAAAAGGGGCAATTTATCATCAGGAACGCGCATTCAATGGAAGAATGATCGCCACGCCGATCTAAGCTCGACTGGAAGCAAAGAGAAAAATAAGAAAGACGTTTGAAAAAAAAAAAAAAAAAGAAATGTCGGTCGATGACGATGCAGCGTATGATCGCCGCAATCTGATCGGTTCTCTCAGCGAGAGATCAAACGCAGCCGTCTCACGGCGCGGAACGATTCCGCGATCGGGCGAGAAACACGGAGCAGGGAAAAACACGTGACCGGAGATCGAGAGGGACACACCTGTTGCAATTACGTAACGAACCACGGACTCTCGTAGGCGAGAGAGAGAGAGAATGTGTGTGGTCGGCTATACACAGCACGACGGCTTACAACGAAACCCCCCCCGTGTGACAACAATCAAGACGTCTTCGCCCTTCTGACATAGTGATGCACAGTGTGTCGTTCACACCAAGCGTGCACCGTGCAACTTTCGACTCGTTCCACGTTTCTAAACTCGGATTTAATTATGGCCGCTGGTGAAAGTCAGCAGCCGGCGCGCGCGCGGATTTATTTGACGGGCCAAGAGACGCGGAATAGACGTGAAAAAGGCGGAGGAGGTGCTTGTAGCAGCTCGATGGAAAACGAGTGACACACGATGCACTATCAGCCGATTCGCGCGGCAGTCGTTATGTATGTTTCGTGGACAAAATGCACTTGGGCAATGCAGTGTAGAAATGATTGAGAAAACACTGAAAAGCCGACTGGATGATATGGTGGAATGGTAGTAAAGAGAAAAATGAAAAATATAACGTATTTTATTATTAATAATAAATTTTCCGATAAAATCTTTTTTGGTGAACATAAGATTGTGTGTGTGTGTGTGTGTATTGATAATTTATTTCAGTATGATACTTTTTGAAACATTCTGGAATATATAAAGCTATCAAACATTCACATTCCCAAGTAGTTTCATTCCTTTTCTTTTTGTATTCTTTCTTTTGGTAATTTTCATTATTTAGCATCTGTGCTGCATATCTATTTGTCTCAACAGCTATCGCGTCCTCCAATAATCATCCGTCAATGTTAGATCGAATAAAATCTATCACAGTGGGATTATCTCCTAATTTTTTCAAAAATAAAGAATTTTCACCTGGTGTTTCCGTGAAGATAAAACTTTTTCGATTATTATCTTTGAGAAGCCAAGTCCAATCATTAGCATTGTTTTCACTTGTTGAAGTATCATTTGTTTTTATTGCATCCTCGTTATCAGAATTTCTTCGAAAGATATACTGTCTTCGAAAGATTTTTTCTGTCTTTGAAAAAAAAAATCTGTGTCATCGGTGTCGCTGTCGCTACACTTTTCAAAATTATTTTTATTTTTATCCGTGCTTAATTATTTCGTAATTAATTAAAACGGTGAAACTATTTCGTAATTATATGGAATGATTATTATTCGAAATCAATCGCAGTGTAACACAGCGTTATCTCGACTATTAATTTGCATAGTTAATGTATATTATTGCCACAAAAATACACCACGAGTCTCACTCGTTATTTTTCGCGAATGGGTTAACTGCCGTGATTGTTGGACGATACTCCAATGATAATTGTAAGCAGATACTTCGTCGCGATAACGGTCTTGCTTCACACTGTGAAAATTTTAGGATCAGTTCAGATTTCTGTTTTTAACTCCTAATTCACAACTTTGGTTCAATAATTAGGTTTCACGTTTTATTTACATCGAGTTGTTATTTAATGTTTATTATATATTAGCGAGTGCTAGAAAAAAAAAGAAATATGAGAAAGCACGCGGATCTCGAAATAATTCCAATACCTGATGCTTAATTATTAATTATACACGAACTTCTGCTCTCTCGTGTAGCAAAAAGAAATTGCTTCCGACGAGATGGAGAAATTACAATTAGAAATAACGCGATACAAAGTATAAATAAATGAAATGCTACACACAGTACAGAATTATCGATGAAAATTTCAGAGTATAATGCCAAGTTAATACTAAACGTACCGGCATTTTACATATACCTATCTTACCATAAGGGGTCATTTGATTTTTAGAAAGAAATTCTGAATTCATCAAAGGAAATAATTCGCAACATAACTTCTGATAAAATAATCAGACATATATATTTTTATTTAAATAAAAAAAATAATCAATTAATTGCACTTTTTACATACGACTGGTTTCTCCTTCGTACATTTTCCGCAGACAAATTTTTTGCAAATTATGCAAGTTTGAGTGGTTTTACTAACTGTGCACAATCTTACTTGACATTTTCTTCGTGATTGGGAAATATTGCTCGGGCTGCTTGATGTTCCTTGTTCCTGTAGGTTTTCCTTTCCTTCTTCAAGAAATTCGTGATACTCTAGTTCATCTGCTAATTGTAACAGGAAACGCTGTCTTGATATCATTATTCCAGTTGTTTCCCGACAGAGTATCCATGCATTGTTTCCAGCTAAATCCAGGATATTGAAGAATACGTGCACAGGCCGTCTATTGCATTTGGATTTGACGCTGTATTTTCGCGCCATTTGGTCAACCACATCGACGCCAAATTTAGTCTTATTATAATAACTAATTGTTTCGGGTGTTCGCTTTCTATTGTTTTTGGTTTTGATTTATAAATTCAGTCAGAAAAATACGTGAATTTCGTAAGGGGTCAAATGACCCCTCGCGGTACATAAGGTATGCAAAGAATTTTTCTCGGTAAAAAAGTAAGCTAAGAGAAAAACAGAAAGCGAGAAATCGAATAATCAGATAATATAAGAATTTACAGAGAGTCAGATTAACGAAAGAAATAACAATGAATGTACGATTTTCAAATAAATTTTGAAAGTCGGGTCATTTGACCCCGCTTGGTACGTTTAGCGTTAATGCTTGCATTGACTCCGATAATAAAAATAACGATTTGCGAGTCGTCGCCAGCAGGAAATATTCCGCGACCCATTTCGAGGCTCCACCGAGTGTTTGATTCCACGCTTCCAATGGAAATGTTCAACCTCGTTGAATAATCGCATACACGCATCTCCGAAAGGATACAATCATTGGACGAACGTTGGCTTTCGGTCGATGTATCATCTGTTCGAGATACGCGCGCTTTCTCCCCGACGATTTTTATCGCGCGCGATGGTTGAAAAGTGTGGCGATAGGATCGTGACCCTCGCCGTGGTTTTTTTCAATTAACGACAGACGGACGACGAGCGTTGTAAAAAAAACACGTGAACGATACGTTGGCTAGATGCTGACGATGCGGACAGTTTTCACGAGCAACGCGTCGGCGTGATGCTATTTATTTTCAGGCGTTGTTGGGGCATCTCGTTAGAACGTTTAACACGTACGGACCGGGATTTACGGTGATACGCGTACACGAATGTACGTGTCTCGTGAAATTTTCCAAATTTTCAATCGTTCATTGCTGGTTGTTACGTATCTTTTGTCCTATTTCAAACAGCGTGGTAGTTTCTCGTTGAAATTTCGTGGACTTACAACCGCGCGCTTCTGGCAATCTCAAATCATTCTTTTCGTAAAATGGTGCAACTTCTTCCTATTTTTCTTTAAACGTTGCGAGTTGTAGTATTCCTCAGGCGATAGTTTTAATTTTTAATAGTAGAACACTTGTTAATTTTAATTTGTTAACCTTAAACCTAACCTAATTTTAATTTGTTAACTTTAAACCTAACCTAACCTAAACCTTAAGAGAAGGTGACTTAGTTCTAACCTTTTAAATGCTAATTTCTTGTACAATTTGTAATATTATTACACAAGTAATACCAACAAAGTTGTATTGTAGTGATAATTATATTAATTAATCAATCTATATTTATGCTGATCTATTTACCATGCAGAACAATATGACGTGATATACACAGAGTTCAATAAACGAAAGTAACTCAAATCGTATTAAGAAAGCACGATTTTCTAAATGACATCACGCCTATATTTGCCAGCAAACATCGTATTTCTCAAATCGAGTCGCTCGTATCGTGAGGGAATGATAACAGGCTACCTGACTATTAAACCATCTCAACACATTCGAACGGTCACAAAACTTCGCAGCGAAACTTACTCAACTTCGCCTTCGCAAGCGACACCCTTCAAGTGGTTATCGTGTGGAGTCGCAGATGACTATAGTAATTTATGTTACATTACAGAAATTCTTTATTTCATTCTGTATTCTCTCTGATGGAGATTACCACTAAAATTCGAAATTATATGTAACGTAAAAAGGTCAGAATTATCGTGGCTTCGAATGTACAACGATGCTAATTAACATTAACACTAGAACGACCGACAGTTAAGACGAAGTTATTTCTACCAAAATTATTTTGATTTCTAATAAATAAAAATAAAATAAAATTCATTATATTATTTCTTTGGTTATCGCTGTAAAAGTCATTGCATCATTGTGGGGAAAGAAAATTGTAACATGAAATAGAAATTTTAAAATAAAATTGTAAAACCAGTCATTTTGACTGGTGTGGTAGTTCTAGTGTTAATTGACTGTGCAAGTCTTGTATATTTTCTTTTCAAAATAACTATAGTTTGAAAGGTATCGCTTCTCGCGTTGTTGACAATTTCTTAATCGAAATCTCTTATCTTGTCTCGATCTATTAGTTTTTCTTGAATTTTTAATTTCGATTCTTCAGTTTTTGATTTCTTTTTTTTTTCTCTCTTTCGTTTCAAAAAGTCGCGTTGTTGGCCATCGTGGTCGCAGTCAACGTGCCAATGTCGAGAAAACCGGACGATCGGGTGTGTCTAAAAAGTTTGACGAAAAAAGTTGTTAGTCACGCGAGTGGCATGATCGTTCCTGTGTCAAATTGATTTTCACCTTGAGGCCGTTAGTACGTTCCCTTAGGCGATCGCAAACAGCAGGCTGTTTTTAACAGCGGTTTAGACACTTAAAGTAAATTCAGCTCGATAAAAGTCTAAGAATAGCGACGCAAAGCCGCATACATTATTTGTCAATGACGTCGATTTTCGGTTACCAAAGATATAACTCGATACAGGTCTCAGTTAGCGATGCTTCGTTTAAATTCGGCCAGATTTTATTGCGCAATAAAGTGTCGTTATCAAGGAAGATGAAGAACGTAAGCTCTTCAATGTAAATTAGGCTTTAATGTAAAATCTCATCTTTCTCTCGTTTGGTTAAGAAATTCTTTTTGATAGCTAGGTTAAAAATAACTCGAAGAATCCAGGAGAATCGAGAATTTTACGCTTCTAATACCTCTGAAAATTGATGCATTTTAAAAATGAGAAAGTTTTCATTTCACGTATGCGTAACACGCAACATATGTGAAATAAAATAACGAAACGTTCTCAGAAGAATTTCTATACCAGTCTCCAGTTATTTTAAAAATATTATTAATATCACGTCCAAGCTCGTTGAAATTTATTTTAATAAACGGACTTTTATGTTTGGAAAGTCCGTAATATTTTTCTCGAACACGACATCGAGTAAGATCCATTAAAAATTCTATTATATCGTATACGTCGCGTAGAAGAAATATTGCAATGATCTAGCCGCTGATTTTACAATTTTTATTTTTACATATTTCCTCTACAAATTAACACACAGTTCCATTCCAGAAAATCAACTGGCATTCATTGTAACACAACTAAAACAGCGAAATCATTCTAAATTCGATTGCGGATAATATAAAAAAAAAAAAAAATAAATTACAGTAACCATAAAGATGTCTGCACTGATGTAGCAACATTTATTCAAGTACCAAATTTACTCTCGACTATCAACTATCACGTTTTTCAGCAAACGATCCAATTCCGGAGAGCCAGTTGACATCTTTAAATTTCGTCAGACGTCACACAAAACCAAGCAAATTCGATTGCGGATAATATAAAAAAATAAATTACAGTACCATAAAAACCACTGCACCGATGTAGCAACATTTATTCAAGTACCAAATTTACTCTCGACTATCAACTATCACGTTTTTCAGCAAACGATCCAATTGCCACGATCCAATTCCGGAGAGCCGGTTGACATCTTTAAGCCTCGTCAGACGTCACACAAAACCAAGTAAAGTAAGTAAACGTGGCCAAGATCCACTCTATTTCCATCGTGACACTACATCGTCTCGTTAACGGAATCTCGGAATCTCACGGACAGGTCCTTGGTTCATGCCATTTTCGCAAAGTTGATCGCGGTTGGAGCTCGGATCGCGCTCGGCCGTAATCGAGGTAGGAAGTCAAATCGGCAAGCAGCGATCGCTGGAATGCGTTTACGCAACCCAGGGTCAACACTCGCATATCGTTTAGATAAACAGTTGATAACTCTCCTCCCCGAGAGTTGGTACCACTCGACTGTTTCGGCCGACACCGTGTCGACCTTTTCACAGTCGCCTAAACACGGCCGATTTCCGACTGGTCGATGGAAATTTAACTTTCAGACATTCTGACAGTGAGAGCAAGTGTCCAGAAATGTAACGCGAGCAAAAGAGATCTTCGTTTTGGAAAAGTCTCACGAGAGCGACGAGGGTTTCGTCACTTGTTGGTTATTTTATAGATTTTGAAACTTGGTTAGTTTTGAAGTTTAATGTGATTCTTAGACTGCTAGATTATTATATAGGTAAGATTATACATGAATAAATTAATTTTTTGGTATCGTAATGTACAACAAAATATTTGTAAATAACTGAAAAATCATCTGTTAATGGAGTGTAAAATAACATTGAAATTAAGATACAATATTAACCTATTAAGGACCAAAGATCGAACTATGGCAAATACTTTGTAGGGTCTAGATAAAAGACGTGACAAATTTATCGTCGTTCCCTTTCATAGTTCCGAAAAAAAAAAAAAAATTCCAAACGAAACGTTGCGTCGAAATATTGAAAAAGAAAACAGAGGTTCAAATAAAAGAAGCTCTGCTACGTCCAATCCCCCATTGTTCGCGCTTCAACTCTTCAACTCTTCTCGCGTCAACTGTTTCATTAATACCCGCTTCAAAAATAACACTCGCTATTAATAAAAACGGAATGAAGCTAGCATATAGCGCCGCGAAGAATATGAACTTTTTCGTTTGAAGTGGCTCGTATTTCCTTGCAAATGTGACTTCATTTTTATTCCCAATGACTCACAGTTTGATCCAAGTTCATTGTAACGAGCTCACACCATAGTTCTCTTTCTCTCCATCGATAAACAATTTAAATGATGAAATTAAAAGAAAAAGAAGAAAGAAAAAAAAACCAAAGAAATATTACAAACAGATGAGAAAAATCATAGTAAACGGATACAACGGTGTACGCGGTGATCCACATTGAGGTATCCTGTGGTGACCAACAACAGCCACACCCCTGAACAGTTTACAGTAGTAATGTGATATATTATATCGACATGAAACACTCTAATGTACTGTGTAGCTGCGATAATGACAATGCCCACGCGTGCACATCTCGACAACGTATATGCATATCGTTCTTCAATTACCCCTTGTAACGCGATATACTGCAGGGACGAGGCGCGTTTAGAATCCGCATTACACGTATTGCATGTGGAAAACAAAGTGTTATACAGGCTCGAGGAGAGCGTGCAGCTTCGATCGAATCCCTCAGGAGTGTCTCATCCCTCGTTCTTCCGGATTCCCCCGCAAGTGTATATAAAACTATCGAGTAGCCAGTCGCCTTTCAACAAGTTTCGAATGATGGTCGGATGGTCGGAACTTTGCGAGTATTTGCTGTATACGTGTTGAAACTTTCTCGATGTGATACGGATAATTGGAACTGTTAAGATTATTCTCTTTCAAGAATGTGTGGTATAATATACATATCAGTGAGTCGATTCACTATAATGTGAATACGAATGTGTCTGTAATGTTACTTTGTACTTTATGATTAAGCGTTGGTATTCAAAATAGGAATTTTCAAGATCATTTTTTTTTTTTTTTTGTAAAACTAAAATGGCAAGAAGTTAACGAAAAGCACATTGTATGTTGTATGGGTAGACTTTAATTAAATTCGTATTTATGAGAATGTACGAAAAAATGAGAGAAATTCGGTAGAAAGTTGTTTCATTGTATTGAAACAGCGCTATACTTTTGGATATTTTATGCAGGTATTATTTTTCTTGTTCTCTGCAGTTTTAAAATTTTTCTATAAATACGCAAAAGTACGCGAAAGTCCATTTATGAATCGAGTGATGTGTCGTCGTTATTTATAATGTGAATAATTTATGAATAATAATTAATAATAATAATTAAAACGATAGCTTAATAAATATTCATCAATTTATTAAATTGGCCAGCCATTGCGGATAAAGTTGCATGACATACTAATTTATTTATCGTTAACATTCATATTAATATTAATATTAATTCATATTAATTATTCGTATAAATATTATTCCACAATATATACGTATTGTATAATAATTTTATGGAGATAAATCGCCTTCAAATTCCTGCTAAATTTCGCCAAGAATTCTTCAACAATCAACAATTAAACGAACCGATCTCGTAATACACTTACAATTAGAGTGTGGCACTTAGTTAGTTAGATGAATTAGTATAGTGGCAAGTATTCAAACACTTATCACAGCAAGTGCAAGTACATGTTCAATGCTTATTGTACACGTATTATACGAAATCTTTTGAAATTTCATTTGAGTGGATTTTCACGAATTCATGAGAAATTAAGAAGGGTGCAAGGAAAATGCAAGAATATATATAAAATATCGTAGAGTTCCTGTTACAAATTTCAGTAATGAAAACAAACTTCTGCTTAGGTTTCATTTCTTCGTTTCTTCTACGTTCGTAGAGGTACGAAATTGCATGAAAGTCTGAAAATGAAACTATTACGACTGTATTCGTGAAATTGAGAACGAATCTAAAAAATGTTGCAAGATATTTAACATGTATTTAATAGAAAATTAGTATAGTATATGTTTAATCAAAATTATTATAAACTACCATCGATATCTTGAGTATGCGATAAGAGTTAAAGTGAATATTATGATATAACGAAACATCCAAATTTTTATACAATACACGTAATATGTTTATGAAAAATTTCCTACTAGCGTTTTGTATACACTAAGGCAACTGTTTAATCAAACAAGCGCAAGAAACAACAGTATACTTTCGATAATTGCAACACACACACACACACACACACACACACACACACACATGCATATATATAACAACAGTATACTTTCGATAGTTGAAAAAAAATATATATATATGTATATACATACATACATATATATAACAACAGTATACTTTCGATAATTTCAAAATATATATATATATACACACATACATACATATATATAACAACATATACTTTTGATAATTGCAATATATGTATATATATATATATATGTGTGTGTGTGTATGTATATATATAACAACAGTATACTTTCGATAATTGAAAAAAAAAATATATATATGTATATATATTGCAATTATCGAAACTATACTGTTGTTTCTTGCACTTGCTTGATTACACAGTTACGTTAGTATGTACAAAACGCTTGTAGGAAATTTTTCATATATATTACGTGTATTGTATAAAAATTTGGATGTTTTGTTATATTATAATATTCACTGGGACTTTAACTCTTATCGCATACTTAAGATATCGATGGTAGTTTATAATAATTTTGATTTTATATATATATATATATATATATATATATATATATATATATATATCGAGTGATATTTTCAAACGATTCGGTAGTTTCAGTGTTAACGTCATCATTTTAAAGTTCGATTTCGTCGTTCAACGCCGACGTCATTGCGTTGCGATGTTAAAGATCGGAGCACGTGGCTAACATTTCGAGCACGCAAGTACGCGTACCTATTATCTCGACAGCGGCAGGTGTAAATTACGGGAATCTCGCAACTTAACTTGGCCGCTAGTTTAATTAGTGCTTCATAGCGGAGCAGAATATTAAATGCGACGAAAGCGCGCGCGCGCAGAGATCGTTTCGTCGCTGACATTAATTGACGAGCCTTTCCGTTTCGTGTCGGCGATCTTGTCGAACGATTGTCGCGACAAAATGTCTCGACGATTCGACAGTGAACGAACACTGGCAGAACACTTCATCTACACTTGATATATCGATAGAAAAAGAAAAAAGCAAGTGTACATCATCATTTGTCATTCTCGTTTGCTGTATGGAAATTTGCGTCTGCATTCTCGCTTCGTATATTTCGTATATCGGTATATTGTTTCTTTCAATTCATTTCCCCGGCGAAATCTGTGACGTTTCAGTAAATTCACGTGCAATTATTAAAAAAATTCTTGCGTGAAAAAATGTAATGATATACATGTTAAACAGTTCGACGGTACGAGGACAGACATTTATTATTAATAAATATTCTATTCGGATAGTTGGAACATTCTCATTATCTATGATGAAACGAGGAAAACGAGTGTTGAGAAAGGAAAAAAATGTCAATTATCGTACGGCATATTGATCGGTTATTTAAAAGAGAGAAAAAAAAAGAAAACACGTGACATGTAATAATCTGTGTGTAAAATAATTCAGCACAACGAACGATATTCGTCACTGGTAAATATTCTGTTCGAGATAAAACGTTCAGCGTTAAGAGAACAAAGCGTTCGCGGTTCGATTATTAAAAACACGTGAAACATTACAGCAACGTAGAAATAAAAATAATTTAACACAAGAAAAGGAATCCATTACCGCTGAAAAATATTTTCCAATACAATATATTCAGACACAATAATGATCCACGTCTAATAGAAACGGTCGCGAATCGGGGGCAAAAAAAAAAAAAAAAAAAAAAAGAAAAAACAAACGGACATTAAAAACAAAAAAACGTCTTAAACTATTGCTAATTACGTTGATCGAGGTATCAACATCCGCCATTTTTTTTCTTCAACCGTCCCGATAAACGAACGTAACGCGCCTATTCGATTAAATAGCAACATTAATAGTCGGCCATTTACGCGGGGCGAGCCTGTGTATAAATCAACAACCGGACGATGAGCACCACAAGCGAATGGAAAAGAATAAAAAAGAAGAAAAAAAGAAAATGAAAAAGAAACGAGAGATCCGCCAGGAAATAAGAAAACCTCTAATTGCCAGGTCTTAGCCGCTTCGTCTGTTAATTTGCTCGCTTCTTCGATTAATTATGCAATCGTTCATGCGATGAAAAACACCGAGCTCTGTTCCTTGGGGAGGATGTAGCGAATTACGCGCAAATCGTGAAATGAATTAATCGACGGTGCATGTCGGCGAGATAAGTCTTGCGAAAGATTACAGCTTCGCGCGATCCGTATTTACTGCGTACGTGTTTTCAAGATGTCGTTACGGCGCTTGTCTCATGATACTGACGTGAGTAGTTTTCTTTATAGACTAGAATCGAAGTTTTTTAAACGGACTGTGGATTTTATTTTTTATTTTGTATTTAAAAAGAAATGTAATAAATTTTGTATTTGGAAAGAATGCGTCCAATCATGCGTCTAATAACATTGAAACGAATCGTAATCGTTGTAGACCAGAATTGAAGTTCAAACTGCATTTAAATTAATTAATGTACAAAAATATATGCAGAAAGTTTATAGACTAGAATTAAAGTTTTTTAAACGGACTGTGGATTTTATTTTTTATTTTGTATTTAAAAAGAAATGTAATAAATTTTGTATTTGGAAAGAATGCGTCCAATCATGCGTCTAATGACATTGAGGCGAATCGTAATCGTTATAGACCAGGATTGAAGTTCAAACTGCATTTAAATTAATTAATATACAAAATATATGCAAAAAGTACTCATTATGGACTGAGAATTGAATTTCTTTGTGGATTTTTTCCAACAGTAGAACGCTTTATTGCATGCAAAATTCAGATTTATGCAAATCTAATGTTTTATGTATTATTGGTGAGATAAGATTTAAACAGAGATCCATTTCGTACTTTGACTATTACAAATCGTGTTTCGAACATTCCTTATGTTTCTACAATTTTTTCGCAAAATTAGATGTTTCGTAAGAACGCAACATTCACAGTCTATTTATTAGCACAAATAAACACCGTGAATATTTATGCATTTGTAGGGAACGTTAAACTTACGTGAAATTGCACGTAATGCAATAAACTGAAAAAGAAAATTAATTTACACAAAAATTCGCGAATTAATCTGCTCGCAATCGCGAATTAAGTGTGCTATTAATGAAAGAGAAATCATTTTCTTAATTGTATCCGTGTTTTCGAATTTGCTAATTTACACCGTTAAACTCAATTAACTCGTAACAGCTACAGTGGAATCGAAGGAATTTTTATTTTTACGGTAATTTGAATTTACAAGTTTTACTGTTAATAACCCGCCAGCATAACCTAAAATACCGAACGCTTATTACTCTTAGAACATTTCCGTCTACGTGATAAATTCTCGATGCTGAAACTTCTGCAGGAGAATGAAACTCTCAAACAATGAAATTAACAAGAATTCTTCCCCCCTTGAAAAATCATCAACCGACTTTTCCCTGCTGACGTGATAATCGTTGAAATTAATTTCAATTAATTCGACGACAATTCAGCGACGCTTTAACTTTCAATCGCTTTCGTCGCTTAAGAAATAAACGCGGCGGAATTATCCGTCGCCGGAACAACAACGACGAGAATAATCGCATCCAATCCTCTCATAATTCCCTTCCAACGATTACACATTCCGTTTTTAATCCGCTGACAGCAAGAGGAAAGTTTCGCTCGACTGTATTGAAAAGCCGAAGTAAAACGCGGAGAAAAAGAAAATCGAGATCGGAGAAACAACAAATGTCGGCTCGAGCGAACAACGCAGCCATTTGTCAAAATAGAGGCAACGCGGCGTTCATTATACACGCGTTCCCGTGGAAGCAGCGAGCATCACCACGAATAAATTGCCCGGAAAGTCCGACAACCGACTCGATAACGACGGAAATGTTACGTGAGCTTAATGAACGTTAAAAATAGACGGGTTATTTTTAAGCGCAAGGTGATCGCGACAAAAAGTCGCTGTATCACATTGGCCGATACGAACGATACGAATTAATGGCCGACTATAGCTGGGCTTCTTTCACCAGACCGTCGATGAATCCTCTTACGCAGAAGAGGATTCATCGTAATTTCGCGAAAACCGACGACGCGATTACAATACGCGATTACGTTTACGACGACGTTTGCAATCTCAGACGATACGGCATACTGCGCGACTGCACGTCTTCTCACACACATAGGATAGAAACTTCGCTACTTCGCTGCTAACACAGAGAGAAGTTTGCTCTAATAAACCGGCCGATCGTTGTACGCGCTGTTAAGAAACGACCACGTCGACCGCGAAATTCCCTGCGCGAAATTTTATGGAGTTTGCGCCTCGTCTGCAACATTTTTCGCTCTCTTTCCCTCTCGGTAAATCAGGTTTCACCGTTTCTACGCGGAAGAGTCGAGAAATCTGCGAAATCTGCGAAATCCGCGCGAGGCGGGAACATTTCCCCTGTTTAATGTCAAGGGACGTCCTCAGTTGGAGTTGTGACATGGATTTAGACTGACGAGTCTAAAGTCTAGAAGATCGCGAGGAATGAAAATTCGCAGTGTGCAGAGTGTTTTTCCTTAACTCCTTGACGTACAATGACGTCTGGCAGACGTCATGTGTTTCCCAAGAACTATATAATTATTAATTTCTTTTCTTCATTTTTTATTAATTTTTTAAGCGTTTTATGTGTTTATGACGAAATATAAGAGCATAAAAAATAAAATTAAATTACGTTAGGTTCAGTTTACGCAATTGTTAAAATGAAAAATAAATATCATTTTTTGGTCGTATCGAGTTTCATTTGATTCGTATGTTAAAGGATTAAAGCTAGAACCATGATCGACGACTGAAGCATTAAAATCTCCATCGGGGACATTAAAGTAGAAAGATAGAAAAGCTTTTATTTATACATTTCACGGGATAATCGTTTGAATCTCTAAAAAAAATGCACTGTTTCGCATCTAAAAATCAATTACAAATTGGTCACTCTGACCATTTTATGGTAATTCCGGTGTTAAATGTGACGAACAACTTTCCAATAGGATAGAATTGCCAAGACGAATAAACTTTAGCGAAGAATATTCATTGATTTCGCCCGAAACCGAGGAAATTAGCAAGTGTGGAAAAGTCGAGATCGAGTTATTTTCGTTAGAATTATCAACGCGAATTCCTCGATGACAGTTTTCATTGATAGTTCGAGGATTTTCATACGTTTTCAAATTCTTACGAACATATTGAAACTTAAAAAAGGAAAATTCGTTTCATCTACCAATTGTAAGTATATATTATAGATACTCTGCTTTAAATATTTAGATGCATCATGCACTTTCCTGCAAATTTTCAATTTGCTCCGAAATGCAACTTTGAAACTCGCAGAAATTTCATCTAAAAACCTGCGGAATCACGAAATGTGAACGAAGTCGAAGCGAAGTATCTTCTACTGGGCCAATCCAAATTTTCGTTCATTTTATTCGGAAAATCGTGTGGCAGAACGTATTCATTTGCAATGGATGAATATCTTTAATTGCAAAATTGTCGATGGATTGTCAACGAGAATTCTTGCTTATTATTCTACAATGCTTAGAATCATCATCGTGAGGTTACAAAAATCTTCGTAAAAATCGGCGAATATGGATTAGAATTATCAACGTGAGTGAATTTCAACTATTATACCGTCGTTTCCGCCACGTGAACTTTGTTCCGTGAAAAATAATAAGCACGGCGAGTGTAGCACGTGACAATCGTGCACGTGACATCAACGTGTTCGTCAAGAATCGTTTTAGGCGATGCACAACGATTTTTTTTTTCTGTGTTTTATGTGTTCTATTTGTTTAATGTGCTTTATTTGCGTTCTAATAAAGCAATAAAAAAAAAATGCGCTCAATTAGCACATCGTGCTGACAAATCTTCTTAGGTTTGTTCCTTTTTCCATGATCTTGAACAACGCTGTCACTTTTAGTATTTCGTAATTTTTAGTATTTCAATTGATAATTATGGTATTATTGATAACTGAATCATGTTTCTATTGTAAGTATGTATAGCATGAAATTCTTCATTTTCAGTTGGAATTTTCAGCTTTAATTGGCATTTGCTGCAAATCGAAGTAGTGTATATATTATAGTGTGTATATTGTATTACAGTATTTATAATAAATAATGTAACAAGTATAGGAAGACGTGGATCTAAAAAGAATCACTGATAGCCGCGCGTTGTGTTAAATACTAACTAAAGCTATTTTCCATGGTAAAGAGAAACGATTTTTCTTCTTTTGAATTTATACTGTAAATCGATATTTTAAAACTTAATTTCCACTGAAACTAAAGATTCAGTTATAGTAAGAAAAATTTGAAGTTGTTTAAACCACATGACTCTCTTCTGTTACATGCACGCTCATTTTAAAATTAAAATTAGTATACACTTTTTACGAATTTATCATGCATCTGTTACGAGGTTTCAAATAAACATTGGAAATTACATTGTTACGCCGACAAATTGGAATATTTGCAACAAATTATTATATATTTACTTTGAGTTTTGTTGTTGAAATATGTGGTGAATTATTTTCAAATTTCGTACCTTACGATGAAATTTCGATATGTATCAAATACAATATTTTACGTCGTAAGAAATATCTCGCAAACAACCTTTGGAAACTAGAAAAATTAAATTTTTCTAGTTCTCCTAAAAGTTCTTCAAAGAGATTTAAATTGAAACATGAACGACATGAATTAATACGTATATATTATGTTACAAGTTACATTTTGACTTTTCAAAATGTTCGCTTTGCGTGCCATAATTCTTATCTTCTATTATCCTTTTCTTGTACACTCTAGGCCAATTGTTCTTGAAATGTAATTAACGTGAGATTTAATACTTTACAATTTTGATACTTTAATCTCGAAATTTAATGTGAGATTAAATACTTGAAAACAAGAGTGTATATGTACTTATATGTACCTACATTGTTGTCATATACCTGTTGAAGAATATTATTATATCATTACACGTGTAGTGCTATCTCTTCAATTCAATGCAACACGACAGAGAACATCTTATCGAGAAATCTAATCTGAAAAATCAAACTGTCTCGAAAGGAATTTAATCGCAAGAAAACCAAGAATCGCCCTTGCGATTCCCAACGGGCAACGAAGCGAATCTGATTTTGAACAGAATGCGTGCATCGAAGAACACCGGCATTGGGCCAAAAAACAATTCGATAACGGGCGTTTCAAGTTTGTTCCAACATAATTATACAAATCTCTCGACATGAATCCGCGCGTTTACACGCGAGACGATCATTGCGCAGAAAAGATTGCGCCTTCGTACAGCGATAGCAGACTAAACATTAAACTAAACTTCTTCCATACCAAGAAACGCGACTATGAATAGACATCGAATAATTGGACTCTGTTTTATCGACCTCGCCGATTACGATTACTCTCCAAGTTACAATGACTCACTTTTTTTTCTTATTATTATTAGAATTTCTTATTGTTACCGAGTAACGAGTGCACGAGAAGTTTGATCGGCCAGCCGACTCAACCGCGAATCATCGAACGATTGATCGATTGCAAATTTTTGTTCCACCGGGAGCGAGACTGAAAAATTGAAAAAAAAAAAAAAAAAAGAAAAACTGAAAACCAGTTGTTTTTTGCTGGTTAACTTTTCTTCCATGCCCGTTGTACTGCGTGTACGTCGTAGTTTAGTAAGTTAATAGTCAGTTAATAGAATTGCTGCTGTTAATGCATGTGTCGCGTCGATGCAATTATGTAAGTAATGATACTAATGCAAGTGTTGTATTTTTATCTCTCGTGCGTTCCAATGAAACGACTTAGCAAGTTAAAGAAGAGAAAGAGAAGAAACTTGAAAAGAAGGAGTCAAAAGTGCGCTGGAATCATGATCGTTTATAATAATGACTTTTCGAAGCGATTCGGTAGCATTGTGTATTTATTTTCGAACGATAGATTTACTTTGATAAAGAAATTTTGATCTGAAATTTCAGCATATTTCACCTGAGACCACCTTTCGTGGTAAAAAAGTTCGTGCAATTTCTTTTCATTTGAAAGTTTCAGTTCCATCCAGTGTTTTATTTTATATCTTCAACAGTGGTAAATGATTGTCCATTCATGATATTTTTCATTCTTGGAAAAAGGAGAATAATCCAGCGAATACTATGATTACGGTATTATTACAGTGTATATTTTCAGTAAAAAAAAAAAAAAAAAAAAAAATTCTCGAACAAACAAGACGTAGAAGCTGGCGTATCGCCATAAATTACAAAGAATCGTCAAATTCATAAGATTGTAATTTAATCAAATGAGTATCAAATCTGAATTACAAATTCAAACTGAATGTAAATCGCGTGGCAGGTATACCAACAATATGGAGCAACATTTCTAATGCAGAATAATTGAAAATTGCACGAACTGTTTGATTAAACCTTGTACACTTCCTGCATGAATAATAACAATTAATTTTCGTAAATTTTGCAACATTGTAGAATTCATGAACGATCAGTGTCAATATTAAGCGAATCCTCAGAATAACTGGTGATACAGAAATTCGCTCGTTGTCAGTTTATTTAGTTAGAGACTTCACTGACGTGTGTTAGTAGTCTATTCTTCGAATTCGATAAATTTAAATTCTGCACGTAACAATCAAAATGATCGTATTTTATTAAAATGAAATTTCTGTGCAACTTGGGGCCATATACATCTTACAGTAAAGATTATTGCCTCGAAAAAAAAAAAAAGAAAAAAGAAGAAAGAAAAGACCAAATAAATATTTTGCCCGAATAATATTCAACATGTTGTCCCAACTGCTTCATACTCATTGGAAATAACAGTCATCAAACACTGTTTGTAATTTAAATGTATTCTCATAGTTTTGAATCTACTAACGTACATACATATTTTCTCTGACATATTTTCACTGGCATATTTTCTGAATTAACCTTCGCCTAAGACAAAGGCGAGTGTAATAAATATATTCTAAACGCGTTATGTCACAGAATTCATGAATGAATGAAAACCAATAAATATTATGTTCGTACACTAATTGCTAATATACAAATCTTTCTTTAACGATTACGTAATAATGGAAAGGAAGTAACATCTCCCGTATAAGGGTTTATTTCCTAGAAGATACTAATTGCGATTGATAAAACCGACTTGTACTAAGTTATAACACGAAGAAACGAGATGAACAACCGATTAAAAAGAAAAAAAAGAACTACGGACTAAACAAAAATATTTGTTCACGTCGTACATTTTACGACCACACAAACGAACAAGTCGGAGCCAAATGGGACAAATTTATCACCGAATCCTCCTCAATTTAGCTTCCTAAACGTGAATATCACGACGTTCTTTAGCAAACGTGCTGGCGCCGACAAAACAGTTATTCGCAGGTTATAAATTAAGTTATGAATTTTACGTTCTCTTTCGTAATGTACAGAGGCTGTACAAAATGGAGGCTGATTCAAAAAGTACGATCGAGGATGTCTCGAGGATCAAACGGGGAACATTCGCGGCGTAAACATTCGCGCACCGAGACGAGACGTTTGGCAAATGGCCATTCGATACGCACGATATTTTCTTAACACTAGGTTTACCATGAGTTGATATACCTATTTATCTACCAAAAGAGTCAAAATGATCTCTTTCGGTATTTAATTAGAAAAAAAATAAATTGACCTATCTGTTACGAATTTAAAGTAGAAAAAACGAACCTCAATAAAATCACATCAGTCATAATAATTAGTTTTTATTTATTTTTTTTCTATTTTTGATATTTTCTTGAAGAACATCTATTACGAAGTTAAAGTAGAAAAAAACGAACCTCAATAAAATCACGTCAGTTATAATAATTAGTTTTTATTTATTTTTTTTTCTATTTTTGATATTTTCTTGAAGAAAATTTATTACGAAGTTAAAGTAGAAAAAACGAACCTCAATAAAATCACGTCAGTTATAATAATTAGTTTTTATTTATTTTTTTTTCTATTTTTGATATTTTCTTGAAGGAAAATAACGAAAAGTTTTCTCAGAGGGGTTAACAAAATGACCCCTTGGTAAACCTAGTGTTAATTTCATTCGGACATCGCGACTCGTCCGTAACGACCCACTTGCGCGGATGCTACGCGGAATCGCACGCACGCGGCCGTTTTCGTTTCGAGCACGAAAACCTGGCGAACGTCCAAAGTTGCACGTCGACGATTACAACGCGACCCGGAATCACTCCGCGTCTGAAGTCTGAAGTCTGAACGACCCATTCTGAAACGTTGGAGACGAAATAATCGAACCACGCGAATTTCTCAGATCTAGAGGCATCGTATAATAACAACAGGCTCAAACAAACCTTATCTTATCATTATTTTTATTTTTTTTTTTTTAATATTTGATGCAAATTTCTCACGTACATTTCTCACATTCTACATAGAAATCCACAACTGATGTTACACCGTCGTACTATCGGTATTATTACCATAAGCAGACTGTGTGTGTTTCAAGATGCTGAAGCTCGATCAGTTTATCAGGCTTTGCATAATACGCATCCTCGCATTTGCAAATTTCTCGGAAATTTATGAAATTTCGCAGTACATTTACTGACGTGATATATCATTACGCGCCATCAACAGTATCGTAATGAATTTTCACGCATTCGTGAGAAAAAAACTCGAAGATAAAAAGGATACATTATATGCGTGGAATAAGCAAAAGTATATCTTACGAGTAACATAAATGTCAACATCCTAAAGAGTGTACATAAACGTCACGATTACACGGCGGATTTTTATGTAAATTTATATTCTTCAGAGTATGATTAAAAAAAAAAGAAAAAAAAGAAAAAGAAAACAGAAAATAAATCCTCGATGGAAAATTGTACTGGCGTCGCGAGCAAGTTATTGAGTGCAGCAGACTATAAACTTCAAATGAGCATCTTGCAAACATTTTCACTAAATTTCGAATTACTTTACACATCTGTACTTCATATACAATAATCTAACACTTACAGTTTTCGTTACCATATTTAATGAAACTTTTTTCAATTATTCTTCGATTATTCTCATAAGAAGCTATAATTCATCGATTATCCGTAATCGATTGTTCCTTCATTCTGGTCGAGATTTGAAGCAGTTTTAGAAGATCGAAGAATAAATGAACATCGTTTCACTTCGGATAATAATATCTGACTCATCGACAATCATCAAATTAAACTAAACAACAATTAAACCGATGATGTATCGTAGCGAGCTATTTATACAATTCTCGATAAGATGAGACATTTTTATTCATTTCTTGGGACATAATTCTGTAAAATTAAATCACTAGTGGAAAAATTGTACAAATATAAAAAGAGTGTATGCACATTTTGACATGAAACAAGTACAGCATATATTTTTTTTATGTAGAAAATCATTAATAGATGTGTGTTTTAACGTTTGGACACATAAAGATGAAAGCATTATTTTATCTGCAATTTTCTCAAGTTGGTTTCGTGCTTCAGAGAATAAAAATTTTAAATCAATATTTTAAAATTGTAATCTGTAGGATCCTTTGACAGAAATATCTACTCTCGATACAATGTATAATAATGGAGCCTAGTTGAAACGATTGTAAGGTTTTTGTCTAGAGAAATCGAGCGTTTTTCGTATTTTAACGAGTCGAATCAAGGTCTGAGGCGTACAACACACGTTTCAAGAAATGAATATTTAAAGGATCTTCTCACGGTTGAAAGTGGCGAATCCTTATATCAAATCAACACGAGAATACCATCTTTCTATTTGCAGATAAACTTTAAATATAAAGATATTTCATATTCGTTTGAAGGCTTAAAAAGATATCTCTATCTAAACTCCATTTCTTTCAATATGATCGTTAAAACGTGAATTTCACAGGTGACTTTCCTGGACTTCGACAAGTATCAACAGACAAAGTAAATGTAATAAAAGTACAAAACATTCAATACGAAATGTCCAAGTTAAAATATAAACAACGTCAAAATATTTAACCTCTTAACGCACTCGCCCGAGTTAACTCGGGTTTAAGAAAACGATTCTTTTTCCTCGTGAGACCTGTAGTTTTGGTTTTCTATATAAATACAACCAAATATACTCGTTGGACACAGTGTTGTGCTTGTTTCCTCTCACCCCTCCCCAAAAAAAAAAAAATTGGTGGGAAAATTGGCCGCTTTTTAATTTTCAATTGGTGCGTTAACACTAGAACTACCACACCAGTGAAAATGACTGGTTTTACAATTTTATTTTAAAATTTCTACTTCGTGTTACAACTTTTTCCCCCGCAATGATGCAATGACTTTTACAGTGATAACTAAAGAAATAATATAATGAATTTTATTTTATTTTTATTTATTAGAAATCAAAATAATTTTGGTAGAAATAACTTCGTCTTAACTGTCGGTAGTTAAGTCTAGTGTTAAGAGGTTAACAACTGAAAGAAATCTCTAGCTGGAGAAGAAATGGAGAAAATTTCTTTCTCGGCGTGAAACGTAAAAATGCGAATTCACGATTTACTTACAACAGCACAATACATAAAGGAAGGAAATCATTGTACATTCCGAATACGAAACGAATTCAAATACATCGTTTTTCTCGTACAGCGCCGAAAAAATCTTGTAATTAAATTAAAACACGTGTTCGCACAAGTCAGATTGACTGACAAGTCCGACTGACAAGTCCGACTGACAAATATGACTAACAATAAACGTGGATAGCGATCGTAAGTACGTGATGACGTGGTCGCCGTTCCGAATACTTTTTCACTGATTAATTAACAGCTGACGGGTAGAACTGGAACGACTGACAAACATATCGAGAGCTGAAAACGTCGAGAGCTGATTGATAATTTGACCGATAACAGAGTACTTGGAATCGATTCCCGGTGAGTAGTAGGAAAAATCAGCGCTCGAGATTAATAGAGCTCTATTAATAGAGCTCGATAGCTGCTCTTCCTATAAGCATAAGACATTTAAATCTTCCGTCTGCCATATACATATATGAAGGCTTTAAGTGCTTGTGCTAAACTAAACTAAAGCGTCTCGAGCTATAATGTGAATAAAAATCAGACTAGCGAGAACTTGGAGAATTTTTACACACATTTTCACATATGGAAATTTCGCTTGGAGAATTATTTTCGTAGATTCTTATTTAATTGAATAGTATATACACATACTCGTAGAAGTGTTTAAACATTTATACAGATACATTTTTATGTATATCGTGTGTGTCTCTGTTATGTGTGTTATAACTTGTATTTGACAAAGTGTTCGAACGAAATACGTAATTTTATTTATTTATTTTTTTTTTTAACTATTCTTCTTAGCGACTGCCTTTCTCAAACAGTCATTAGTCATATCGCAATTGTGTCGTATAATTATTTTCCATTACCAACAAAATCGTGTAAAAATAAAACACTAACCCTGAACTTAACCCAACACGTCCAACGTTAAATTATCTGTATTTAATAGTAAAAAAAAAAAAAAAACGTATCTAGGGTTTAAAGGAGTTAGTGAAAGTTGATATTTCGCGAAAAGTCTGCTGAGAGTGAAATTCACGCAGCAGCCGAGCGAATCGCCATCGAGAGTTCCCATTTTATTCGCGATCGTTCGCGAGGTCTCGTTCACGGTCTCGTTTGTCACATCGGTATAATTTATGGAGATTTACAAGGATTTTCCAGGCATCGGTGCTAAGAATAAGCACATGTGTTCGGAAATATGATATAGCCACCGCAAGCGTCGGATCTCAATCTTATCGAGCCGCGAGCAGGATGAATTTCACTGAGAAATTAGAGAACTCTCACAGCAAGGAAAGAAAAGAAAAAGAAAAGAAAAAAAAAAGAAAAAAGGGGAAAAGTCGCCTTGAACCTAAAATATGAACAGTCCTCCACTTACCTTTCCCGTGCTCCGTAAATATATTAAAACTCGCGTGGAGAACGATCGATTGGTCGTTATCAACGGAATGTAAACGCAAGCTGAGCAAATTCGCGTGTGTCGCGCTCCCCCGCGCGTGTCTAAAAATAATTTCGTCGTATCGAAAATCCGCCGAGATGAAAGAGCCGAAAGAGAGCAAAAACGTACGAAAGTACGGAGAGATACAAAGTATGGAAACGAAATACGAAAAATTGGCGAAAGCAGTGGTTTTTTTAATGGTTGTTCATGGCGAACGATCGAGCTCTGGGTAACGTTTGATGCAGAGAATATACGTAGCATATGTTATACGAGGATATAAAGTCTGGCAGATTTTTCGGAAACTCTTGGAAACATAACACGTGACTTTCGATTATCGAAATAGAAATTCGAATTTAAGAGGGGAACGTTGAAACTGATTTTCTTCTAGCGGTTGCAAGTTAACTTTATTCAATTCAGAGAAAAAAATATGACGAATTACATTTTTTTCTTTTCTACTTCTTCGTATGAGACTAACTAGTATCATTGGTCATAGATGATTATAGTAATTCTACAGTGTTAAAATTTCAAGTATCTTCTTTTATTCTGTATTTTTCATTCACATTCTCCATAATAAACATTAATGATAAAATAAAATTTCAAAATTAAATAATTTCACTCTAAATCACTGAGTCCAATGATATCATCATGATATAAGAAGAAAAATATCTTTTCAAAAGGTTACAAAACGCCTAATTTCAATTATTTTAGATATTAGATTTCTCACGAAACTTCATTGCGGTCTACTACAAGGTTCACCTAAATTTTAATCGGTGGCCAATTGAACGAACTCTTATTTGCTGAATCCGCTTCGCTGAGAACGTAAAATAAATAAATTCCAATTGTATGAGCTAACAGTGGCCATAGAATCAACAAGTTCATATACAGTAATTCAAACAATTGATCACACGTGCTCACAGGTTTTTAAACGAAACTGTAAACGAGAAAAAATAAATTACACTCAATAGAAATTACTTTGATCGAAACGAGTGAACTGCAAAGTGATTTGAACAATTCTGAAAATTTCTCTCGTTTCGTTCGTTTGATGGAAATTAAAAAAAAAAAAAAAAAAAAAAAAAGACGAGTTCGGTTTTTGAATTACTACGAACGGAGTTTCAACTGGAGGCGTTGCTAGAAAATTGACGAACGACAACTCATCTCTCAATTTTTTTTCTTTTCTTTTTTATTTAAATTTTTATTCCCCTCGTTCCCCTCAGCAGGATCTCTAACTACTGTTCCCTCGTACCGATGCAGTATATCGAGTTACCGCGATCGGCCCGTGTAACTTTATAACACGGCCCGCGAGAGACTATTTCCCTCTTCCAGTCACAGACCGCAGTGTTATTACCACCGAGAGAGACCGAGGCAAACAGACGCGGTGTATTTCATCGGGGATAGGGTAATGGGGAATCGTTTGTGGGGAGAAAATCGCGTACGCGAGGCAAACGATTCGCTAAATAATTATTCAACAACGTTGTAAATCAGTCAGCACGCGGACACGTATCGTTATGCAGGCGCGAGGAGAGCGCGCGTGCTACCGGTATAAATTGCTATGATTCTGTAAATTCCTCCTCTCTCTCTCTCTCTGTCTCTGCCTCGAACTTTCCGATTGGCGAGCCTTATTCGTAATTGCAAGCTGACGTATCTACTCGTATAAATTCGTCCACCGGCTGGAATCGATATCGGATATTGCCCAGGGTTAACGCCTTCTACGTGGCTGCAATTACGCGCCTGGAAACCTACTAATCTTCTAACTGGCCTGCAGCATCCGTGAAACGGAGCCTATCTAATCTTCAGGCGAGTCGGCTCGCAGCGAAAGAGAATCGATCGAGAACCACCGCATCGAAACAGCGATTCCAACGTGGAATCGAGGTGGAGCCTCGCGTTTGAACAGGCCTGTAGAATCCGAGAGCGAGCGGGTGATTCAACAGCTTCTTCTTTTACCATGAATGGCACCGCATTGTTCCGTGCTTCCGTGTAACGCACGCACACTAGCACAACGCGCAACGCAACCGTGCACGACAGAATTCTGCAGAAGTAGCCTATCGTATGTTTCCACCAGGTACAATGTTCGTGACTGGTTTTATCGCCGCCGGGCCCTTCGGTTCCTCGATCGTACCTCGAACTTATACGCGGTCGCGCGAGTACACGCGTTCCATCGCGGCGAGTACTTCGCGTTTCTTTCTCGTTCGTCGTAGGAAAGAAGGATTATTTCGGTAACCGGCTGAAATCTAACCTAAGGTTGACCGTACACCTTTCCGTGTAGAACGGCGCAATTGTCACGCACGCGAGCTGCGTTTTAACAATCGCCTTAACGACATAACGAGTCTAACATTCGGCTGTTATTATCACGTTCCCGGCCACGTGAGCCTCGCGAGGCGATATTTTCGTTCGAAGAAAGCGGAAAACCTCGGCGAAGTTTCGATTTTGTACACTTTCGACGCAATTACTCCAAACGCAGCCTTGACATTATCGAGAAATTAATTAATTAAGAAAATAATGTTGTCTCACTGTGTGAAATGTTCGGTAGGAACTCTTGTATCATCGAGTTCTCCATAATGACGTGAAAGGGCTAATTATCGTTCGACAATGAGGAAAATATCGCTACGTGGAAAGTAATATATATTAAAAGAAAAACATTTAAAATAAAAATTGTGCGAGAAACTTAATAAATTCGCCGCAAGTTTAATTTCTAATTTTGCATACCTTTTCCATAGCTCGATAATTAATTGGTTATCAAGCGATAATAATTAATCAACTGATGAAAAAAAGACGAATTAACTCTCGGCCAAATTCGTCAGTCTCTCGTACATAAATCAACTTAATTGAAATTAATGTATGCTCATATTAAATTTATATTAAATTAACGATAGAGAGTTGACAGATGAAAACAGATCGAATTGACGTCCTATATTATTGCGATCAAAGTTGGCCAATCCTCCTAGCCAAGTAAGTAAACTGATTAGGATTCTATTCGAGAAGAAGCTGGGAACTTTGCGTATAATAGGTAGCTTCTTGATTCCGATTGTCCTTGTATTAACTCGAAGAACAATTTGTATTGTTATCGCTAGACTGTAGATTCAGAAGAGTAGAATTCACAAATAGAATAACAGAGGAGAAGAAGAACACGCGTGAAGAATAAGGATAAAATAACAGAGCGAACGTAATTTTTAGAAATATATAAAATATCCACGATTTTAATGTTTAAAGAATGAAAGCAAATACGTGCTCTGACTTCATTCTTTTCAATTCAACAATTATTGTTTATTGTTCTGATGGCAAATATAATTCTCCTATAATTTCCATTAATTTTAAATCATAAACCTACGTAATGGATTTACATTTCTTCCTTCTTCACTATCGCTAGACATGTATAGGTATTTAAACATTTATAGCGCGCAATGTGCAAAATACATCACATTCGTACTTCTTACAATGCCACGAGAAATAAAGTAAACAATCTAATATCCCTAGTTTTTTCAAATTCGAATCTTCGCTAACTTTTTTCAACTTCGAATCTCGAAATTTGAAACGATCGTTCTACTTTCCTTTCACGCTGCACAACGACCACAGCACAGTGATTCTCCCGCCAAATGTCTTGCGTAGAAATTAAACGAAACGAAACTCGCGACGATTAATTCTAATAAACAGCGACGTCACGCATGTCCCCCCTCCCTCCCCTGTTTGCATCTGAATATCAATCGCGTCCGTTCGTGGCGGATTGCGCGTTCGTTCGCCATGCACGAACACACGCAACGACGAGTCGCGAGTCGAAGCGCGCTCGGCTGAAAGCTGCACGCGGAGAGAAGAAACGGGCGTGTTTGCGGTTCCATGGCGGACGTGGACCGAGATAACACGTTAAAATGGTACGCCAACAAACGATAACACGCATTTAGAATATCAGCCGCTGTGTCGTTCCACGCCGCGATATTGAATCGCGCGCCTCTCTATAATTGCAACGAATCAAAACGGCTAACACCCTTCATCATCATCATCATCATCATCATCATCATCATCATCATCTTCTTCTTCTTCTTCTTCTTCTTCTTCTTCTTCGTCGTCGTAGTTGTCGTCGTTTTCGTTGACGTTCAGTTACGTACGAAAGAAAAATCGGCAAGTAGTGTGTATACGCGTCGCGCGCTTGTATATGTGTCTGAGTTTGCCGCGATAATGATAAACTACAATTTCTCATCGACGCGTTTCAGTACGAGGTCGCGTTACTCGACTACGTGTTGTTCAAAGGGAAGGGAAGAGAGAGGGGAGGGGAGGGGCGAGAGGAAAAATATCACTTCGTTAATCTTACCTAAGCAACATGGCAGAGTAACTTCAGGGAGAAGATCGTCGATGCTTGAACGCTATATTGCGAGCATGCTGCTGCCAACCGGTACTCTTCGCGCTTTCAGCCTGAACTTCTGACAGCCACCTGCAAGACAATGATAACGACGGTTTCGTGTTTTATTCGATTCTTTGCCTTCGTCGGGGTGGAAATTCAGGCTCTCAACGACCAGACCACGGATTATTTATGTACTCGAACGAAACGCTGGCAGTATTTTCAACAACAAAAAGAAAAAACAAACAAACGCACGTAGCAAGTACAGAAAGGAAAGATATAAAAAGATATATTTAAACGATTGCAAAATACCGAATATTAAAATTACACCAAACATCCGCGGTCTAACGATGACTCGAACGTCTATTTTTTAATCACGTAACGGATTTCTTTCCTACCGAGCAAGTACATAAATATTACGTGACAGTCCACGTTGTGAACTAAGATTGAATTCGCGTCTCACTCGTGAAGCGAAATATTCGAATAAGGTAGGAAAGGTGTTGCAAAAACGATTCGACAATTACCCACGCGCACCGAAATAAACCTGCAGAGGGAACACTCTCGAGGAACACACAATTTGGAGATCACAAAGAAACTGTCACAAAGGACACTGTGCACGTGCAACGTGGACGCGAGGACGTGCCGGCGAGATAGCCGATAATGTTAATTTCTCAATTATACCCCGGTCCGATATATATCGTTCTTAATTGGCTGCGAGCGCAGTTCCCCACAGTCGCAAGGACTACGCGTTACTAAGCGGACTTTCGTCGAGACTAATATGTACGTCGCCGTTCTCGATGCTCCTCGAACGTTAAACAAATGGACCTAACATAGAAAATCTCACAAAAAGCGAATTCCAATCGAATTCCACGTCGCGTGTTTATCAGCGGGCGCTGCTATAAAAAGCAGCGTTCAACTCCGACTAAAAGCATCAGTTGTTCATCCATAACTACTTTAACCTACAAATTCCTCTAACTACTATATTCCACGAACGGTCGATCAACAATGCGCAAAAAGCACGTAGCCGATCGTTCCGGAACTATCTGCCGGTCGCAAACGTGTAATTCTGCTTGCGTTCTCACTCGGTGTTGGAAAACACATACACACACACACACACAGAGCTGGGCGGCGCGCGTGTCACGTTCGTTTCAGAGCGGTCATGTCGCGTTACGCGTTGCTCGTAAATGTAATCGCTTCAATTAATTAAAGCGACACTCGCGGATTTCTAATCGGTGCGCGCCGGATTATGTCACCTGTTGGAACGTCGACGATTTTAATCGATTGATTCATGCAGAGAAGCGCGCCAGAAACGCGCCACGCTCTCTCTCTCTCTCTCTCTCGTCTCGTTTTCATTCCATATTTCTCCTCGTTCTTTCTTCTTTCGTCTCTTTTTTCCCCCTCTGTCTCCTTTTTCTTCTCTACCTCTCTCACGTTCGTCTCGTGTTCGTCCGCGATTTATGTAACGCAGCGAACGAGGATCGCTGTATTAGTTACAGCGGTAGTAGAGCGGACAGCTGCGTCGCCTCGCGGCCCTGAGAAAAAGCTGAGCTCGATTGCATCTTCGATTTACACGCGTATCAAAAGAGATTATTCCTCGGCAATGAGAACCGTGTCACATCGCGCGTGTCAATCGAAGCTTCGCGATAACGCGAGAACGTCTGCAGAATATCGCAATCGTGAGAACGATGTGACAAACGGACCTACGCGATTTCGAATAAATTTTCGGGCGCGAGCGACCGGGATTAGTTTCGACTTTCAACCAGCTTCGACAAAAAAAAAAAAAAAACTGGACCCCCAGACTCTTCGAGGCAGACGTCTCGGAGACGTCTAGAGCCAATAGATCATGGCTCAACTATTCTTAACGCGGGTTCCCGTCTTTCAGGCCTAGGAAGCCCCATTGTCCTAGGTCAAATGCTACGGCATCGTTGAGGTCTATCTATCTCTCGAGTCCTCGATTCGCGATACGATACGAAAAAGTCGGCATTGATACATCACGAATAGAGAAAGAGAGAGAGAGAGAGAGTTAATGGATCAAGGCCCAACGCTTAACGCGAGTTCCTAGAAAGTTCAAACTTCTTTCGGACCTTTGTTTGCATTCAGGCGCGTTCAAGCTTATTCTGCATGCGGCGACCGATTGTCCTAGGTCAAATGCTTCGTTGAAATCTATTTGCAGAGTCCTCGGGGGGAGAGGAGGGGGCGGCGATACGCGAAAAATCGGGACGTCATTGTTCCGTGGAAGGAAGCGCGGCGAGGATCGCGGGAGAGCTCTCGCTCCGATCGCGAAAGGAATCGAGTTTCGAATGAGTACTGAGCCGGGAACACCCACATAGCCCGTGAAAGGCATAGAACGTAGGTGATTTCGCTATTCCGGCAGACGATGCATGCGATGCATCGGACAAGGGAGACGAGGCAGAGTCCAGATATAGACCTGCTGGTAGGTAATAGTTCGGTAGGTGGTAGTGGTAGCGCGAGCGGTAGGACCGGTAGGTTTGGTTTACTTCAAGTTCGTTGCGGCCAGCCGGTTCGCCACTTTTCTCCTTCGTCTCTTCCACTTCCTTTTTTTCCCTCCCGGGCATTTTTCTTCTTTCTTTCTTTCTTACTTCTTTCGCCTCTCCTCCCCTTCTCTTCTGCTATTTCCTCCTCGTTCGTGATCTCCTCCTTTTCTTTCCCTTTCCTCTCTTCCTTTTGCTTCCCCCCCTTTTGCTACCCCCTTCGCTCTGCTCCTTTGGAAAGTTTCTTTATCTCGACGCTGCGAGGCTATCGATGCGCAGCAAAAAGCTATCGATTAAAATATGTGCCGATAACATCGACAAAGCGCGTAGCTGGCTTCCGTGAAATATTAAAGGCGGTGCTCCGATTGTTGCTGTTGCTATTGCTGCTGTTACTGCTGGTAGTCTGTTCTCCTACGTTCCACGAACGTTGAACGAAATGAAGCGAAGGAAGAGGGGAAGGGAGCAGAGCTGCTCGTCAGGCACACCGAATGACGGGAACGGAAAGAAAATCTCGAGGAGCTTCTTTGTGGACACCGACGACTTTGATCGAGGCGTGGTCCACGTCGACAGCCTACCATTACGATGAACAAGCATATCTTTATGAGATCCGAACAAACTGCGAGCTCCTTTCCGTATTGATTGCGTTTCCACTTTTCAAACTCATCTTTCAAACGCTTTCGCTCCGAAACAGCGAACGCCGGATTGACACGCTCTGAGGTGTCGAGCAAACATCCCTGGTAATTAAACATCTTCGAATATTATCATCCGGCTATCACCGAGTAAATATGTTCAAGACATTAAAAAGGCGTTCAAGCGGAGTGAAGTATGAAACTGGCCAGCTGGAGTCGCAAAGATTGCACAACGTGCAATAAAAATACACGCCGTTAACGTTACTTAATTGCCGCATTATCCTACTACCTCGTAACGCAAATTTTTTTTTACTACGCTCAGTTTTTGCTGCCCGATTATACTACCCAAACCGTAACCATCAGCGGTTTCATTGCACACCGGTCCGAAAAAAGCGTAAATTGCTCTCGGCCACGTACGTGTCTCCGAGGTATATACTACTATAGGTTCGCGCGCATGCACCCGCGCGAAAGAAGAAGAAGAAAAAAGAGCGCGTAGAAATCAAAGAGTACGTAGCATGACTGACACATGTCTCCGGCCGAGTATCAATTGTAACCGTGTTTCATCGAAGCAGCACGTAAGAAACTCTATCTATGTCGGAATCTCCATTGCCGGGACAATATCCATTATTATATTACATCATTGCGTAATCGACGTTTACGGTTTTATAGGACTGGCCTCGCGCGCGTGCACCGCGCGCGTCCAGCAAACTCGAGGAATCGGAGTCGTTCGGTCGGTTTCGCGAACGCTCGGATTCCACCGATCGCACTGGCAGACATGCTGGCAGCACCAGGATTTCCCGGTATTCGCGCAAGTTAAATGATATGTGTGTGTGTGTGTGTGTGTGTGTGTGTGTAAGTACGCGAAAGGAAAGGAAAAAGGAGCACGTTTGACGCGCGCGGCCGATCATCGATTTTTACGAGCCATTTTTACGAGCGAGCCAAACGAACGGAATTGTAACAAATTAGTTTTATCCAGCTTTATGTGTTCCATTTTAATTTTTTATTTTTTGTCTGCAACGAAAGAGTCAAGACGATGATCGCGAAAGAGTCAGTTTCGCAAATTTCTCTCGTTTGATAGGGGGAAAAACACGCTCGAGGGGGAGCGCGAACGAGGAAGGTTAAGCCCGTTTCGCACGGAAACTGGTTCTAACGGAGTTTTATGCAGCTCGCCGGTGGACCAGTTTTGCGGCCGTCAATGAAGTGCACTGTACACGAGTCGCGAGCGCACTCGAGGCGGCGAGGAGGAAAGGCTGCTGCACGAAGCGCACATTGCCCGGCGAAGCCGAGAGAAACCAGTCACTGGCCCGATCGGCCAATCGCGTCACAGACCAAAAGAAGACGACCGCCGGTCGCTCGTTTCGAATGGTTCGCCATCGAGTCGATTCGTGCGACGATCTATCTTCTCTCCTCTCTCGCTCTCGTCGATCTTCCTCGTCTCTCTCTCCTTATCACGTATTCACCATACACACGTACACACGCGATTCTCTCCAATCTCCCCCTCCCCTCCTTTTTTCTCTTCTTTTTCTCCGGCTGTGTACATCCCTCTCTCTTCGCTCCAACTGTGTCTCTCTCAAACTTGCCCTCTTTCTGTCTTTCTCGCTTGCTCGTACGAGTTGCGTGGCCGATCATCTCTTTTCATTAGTCTCTCCTCATTGCAAAGTGCCGTAATATTCTCCTGCCGGAGTTATTTTCGTCGCGCTCACTCGACCAGCTCTCCCGAAGCGGCATTGCACGGCATTGCACGGCATTTGCTCTCTGCGCATTGTCTCTGTCGAGGCCCCTGCCGGAGTAACTGGATTTCCAGGCTAGCAAGGCGATATCGCTGCCAATACCGCCGATCTTTCCACGTTACATCTTTTGTCTCTTCCCCTCTGCTTCGTTCCTTCCTCGTTCCTTCTAAATTCGACCGCCACCTCCGCGGAGAGTCTTCTTCGTTCTACCCGAATGAACAGAAGCGTGTGTTTTGGACGTTTGCCAAAGTAATTATCCCAGTAATCGTTCCTTTACTTCGACAAGGTGCAAGGTGTAATTTCTAATCGAACGAATATGAACAAATGCACACGTGTTTACATCGCACAGGCAATGGTTTAGAGATGAAGGAGAATTTGCACATTCTTGCGGCCGAGATCATCATCGACGAGATCAACGAGAAGAGACTCTCGAGAGGTCGAGAGCGGTTCGGTAAACCATCGTGCCGTTTTTAGACTCGTTAAATACATCTGCAGATCGTTAATCGGAGCTTGAATGAAAGGAACATCATGATCAACCGAGACAACCGCGCTTGTAATCTCTCGTGTATACGTGTGCGCGCGCACACACACACACACACACACACAGACAACGAGGGGACTTGTACACCGTGTTCTTGCCAGTGTGAACTGGCCACGCGCGCACGTGTGAGTGCCACTCGTTACTTAATGCTTACTTATGTCGGCGCGTTACTCGTTAGTCATTTCTCAACCACCCTTACACAGCAGCGCTTTTGATATTCTGCCGGATCACGCGAGCCGCCGAAACCGAAAATTAAAGACATCGCGCGTCGTTATAACATTGAGAAGTTAACCGTGCTCGCGGAGCCGAGGATATTTATTAACCCCCCAGCCTCGTGGAATTTTTAACGCCGCGTTTCCAACAATATCCGCGGCGTTCTGTCGGCCGTTTCGCACGACGACTTAATTAGAGGGAACACGGCGTCGATGGAATTTTCACGTCGAACAACACGTACACGTTGCTGCAACGTACAAGCGCCGACTTTTCTCTTCGATTTTTGTATTATACGATATCACGGATAGTTGCATAGTGTAAATCATAGATTAACCCATTGACTGCCGACTACGGGATATCTCGTAGTTTGCGCTACAAGTTTAGATTGATTACAATTGGTCAGGGGAATATTTTTTTAATGCCAGTTGAGTTAGGAACGATCAGAAAGGATGAATAAAAATTTAATATAGCGTATAAAACATATTTAATATCACTTTTTATTATAAAAATAGTAACTTAGACTATTCGGTCATAACATATTAATTATATATATATGAATGTATTACTAAAATTAGAATATTTTTATTGTTGCGGCTGTGTATGATAAGCTTTGAAGCAATCATCAACGCAGAGAGCTGGCTTGTTGGGGCACACTGGACAAAAAAGTACCTACTTTCTTTTATTACTTTACAACTCTTTGTAGATACCGTTGCCTTATAGGTTTTTCCCAGTGAGGATCATTGCATACCTGTATTATTGACTGTCGCTAGATGAAATTAGGAGACAAGCTTGTAAAATCAAACGAAACGAAAAGAAAATGTCTTTGTTTATTGCAATTTGTATTGAAGAAAAAAAAAACACTACGTGATATCTCGTAAGCGGCGGGCAGCACGGGAATTGTAGGTACGATGATCGATAAATGATAAAGTCACCGTACTACAAAAGGAAATTTTTATAATTTAATCTAATGTTTACACGATACAGAATTTAATAGATTAATTACTACAGACGACAGATGACTAATGACTATTAATTTCTTATTTACTGTTATATCTATTATCGGTAATTTGTTTGTAACTTAGTAACTAATAATTTGCTGGTATCTCCATGATAATTTCTGTAAGACTGAATAGATGACGCTACAGAATCTTATTCAGTGGCGCCAGCTACGAGTTATCTCCTAGTGTTTTTTTTTTTCAATAAAAATTACTGTAAATGCCATTTCAATACTATAATCTGTAACTTAGTATTATTATATTTTGGAAAATTTCATGTTTCCTTTAAAATAAAATTTTGGCAAGACACTCTAAATTTGCCTGGCAGTCAACGGGTTAATGACTTCTCTTTCAAAACTGAATACGCACAGGCTCGCGAAATTAATTCTTCCCACCATCTGTAGATACCTTTGCGAACATATTTCGCGTTGTGTTATAAGAAACGTGCAAAAGCTTACGTTGGCACACGAGGCTTGATGGTCACGTTTGAAAGAATATTGAACACAAGTATCGATTTTCTTATAGATCGCAAAAAAGTATCTAAACAGCCAATTATCCATTGTATTAATGAACTTCGATACGTTTACCGGTGCCTATATTTAAAATTCGTGCTCCAATACTTTCGTTCGATGTTTTCAAATTGATCAGGACCTTTATCAATATGTATAATCACCACGTGTTTCTTAGATTGCGCGTGTTTGTGCAATTTTTATCAGCTCGTAGATCTCGTAACATTTTCAGATGCGTAATAGAATTTTCTACGTTCACTATGGATTTTCGCGCTTTTGAAATTTTCTACAAATGAACAGACATTTATTATAGAAGATTGATTCGCTACACGCAGGTAGTAAAAATTTTCCATCGTAAATATTCATATTATTTTTCGTAAACGAGCGTGTAATTCACTTACGTACCAACGTGTTAATTTATTATGTAACAATACTGTTGTATAATCAAGCACAACTTCGACTTTGATAACGATGAAATTCTATTATCGCGATGATAGCGTTTGGTGGCACGGGACCATTTCTGTCATCGAGTTTTGACAACAAAGTATATCGTGTTGCACAGTCAAGTACGATAGGTACCTGCAATAATTAAGTTGTAGAACCAGACAAGTATGTAGCGATCGATTACGTGCCCAACATCTCTTTGATCGCGAGTCCGGATTAAAAGTCCGGTGAAAAACACTGGTTATCGCGCAAGATGCTCGAAAGTACACCGAAAGATTCGCAAAAACTGTGCAATCATGATTGCTTATCTCATCCTACGTTTTATTAATTTCCCCCGAACGGGCCTGGCACAGGTCAATCGCGCAATTTCAGTGCTCGCGCGAAGCATGTAGGGCTAATTACGGCTATTAAGCACGGCGAATACTTAGCTTAACTGATTAATTAGAAAGCACGTTTTTTTTTCTTTCCACGCTCGAATCGTGGCTGTGTGCGCGAGCGTAAACGCGCTCCAGTCCTGTCCAACAGGAGAGTTGAATTCGATCGGAAATACGAAATGGCTTTCTTTTCACTGCGTGTAAGATAGAATTGTCGATATCAATCTGTTTAACACGTTGACTGCCAACTACGAGATAACGAGATCGACGTAACGAGTTTGTTTACTTGCTATATTTTTGCAGCTACGATGAATTCGCGGTCTATCAGCGTAAATACGAATAGATAGCCTCAGGGAAGAGAACATAAAATCATTATTGGCTTACAGAAAATTGATCAATAAATGAACAGAAAATATAATAATACAAAGTATTATTCGAAATCAACGAGCAAAAGAATATTTTTATTTGTGATAATTTTTCAAACAATCTTCCACGCAAAGGGCTGGCGGAATCTTGACAGATTCGGATACTCTGTAAATAATGAAACTCTTGCAATCTAATTTCTTTTGAAACTAGTTGAATCTCTTCTCCTCAATCAACGCGTCGACGAATGCTTCTCTAAACTTTGTAAGTTTTATTTTAGAAGAAGTTGCTTTATGAAAAAGTTTGTGCACATTGTGTGTATATGTATCTATAATATATAATGCAACCTTTTTGGGCCATCTAATAGTCTTTCTTTATGTAAGACAACTACGAGAATAATTCGCAAGATCTTCTTTTTTCAAAAAAAAAAAAAAAAAAAAACAACACATTCTATATACTTTTTGATGATTACTATGTACTGTAATAGGAGTGAATTGAATTGGCTTCTTAGACCGGGATCCTGAAAAATACCGTGGCAGTCAACGTGTTAAGTTAATCGATCTCTCGCCGTGATTTCGATTTATCTTACGAGAGAGAATTTGTTTCACGATTTAAGCTAGTGATTGACACACGTACAAGCCACTTGGAAATCAAATCGTTCGATTTTATTGTTTAGAAATTTTTCAACTTTTCCATCTAGCTGATTAGATGGAAATTGGCAAGTAAATAACTCTCGTTTAATAGCGTTACATACTTGAAATTGTTAATCTTGCTAGAAACTAATTATAGAATTATAGATAAGTTTCGACTGATTAAAAAGTAAACAATTCTTATAAATATATCTCTGCGAATTGTTCATTTGTTGCGTTCTACATTAGAAGAATAATAAACGAACATTCCTTAGTTAGAACGTGGTATTTCGAATTTGAAGATTCTGTTTCAAATGATTCAAAACACTTTGACCTATTTTTGCCATAATCTATTACGCAGTTATATTAGTAAGTGTAGCTAATAAATTTATGATATATTAGTAGTTAGTAAAGTTCTAACTTTACTTAAAATTAATATAAGAGAACAAGGTAAATGATTTGAAAAAGTTTACTTTCGGGGAATCGAAGAAATCGTTGTGGTCAGTTTAACTTTTATATATACCTCACACAGTGAGCTCATAATGATTCACGAAAATATTTGGACACTTATCATTAGAAAACTTTTATGTATCTATTATATATATGTATGTATATATGTATCATATTTATGTACTGTATAATATGTGTAGTAAGCATAATGATTTCATTAATAAAATTTGAAACGAGTACGAAAACGAATTTAAAATTACATTAAAACATTTAATTAAAATTAAATTATATTAAAACATTTAAATAATTATTTTAATCATGATGTATGATAAAAATAGTTTTACTCTATGTTGATGCTCAACTGGTAAGCCTCTTTTTGAAGTATGTTATATATATTCATAAATTTTTTGAAAAAAAGCCAGTTCTTTAAAGACTATTGCAAAGGATAACGTTTAAATACATACCATAAATAATTCTGAATAAATTTATAACATTAATTCTATATTAAAATTAAATTTTATATGCATTTCAAATATTTTTGCGATCTGTGTGAAATATACGAGTACGCTCGAAATAAACGTCTTCTTCGCAGCTTCTACGTACCATTCACAGATTTGCTCCAATATAATCACGATAGTGTCTTATGTAACGTGCTGTAATATATTCGCGAGATGTTTCCGCGAGCGTCCGAATACATTCGCAAATAACTGTACGCCATAAATAAGTATGTATGAACGCGAAATAGCATGATGAAACGGATATCTCGGGTATAAGATATAAATACGGCGCGATGATATTAAATTGATCGCATTAATTGCTATTAGATGTATCGTAGATAAAACATCTGCATCTGCGCGCTACTATCTCGCGTCTATCGAGAGAGATATATAAAAAGAGACCAGCGAGACACCAGCAGCCTAACTGAGAGAGTGACGGAGAAAGAGCGAAACGAGAGAAGGCACTGAAGGGGCTGAAGCGTAGCGGTTTCCCTCGAGATTTATTGCCGGTGCGCGCAATTTACGCGCGTGTATCCTGAACTGAAATTATGCAAAACAGTCACGGCACTGACAAGTGGCATTTTTATCGAAGGACCCATTATAAAATATATCGAGCAGACCAGCGTGGCGCAGTGCCGTAACGCACGCGACGAGTATGTTCGCCGCGTTGTTACGTGCCAGATGTTATTCTACATTTTCGCTCGCTCGCTTCGTACGTATACGTATACAACGTATAGAGACTCAAGCAGGCAACGTTAACCGGGGGGAGGAGGGGGGAACGAGCCTGCTTTAATAAAGTTGTAAATAGCCTTTTTACAGGTGTCTCCCTGGCTTTAATCCTCCTTCGTTAAGCGTGACTGTTTTTCTTATGGATTCATTCTGCTTCGCCAGTGACACGTGCCCTTTTTTTCTTCCTTCCTTCTACTTTTTTGCCCTCTTTTAACATCGTTTTGCCTCTCGAGATTCATATTATACTGCCACGTGTGCCTGAATTCGGTGAAAGGTAATATGCAATTCGGCTCGGTTAAACGGTTGAACGAAAGGTTAAACGCGCGAGGTATCGATCGAGAGAGTGACGAAATCGGGAAACCGAGCGCGGAAAATTTTCGGACGGCATCGGGAGGTTCGGTTTCTCCTCGCGCGAACGCGTGATTTTATCGAAACGTGATTCTATTGAGAAAAAAAAAGAAAAGGGAAAAAAGCGATAGGTTGTGGAAAAAACGCACGTGTAGGAATAAGCTGACGCGGGCTCCGGGCCACCTGTTCGAGAGATCTAACTAACAATGTTGTAGCTTAACAGTGGTATAGCGGTCAACAAAGAGGTTAAGCATCGACGTTCGGAATAATTAAGTTCATTAAACGTCTCTCTGCTTGTACGGTCGTTCCACCGAGTCGCTTTTGAACGGCGTACGATGAAAAGCTATTGTTTGGCCGCCGACAACGAGGCGAGCATCTCTCCTGGACAATATTTGTCGTGGCAACCTTTGCTCTGTACATGCCAGGCGAATTTCATTTCCTCGAAAATTACGATCATCCGCGAAGCTGCTCCAACACGACGCCGTGTCTTTCGTGCGTTCGTTGAAATCGCTTTTTTTTATCCACGCTTAGACACTAGAACTACCACCCACGCCAGTCAAAATGACTGGTTTATACAATTTTATTTTAAAATTTCCATTTCACGTTACAATTTTTTCCCCGCAACGATGCAATGACTTTTACAGTGATAACTAAAGAAATAATATAATGAATTTTATTTTATTTTTATTTATTAGACATCAAAATAATTTTGGTAAAAATAACTTCGTCTTAACTGTCGGTAGTTCTGGTGTTAATAAACAAACGGTCGGACGAGAAAGAACGAACGCGTGAATTTACCGACGGAGAACTCGGTAAAATTGAACGCAGAGCTCTGTATATCTTTTTCGACATATTCTGTATACCGCGGTCTTATTACGCGATGGGAACGAGATTACGTCGATATTCATTGTACGTAAATACACGATTTATTACACAAAGACATGCCTCGAAATGCTTCTGACATGGTTTGCAATTGTATTTACGTTCTCGTTAACTCTCGTACAATTGTAAACACGCGATAACACCGGTCGAATGAAATTTTTTTTTTCACGTCCGAAAATACCAGGAATTGCTTGACTCGGTCGTAAATACGGCACGTGCGAATCCCAAAAATATATATATATATATATATATATATATACATATATTAATTTTCCACGAATTCTTTTCGACGAAACGAACGAGAAACAGTCAACAAACGGATGACACGCCTGCTGTGTACTGAAACGAGCAGAATTGATTCGATAGGAGAAACATGTATGTATGTACACCGCCGAAGAAACGAGCGAGTTAAAACGCGGAAAGCGTTTCCTCCTCGAAGGAAATTTTCCTCTATGTTCTCCTCTCTTATCTTACTCGTTAAGTAAACTGTTAACGGATAGAATACGGTGGACCCTGGGATGTGATACTAGTATGTTTCTCAAGTTCCGCGGCGTCGTCGCAGCCGCGGTTTGCTCTATACGTCAGAGATTCGTGTATCAGAGTCAAGCGACGAAAATATGCTGCCACGGTATGTGCTGATTACCAAGAGAGAGAGAGAGAAAGAGAGAGAGAGAGAGCAAATGCTACATCGAATCTTTCTCTGCTTTTAACACGTTTATGCACGCGTGCAGATACATTTAAAAATATGTTTTCCCCTGAAGCATTTTCCTCCATGCAATTAATCATCATCCGCATGTGTAAATAAAAGTACGCATGCGCGCGCGCGTGTGTGTATGTGTGTGCACATGCTAGCGACCAGACTATTTAACGGAGTCACGTAAACGTTAGCTACCTTATTTCCTGAACGAACGTGAAACGTAAAAGATACGTGTACACATGCTGGGAATACATGGCGGGTCCGGGAGTACAAAGAAATTTGAGATTTCCATCACAAGACGCGTGTCAGCCTTCCACGAAAATTCGTCGTCGCGTTACACGTTGTCGCTGTTGTCGCGATGCACTTTTTACCCGCATCGGAATCGCGTCGAGCGCTATCTATCCCCCTACGTAGTATTATTCATAACCATAATATTAATACACATACGTGCTCGCGAATAAGAGATTCGACACGCGCCCCTCTTTTATCGACAAGGAAACCGATCTTTCGGCCAAAGTAGGAAGACTATCAGAAAATAATTAAATAAATAAATAAACAAATAAGTATATACACGTGTATGTAATTTTTTTGAATTAATTTGACAATCGAGAATTTTTGTCAAAAGGAATTCCTTCCGAGCAGCTGGCGTTCGTCCAAACGTTTACTCTGGCGAATGCCTGTTAGAAACCGTCCTATTCACTCGTGTGCACAGCGCCACTATTCCCGCCGTTTCTCTCTTGGCGAGCCGCGAGCAAGAGAGAAAGGAAATCGTGTGTGCCGAGTGCCGATCGGCGACGCTAACGTACGAAAGAGGGAACAAAGGAGAAACAGAGAGAAAAGAAGAGAAGAAAGAGAAAGAACGAAGAAAGTAGGAAAAGAAGCGGCGAGTGGGGAGTCTTCACACGGGGCGCACACGGTTCTCTGTTACCTGCGACTCGTGGCCGTGTCCAGCATGGTAATCCAATCCTGCGGATGGGGGGCTACCTCGTCATCCCGGTGCGGGTCTCTCGTTGACCGATCGCGAAAAGTCGAGGAACTTCACTTAACAGCTATTTCCTTGTCCCTCGCCGGGCACTGCTCGTCAAAGAAAAATATAAAATCACTCCACTCGCGCGACTGGCCGCGCGAGCCTCGTCTACGTACGCGAGAGAACGCGGAAGGACGCCTCTATGCTCTGGCGCGAACACGACGCACTTCTATCCTCTATGAGTTTCTTTCTCTCTCTTCTTTTTCTATTCCGTCTTTTATCTTTTTCCCCCACCCTCTTTTCTTCTTTTTACCACGGGACGAGCGCGACGCGTACACTGTCCACGGGAAACGCTACGTCGGTATACGCGCGACTCGCGGCCCACCACGAAATCACCGATTCGTTTTACGAAGACGAAACGCGCCACCGAGACAGCCAATCGTAGCCGCGTACTCCTGCAAAACAACCGCACGCAAGCAGAGACCGCAATATACTGGACGAACACATGATTCCGACGGGGACTAGTGCGACCGCACGACGTGCAGGTGGCGCCACCAGAGCGGCGCTTCGATCGTGATCGGGCGCACGCCGAACGTTCAAAACGGTGGCCGAAAATTTTCGTCCTTTTCGTGGAAATTCTCGTGGAAATCAACGCGAGTGAATGCGAGTGAACGCGAGTGAATGCGAGTGCACGATACCTGTGTTCCCGTGATTTCGCGAAGCCAGCGATACCCGAGCTTCAGCCAATTAATGAACGCTGTGCGCACACCTCGACCGGACGCGGATTAATGTAAGTCCATGATTATTATTGCTGATAGTTCGTACAAATTTTGGAGATCACGACGACTTACTGCGGCATATAAATATCGTTCCGATTCGTGGAACTTTAACGTGTTTACGTTAGATGTTGATCTCGTTATCGAAGCGCTCGCTGTGATGGTCGAAGTTCGTCGATTCTGGCGGGAAAGGGAATTCTGTTCTCCTTGAATAGATGTTTCTAACCCTATCGAAAATTAATTTTCAACGGCGCGTGTAGGCGGCGTTGCAACTGTCTTCGAAACCCGTTCTTTTTCTGATTCGAACGAGACATTCCTATAATTTGAAATGTTATCCTATATATTTGTCCTGTATGTATAATAACATCAGCGAAAATTGAAATTTAACACATACGTTTATCATTCAAACTATATTTCTGTAAAGTCATTTATTACTTTATTGAATGTCGCATTTATGATTAATGCTAAAATATAGCGTATAACCTAACCTAAATCTTAACGTAGTATATCGAGGGCCGAGCTCCGTCAATGATATCTAATTTAGCAAATAATATAAAACGCCGAGTCAAATAAATTATGTCACTCGTAAATTTGAGCGACGACACGCGAAATACAAATGCGCGCACAATTCGTCGCTAGCTTGCGACGAGTTGAAGACAGTTTTAGAAAGCCAAAAGTTTGCAGTTATCACGATCACGCGGTTATCACGCTCGTCTTGCCATTCTGCACTTTTACGAGTCGCTTTTCTTTCTCCCCGGTCGTGAAATGCTCTCGAATGAAATAAACCTAAGAAATTAAATATCGCGCAAGGTGAATCATCACGATTTACGTAGAGTTTCACGGCTCGGCCCAGTTCTCAACCGTCTGGGAAATATTATACCATACTCGAAACGAGTATTACGTTATCGTCGAATTAGCATTTTCCTATTTATGACTATTCTAGTCTCTCGATAAAATAGCTGTATGAAATTTCGAGGCACGTAGCGAGCAACAGGCTACGAGAAATAACGCGTTTAACACTCTAATTGTTTGCAAATCCGTAGAGTGTAATCATGTTTGCAAGATAAAGTTAAAGAGAGGCCTAGCAGCTATTTCTTATTTCCACCGACACTTTGGCTTCTGGTTGGCATACAGTCAACCGCGATTGATAGTTTTATCAGCGGGGAACGCATACCTATACATACGTATACAATGATATTTTCTCGCACTCCCACTCTATCACGCGAATTTTTCTTTTCTTTCCTTTATTTCTCCCTTTTTCCTTCCCCAGTGGCCAAGGAACGTCCAAGGAAAGTTTTCCAATAATAATTGGCCTCGCGCAGGTTAGTCGACGTAATTTTCTCTTCGTATCCTCTAACTACGCATACGTATGTAGTATGCAAAATTTCGACGAAGCGAGTGCATACCGGTAACACGTATTCACATTGTTCGTACGTTAACGTGGGATGTAAGAAGCGTAACACACACACATGAGTGCCTTTATTATTACGCTCGTACGCTGTTAATGCACGTGCTCTCTCTCGCGTTCACGTAAATACGAACGATAATGCGAGGCGTCGACACGTTCCAGAGAAAGTAGCGCCCGATAAACGAGATACCGAAACGCAAGAATTACTCGGCGAATAACTTCTCATCTGCTCGGCTTTAAGCTGCTTGTTTAACTTAGATTTTCTATCCTCTTCTTTTCTTTCCCGACTGAATTTATAGTGATTGGAAATTCCGTTGCGTGAAATTTCTGCGTGCGTTTATCTAATTTTCGCGTAGCAACGAACGATTCCCTCTGCGTCCGTACGATTCAGTCTGCGCTCAAAGTAAAAGATTCTCGCGCGAGAAGACGAGACGGTCATGCTTCCTCCTCGAAGCAACCAACAGACCGTCCCCCTATCTCGTTCAATTAATTTCTCGGCCGAGTTCGTTTGTACCTCTCTTCGTCCCGCTATCTTCCTATAAATTTTCCAACGTTGCAGCGTCACTTTCTGCACTCGCGATAAAATTCCACCACCGCCGCGTGCTTGGACGCGAATTTGGATTTTCAACGAAAGGGCCAGGATCGTTTACAGCCGACATACCGTGGTGGAATTCTCCCTCGAGAAAGAACGATTCTTTGACCGATTCGCGGCGTGCTGGACGCGGCGGTTCTCGGCCGGAGATCCAAACTATTCGAAAAAGCAGAAAATATCAATTGGCTACGAGCGTGTGTACACAACCACAGTTAGCAACAGTGACGTAGACGACGACGCACAGAAGCGGCGATTGGCTGGTAAAACAGTTGCTATCTTATCTTTTTTCCCCGTGAGTGTCAACACTCGCTACTCGTCGCGTACAATCTAGCGTGTAGATTGAGAGAGAGAGAGAGAGAGAGAGAGAGAGAGAGAGAGAGCGTGTAACTTTTGCTGGCGTCGGAGACCAGTAAAATTTTTTCTCCCACCGTGCCGTCCTGAGCTTATTTCCTCGGATTTCTTGTCGTTCTTGTCTCGTCGTTTGAATTAAATCGAGTTAGTTGAATTCAAATTGCTTCAATTCGAGTACGTTGATTTCAGGACACATTAGCTAATATTTGTGTAATTGAAAGTAAAAAGGAAGTACCAGTACGGATGTGTAAAAAATGTTGATTATAACTGTTGGATCGCGGATGTTTATGCACACTTTTGGAAAGCGAAAGAGTGCAAAACTTCACTGTAGGTATAATATGTGAAAATGTATTGTACGCGTAATTTAAATGTCGCTTATCTAATTATTTTAAATATTCGAAACGTAAAACTACGTTTGCCTGGTCTAGTAATTGTAAATTGTAGAAATATTGCACACGCGAAACTCAAGATTGAACGTAAAGTTTGAAAAACTGTTGAGTCGGTGAATATGAAACTGGAAATAGTATCTATTACGTTATCTAACAACTATGCATTTCAACATCATTTTTGAAAGCGCATTTCGAGCCAAGTAGAATAACAAATTCGCATCAGTAAATTTTAAATTTGTTTCAAATGTTTCGAGTCGTGTGACTTGACGAGCGAAGATAGGCGAATAAATTTGAAAATATCTCAAGTTCGACGAAATGATAATTTCACGCTAATAAAGAAGATTGTAATTGATCGTAGTTATGTGAATTCGAGAATCTCGAATGAGCTTGTTATTTAATTCTTCAAATATCTTTTCACATTCTTTCTTCTCGTTTCACATAAATTCATACATTTTGGAGTATAATTAAAAAAAAATACAGTTTCGCGTTTGCAAACCTAAATGCAATATTTTGTTTCACTTGATAAGAATCATAATTAAATGTTACATCGTATGAAACATTCATATCGTATTATAGCTAAATCTTTTTTTTTTATTTTGTACATTTATTTCGCATTATTGTACGAATCCTTTACATTTTCGTGTATTTAAATTCCCCGCGAATGCGTAAACATCAGCAATCCACTCTCTCTCTCTCTCTCTCTCTCTCTCTCTCTCTCTTTCAACGTCAAGCCGATCGAATTTAAATACCTTGACTAATTTGAACGAGACTTGATCCAAGAATTTATTCGAACACTCATTCTGTTCGGGAACTCTTATCGAAAATAGCCAGTTGATCGACGATGTGTATCAGTCGGTATGGGAACATGGCCGCTTATACTTTACGAGTATTTTACGAGTACATTATCGAAGTAGGAATCTGCCCGCTATTTTCACTGCGTTTCTTTTCGTGGTTTGATCTCCGCTGCTTCGTTGAACCTGATTCCTATATTGGGGTTAATGATTAAAAAAAAAAAAAAAAAAGAAAATAAAAGAAAAAAGAAACAACAAGCAGACGAAAGACCTAAGTCTACATTTTGTTTCATTGCACGCTTATTTTTTTCGGTGAAAACGTTGAATCGACTCGTTATAAGAAGACGATGATCGAGTATGTTATAAAAGATCGGATACGATTTCTTTTCCTCGTTGATGAAACGTGAGTTTGTTTTGATCTCGTTGGACCAGTTTCGTTGATTTCTCGGATAATTTCGCGTGATTCTTAGGGAAGAGATTTGTCGCGTGGAAAGCACGCGAGGTATTCGAAGCTGGCTTGGTCGGCGAGCCGCGGAAATCGTGCCGGATGGAAATCAGGTTAAATGACAACGAGCGTAGCGTCACGATCGAACGTGTCGAATCGCGACGAGTTTATTTTCAGCTGGATTCTAAGCTTGCGCATATCTTATGTAAAGTAACCGCGTGTGCGTGGACAACAGGTCGTTTGTGCCACAGGTGCGGTGCCTTGTGGAAAGCTGCAACTCGCCATGCTGATCGTCAGCAAATCCGTCGTCGCGAGGTTTTCCCTGTTGTCGTCGAAAAATATGCGATGATTCTCATTTTCTAAAGTACTCTCTCCGTTCCTCGGGAGGGAAAAAAATGGGAAAAGTTTCGCTCTTCGTTTGCAAAAAATTGTGAAATGATGCAGCTGTGAGTAGTCGGAAAGTTGATCGGAAAATTTTTCACTTTATACAAAGTGAGCACCGTACAGTAGAACACTGTACTACATGTAGTTGCCTGAAGACAAACGTTTCATACAATCGGAGCATACTGATTTCTCTCACTAGATAGTTTTCTACAGTAGAAGTTTACGTTTGTATATTCAGTCAGCGGGAGTTCTTTTAATTAGACGCCAATTAAAATTTCGTTCGTTCAAGTAGATTCAGACGGCAGGAGTCCAATGCCAGGCAGATATCAATCGAAGATACGAACGAAAGTACGGACGAAAGTTTTATTTTCTTTATGCTTTCTTTCCCTCGTTGAAACAGAATTTCATTTTGCTGTTAAGCCGTGGAAACATCCAATACTTGCTGATAGAACAAGTTTTAAAAGAAAATAGTTTTCATTAGCCTTTCCTTTTCGCTGATTGAACCTGAATTTTATTTCACTACAAAGTTGTAGAAACTTGTTGTAATTATAAGCTGATTGCAGATTAATTATATATCATATGCATATTATATGCATATTATATGCATGACTATAAAGTTATGCAAAGTTTGCATCAAAATCTACAATCCAATTATTAGCAATTAGCCAATGGAAAAATATTCTTCAGATTCTTTTCTTTCCACGTTAAATTAGAATATCACTCTGTCGCAAATCTCTTGTCTCTCTCTTTCTCTCTTCTAATCATATGTACGCGCAACGACGATGATCTAATTGCTGGTAATCGAGCCGCTCCTTTTCATTCGAGGCCGGCAACGAGAACGACAATGATGAACCACGTAGATTAGCATTCTTCTATCAAAAAAATTTTTTTACCGCTCCGTATTGTTCTACGGCGGATGAAGATAATTCCGTGTCTATAAATAGAGAGACACCACACAGGCTGGCAGAAGGAGAACCTAATAAAAGTACTCGCTCTCCGGAGAGAGACCGTTCGCGTTCGAGCGTGAAGAGTCGAAATAATACAGCGTCGATTAATATTCAAACGGATCGACGATGGGCACAGAATTATTGGGAATTACATTGCACGCGTGGGATTCGCACGCATTAGACAAAACGAGCCTAGTTCGTCGAACGTCGGTGAAACGGCCGACCGAATGGGGTGAAAAAGGGAGACTGCACCAAAGAACACACGAATTCTTTTTTCTGTTCTTTGGTTTGCCTCGACCATTAGCAGGAAACCAAACGGTTGAAGAGTAATTGTGTACTCGTCACTTGTTGCCGCCGTTAATGACCGGATCATTTTGCAACATTGCTCCGTCCGACAACGTTCAACAACATCTCGTTCTCAGGAGGCAGATACACCATTTGAAAATTGCGGCGCCGCTTGCAACCTGTATAAACAATCGGCCATTACGCACCGTTATACGATAATCGTGCTTGACGTCAAATATTAAATGATTTCGCTGCGTGAATCAGGCTGTTTAAATTGTTCGGCTTGATTGAATGATGGCCGCTCCTCTAAGTTGGCCGACAACCACTTCACCGTAAATAAGATAGTACCCTATTCTGTACATAAGAGTCGCCTCGTTATACAGGGTGTTCGATTCCTACGCGTCGTACGTATTTTTACGAAATCTCTGTCTCGTTGGCGAACTTTCAAACCTCGTTAGTCCCCGGGGGTTGAAAATAATGCCAAACCAAACGCAAACCAAAATAATGCAAAACCAAACGATACGTTACAAGTGCGAGAGGAATATTCGCATCTGCTCTCGTCGCTCTTTTGTTAGATATCTGTTGAGTCAAACTAGAGTCAATTTTTCCAGTTTTTCAACAACTGTACTTGTTGCACATGTTTCGAGAATCGATTTGAGACTCGATCTCAGAGAAAACCGGAGGAAACGCTTGGAAGGATATCTCTCCACGGGCTTAATATTCATTTGCTCTATCGAGTTTGCGAACGACGCCGAATAGCAAATTGCGCAATAAATTCAGAAGTCATTCTACTATTTACACGAGTGTTTCGCACACTCGGGAGCAGAGAGTGCGAAGCCGCGATGCACCGTGATCACGTGTCACGAAGACGCACGTAACGAGACGTGCAAATTAAAGTAATGAAGAGAGTGTTAGTCAAGCCGATTGATCGCACCGTAACGCACCTATAACGGCGTGTAGTTTTCGTGATCGAGTGTCACCACTGATCGTTGCGCCGACTCGCTCGATATATAAATAAACGTAACAGTAACCAGTGGATTATTAAAAAGGAATGGAACGCTCGCCGGTATGCATATATTCGAACGCTTGCCTTCCCTGCTGTTTGCTCGCCTTCTATCCCTGAACTGAACTTTCTAACGCCAACCTGTTAACTGTAAATCGAGACGAATCTGGCGAGCAAGCGTGCAACGCGTGTACCCGTGCATCCGCGCGATTAATATTCCTGAAAGACGGAGCAATTGGACTTTCATCGGCGCGTATCGTTCACCGCGCGTCTTCGAGCTTCGTTACCGAGCACGTCACCTCCCCCCACCCTGTGCTCGAGTGAAACGCGCTTCTGCACTGATTCTGCAATTAGCAAAAGCAGTGCGTGAATTTTACAATCGTGAATGTAGTTTGCTCGATTGCAGTTTGTTGTTCGCGGTCTCAGATTACGTGATCGACTTTGATCGACTTTTTCTTTTTCCAATCTTTCACGACAAAGCTGCAGTCCGCACGGCGGTAGATAAAACAGGAGCAACGAGCAAGAGGAACGCGTGCAATCACCGTCTCGTGTTCAATTAATTTCTTCAATGCTAATAATTTAATGGATCTCGGTACGTTATCGCCGCTGTTTCATCACGCATCGCGCTCGTGTGTCCGCTCGGGTAACATGCTCGATGCCATTGCACTTGCGTGCAACAACCAGATCTCCGTCAATACCGCGAAATTATCTCTCTCTCTCTGTCCGTGTGTTTGCTCGCACATCCTCCCTGTGTCTGTAGAGAAATTTGTGTACTTCGGTTTTGACAACCGATCTAATCGTCTAATAGTCGAACGATCCGTGGTTCATTAATGATTTCTTTATTTCAAGAGGAATAATAAATTTACACATGTTTTCTTTTTTCTTTTCTTTTCTTTTCTTTTTTTCTTTCTTCGTATCGCCTTTCTTTCTTGCGACACGATAGATGGGTTTCTTAATTGGATGACACACGTTATCGAAGGTAACTCCGAAGTGTAACGATTCGAGTTTCCGATCGTTCATGGTATAACACGTATTATACTATTTTATATATTACTCTATCTCCCGTTCAAAAATTTAGAGCACGTTGATTTCGAAAGCAATCAAGTATTTCTCTAAATAAGTATTTCGTTCATAATATTATCTTTCTTCTGGCAAAGTTGCAATTACAGTGTTCTTGTTTCTCGGAAAAAACGCGCGATAGAAATGTATCTCGATCGAAAGGGCCCCAACTTCCGAACAGGAGTGTATATATATATATATATACATATATTACTTTATAAATAATTGTCTTAAGTACTACGCGCCGGTAGTAAATAGCATCGTTCACGCTATTGTCGATGATTCTATCGGGCAACCATTACCTCGCGTACGTGTTCGAATAGAAACGCAGTTTATTGCAAACGCCGTATGAATATTCGATTCGTCGCGTCGTACGAACTGAACCGTGTGCGTAAAATTGAAATAAATTGACTAGAGGACACTTATATACGGAATAAAAAACACGAGCCTTCTTGATTGTCTAAGCTAATGCGTGGAATATACCGTTATGGCGCGTTGATTTCCGTGCACGAGTTACGTATGCTATAAATAATGTATAAATACGTCTGTTAGATATCTCGTTTGTACGTGCGGTGCGCTTTGGTACATCGAGTGCGCTACGAGAGCGAGGGGAAAATCATGTCCGAGAGAGCGAGTGAATTCGTTAATTGACCAACTCGTAGCTCGCGCGTATAGCTCGTTCGGTCGAAATCGTCGACGAAAAACAAAACGGAACGAGAAACAACGTTCGATCGTCGAATCGAAACTCACGGTTTCATCTTTTGAGATAGCGAGAACCGGACCTGCTATATAATCGATAAATCGAAGAAAATTCCTACCTCGGTATCCTTCGAGTGTCAGCAGTTATCGAGGCATCGCGCTGTTCAGCCATACGATGACTTTCATTCATCGAGAACAACCCGCCGCACCCCGGTTTAAATTAATCACACCGAATTAAGCGCACACTTCACCTCAACGATCACCTTCATCGATCTCTCATTCCTCCCGGTTTGTATCTCTCGAATACGAACGATCGGCACTTCCATGTGCGTGTAATCGAGCAACGATCCGATCGTCGAGAGCTAAATCACCGATCGATGTCGCGTTGACATGTCGCGCTGAAGAAACCGACTTAGACGAGCCTACACTTCTTAATCCAATCGTCCACCCGGATAATAAATCAATGGCGTGGTAGCGTCCCATCCGTCTATCTCCTCGTTCGACTGTGCCGCTCGCCTCTGACAATTTAAGATCAGAGTGCTGTGCCTTGGGCTGCTCGGCGCGGATCTGCAAGTTGTCTGCGCGACGCCCGACCCCAACCGGAAATTCTTCACCCCTCCGCGCGAGAAACAAGGCTCGCTGCCGATCGTCCAGTTGGTTCGCAGCGGCGAACTCCTCAAATCCGATCGGTCCTTCACGTCGATCCGCACAGTTTCCTGTTCGCACAGTTTCTCGACGCACGGGCACGAGTTGCTGGAGGACCTCCAGCTGTCCGCGCACGAAGCTCTCGCTCGTTCACAAGACGTTTTCGGTTTATTGCACGGACTATTGTCGACGATCGATTCCAACTGGCTGTTCGCACGGGAACTGTTCTGGTCCAGTTGATCGGAGCTTGCGAAACGCAATCGTTTCGGCGACTCGCTGGAACATCTCATGAAGGTGGATCGTACGAGAGATTTGCTCTTGAGGGAGCTTCGTGGTATCAGAGGGTTTGCGTTCTTCTTGGCGTGGCCGTTTCTCCGATTTTCTCGTTCCCTGTTCCGTTCTTCCCGTAGGACGGGGTCTTCGCCGATCAGCCAGTAGGTCAGACGCTCGCCTTTGCCTTTCATAGAGACTAGCCCTCTTTCCACCACCTTGAAACCGCCCAATTGGTCTAGCAGTTCCTTCGTTTCTCTGCTGCAGTGGATCTTTAAAGCTGAAAAACAAAAGATGTCAGACGTGTAATAGTGTCGTATGATAGTTACGAATATTTGGTAGCTGCAATATGAACCGTTCAAAATGCATGTCATAACAAAATTAGAAAGATAATCGATAGTAATATTCTTGAAATTATCAATTCGTAATTTTTCTTGGGATTTTTGATCGCTTTTATACTCTTAGATCTTCCGTGAAATAGATATGAATAAAAGCTTGTGTATTATATAAGCTCTTCTCTTTCTTTTTTTTTGCACATTTTTAATTCTCGGTAGTTCCAATGTTAAATAATCGAATCGATGCGATACAAGGAGAAACTGAACATACAATAAGTAGGCTGGGAAAAGTATTTGTCTTTGTTTCGTTCTTCGCAGTGTCAAATTTTTTTCATTATACGAAAAATATCTATCAAGAAATAAATACAAAATATAATATATTTTCACCTAATCAATTGATATGTAATAATTAGCCTGCAAATTTATGAACAGAATTAAAGAAACGAGGTCTAAGTAATCAGCCCTTATACTTTATATGTTTCTACATACCACATGTATTTTTTTGCATTTTTGTATTTCTCATAAATGCACAGTCTAGCAATGATAAATATAATGGTATGCAAACACTTATCGAAATAATACAAAATATAATACACTTTCACCTAATCAATTGATATGTAATAATTAGCCTGCAAATTTATGAACAGAATTAAAGAAACGAGGTCTAAGCAGAAGTATTTACCCTTTATACTTTATATGTTTCTACATACCACATGTATTTTTTTGCATTTTTGTATTTCTCACAAATGCACAGTTTAGCAATGATAAATATAATGGTGTACACTTATCGAAATAATACAAAATATAATATGCTTTAACCTAATCAATTGATATGTAATAATTAGCCTGCAAATTTATGAATGAAACGAAGTCTAAGCAGAAGTATTTACCCCTTATACTTTATATGTTTCTACATACCACCTGTATTTTTTTGCATTTTTGTATTTCTCATAAATGCACAGTCTAGCAATGATAAAATATAACAGCGTACAAATCTTATCGAGAGCCTTCTTATTTTTTTCTCTTACTGCCAATAAATAATTATTCACCAGATCCAGTAGATTCCATGCGACTCGCAGTGTTCACGGTGTCCCCAAATAGACAGTAACGGGGCATTTTCAGACCGACCACACCGGCGCATACAGGACCTGAAACGTGAAAAGTAAAAGTGTCGTCAGTTGCAATTCTTGCAATTTAATTGTAAAAATCGTACACTCGTTTCTCCATCGAGTTTACCAGAGTGTATGCCGATTCGCAGTTGTAGCTTATCCAGAGGCCTGTGTCGAATGGTGAATTGTTTAATGGCGTCTAGGAGGCATAAGGACATACTTGCAATTTCCCCCGCGTGTTGGATACCGTTTCGAATTGGCAAACCGCTCACCTGAAACGAGAATCATTCAGGAACCTGTTTCAGGCACGTTCGGACACATTGTGTGTTTTACTTACCACCATGTAAGCATCACCGATAGTTTCCACTTTGTAGACGTCGTAATTTTCTATAGTTGAATCGAAACAGGTGTACAGATCGTTTAAGAAATCCACCACCTGTAAATGAATGTGGATTTCACTTCATATGCGTGTACTATGCGAGTATTTATGGATATTGATAATTAACACTGCCGTTCTCCTGATTTCTCTTTCACGTAGATCTCTTTTCGGATACTTTCTTTCTTTTGGAACACACTTTATTCGTAAGAAGATAATGAAATGCAGATAATAGACTATGGACGATAGATTGTGTGATGCTTTCACAGAAAATTTATCTCTAATTTCTTTTTTTTCATACCACTGGATCATTTGAAGTGATAAAAGTCCAAAGTTTTCGAAACTTGTTATCATTAACTATAACTATAATAGCGTAACTCTAAATTATGATACTATAGTCATTTACAAATCAACAATATCGTTTGAAGATTGGGAAACTTCCAGAAAGCACGTAATACACGTTCAAAGTAAACTACATGCTTTGTTATTGAATAAAAAAAAAATCTCTATTCTAACTATGGTGATAAAAATGCGAATTTGTACAAACATAAGATTAGATCGTATATATTAAAATTAAATGTTCAGAAACTATCTGTATTTTCTGAATTGTAGATCCAAGGAGAACAGCAGAGTTACATTAATGTTAATGTCAATAATGTTAATAGTAATACCTAATAAACAGTAATAATTACCTGTAAAGGTGTGCTCTCGGCAGACATGGCGGTGAAACCGACAATGTCGCTGAAATAAATTGTAACACTGTCGAAGCTTTCGGCTTCGACTTTGCGTCCTCGTTTCAATTGCTCTGCCACGTAACGTGGTAGCATTTCATACAGCAACGCGTCTAAAAGGCGAAACTTAATGTAATATAATTCGAGGGTAACGTGATTGCATTTTAATTGAGTGACATTTTTGCGGAATTTCGGGCAACCTGTTTTCTTCTTCTCCTCTGTTAATTGGTCCGTCCGCTCGTCCACCAGCGCCTCCAGATTATTCGCGTACTTCTCCATCATGGCCATCATGTTGTCAAATATGTTTGGCTTCCTGAGAGATCATTTTCTAGGTCATTCTTCTTTTTTTCATCTTTCTTTCGCTCTTTTATTTTACTTTATTTTATTAACTGGATGAAATTCTGGATTCGTGCAGATCTTATAATTGTGTTCACGAATTACTGTTTTATCAAACAATTCTGTTTTCTTACAACGTTTACAAGTTGAAGTACATGTCTATATGTCCTTTATCGATTTGCAAGTAACAAGCTCACAAGTATATAAATTTTAAAAAATTTGTAGTCTAGACTTGTTTAGACTGCGAATATTTATGGAAACTCAGGTTTCTATGAACACGAAAATGAAAGAACGAAGGAGAGATTCGTTTCGGTGACTAAATATAAATAACTTTGCTGACAATGAAATGAAAAATTAATTATTGTACTGCACATGGTAGCTTCGAATAATTTAACTGGATTGCTCATTGTAATGTTTAATGCTTAGATTACATTTCTTTGCTTACGTATTCGTAAAAATATAAATCTTAACTTGACTTAATAACAAATTAAAAGTGCAAATCTTCCATCAAATCGTTGAATCATCAATTTGCATCGCGTACACATACATAAAAATGTCACGTAGAAATAAAAAAACTTGTTTGAATCGACTCTTACATTTTGATGTCGAAATAAAGTTTGCATTTGATTGCCAAAAAAAAAAAAAAAAAATAATAATAATTAACGTTTCTGACATTGACTTTCTTGATCTGACGATAGCTTGCTAAATAACGATTGAAATATTGATACTCACATGCCCTTTCTCAAAGGCCTTAGCTTGTTCCTAATAATTTTGAAGTCTGGTCGAATCTCGGGATCCTCGGCCCAACACTCCATTAGACAAGCGCGCACGAATTGGAAACAGTTCTCCAACTGGTTCAACGGTGGTCTGAGATAATTCAAGGAAAACAGAGTAGCTGACAAGGTGGAAACAAAAGCACAATAAAATTCACGTATCTTCCGCCGGTCGACAGACCGCGACATTAATTGTAATACCTGAACGGTTCGGTGTCCGGTTCTCTCGCGATTACTTTCTTCAATATCTCCGAAGGGGTTAACTCGCTGATTCCAAAGGGGCCGTGCCTGCCTTGAAGCTCGTACAACACTATCGCGAAAGAGTAAACATCTCCTCTCTGATAGTCCCGTACAGTTGGCTCCTGACTTTTCGTCGATCGTAATAACTCTGGCGCTCGAGACAGCAAACCTGTTGAACGATCGTTTCCCATTTAATTTGCTGTCAACTAAGCTAGAGAGCTTTGAACTTTCATATTAAACAACATTGACATTGGTCAGTGACAAGACTAACTTCGTTTTAGAAGGAAACAAATTTGAAACAATTACGGACAGTTGCAACTTCGTTTTCTAGTGGCAATAAATATATTGAATCATAGTTTTCGTTAGTATTATCGCTCAATTTTTATTTCATTTGTTTAGTGTTACTAATACAAATATACAGACTGAGAATTAGAAGAATTTGTCTATAAGAATTATAATAATCGTAGTTTTTTTTAGAATATAGACGTATGTAAAATTCAGTTAGTTGAAACTCTGTATATTTGTCATGCAGAATCGTTCTTCGAACGACAAATTACCGTGGTACTTCTTCATAACGTCACACGGCTCACACTCGGCGTCCTTTTTAAATTCGTGTAATCCAAAGTCCGCAAGCTTTACGACCCATCGAGAATCCACCAAGCAGTTCGACGTGCTCAGCGAACCGTGATATTTTATGACAGATTCGTGCAGATAGATCATACCCTGCAAAATGCGCAAAAGTAGGAGCGAATTAGTTCTACTCGTATCGTCGAATACACGAGGTTCCAAGAAACTACAATTCGAAACTCTCGGGAACTTTGAGCGAGCGACAACGAGACTCTTACGAGAATTCGAGAAGTTCGAACGATCGGTAAATTTCGACGAAATTTTATTCAACGACAAGAGCATGATTATCATCGGATTGATCATTTATCCTGAAGTTTCTTCTTACGATAAAAATTTGATGGGCATCTACATTTGGACAGATCAGAAGTTTGCACTTCAAAAACATGTCTCTGAATTTTGAATTTAATTTGAAATCACGTTTAAATGTATCTAAATTTTTTACTTACAGGCGTAAGACACGATCATGCTCCTATTCAATTGATAGTCAATCTTTTCCATTTTCTTATTAAAAAATTTTGAATTTTTCGTAAAACAGGAAAATATTTTTCACTCGAAACAGTAAATTAAAGATAATATATAAGTATAAATACATATTGAAATTGTATGTAAAACTTTACACGCGATTTTCTCCATAATAATATAATTTCTCTTTAATGAGCGATCCAATCTCTTCGAAATTTTACATACATTGAAAAAAAAATATCCCTTTACATCATGCAGCAAAAATTATGATGAAGTTGAAATTTCTTTTAATAAAATCGATTTTTGTTCTGTACGTGGCTATCATATAGACTAAGATTATTATTTTTTATTTCTATACTTTGAAACGTGACAATCTTTTAAAACAAAAGATGATTTAATCAACACTCATTAATTGACAACTTAATGTTACATGTATTTACATGGAAAAACAATATCACATAAAAGTTTTTTTTATCGCACATACTTGAAAGTATCTAATAAACTTGCGTGCGAAATTTAAAATTCATAGTTTTATCAATTCTTGCAATTAGCCTTAATCTAAAGATTGCCAAAAAAAAATTGCGACAAAGGAATTCGTCGATTTTTTTGCTTTTTTTAGCAATTCGTACCCTGATTATATCACCGACCAAGGACGCCATGAACATGTTATCCAGCTTCATGTCCTCGTTCTCCAAAATGTCCTGCGAGAGAAAATGAAAAAAAGAAAATAGATACAGGGAAAATTATTACTCGGCGATTTTCGAATGTTTCGTCTACTTAATATCACAAATTAATTAATTCACTTAATGTCTCAGTGATTACCTTCAGGCTGCCACGAGCACAATATTCCACGACGATGCATATGTTCGGCGGATCGGTGCAGGCTCCGATGAAAGCGTTCAAATTATCGTGTCGCAAATCACGCATCTAGAGAAACGATCCTCAATTTGTGCAACATGGTTCGAGAAATTGGCTTTCGATGGGAAGATTGCCTTTACATTTGATTAAACTTTCGGTTCGCTGGCGTCTTTCGTTCGCACGTCAACACCGTGCTAACTCTTCGTTGATATTTCATTGGTCAAACTATATTGGTATATAGTTCAGTTTCATTCATTAAGGGACGCGAAACAGTCTATCACATTAATTTTTGGAATTTTCGAAAAATTGTAAAATCCAAGTAAAAGAAATAGTGATGAAACGTGGGAAGTGTTAAGCGAAATCTTGGACTTGATTTTCATAGTCACAATTTTAAAGAAAGGAATTCGATGATGTTAATTGACGGAGAGAAAAATTGCAAATGAGATATTTTAATGCGTTTCTAATGAGTTGATACAGGCACTCCTGGGTTCATTTCGTGATCGCTTGAACTGATTCAATATTTGCAGGAACTGTAGCTAATTTGATTTCCACTATTAATCAATTAATAATATTAATACATTAATTTATTAATTAATAGTATCAGTAAATTGATAAGTTATAAGTTAATTATAGACCTTTCCTTGTATTAATTTTTCGTCGATATAAGACAAGAATAGGTTAACTTGTGATTAATAAAAACTATTACTTTATTAAATAGTTTACTAACTAGACATTATTTTTGATAATTTTAATATTGTTAGAAAGAGTTTTATAAGTTACAAACTAAAATCTCTAATGACCAGTTTGATAACAACGAAGGAAAAATAAAATTTTACACGTACATGTTACAAATTTTCAATTATCTGATTATCATATTTGCTACATTTGTCAATGACAATTTATTGATATCATTGATTGATAAATTATTGAGAAAGAGTTCATTCAGCCAAAAAAAAGGGTCAACCGAAAATAGACAAACGGACGATCAAGAAAAATGTATTAATTTCACTGACGTTATGTACATATTGGAAATCGACTCATTTAGTTTCGAGCCGATCAAAAGTTGGTTAATGTAAACGCAATTTAAGCGAGCAATTCGTACTCGTGCTGTACTTACCACTTTCAGCTCTTTCTTCATCTCCCGTGTAATTTCGATCGATTTCTTCCGAACTTTCTTTACGGCGAATATCCGCCCCTTGTAAACACCAATTTGCGTGTAAATCATCGAATATCGAAAGTCAGCATCTGGATTCGAGCTGAGGGAAACTTGGCTGGTTCTTACAATTGGCTGTGTCGTCGTCTATCCAGGAAAATTATTTCGTTCGTTAAAAAATGACGTTGGAAAGTACGTGCAACATTTATTAAAGGAAAGAAATTTTACTGCAATATAAATTATTATACTACACGTTATATTATATTATAGCATACGGTTACTGCATATGTAAAAATTATACAACGATCTTTTGAGTTTTATGTCATTTGATAGCAAAGCAAAAACAGTCTAACCAAGAAAGTAGCAACGCAAGGTCCGAATATTAAATATATTTAACACCAAGTTTTTAATATTTTTACATTGAATTTTGGAATATACAAGTACCAATGATCTCGAAAATATGTGATAAATTCGAAATAAAGTTTTTAAGAAACAAGTAACACTCGTTAACTCGATATTGTCACGTTAATACAACTCGATGAACATTTGCCTGCACGACTAACGTTATTGATATTTCTCGAAGATCCAAAAAGATGATTTAAAAAAGAAGAAGAAAAAAAAACGTACATGTAATCCTAAAATCAAAGTAAATTGATGGAGAATTATCTTGGAAACACATTGAACTTTAAAACTGCTCTTCTGCTGCAAAAGACAGGAAATTGTCACTTGTATTTTTCGCTCATAGCCTCTACACAGCATTATACGTAATTTCATCGTATTTTATAACAGAATAGGAGGATTGCTAGGATTTTAAACTCGCTCTCGTATCGTTTCGGGATTTGATAGCAGAACAGGGCTGAGCTTCGAAAGTCCCGGGATCAATTGGGTCGACGGAAATGACGGGAATAACAGAGAATTGTTATAAGGGACAAAGTGAGAGAGAGAGAGAGAGAGAGAGAGAAAGAAGCAGGAGTCGGGCACAAAGAACGAAGCCAGACATTTACCTTGGAATTGCATTTGGTAGGCGCCTCATTGACTCCCGTCGACTCGTCTTTCTTCTCTTTGATCTGAATGTCTTTGTAGTTCACCTTCCAGAGCAGGGAATCCAGCTCCTGCTCGTACTTCCAGTTCCTGTATAGCATCAGCATCACCGCCGTGACGATCAACAGAAATCCACCGGCTATGCCGCCCACGATCTCTCCCGTGTGAGCTAAATGATTTGATTGTGATCGTGTGAGCCTCTTTCCATTGTTATTTCAACAATTTGTTCACACGTTTGTTTTGTGCATTTGTTCTACAGTTCTAACTGTAGTTCATAGTTTCACAATTTTTTGAATTTCTAAAGTTTTATGGTCCTACGTGATTCCATGGATCTATAGTTCCTCAAACATATAGTTTCTCAGATCAATAGTTCCACAGTTTCTTCATTTCTATATTCCTGTATAATACACTTTTTATGCATTTTTACGTTTCTACGCATGTTCCTGTATTTTTATATTTCCACATTTCTATATTCTCCACATATACTTTGTGTACTATGTTACTGTTTTATATTTCCAGACATTTCTATATTTTCTTCTTATATTTTCCTGTATATCGCGAGATATCGTCGTTTAATATCGATAGTATAATTTAACATCGTCACAGATAAAATCACAGTCCTCGATAGATAGAAGCATTCATTTGGTTTATGTGGATAGTTTTCCAACGTATGATATTCTTGTCTATAATAATCTCATTTATTGCCGTTTAATTTCATAATCTAGTTCAAGTAGCAGTAGTAATAATAATAAACAATTTCGATGTGTTCCGATTTATAATAACCTTAGTTATTACAAGTTTCCTAATAACATACAATGAACTACTCATATCGACCAAATTATCATTATTTTGAAACGAACAATCCACCGATCCGGCAATCTCAGGGTCGATCGTTGCGTACGATTCAAGCCAGAGATGCTCGCTCCGTTCGATTCCTTTTTAATTGTACCCCCTCGTTCGAGGTTTCGTGTTCAGGAACGTTTAAAATCGGTCACGGACCGTGTGCACGGGCTGTGTGTGTGTGTGTGTGTGTGTTTTTTCATTGCATAATCGGTAATCGCGGCGGTTACGTGGTCGAGATACTCGTATTCGATCTCAATTAAAGGAAACGAAAAAAGGTACCCGCGGGTAGGAAGGGCACGGACTCCCTGTCTCCCCCCTCTCCTCCTCACCCTCTACTCCCCTCATAAACAGATTTACATATGTAAATGCGCGGATCGGACGAGCAAACTTTATGATGTATTCTCGAACGATCGCCCATAAAGGTACAGGAGAAAGCTGACGAATGGTAATTCGAAGGGGAACCGAGAGAGACAGAGAGAGAGAGAGAGAGAGAGAGACCATCTACCCCGATCGCGTTTTTCACGAGCACCTAATGCGGAGTATCGCGGTGTTCCACGTCCTTTGCTTTCACTTTATCCCCACTGGTTTCTTCGATCAAACGTCACGAAGAATTGATTTACAGGCAGTAAAGACGGCGACGCGGGAAATAATAAAAAGAATGATAAAAAAAAAAAGAATCGTGTATACGTACAAGTGCATTTTTCACCGTGATAACCGCAGCGAGGCTCGGCGATCGGTGGCCCGTCACCGATCCACGAAATGTCCCTCGTCAGCCGAAGTTTCTGCAAGCGAAACGTGAATCGATGAACGACGAACGTGCCCTTCTCGAAAAGAGCGTGGCTTAAAGAAAAGAAAAAAAAAAGAAGAGAAAAAAAATCAGTTAACGTCTTACTGACCGGCAGATTCGTGCCGTTCTCCTTTCCCACAAAGTAAGCTATGGGATATAAACCGTGCCCCTTTGTCGGCCGATTGTCCAAAGCGATCAGAGTGTAATTGCCTTCAGCATCTCCGTTTTCGTCCATGTAGACCATGTATCTGCACAGGCGATACATCATGCAACAGGCAGGCGTCGTTCACGCGTACTAAAAGTCCTCGTAAATTGCGCAAATGCGCCGCGAGAAGCGTTATTTCCCCGTCAATTCTTCTTTCTTTTTTTTTTTTTTTTTTCTCTTTTTACCGCTCGCTCGTTATTAATTCTACGGCTCGCCGCTCGTCAAACGGGCGTGATGAATTATCGTGCGATCAATTGTGCACGACGGCGTCGCGAGGGATATATCGCGAAGATGGCGATTGTTTCGGCATGGGGAAGGAAAGTCACGAGAGAATCCAAGGGAGCCTTAATTATTTCGTAGGGTCAATTGTCATTCTAGACGCTTGCGTCACCGTAATAATGGCCATCTCTGCTTTATTAACATTATTCCTACGGACACTTCACGTATACCTATTCCTACCGCGACCGGTCTTTAGCACAACTTATATTTTTTAATATAGAATGAAGATAAAAGCCAATTTGACAGTACAAAAATATAGTTTCTTTTATTCAGAAGTATATAATGTACATTTTATTCGTTTTCACCGCATTTTTTATTTATTTTACAGTCATAGTAGATAAGACGGTGTAAGAAAATCCGAGGTTCTGGACAGCTTTGGATACCAATCAGGCAAATAAGTGCCGTAAATCAGTCTCTGAAAGGCACTTTTCGGCTAAAATCATGCCACAACTGCATTGCCTTTCGTTTGTAACGACTTTATAGTTTTTCGGAATTGAGTCCTTGAGAGAATACTATTACAAAAAGATATAAATCGTTTTACCGGTCAAATGATCGGTCGCGGTAGGTAAGACAGACTACAAATTTTTCTCAACAAATAAACAATAAAAAAAGAAATGAATATTGAAAAATGTATTATACGTATATTTGAGGAAAAGTCGTGAAGTTTAAAGTCGATTTAATTAAACGTTGTATATAGGAAATTCTAATCGAAATTTTAAAAACAGTCATTTGACCGGTTGTGGTAGTGTTAACCTCGCGTAAATATACTTCGAGCCATCTCGCGCGGATGAATATATCCATGGTGATAATCAGGTGGTCGTGTTGCTACTTCTTGAATTTCAGGGGTAAACGCTGTGAGACGATCTTTTGGATAAATTGTAATTAGATATGTAATAGCTACTTTGGAACTCTATCGTATTTTATTGAACTCTATGTGATACTTAATTAAGGATTGACCTATCAAGGACCAACGTTTCATTCGTTTCATTCAGATACTCGAGAATAACAATTACATTCATAAAATCCACGAAATTTCATTCGTTTCATATTATTGTTAAATTGTACTTTTGAATATTGTACAAAGACTTCGAGGATCAATGTTTTCTTTTTCATTGTTCACACTTTGCACCTGGATTTCGTAATTTTGCAAAACTTTAAGAAATTGGCGAATTATTTCTCGGTTCTTAATTTTTAGTTGAAAATTCACGATGGCCGAAAGCAGTGAAAACGAAATTTCTTCAACTTGTGAAGAGTAAGCAAAAATAATTCGCTCGTCAGTCACGGTTGACGATGATCAAAGAAATACGATTCCTGATCAAAAGCGTTTAAGCCTAAGTTTCTAACGTTAATTAATTTTTATTCTACAATTTCAAATTTTTATTCTCTCAAGTCTTACGAATTAACTCATTGTTGGAAAATATTTCTTCAACGCGCAAGACGGATATAAAACTTTCATCATCCTCTGTCAAAGGACCAAGTTACGTTAACAGAACGTAAACTCCTGTTATATAAACTATCACATACACACACGAGCTATCTATTCTTCGAGAAATTTATATTCAAACGAGTTGGAAAGAATTATTACACGTGTCGTGTGCTAATCTTCATTTTTACCCTAAAAACCGAGTCGCAAACTCGTGCAGCGCATAGTGCTACGTACTCGTAAAGTGTGCATAATTCTTCCCTTATCGCCAAGCAGTTCAGCGAGTTTTTCGCGGAATGACGGATCGCCTCACTTCCGTCTTTGTCAACCCGGTGCATGCAAGCATCAATTTTCGGCGAAAATGCACGCGTCGAGGCAAGAGTTCCTCGTTTTTCGGCGTGATTTTCGCGGCCGACGAAACTGACATTTGCATGCGGTAAACGGCAGCAAATGTTCGCAGCCGATCTCTCGTCTCTCGATTTATACGTACCCCATGGCGCTTCGATAATGAACGCCGTAAAGCGTCGCCACCATTTCACGGCCGTTGCGAGGGTCCCGATTCTCGTCCAGAGCTTTTAACAACGATCTCTCGTAGAGGTGCACCGCGTCGTACAGGTACGCCGTTTCCGGCACGATCTGCCTTATAACACAAACACAGACGATTACGTTTAAGGGTGTCGAAGTCTCTCGTGTTTGCGTTTCAGCAAACGCTGATATTTCACGATTGGTTTACTATTCGTCATTCGTTTATTATCATCGAGTTGCCGATCGATTGGGAAGCTACATCCTTCGATTACGAAGATTCAGCAGTTCGACTGAACCGATCGATTACGCAAGTGAGATTGTAATAGTCACCTGAATGATTCCACCGATGTTCGCCAGCGGATTGGTGAAGTTAAACGGCGGCCTTTCCCTGTATTCGTTCACCATCCGCGTGAAGTTCTTCGAGTAAATGGGCGTGGAAGCTACCACGCTGAAGTAGCTACGATACGCTTTCAGTATCGACGAGTTGGTCTTCTTCTGCCATAAGCCACGGAAATATTTGTCCGGTCGTTTCTCATCGTACTGCTCGATATCGACACCGACCACCCAGTATTCGCCTGCGGCACGAATTCCTGCGATATGTTTTCTCTCTCTCTCTCTCTCTCTCTCTCTCTCTCTCTCTATCTATCTATCTATCTATCTATCTATCTTTCTCTCCCTTCGCAAACGAGTATTTAACGACAGATCTATACAGGATCGTTAAAATATACAGGCTCGCGTGGATAAAGAAAATAGCGTGAAAACCGTGATTTTTCTTTCTTCTTTGCTTATTTACTCGTACTTAAGTGTTAATGTTCTTAATTCAACGACGATCAAGCAGGATGGTTTTAGTGAAGCTTCAGAGACGAGTATTAGACTACGATCTAATAACACTGCTCTCTGGTATATATGTACCTGATTAGCTTTTTACAGCGGATTTATACCTTTTTCCAAGAGCTTCCTTTCGTTCAGAGCCATCAGCAGTCCCATGTGTTCGTAGTAGTTCCCTAGAATCACGTAAACTGAAACAAAATATTGTACACTGTCTCGTCTCTTTTCTTTCTTTTATTGGTTCTTTTGTAACCAGCGAATTTGAAAAAAAGCACGTCTTTTCAAAACAAGTTCTTTTTTTTGCATGTTCCTATAATAACAATGCGGTTGATAATGCGAATTACTGTTTGAACATACACCCGTCCCTCAATTCACGCGAATAAGAATCGTGTTAAATTGAATCTGTCAGTGTAAAAGGAAAAATAAATAAATAAAAATAAATGAAATATTCCGTATGTAGGTTTCTCTCCTTCTTCAAGTCGGTTGAAAATTTTCATTCTCACGTCCAAAGACATCGACTTTCTCTTCTTTCGTGCGATTGAAAGTTTGTTAGACACGACTGGGTTAAAATTGAAAACTATGAATTATAAATCTAAACAGTATAGTAACAATGTCGTCCTCTCAACGTCCAAAGTCACACTGTTCGGCCAAAGACGACGTCTTGTACGGGCCTAACGCAACAAAGTTTCTTTCTGCGTTCTGCCAACCGATCTCACAATACTGTATAAAACTGTCAATTTTAAAACTTATATGTATATACATAAAAATATGTATGTATATACGTATCTGACCGCGTATAAAATGTTTCGCGTAAATTGAGGGACGGGTGTATCTCTTTAATCTTGATTCAGAAAGATCGAAGTTTCCACGAGGATTTTTCTAAATTTTTTTCTCAAACGAAAGAGAGGAAAGAATTGTATTTTTACAGACGTACATGTACATTCTACAATTATTCTCCCGTATGTACCATCGTTCGTCGCCGTTCGAGGGTTAGCGGCGAAAACAAATTAACTATACTTATTTTTAACAAGCGGATAGAAATTTAAATAGATACCGAGGCGAATTACGTGCCGTATCTATTCACCGCGCGAGATCGTAATATACGGGCTACCGTTTCAAACCGATGAAAAGTGGAAATGCGGGTATACTTTATTTTAAACCACGCGTGATTTACGAAAACATGGCGTTTAAGACCGTTCACGTCGTTATCGCGATCGTCGTAAATTAGAAGAAATCTGGGCAAAGCGACCGCTGTTTTTACTTCGCAACTTCACCTCTCTCGGTTCTCCCTCTCTCTCTCTCTTTCGTACACGAAATTGTAAATCTGTTTCTTACTCACTTCGCGTTTCTCGATACGTTTCGCTGACGTGTTTGTGAAATGGATTGGTCATGTGCGTGACGTGATAGGGTTCTTCCCAGCAACGGACGAAGTTCACTGTCACACCAGCAGCCTCGAAGGACGACAGTATGGTCTCTGCGATCGTTGACATCTTGTTGAATTCGAACAGTGTCGAGTTCATGTACATGAACGTCACCTAAACGTTCACAGACGGAAGGCTGTCAGTTGCCGATTTGTGATTCATCGAATCATCGGTTAATCCGACGATTAAATTTCAAACGAAAAGAAAAAAAAGAAATTAAAGCAAAAATTTGGATTTTTTTACTTTTAATGAAATCTACTATCCACTATTGAATTGAACGCTGTAGAGATGATGATTTCCTTCTTCTTTAGATTCAATGCTATTTCAAAATAAGGAGACTCTACACCGATCTATCTTTTAAAATTCGTAGGTTGCGTGAAATCGTTGAGCCGATGGTTTACTTAAAATTCTAAATGAATTTCTTTTTCCTCGTTCTATGATCACAGGGATTCGGCAGAATTTGCAGGATACTATTCTGCAACGATGAACTAATGTTTCTCAATTTTCAACTATCTTTCAATGGTACTAATATCTTTTATAATTCTTAGGCTTTGTTAGAGTTTCTTAAGTTCTTAAAATTCTCAGTGTTTTCAGAGTTTTCGTCTAACGCGTGCATATTTTCCAAAAATAGCATGCCATGATATTATTCAACACGTTTAAATGCAAAAAATGTCGAAACGTCAAAATGTTGTAAATTTATAAAATTAAAGTTGAACTACAAACGTTGAGCGTGAAATTTGTGAATAGTAGGGAATCGGTCTGATCCATTGTTAATACATATCCGTTCGGCATTATTTGCGCCGCCATTGACCAAATGCCGGCATTTTTTTGACACTATTTGTAGAAACGATATGCTCTATATAAAAAACACCCTAACTTTTAAAAAGTCATACATTTTTCGGTGAAATTTTGGGAAATGAAACGAAATGAATTTGTATTTATACATACACCTTTATTTTTTGATTTTTTTTCTTTCTGAAGTTAAGAATAAAAATTAAATCCACAAAAAAGTTGAAATGAATTACTGAAAACATACTCGTTATTTTATCAGACAAAGTAAATTATTTTCGAAACTTTAATTTTATCAATAATTAATAGTTCTTCGCTTCTTCGGGTGAATTTGGCATAATTTTTACACCAGGCACTCCTTCAAAAGGTTCCAAAACGGGTTCTATGTCAGTATCAGATTACAAGTCATCTTCAGAATCACTGTCATTTTCAGAGTCACTATATTGTAAAGGATTTAGACGTGCGTGTTTTCTTGTCACAACAATATCACTATCGTCGCTATCATCATTATCAAAATTAGATTTTAAAAGATCTTCAATGTTATCACAATCTAGACTCACAATCAGATAAATTGTCTGCACATATTTCTTTTTCGTTCTCCATTTTAGATTTACTTTATTATTTGATTTTGACAAAAATAGGTTAAGAAAATTAACAGTAATATCCCTGAAATTTCTTAAATATCCGAAACACCCAAGTGCTTAAACTTTGAATAAACTTCTTCTATACGCAGTGCCGACTAGTACGTTTTTAAATTAATTTTTTTTCTTGCGTTTGCACCCTTGTACGACGCAACTGAAGCTGAAATCAGTTTTTTTTCGTAGAATTATCTCTGTTTGGTAAACATTACGTTGTAATTTATTCGGATTTAATGAAACAACAATCAGTTATTTACTGCAATATACAAATGACGAATTGTTCGTCATTTGGCTGCTGGTGATTGTCTGTGAAATGACGGTTTTTCGTCATGCGGACGGATATGTGTTAACGTTGGCGCATCATTCTACTTACTTTCGTCCAGTTGAACGCCATCAGCACCGAAACAACAGATTTGCTGATCTGTGTGTCGGGTGGCCTCGTTCTGGCGAACGTCGGAAACTCTTTCTTGTCGGACGACTCGCGATGAGTACAGAACTGCAAACAGACGAAACAAAGTTAATAGATTTCGATTATTCCAGTAGATATAGGCGAACTAATCGTGTTTTGATAAATCGTGTTCATTTCGAATGAAACCAGGCGGAAAGATGAATGGCGTGTCTCGTTTCACATGTAGCAAGCCAGTATCGGTATTTTTCTGAGTCTGTTACCAGATTAGAAAGCGAGTGACACGTAATAATGCGTGCGATTAGCGTGTCAGTTGGAATCGCCAAGTCGTTGTAATATAACGTACCGGTGGAAAATCGAACGAAATCGTACACATGTAGTGATTCACGGCTGTCTCGCTCGATAACGCGATTAATTAATTAGGATATGTTACATGAAATTTGACACGAACGACGTCGTTGGATTTAATCGAATTTGGAAATGTACAACGGATACAGCATCGCTCGAAAAGTACTTAAGCGAGATTTATCTTCTTTGTGAATAGTCTCTGATTAATTCTCGAAACTTGGACACATAAAATTATCAAAAGTTCAAAGATTTCTGTGACCGATCGAAAATACGAATACATTAATACTTCGTCTTTGAACGTACAAATTTTCGCGAGTAAACCAATTATTTTACTATTGATCATCTGTACAATAGCTTAATACCGACTACGGACTCAAAAGAATTAAATGTGCAGTTCACTCGTTCGAATATTGTCGCCACAGATCGATTCGAGTGTCTGATTAAATTGACTGGGTTCACTCGTTCGACAGTGGGACGGATTATTACACGGATTTTTACCTGCTGGTCAATTAATTTCGCTGTCAATTAACTCGACGTCAAACACGTGAAACGGCGCTTCTATATATCCTTCCGCAACGCGCCTCGAGAAGGAAAATAAGTATTCAATGATCTGGATAATTCGCTCAGAAGATGAATGCCTTCTTTTCTCAATTTCCTCTGGCCCGACCAGAACAATGGCGAGATTAAAAGGAATTTAATGAATCGCTGCCAGAAATGGTTTTCTTAGTCTTTTTTCCCCCCTCAGCTTGGCATGCGTTATTACGTCCAACGTTCATCTTTCATTTTCCCTGTGAAACTTGAAATTGTTCCAAATCTGTCGTCGCAACGAAACCCATTAAGGTCGTAAAAATGTAATTCGTATAAATATAATATATTACAGCAACGCTCGCTTAAGACATTGGAAGTACAATGAACTAATTCAGAAATGATTAAGAAAGTAATTATCTCGTCTTCGTTAAGAGAATTATTCAGGGAACAGATAATTAATAATTGCGTTATAAACGTCTTTAATTTTTGAGTTGATTCTTCTAATGTTGCAAAGAGGCTTCTGATCTATATTCTATAATATTTATCGGTATTAATATTCTTTCGGATAGATTATCAATGAGTTAGATTCCAACAAAGTTGTTTCGCTTGAATTTAAATAATTCAGTTCAGCCGTCACTCTTTAGTTTTCTTGTACGTGAATCTGTTGATAAAAGACGACATTTATGAAGAATTATAACGCAAACTTCTTATTTATCGAAATTTAATCGCTATTTTATTGTATAGTATTGTAGTATCGAAATTCTTGTGTATAGTTATATATTTAGTTACTTTTTTTTACTTTTAATAGATGGCCTGTTTGCTCAACATGCTGTAGATACGATGATCGATAAATGATAAAGTCACCGTACTACAAAAGGAAATTTTTATAATTTAATCTAATGTTTACACGATACAGAATTTAATAGATTAATTACTGCAGACGACAGATGACTAATGACTATTAATTTCTTATTTACTGTTATATATATTATCGGTAATTTGTTTGTAACTTAGTAATTAATAATTTGTTGGTATCTCATGGTAATTTTTGTAAGACTGAATAGATGACGCTATAATGCGTGAATGAAAAGTATGAACGTGATGTGAGAGGCACAGCATTGGCATTCAGCGCTTTCCTTTTTGAAAAGAGGAAAGTCGTGCGACTGAGGAAAGACAGTCAGCAGAGAGTCGAAAAAGAGTGTTGAATCAATGTGGTGAAAAGAGTAATTTGTGTTGTATATTAATCGTGTCGTTCAAGTTTATTCGAATTATTGTTGCCTGCGTTGTCTATCTTGTATTTATCATTTGTTGTTTTGTTTCCGTTTTCTTTATTATTTAATATAATAAATCATTTAAATTATATCGCTACAGTATCGTCTTTTACTTTACAACCTACACCTCCGTGCAAACAACATGTCGATGAAATTCCAACATCCTAGAAAATAATTTGATACTAACGAGCTTCGGATCTCGAGTGATATAACTGGCGAAATACAGAGATAGATAAAAAGGATCGAGCTGAATGGGTTAAACGTGTCGTAATCTCAGCGCACATTCGTATTCCTCGGTGGTCGGCGAATAATTTATTTCCTCGGTTGGCCCGCCAGCTGCTGGAAGCTTAAAACGCGCATTGCACCGCCAGATCACGTCGGTACAAGCGGGAAAAAACGATCGAACGAAGCACACCGTTCGTAGGCTTATTCTCGATTTAAATGGAACGCAACATTGAATAACACCGTACTTGAAACTTATACAGCTTCGGTTAACCAGGGCCTTGATTGACAGCCATTCTTCAACGACGACCGAGTGTATAAAACTTGTACCAGAGAGATGAGAGGAATGAGGGAAAAAAGTCCTAATGAAACGAAGAACTTCTGTTTATATTGTAGTATCGAAATAATTGCATATAGTTTTATATTTAGTTACTTTTACTTTTAATGGATAACCTGTTTGCTGAAGATGCGCGAATGAAAAGTATGAATGTGACGTGAGAGGCACAGCGTTGGCACTGAACGCTTTTCTTTTTAAAAATGAGAAAAGTCGTGCGAGAGGAAAAAGAGAGTGTGGTCAAAAGAGTAATTTGTGTTGTATATTAATTGTGTCGTTTAAGTTTATTCGGATTATTGTTGCTTGTGTTGTCTATCTTGTATTTATCATTTTGTTGTCTTGTTTCCGTTTTCTTTATTATTTAATATAATAAATCATTTCAAATTATATCCCTACAATGTATTCTTAGGAGAAGTCATCAAAATCTTCAAAAAACAATCTTCAAAAAATCTTCTCGTATCATGTTATATTTCTGTGTGTAAAATAAGAATTAGTCGTAGTAGTGTTAGAAAACGACAAAGACGATTTAATTCCAGATTGCTACTTATAATTATGAATTACGATACAGATTGATGTTGCAAAAAATACAAATATGAACATCTCACGTTTCCATTATAATCGTTCAACGAAGCATTTTTTCTTCTAATTTTCACTCGTTTTGCAGAAAACAGTAGGGACTTTATTTTGTCTTGTATATTAGCTTTTTATTTTTCCCTGTTTATTTGAACAACCACTTCTCGAATAAACGAAACTGGTTAATCAAGGTTTCCGCTATATTTTCGACAAGTGTTGACGTGTTGAAATTGTTTTCAGTCTTTCTTGCGCTTGTATCTTTCCGCGCGAGTAATTTACGATGATAAAAAATCGGAAAGAGGGCAAAGACGCTGGAAGTCGTTTTCGACGTTTCTTGATTTCGTCGATATACAGAGAGAAATCGCGATAAAAGCAATAGCATCGAGCTGAAAGCATGCACGTAGAAACTTGACCAAAGTGCTGCCGAAGTTTATGACACGGAGAAAAAGTTTCCCTTATCCGACTGTATTTGTATTTTCGTTGTTACGTGACTCAGGAAGTACTTTGTATTAAACAGCATGCGAGTTAATGTGTTTTCCTACGTTTTCGTGCTTTTTGCCCTACATTCTCCCAATTTTTAATTTTATCGGGTAGAAGTTTTATTAAGAGCAGAGCATACCAAAGAAAGAGACGAATTTTAATATAACCCAATTGTTAGTCTGTATTTTCCATAAAAAGTTGAATATAAGTATACAATAGAGTTTGCCGGAAGAGATAAGCAATTCATACCGATTGGAATTGATTTAATTTATCGATTTTCTTTCTACTGTATATTATCCAGTATTTTCTTTCTTTGATAAGGCACGGAGATTTCTTTTTAAAGTTAAAAAAAAAGAAGGGCAAGCAATTGTTAATTCGTATTTTTTTTTATACACATTAGAGAGTTGATACGATAGAAAATTATTGTCCTCGTTATTTATTCACATAATGAAATTATTGCGTTTGTGTAGTCCCGTTTGCAGGTTTATCAAGAAGAAATAGATATTCTCCGTGTAATATTAGATGACAATTAAAATTTCGTTCGAATCGTATCAGGTTCTCGGAATAATTGTCAACGCTAATTAAAATCTCGATCACGTAATAGGATTTCACGCTTGTCTAAGTAGATCGTGTAACTAGAATTACGTTGCAATAAATAAAGTTTATATAAACGATACTAAAAATGCAGGACATTTCAACGTTGAGAAAAGTAATAATTTTCCGAATATTTCGAATCCTTCGTCACTGTGTTGTATTGTCAGAGTTAACAAACAACAGACTGGAAATATACTGCACTGTTTGCAAATGGAAATGTATTGCAAATAGAAATTCTAACACCAAAACTACAAGAAAGATGAAAGACTAATTATTCTTCAAGTAACATTAATCTCGAATTTTTTTTATCGCTGCTGTCGAAGAATTAATAGGAAACAGGATGGAAATATATTTTCGCATCTGACATCGAAGACGCAGGAAATTTTCAATTACCTTCCAAATAATTCACTTTCGAACAGCTAATTGTATTACATTTCCAAAAATGTAAGTGGAAATATTCCAGTTGACTCACACGTGCTTGCACACAGAGTCATGGCATACGTATACGTGTGTATACAGGCACGCAGGTAGATTCTTTGCCAAGGCTAAGAAAGAGAGAAAATGCTACTTACGTAAGATATCATTGGAAGGTTGAACGCGGCGGCCATTCTGCCCTCGTGGATGCAGGTTTCTTGGGGTCCAATGTAGGCGCTGATGTTCTTCGTCCAGAGATCGGCGGTCATCAGGATGCTGGTCTCCTCCTCGCCATAAGTTTCCGCGACCAGGAAGTCGAGCTTGTGTCCACGTCGACCGAGCTCACCTGCGTTCACCTACCGCAACCCAACTAATATACCGTACTATATGTATGCTAGATGTATACAGGTATATCTCATCTGATATTGCTACCTTGATTTATGTCATTACCATCGTACGCAGCAAGAAATGTTACAACGAGAGATGAATGGTTTTCGAGATGTGCGTGATTCTGATATTTCATTTCAACACTCAGGCGCTATCGACGTTTTTAAAACCCGAGAATTTCCAACATTAAACGAAAAAAAGCGACGAAACTTTAAAATACACGAGCTTTCATTTATTATTACAATAAATATTGATATACATACGTACATACACTGTCCCTACATATAAAAAAAATCTCTAACAAAAAATAATGAAATACCCTGCATACATCTTTTACGGAGTTCTTTTTTCACGGAGTTGATTAAATTCAATCTCATCCGTGCTGTTCCATTTTCTCGCGTCATTCGAGGTGAAACACTACTTTCGCGGGAGTTTCGCTTTGAATTCCCTTTTACCCAGAAAGTCAGAGGATTATTCTATGTTAATTCTCTATCCGGATCCAAGTTACGAGTCCGTTCGTAGCGAAACGACTGTCTCTTCGAAGAAAGGAAGATTTGTCCGGAGATTTCTAAATCTCCACAGGGATTCTAAACTTTTTTTTATCGTCGTTAATTATGCACTTCCGTGCTAATCGCGGTCAGTGTCGTGGCATTCCGGGGAAAATAAGCGGTTCGATTACCTCCTCCACGGCGAGCGATATGGCGCCGGATATCCGGTAACCAGGACGTTGATACTCCAAGTCCCCTGGACGTCTTTTCGAACCGGTGATATAACCGAGGGTGAACGTCTCGGCGTAGACGCCCTTGTCGAGTAAAATGTGGATCGCCGTTAGTAACAGACAAGCCCTCGCCGCGTTTGCAAGTAGCATGCCCAGTCACCGAACCTTTGCAAAAACAATTTATTTATTATCGTTGTAGATTCGTTTCTGATCCATCCTACTTAATTTTTCAATTCAGCGGCGTCAATTCATCTAATTTTTCGGTGCAAATTAACGTAATTTTAGTTGATACTCTTTAGAATATTTCTCTTCTTCTCCTTTTCTTTTTTTTATTCTTAAGAATAAGAACCTTTTTACATTTATTAATAATATTCGTAATATAAATCGTACAATTAAATAATTTTCATTTTACCCAGTGATTCTCGTTCCCTTTCTGCAAAATATTGTTTGCGAAAGGTTTTTTCTGTTTCTCAACAGCATACTCGATCGCAAGTTAATTTCTTTTTTTTTTATTTATTGTTTCGTTCTTACTTGTTTCATTTCCAATTTTTTCCCTTTTTTAATAAGATGTTATTCGTTAGAAAACTCGTCACGTTTGCTACGTATATAGTACGTTCAAATTAATACTTCTTATTGATCGTTACTGCTTCTTTTCTAAAGCTTGTTCATTTCAATTCCCACCTCGGTACAATTGTTCTTTCCTTTTGTGAAATATACAATGCAAGATTTTTTTCGATTGTCGTAATATCGATGTACCACGTCATAATTGTATAACATTGTTTTATAGATATATCGTAACCACTTAAATACATAGCTATACTATATCATGTAAATACTATTGGAAAATTCTTCACAGAATAATTTCTTTTTATTATTATAATTTATTAAGACATCATGATGTATCTCAATATATAGATATATTATCTCAAATACATTACTCTTATATTTATATTATATAATTGTAGAGATATTATTGCAAACTTATTACAAACTTATTATAAACAGATATTATAACTGCTACAAAGTTTCGTAAAACCAATTGCAGAACCTCCAGCAAATTGATTCCGTTCGCTTGTCTGGCCAACTTTGTCCTAACCTACTTATCGCACCATTCAATCTTTCAGTTTCCTTTTTCTAAAGTGTCGCGAGAATACACTAAAAGCTCTCCCCTTCGAGGAGAGTCCTCGCTGTTTACACCTAACAGAAGTCAATATTTCGTTCATGCACCAACGGTCCGCTGCACCGAGCTTTTATTTGCAAGCAGCATGCAATAAAAGCCGAAGCTTGAGGACGAAAGATATAGGGAGGGTAATGGATGAATCCAATAAGCTCGACGGGGTTGCAATAAACACCATCGATCTCCAACGGTGTGCCGCACTTCCTTTTCCTACTATTACGAATTTCGTTCTTCGCTAACTGCACGCCACCAATATCATCTTTTCGTCCAACACCATTACGCTATCGAGTGGCGGAACTATCGCGCGTCACCTACAGCTTGCAAACGAGATGTATTCCCAGGGATCGATAGATTTATTCATTCGCAATTTATTCATCTGCAGAGGTTTTTTTTTTTTTTTAGATCGAATTGGATTTTTCTTTGCCGACGTTCCATCCTTCGGCGCATCTTTTCCAGCTTGTCTGCTTTTCTTTCGTATTTCTCGACTCGAACATCGAGATGACACACATCGAATCGTGCGTGCGTGCCTTGGAAATACAGATTTTGAAGGAAAGACGATTTTGGAAATACAGATCGAACGCGATAAGTTTCACTTTCTCATAATTTGAAAAAAAATATTAAGACAGTGATGTTGCTACTTTTTGTAGTCACATTCTTGACTTTTAATCTCCGATTTTTAAATTTTAATTTGAAGATTAAACAATCTCTCTGTATTCAAAACTACGTTACGTCAAAATATTATTCTTTTTAGAGACTCATAAAATCATTACAGACTAAAAGTCAGGAAAACTGTACTTATCATATTTTTTGGAATGACTGAATTTTGAAAATACAGATCAAACGCGATAAGTTTTACTTTCTCATAATTTGAAAAAAAATATTAAGACAGTGTGATGTTTTTGTAGTCACATTCTTGATTTCTTTCAAGAAGCACCATTTTCAAAAGTTCGATTTTTAAATTTTAATTTGAAGGTTAAACAATCTCTCTGTATTCAAAACTACGTTACGTCAAAATATTACTCTTTTTAGAGACTCATAAGATCATTACAGACTAAAAGTCAGGAAAATTTTACTCATCATATTTCCTTGAATGACTGAATTGACATTCTTACTAATGAAAGAAATGATCGTTCGTGATTCAGATCGAGGCAAATGCCGGTGACTCAACGCGTCGTTTCTTTTCTTTCTCCATTCTACCATTATTGTCGCGTACAATCTTCTTTTAAATATCGCTCATTTGTACTCTTACGTAATTGTAACCAGCGGACACGTTCGAAATTCTGTTCCGACGACCTTGTCAATTTTTTGACACGTTATTAAAATAGAGCGTTCATGATAGATCGAAGAGGAAACTGACACTGCTCGACGCAATTACTGTGTCTACGATGGACGTTGGAACGCGACTAACATAAGAGAATGGGAATAAAATTAGAACGCGACTCGTGTATGTCAGTCCGCGCACACGGTTTCTATTAATCTTCGTGCTACTTGACTTGAAAAATCTCGACGAAATATTTCACGTTGAAGTACTTGAAATAGAATATAGCAGAGTAGGGTTACTTGAGTGGTCTAAGCTTGAAAGTCTTGGAAAATTTTAGCCTTTAATTTTGCATGGAATAATCAAACGTTCTTGCATATTGTTAGTAAATGGTGAACTTTTTTTTGTATTTATGCAAAAATTTGATGATGCACAAATTTATAGAAATATACGTGTAATATGAAGAAATGTACAACCAGTCACGAAAATTTGCATGTATTTGCAAATTTTTAATACTCCGAGAAAAACAAGAACCTCGAACATTTCATAGGTACTGATTATTCATTTATATTATCTACTTGTAATTTTACTTTCTATTTAATTAATAAGTATTTTTAAACTATCGTGTGTTCTTTTAAATAATTTGAATTCTATTTCTTTGAAGCACGTATGCATAAAAAATATAAATATTCATAGAAATTAGTTATGTGTAGATGAATATGATATACGTCTCAGAATAGATACTGTCATAAATGTAATAGAATATATTTAGTACAAATATTACTATCATTATTGGAAAATATAACGTTTCAAGTTTAAGTTATTTAATTTTAGAATTTTAGAATTTAATTTAATTTTACTATTAATCTCTATCACGGAGAATACGAAATAGTGCCATAAATTTTATTTATCCATAATGTAAAATATTACATTCATTTATAACCTAATAACACTGTACGAGCATTAATATTAGTTGATCGAATTTCCACTTTGATGAGCAGAGATTTCCTCGTTGATAATTAAAGCTGTCGAGCTATCAACGAGCTAGGTAAATGATACATTTCACGTTTTATCATTCTATTAATAATGAATTAAATACTCTATAATTTATAAACGTTCATCAAAAATTTCTCATATCTGAATAATTCTACATTAATGTGGCATTTAATAGATCTTGTCTTGTTCTCTTAATTATTTTCATAAAAATACAAAAATCAATAGTCTAATAATAATGATAATAATAATGATAATGATAATGATAAAGTTCTGTGGTTACGAATTACTATTACTTAAGCAAGTCCTTCAAGAAGCAATCACACCTGAATTTGAAGATTCTAATTCAGCGCAAAAAGCAAATTACTCAAACAGCTCTGGACTTGCACTTAACTAACAAAAAAACGTGAGAAACGAAAACCGATTGCGATTGTACGGTCCTTTCAGCTCGATTTCGACACGACAATAAATGCCCTGTGTGACTTTCGGTTCCCTCGGTACCGATAATTAACGAGGCGCGCGAGTTTTATTATGCGCACGCGAGAACGGGGGCGGCTAAGAAATTAATTCCCCCTGGTTGGGCTGTCATAGTCGGATCGATAATTCCGTACGTGGCCGAATAAATCGGTCGAACGCGTTTCAAACGCGCTTTTTCAATGCCCGCCGACAATTAAACATGATAGAAATCTTGACAGGATATTCCGTTTGAACGTTCCGTTCTGCTATGAAGACGCCATTTCCTTATCGAGATCGATTTATCTTTCGATCCGACAGCGGATTTTCTCTTTCTTTCTTTTCTTTTTTTTTTTTCTTTTTGTCTTCCTCTTATCGATCGTTCCGCGAGTTCCACCGATTTTTCATCCGACGTTTCGTAATTCCATGTCATTTGTATGCTAATGTCGAACGAATTAATCACGCGGAATTAATCGCTCCATTGAACGCTCCGATTTTCGTGCTTTCTGTAACTCTTCGATTGTTTCGGCTCGAACAAATTGGCGAAATGTATGGTGCCGGACGCCACGATGGAATTGTTGAAGTGTATCCGTGGAAAAACAGCGCGCTCGTTGAAAATTATTGTGCGCCTCTCGCGAGGGAGAGAAACATTATCTAAATTTGCGAATTAATCACAATAGACTTGCTGAATTTCATTAATGATACTCTTACGAGATTATAAAAAAATGATTATTATTATCATATACTATTCATACGATATTATCGTAACGTATTACCGCAATTAGTATATAAAAGGATTTAATTGTTAAAAAGCTCACGGTTACTTTAAAGTGATATTTATAAACGAAGAAATCCACAACAGCCGCGTTTCCAAGTTTTATGAACTTGAATTATAAACATTCGCAATTCTTACCGAAAGGTAATTCTTAACAAAATTACTTCAATAATTACTGCAATATTTTGATATAACCTGCAATTCAATCTTCCCAACATTCATCCATCTCGAGTCGTGTCGATTCTCGATGACGCGACGACGAGGAGCAACAAACGTCTTCCACGGTGCGCTCTATCGACGCCGGTAACGTTTACTTACCACCGGAAGACTAATTAACTGCGAAACTGATTCGCGCGAATTTCCGTTTGACGCGCTGGAAGACACGTGGCTCGATGCATCACGTCTTATTACGAGCACCACGAGCGAGTTGCGCTCGTTTATCGCTACCAGCGTTCATTTATGCGTCGCGATGCGCTTTTAATTACCAAAGAATTATCGTTCGGTGGTTGCAACTATCGCCAAGGCGAAGTCGAAGAGTTCGGCTGTTACGGCTGTTATCGTAATCTCTTTATTATACTCCTGCGGAAGCTCGAACAAACGAGAGGGCATTAAATTCGCGTATCGAGCGCAGTTGCGAGCCTATGTGTGTGTGTGTGTGTGTGTGTGTGTGTGTGTGTGTGTGTGTCGCGAGAATTTTTAATCTCGCCTCTCACTCTCGTTCGATTTACATCCTATGTATTTTCGAGATATTTTTGCGAAACTGGAGAACGACATAGAGTTCGTGCGAATTTTTGAACGCGTTACGTGTTTTCACCAAGTGTTCACCGGAGGATTTTACCCTGGAAATTCAGTCTGGCGAGTTTTCGTTAATTGTTGAAAAGGACACGTACGCGCGCGCGCATACGCTCGTAATTGTACGGGATTTAAAAAAGGAGAAATCAAGGAAGGATCCAGCCGGACGATTATTTTCCTCACTCGCGAGTTGCGCGAAGTGATAAAAATAATTTTAACGAGCGGCAGGTGCCGGTTCGAAGCGGCGAACACGGAAACGTATTATAGAAACGAGATATTCACCACGCGTATTTCCGCTTGTCCCGGATAAATTTCTCGCCCTTATCGCCAGCCACGCTAAATAAATATTCCACTTAACGCGTGCTTTATCGCGGATAATCGCGACTCGCGACGTACGTGCCGCGGTGATACCGTCGAGAATAATATTCCTCTCGTTTCGTTTCCTTTCGTCTCGAAGTCGAAGTCCCAGCCGCGTGCGACAACATGGCAAATTTTCCTCAAGTAACAGGGAAACTTCTCGATAAACTTCGGAGAGCGATAAATTACCGATCGAGAGGTGTATGGAAAAGTTTCGCGGTCCGCGAGCAACTTCTCCTTTTTCGAGAGTACGAGAGAGGCGTGATTAATAGCGGAATTATTCACCGAAGTATGATACTTGTGTCAAGGAAATTAATATAGTGCACGTTTTTTAACACTGTCGAGTTACACGGTCGGTAAAATGAATACAAATTTTTAGTAAAAATTTTTTTAGAGGAAATTCAACTAAATAATGGTACAGCATGCTGTTCAATACGAATTAGTAGAAGGGAAAATTAGAAAACAGATATAGCGCACACAAATTGCATATTATGGGCAAAGTATTCGCACAAAATATCATCGTATTCTTGATGTATCAAAACAAAATACGATGATATAAATTGACTTGAACTGAATTATACTTTCGTATAAAATACTAGCAATATAATTTTTTGTAGTTCTGCAATAAATTGACAATGAATTTTTAGTAAAAACTTTTAGTAGAGAAAATTCAACTGGATAATGGTAAAGTATGCTGTTCAATACGAATTAGTAGAGAGAAAAATTAGAAAACTGACACAGCGCACACAAATTGCATGTTATGGGCAAAATATTCGCACAAAATATCATCGTATTCTTGATGTATCAAAACAAAATACGATGATATAAATTGACTTGAACTGAATTATACTATTAGTAATGTAATTTTCTGCAGTTCTGCAATAAATTTACAATGAATTTTTAGTAAAAACTTTTAGTAGAGAAAATTCAACTGGATAATGGTAAAGTATGCTGTTCAATACGAATTAGTAGAGAGAAAAATTAAAAAACTGACACAGCGCACACAAATTGCATATTATGGGCAAAATATTCGCATAAAATATCATCGTACTCTTGATGTATCAAAACAAAATACGATGATATAAATTGACTTGAACTGAATTATACTTTCGTATAAAATATTAGCAATGTAATTTTCTGTAGTTCTGCAATCAATTTACAACGAACGAGCAAACAAAAAAAAATGAGCAAAGAGAACATTGGCCGCTATTTTCTTGCAACGGGGGAAGTCATCGTCCTCTCGTTTGGTATTCGTTTTTCATTCGCGTCTCGGTGAAAAGCTGGAGGAAAGGCGTTTTCGAAATCCGCGAGCGAGTCGCACAGCTGACGAAGGTCACCGAGAGAAAGTAAAACGTAGCTGGTTGTAGCACGTTTTTACTACTATTTCCTTGACGAGCCGCGGTATCGAGCGCGTTACAATCCGCCATGGTCTCGCGCTGCCGATCTGCCTTCTACGCGCGTCTACACGCGCGTGTGCGTCCGTTTCAGCTATTACATATGTGGAACACGTTTGTTCATACCGCTGACTATATTTAGAAGTTTCTCGAAAGCGAACGTAACACGGTTGAACACCGTCCACAAGGAAAAGCACCGCGAAATCTGGAGTAACGCTCCGTTTCTGTACACCGTGTATACTGTAAACTGTAAACGCGTGAACGAGCGCTATAGCTTCATCAGCTTGGATCGACGTCACCACTTGTAAAGTCAGTTGTTTACGAAAATACTTGCACGCCCGTAGAAATATTTCGTGGATCCATCTTTTACGTGCACGAAGTATTCCGAGGTACTTTACGAGTAGATTGAAACTTTTATTAATTTTTTATGCAAATTTCAACAATCGCAGATTTCAACTCGCGAAAGCATTCGTGCGTCTTGTATAACAGAAACTTCGTATGAATGCATTATTATGCGTTTCGTTGACACTTTAATGTGAATTCGACTGTCACGATAATACACTGGTCAAGTTTAAAACAGATCTAGAAATATATACTGAAATAACTAGATGTTCAGCATCCCTTGATCGCGGTGATTCTATATGAGAAAGTAAAATTTCCCTTTTACATTCCTGAAAAGAATTAAATTTGAAAATCAACTAACATGAATACGCAAGTATTGACAAGTGTTACATATGTCAATATATTAATGAACGTTCATTCATTGATAAAGTCTCTGCCGATATCTCTGCCGAAGGTCAGCGTTGAATTAATTTGAAAAGGAACAAATCGTACGAGAAAAAGGGGAAGAGAAAAATATATGACGAAGGTCAAAGTCGTAAGGTTCGCGGAGCATGTTGCATGTCAAGGACCTTGTCACGTTGCAACCCAATGGGATCTGATAAGATTCCCGGGGGAGCGGGATAGGGTACCCTCTTTTGTCGGCTCCCTTTTTATAACAATTTTTTACGAGAACGGCCAAGCCAGCTTCTGCGAATGCTATTGGTTAGGGACGCGTATAATCCACGGTTGGCCATGGTTTCACGGAACTCCCAATGACAAAGGAGCAGTCACATAACCTGCAAAATACGAGAAGACCTTACGTAGTGCTCGCTTCCTTTCTCCTCCTCTAATTATACTGTTGGATACAAGAAAGGATCCAGAGCGACCGGTGAAATGCATATTAATATTCCACATATGCATACATTGTATCAGTATGATAAAACTCACATTTGTATTCTGTATTAGTTTTGCATTAGCATACAGTGAGGAGCATGTAAGCGAACTGGTAATTACAAAATTCCTCACTGATGTTAATATCAATGTGTATAAGAGACATGCTCCGTTTCGTACTATTAACGTGAATAGATACACGTTCTTCATTTTTCTAACTTGATTTATCATTCGATGTTGAGGTTATAATTATCATGAAAAGATAAATGGCTACAATAAATAGACTACATTGTATGTATTTATATTCAATTACTCTTCAATTTACAATTGTTAAACTATCATCTTCGAATGCATGATTGTGGTATAATTATTATAAGACGATATATTGCCTGTCAAATACATCGAGAACGATTGTCATTTGCAATAAATCTCTGGCGGATTTTGTTAAAAACACGTGCTACATGTTAGAAAAATAGATGCCACGGAGCATCATCTCTTTTCATCACCTGTACTTTCATGCTACAAAGTAACGTAACATTTTACGAGGAAAATGTGTCAAGTTGACATAAGGGACGGACGAAGATGAAAATTAATTTTTCAGCTGCTTGCAACGAGAAATATTAAACTTACTACTAAAAGGTATACAATTTTTATAAAAATCGTTGAAAAAGAACAGAATAAAATTTATCCCGATTATGCAAAGCCGTATTAAAATGCGAAAACGTTATTATTTTAAAAATCAATGTAAATATCGGTGAGTTATTGAAAGATTCAGTTGGGAAAATTGAGAATATTGTGCAAAATACTGAATCGGTGAATATTTCTCGTTACAGGCAACTGAAAAAAAGTATTCGTGACGTTAACATTAATCGTTTATATTAATTTACGTTTGTTCTTTGCGCACCTCAATATTAACACTAATGAGAAAGAACTCATTCCTCAAACTTGTGATTATCGGTTCAGTTATCGGCTCTTCATTGTACAGCACATTAATAGAACGCGTAATTATTTCATATTCTTTAATATTAACAATGTAATGTAGATTATTAAGAAGAAATGAAGTGGAAATGATCAAGAAGAGAAGAGATAATTTCTTAATAATTAAATAGACTCTGTGATAGCTTATGGTATTACGACAAGTATCGGCAAAGTCCTTCCAACAACGACGTGTCCTTGAGCTCGCCGAATTAATTTCGTCAAATTATCCTGGATACTACGCAAGAAATAGAAACCGGGCATCGAGAGAGAGAGAGAGAGAGAGAGACGACACGACTTGACAGTCGATCGTGTTCGACTCGAAGGTAAAAGTAATTCACGACGAATGATTTGCGAGGGGGAATCTCGACTACGGAGCGGCAGAAAGTGACTCAATGTGCGATCATGGGGGCCGACTTTCGAAAAAGGTGATCTCGGTATCTGTGTCACGTGGTGTTACATAGAGAATTTTAGGCACGCCTCGATCCGGTTGCGTCAACAGGTATACAAAGTGTATACGGGTCTCGAGCAGCGCGATTCAATTTCTATTCAATCGCTATTCCACGTCCATTCTCTAATTAGACGAGCTCGTCATGGCGCGTTATCGTCGTACAGCCTCGTAGGTCATTCAGAATTTTCGACGTTTTACATTTTTTCTCAATACGTTGGTCATCGGCATTTTGTTCCTATAAATATTTCAGAATATTCGAAATATGATGAATATCGTCACTATTTAATAATAATTAAATTGACGTTATGCAAAACACTAGTCAAAGGATCAAAGGGCCTGTAGGTCACTCAGAATTTTCGATGTTTTATATTTTTTCTCAATACGTTGGTCATCGGCATTTTGTTCCTATAAATATTTCAGAATTATCGAAATATGATGAATATCGTTACTATTTAATAATAATTAAATTGACGTTATGGCCGTGTTCATCTCGCATTCTTTTCCTCCGATTAATATCAGCGAATTCTAATATGTTGAAATCGAACCATGAAAGGAAGAAAAGATTCCGAAGAGCCTTTCATTCAGATTCTATTAATTTGCTGAAATTGTATTATAACGAATGTTATAATATATTATTGAAAATGAAGGATATACTTTCATTGCACTTTTATTACAATATAATACTTTAAATATTCCATCTCGCTATGCAAAACACCGGTCAAAGAATTAATATTACGAAATTACGTTCAGATCTTTCAATTTACAGAGTACAACAGAAAATAGTATCGTAATTATATTCGTGAAAGATGTTTCCTTTTGCATTTTCAGTAAGTAGAAATAAGATTGAAACGATCGTGAATGACTGTAAAATTCAATAGCCGGGAATTATGCGAGCTCGCGAATAATTATACCGCGAGTTACGAACGTCATCGACGAGTTAAAGATAGCAATGAGCAAGCTAGTCGCGAGGCGATCCTTGCTGTCAGATAAACAATAAATCTTGACGATAATCGAGGATCGGCGAAGGTGACGAGATCTAGAGCGAAGGCGTTGCTCGATTGTGTGCAAATTGGAAATAGCGGTTGCCGATACGTGAGATACATGCTCTATTTTCGTGTTTGCTTCTATTGGAAAATTCACGTCGATCGTTTGGTCGTCTGTTTTTCAAAATTGCAACCTTGGTAAACATCAATTTCATCATCCATCGTTCCTTTTTTCAAGGATCTTCTTTGTCACGTTCGTTATACGTTTTTGGCGACAATCTGAATAAGTTTATTAAAAGGCTCTTGTAGATTCTCCGCTTACTTAGAATTATACCAATAATAATCGTAATAAATATTCCTCGATTTTAAAAAAGTGTTTGTAGTAGAAATGTGTATATATTTATGTTCAACTATTTTCCCATAATTTCCTCCAAAATATAATAAGTACCTTGTCGAGAAGTTCGATATATTCTCCGAATACGTCATAAATTTAAGAGAAATGCTATAAACACTTTCAGTTCATTTCAATTTTCTAAAAACTGTGAAATCCTGAGACTGCAGACGATGCAATGATAATAGGCAAATATTTGGAAAATTCTTTCGCAATTCTAATGTTAGAGATATAAATCGATTGAAAAACTAATCGATTCTCAATGTTGACTGAACTCTGTATTTTGCATTCGAAAATCATCCGTACGCTTGTTTGTTTCTGTTCCGCGACGAAAATCACGTCGAGTGCCTTGAGTGGTCTTGAGTGTATTTTCAAAACTTCTTTCACTTGCCCGTTTGCCGCAACTTCGAAAAACAGCAATCTCGTTTCATCACCGCGGCTGAGTGTATTCCTCTGTACGCGAGATTTTTTTTTCTTCTTTTTTTTTCTTCATCTCCGCTTCTCTTTATCTTGTCTTCCAGCGTTCCGTCGTTTCATTTACGCGTTAACGCTTTCTTGCACCTTGAGCGTGCTCCTCGTTTCGACGGCGAAACGACTCATCAGACGTGAGAACGAGATATCACCACCTCCGGACTTCAGAGGGTCTGAAAACTTCTCCGGTTTCTGTTTTATGTTTGTATCTCGTGGTGCAGGTATTACCAGGCACCCACGCGAATATCGAGCTCTCTCTCTCTCTGTCAGTAGTTGTTTTCTTGTTATTTTCTACTTTCCGTTGCAAGCAATGTAACAATTCGGTCTGATGTTCTCGCATTCTTCTCGTTTGGGTGGTTTCGAAACTTACTCCTAATTTCTATTGTAATTTGTTCCCGTTTGAAATTTCTTTCTATCGCATTGCGCGTATGATAGATCTATTGACGCTAGACTTGTTGATGTGAAAAACTTGCATCGTGGTGCGTGAGTCATTGCGTTTGAATATTACGAGTCTTTATTTGCTGGATGGATTATTCGTCTTTCGAAATATCGAAGTATCACATTATTTGTTCAACGCGTGCCTTGGTCAATTTCGCAACTGTAAAGCGAAATATATTTGTCGTTAATGAAATCGAAAGAAAAAAAGACACGACGAATATATTTCACGGCATGGCCAATAAAAGAAAATTGAATTGGATGTCACGGTACATAATTCCCATTAAAATCGCGTGTAATTTTCGTTAAAATGTTTTGGCCGTGCTGCGCGACAACAGACACCTACAATTAAAATACTCTGTGCAAGGGAATATGAAGCGTGTGTACACTGAGTGTAGAATTGTGATAAATATTCCACGATGGACGTACGATCAACGTCACATCAACTAAATACCAGCAGAAAATACTCCCTGAAGAGGAATAATAATCAGAAAAGATATGACAAACACGTTTCACGGCACGGTCGATAAAAGCGAATTGAGATATGTAGTAATTTCCATTAAAAATTCAATGTCACCGAAAATTCGATATCGTTCAGAAGAGGATTTCGCTCATTAACGATAAAGACGAGAGGTATCTCACTCTCAATTATAGAGCGACGAACGTGTCGGAATCAAAGCGCGGAGAACCCTTTTACTTTGAGAGTAAAGCGGCTCTCGGCTAAACGCCTCGGTTTCTCGGAAACGCTTACATATCCTCGAAAATACCTCGAAGTCGGTTAATATACTTTCGAACAAGTGCGCAGAAAGGGACGCAGGTGACGGTTAAGTGGTCCCCTTCGACTTCTGACACCGTTCGCGATAAAACGTTTAATCGCGCGATTTCAATCTCGCTGACGCGGCGTTCGATTTTCGAAATTTCTACTGCCCGGGTGTACCTCGGAATAGCTTCAGTTTCCAGGGAAACGTTTTTTCAAACGTTTACGTTAGTGAAATATTTCTTGTTGTAAGGGAACGCACTGTTCATCTAGTGTCGGAGGATTTTGTATATCCTTTCGATGGCTTCATAGACACAATGCGAGCCATGTAATACTGTACGTTAATGAATAAAACGAGGTTTAGTTATAGGCTTGTACAGAATTAATTAACATTATTAATTTAATAAGATTTGGTAATACAGTAAGAAGAAATACTCAATAAAACACAAAATACAAAATACAAAAGAAAAAAAAAAGTTGAATACATGTATACGTAAATCTACATCCATCAAAACAACGAAGTTTAGTTATAGGTTTCTACAGAATTATTAATTTAATAAGATTAAATAATACAGTGAGAAGAAATACTTTACTCTTTCTCTTTGACTGGTCCGAACATTTACAATTAATCTTTGATCAAAAAAAGAAATAGTTGAATATATGTATACGTAAATCTATTATACATCCATCAAAACATCTACGAAGTTTAGTTGTAGGCCTCTACAGAATTGACATTATTAATTTAGTAAGATTAAATAATACAGTGAGAAAAAATACTTTAATTTTCCTCTTTGACTGGTTCGAACATTTACAATTAATCTTTGATAAAAAAAAGAAAAAATAGTTGAATATATATATATATATATATATATATATATATATATATATGTAAATGTACATCCAGGATGATTAATATTTGGTTTACTTTTAAGTGACAGTTGACTAACATCGACTTAATTTTGTTAATGAAATTTAGAGAGAACGTAAAATCTAATTAAATACTTCACTCTCTTCCTTTTCTCTGCACTCAGCAGTACAATTTCTAATTCGTCGCAAGGAGGATCGGTTTGGCCACACGCTCGCGAGAGAGACCCTAGTCAGTGATTTATCGAATCGAAGTTTTCGTCGGCACGTGGCAACACTTGTTCACGAAGCTGATCATTCACAACTGGCTAGAATCCTTTCCACGTTGATCGCTTTTTCTCCTCTCGACCACCAACCTATCAACATCCTGTTCCGCTCGCCTTCCTTTTTATTTTTCTTTCTTCATGTTCGCCAGCCTATACCACTCTGAGCATCGCCTCTCTATTTTCTCTAGCTCGTCTCTGCTGTCATGTTTCGCTCGTTGTTTTTCGGCCTACTTTAAGTAGTACGTAGAAGCTCCGCATTGAATTCTAGGGAGTAGATTCGGACGTTCATAGACGGACACGCGTGGTTTCACGCCAGGAAAATAACGTAATTTATTAAAAATTGCACGAGCTCGCGTTCTATCAGTTTGTATGATTGAACGTATTGAAATTATTTTAGGAAAACCGCAGTAGATTTGGATGTTCATGGACGGACAATGCACTTTCCAGCAGGGATTAGAATTTAATCCATTAATTTTATTTATTTTATTTTATTTAATTAGTTGAACTCTACGGTGAAACGGACGTTCACAAACGAACTCATGTAGCTTACCTCTTACGTAAGGATAAAAATGTGTGCGCTAAAAATTTGCAGTTCGCGTATAAATAACAAAATTGTAATTGGAGTTCACATTGTACCAGTTCTGAATACTGAAGCACTATAGTTTATCATATATTTAAGGGACTCGCAGTAGAAACAGATGTTCATGGACGGACACGCCTCTCAGTATTGAATGTAAACGAGAGGATGCAAATTAGAAATTGCTAAAGTACTGACTCGTATTAATGTGTATAATTATTGTGAATTTCATACAGACTTTATAACTTAACAATTTAAAAGAAGAAGAAGCTATTTCGGTTGTTGCGAAACGAAACATTCATAGACAGACGTGTATCTTAACATCAGACAGAAATAAAGAATGGATCAACTATCGTGAAATTGTTTATCTGCGAATTTCTCGAATAAGTATCGCTATTTATTATTCGTATAGAAAAGAAGAAATATCAAGTGACGTGCGATTTAATTTACTCTACATTGATATTATTGATCGTAATTTTTGATAAAACAGAGCTGTTCTCTTCGGATAAATTATTGAAACTTACCTCTGTCGTCGTATTTCTGTGGAATTATACTTCGTCAAAAGCAGACTTCAATCTTCAGCGAAACACCAGAAATCGCACGAACAACACGCGGAACGTCATCCCTGGTAAGAAAAAAAAAAAGAAGGAACCAGTGTCATCGCGTCGCTATCACGACACCGACATCGCGGAACAAATGAAAGCATTTCTCAATTAGCGGCGAACTAGAATCTCGTAATTTAAATTCACAGCCGTCGCGAGGTCCACGTGAGAGGGCGTGCAAGAATGCGGGCCCGTAATCTTGACGGTATATCAAAGAAATGAAAAGCACCGGTGTTTTCCCCTCTCTCTGTTTCGCGAACTCATTCAATTGTATCCTCATCGATAATACTTGACGCCGAAACAGAAAAATGAAAAAGACAATATTTCTTCATTGAGAAGAAAAAACTCTTCTAAATTAAACCAATTAAACGAGAAATATAAAAACTGTAAATAACGATGTATCGATGTGTTCGAAACCAAGACCGAAAAAAATGAAAGGAAAGCAATATTCCATTGGAAAGGAAAGATAATCAAGGATAACAGACGTATCTGTGTGTAACGAATGTGAATTGCAAACTATTTACAAAACGAACACTGAAAATGAAAATAGAAGTGTAGCAATCGCGATAGCGGGGAAATGTTACATTCTATGAAACAATTTGGAAAAGGCAAATTGGAGAAACGAAAGTTTTTCGAAATGAGCGAGAAATAAACCACGAATCACAATATAATGCCCGTAACGACACAAAGAATCAAGAACAATATCTCGTGCCATTTATTTACCAAGAGTGAGAAACAGCTGTGTATCGCAATCTGTATTATCGCACTGAAAATCGCGAGAATGAAAAAAATGAGGAATGAAGAACCCGCTCGACGCAGGAGACGACTGAGAGCGACTGAGAGTTTGATGGAAACTTCTTGGAGAAGTCGTCGAATGATTTGAAATTGGGATTGTCCCGCCGGTGCAAAGAGAGCGAGACGCGAGACCGGCGGTGGACAGTGATCGTAGGCGCGCGCGGCCAGACTGACTTCTCTCTGCTCGTCCTCTTTCCCTCGTAGCTCGTACGCCGAGCGTCGTCGCCGTCGGCGTCGTCGTTCCATTCACAGCCGGCGACGCTGCTTCGACGCGGTGATATGTTGCCCGGGCGCATGAGCACAAAGTGATTCGGAAAAGGGGGAAGGCCGCGCGCGGTGTACTCGACCGATTGGATTGTTCCTTTCGATTGCCTGGCAATTTTGTCAAACCCTCCTCTCCCGACCGTCGTTCTCTCGACCCACTCGCGTTCCCCTAAAATCAAAAGATCCGTCTCTCCAGCTCTCGGACGAAATATGAAAAAACGAACGCGTCTCGTCAGCGCGTTGAGTTTTGTTCGTTTGACTCGGCATCGCGAGAAATTTTCGAGGAAGCTCTTTTATCATCCATCGAGGAAGCATCAGGGATCGGATATAATGCTTCGATTTGTCGACGATTTAAATTGATAAAATTTTGAAATCTGGATGTTGAGCGAAGTTCTTGGAACTTGTTTTTTCGTAACTCCAACATTTAAAGTAGAATTTGGTAGAATGTAGATCGATTGAGAGAAGATTTTCGTTGAGATTTTCTTAAACAGTTATTAAACAGTTGTGATTAACATTGATACGATGAATAATTAATGATTAACAATGATGATAATATTCTACAATATTTTCTATTCCCATTTTTGTTTCAGGTGATTTTTAAAAGAGTGTTTTTTCTTTTTATTTGTGTTGTGTGGTAATTTTTTAAATTATTCGTGTCAGTGGCTCTGATATTTCTAACATTACGGGATAAAGAGCGTGTCCAATTCTAGATTAAATTAAATTCCTCCGTACAATCGCGATGTCAACACTGCTAACGTTCGCTGTTCTCCAAAAAGAGAGATGAAAATTTATGGCTTTCCATTTGTACCGATCTGCTGGAGCGCAGAAACTCTAGCGAATTGAAAGCGAACCACAACCCGGATGGAAATAAAAATTCATGCTCGATGTTCCGCGAGAGTTGCTTCCTTGGCAAATTTCCTCGATCCTCGAAAGTCTCGTGGTTGACGCAGGACTCTCCCAATTTTTCTCCTCCCCTTTTTTAAAATTTTATAAAATTTGTACGATTGACGAATAAAAAATTTTAAGATTGACATCTCCTCTTTGCAACGATTAAAATCTGTCGTGCGATTTTATTAAACCTTGATAACAATTCGATAAATCCTAACATTTCGTCATCGAACGCTAATATTCAAAGTTTAATGAAACGGCAAGAAAAAGTTGTAGATACTAAGAGATCTTTGTAAAAGAAATTTCAATTTCCAAGTTCATGCTGGATCTGGCGATGAAACAAATTTTTCACTGTTTTTAGAAGCTGTTTTTGAATTTTTGCAATTCGCCTCGGTTTTTGCAAACCTTAGGATTATCAACGAATCATCTTTTGTCACGAAGTTATAACAGTTTGAATTATCGATCATTTTTCGATCATGCTTTTCATCGTATTTTTGTATGTTGTAAAAAAGCACCGTGTGCGAAATTTCTCGTAAATGCATAAAAATCAGCAATCTATTATCCGTACATCGTTGTGATAATTATTCGTCATTATTCATAGAAAAAAATTTTGTGAAAAGAAATCGTGAATAGAAATTGCATAATGTAACAGTATGCATCACTGTAAATTGTTGCCGTGACTTTCCCGAAAAAAATATCTCAAACAGAAGTTGATCAGTTTTCCACTCAGCGACACATTGCAATATAAAAATTTTTTTCTAACAAATAACACTGTGTAGTTTCGATTTTATAGTATTGTGACCAACATAACGAATTCAACGATCTACCATTATAAAACGCATTTCAGTGATCATCTGTAATGTCTTAGAAAGAAAACGTGAGGACCGAGTGCATTACGCTTCTACCTGGGACAAACAAATCTTCGCGTGGGCCAGATTACAGGTGAAATATTCGCCCGACAGCTGTCGCATATTTTAAAATCATAAGAGGTAGTTCTAAAGCACCGAAGACGTGGAAAATACGAATTTACGGTTTCTATCTTCGTTGCTCCATTAAACGTCGTCGTCGAAGAAAAACAAAAAGATAGAACAAAAAGAGATAGAAATCTCTTCGTTTTCAGCGATATCCGAGAGTGTTCCCGTTTTTTTTTTTTTTTTAACAAAGTAGAAAGAGAAACGTGATTAATCGATAGTTTCCGGTGGTTAGATTGTTAAAGAACGATCGAAGAATAAAGTTGTTTCGTCTGTTTTTAGTCTCTCGATTTTGGAATTGATTTCGAATTTGATACTAAATGAAAGCTGGATGACATGAAACACCAGGAAATTTTCACAGTTTATCCGATAATAATTTCTTGAGATATTTCTTTCAAAGAAGTCCCTATCAATTAAAGCATTTTTCTTGCAAAATGTTGTATTATTTTGCAGCATATAGGTACAAGTATAGAAACGGTATCCCTGATGACGTTAATTTTTCTAATATTTACCATGCATTTTTAACGCTTTTGATAATAAAATACGCCGCCAAAGCTGCAGACAACATTCATTTTCAGAGACATTTGACAGATAATCTTATATCTACAATTTCGAACGTGAACGACTATAAGATAACTTATACTTGAATTAATCCATGAACAAATGCTTGTACATAGAATATAAAAAAAATAGAATAAAGTACAAGATAATAGAATATAACATAGAATTTGCATGAATCTTACACGCAATCAAATAGAAATTCATTCTGTTCATCGTTGGTAAAAGAATTTATTATTTAATTCAGCTGTTTGTCGTCGTTCGTTCTAAGCATGAATTCTGTTTATTATTGGCTCAATTTGACGCCGATCAAGGAGCAAATTAAATTGGAAAAAGCAAAAAAATGAGGGACAGACGAGGGTTAAATCTTGATGTCACGATAGACGAACGGACGAAGGGGAGAAAGACAGAGTACGATACTCCAGACTGATAACCCTCTTTTTTTCGCATCGTCGGCCGATTACGCGTTACGCAAGTGCGTAAGAACGCGCGGAACTCGCGCGTGACTTGCTTTGGAGAAAGGTGCGCGCAGGGACAAACCCACGTCGCGAAAACGTACAGCGACAAACGACAAACGAAAGTTCAAGAGATCGATAGTAAGGAATTACGACGAAGTCTCTTCATTGTTCCAACGTTTCGATCCTTGTTTTCCCGACTTGACTTCGTGTCAAATTGGCACAAATGACAGAAGAAACAGATCAATATCCACAATGACGGGATGAATAATTAAATTTGAAAATTTCTCTCTCATTCGACTGAATTTCTATTTCTATTTAGTCGCGTGAATCTGACGTTGAATCAATGTTACGTTATCTCTATAAGTTACGTATGTATGTATGAGGCGACGTCATATCTATTTTCTCCAGTTTTATCTAATGTTATGGTCATTTGTTTTAGGCTTGTTGTATCATCTTCGATGATATGCTAGATATAATAACAACGTGGATAGTTGAGGAATTTACAGCACTCATCGAGAAGAGTACAAATGTCTAATCAACATACGTTCTAAGATTCTCCTCATATCAAATCAATTTTTATTATCCATATGCGTTACACATCACGACTGTCTTCACAATACATCGAATATATAATCGACGACGAACGAAGCAAGTTACAAACAGAATATCAATTTAAGACTCTGTTAAACGTGCTTTTTTCACCAGTTTGTCATACTGAATATTATATCTTTAATGATATAACATTAAGTATTTACTGTATATTATGTAGTAATAATACGACGTTAAATATTTATTATATATATATATATATATATATGAAATAATATGATGTTAAATATTTAACAGATTATTGACGTTCAGGTTCCCTTAATTTTCTTTTCTCTACTGTACATCGCAGATTCACACGTTTCGTCTTATCGTCTACTTTCACGTAACTGCACGGTCCCTGTTTTAATATTTGGTCCTTGGACAAAGATCTAAAATTTTCAAGGAAACTTCGAGAATCGCGTGTGTACTTTTAACCGGAAATTGGGGCTCGTATCGTCCCAACGAGGGCGAGATTTATCGCGAGTGTCTTCTCGTGGCTCGATGGTTAGTTGGCTGGGCCCCTCCTAGTTTCTTTAAACGTCTGACCGATGAAATTTACTGCAAGGAGCCGCCTCGTTTCTTGCCCAAAGAAGAGTAACGCTCTCGCTCGTAATTAATTTTTATTTCGTCTGTAACTTTCCAACGATAATGACCGAAGAAAATCGGAAGAATCGGCAAATAAAGAAATGAGAAAAGGGAGAAGTTCGATTTTGTATTCAGTCCAGTGAGACGGTTGAACTTAGAAGCATAACTGAATCAGTAACTATTAGATTTCGCGTAAGTCATTCCTCGTTGTTATCTAATATTAATTGCATTTTGCTAATTTTGAAACGCTGCTACTGAAACGTTTCATAAATTGTTGCGCCATTTCTATGATAGAAATAAGCACAGACGTGTAAATATTTCTACACATTTCGTATAACCGTATAGAAAAATACATCGTACGTATGTGTGCGGTATATCAATTAGATCAATAATTATTTTCAATATCGAGTGATTCGCACGAGTAGAAAACTTTTTTTAACAAAAATACCTATAAAAGATGAGCATTTAACAAAAAAAGAAAAAAAAATGAAGACGAGATAGTTCCAAATTTCATTCAAAATTTCATTAAACTCTCATTTAAATATAAATAAAAAAAAACACTTCTGTACAAGGCAGTTTATCGTCAAAGATCGGAGAGAACAATACAACTATAAAATTATAACCAGATTAATTAATAAATATTAGAATGTTTCTCTTCACTTTTAACAACAACGAAGGCCCGCAACGTCATTCTAAACGAAGTAAACGAATGTTATGAACAATATTACGAATTTGTACAAAAAAACAAATATCAACAAATATCACCAAAGTATCAATCATTCGGCGGGCGTGAAAGTTCTTCTCGCAGCCATTCACGCCCTTTCACGCTCGATCGAGGTAAATCGCGCAGTTAGCATAGTAATCGCGTCTCCTATCGCTCGTGAGTGACGCGTCGTGAGTAAGGTAATGCCGTCGATGTGCACAAGATTCGCCGCGATTTTTCTACGGTGCCTCCTCGCCGAGGAGAGGAGCGGCTCTCGTCCTCGGGATCATTGTCGCGCGACCTAGTTTTCCGCGCGGCTAATTAAATCTTTTTTCTTTTTGCCCGGTCGGCTCCGATCGAAATCTGGCGAAGCGGGGTGGGACTGGCCATTAAACGCTCGTTACTCCTCGTTTTCGTGCCGATAGCGTCGTCGAAAATGCATTAAAAAAAAAAAGAAAAAAGAAAAGAACAGAAAAGAAAAACAGCAAATTCCGCCATCCCCATCTCGGGCGACCGTCGATCTCGTTATATCGGCGACAACGCGACCACCACGACGATCTTTCATCTCCCCCTCGGCTGCTTGATTGTTCTTCCATTCGATTAAACTGCTTCTTCTCCTTCTTTTTTTTCTTTTTTTTTTCGTTCTTTTAGTTTATTTCCATTTCCTTTTTTTTCCCGGGAAAGTCAGTCCTTCCAGTGCAATTCAGAGGCTTCTACGATTTTTATTTCTCATTGCTTCTGTTGCTATCCGTTACGATGAATAATTATTTTAGGTTAGAATGCGAATTTTATATGCGTTTGTAAGCTGAAAATATATTAATGTATATTACTTTAATTTATCAAGTAAGTATGAAATTTTATATGAAAAAATACTTAAATTAGAAATTATATTTTCTAATCTTACATTGTTATTAATAATATTAAATAAAAAATTCATATTAATAGTTTATATTTCATTATATTCATTGGTATTAATATATATATATTTATTTTATTTATTTATTAATGTTATTTATTTATTTATTAATTTCATTTATTTATTTATTTATTAAAGTATTTAAATAGCTTATATGTGAGCATAATACTGAAAATATTAATGAAATAAAAAATTTTTAAATATAAATCAATGAATTTTCTTTATATTGAAAATATAATATTTTAAATAAACGTTTTAAATATATATACACAAACGTATACCCTATGCGTATAACATACAGAAATATATAAAGTATTCGAAATATAGTATATTATAATTTACTTGAAAGCTCTGTCTCTTTAATTCTGTACATTAAATCTGCATTCTAATTATAATAATTGACTTTTCGTGAGAAGATATTGTCTAATAGTTGTGCAAGCACGTTTTCATATTTCAATTCCATAGGTTACGTACATGCGAGTTTACATTTTAACATGTTCCGTTTTATTTATCGTTTTCGAGGAATTGTATTGGGAGTGATAATTCATCGGTTTCCAATACAATGTTTGCCGACTGATACAGGTCAGGATGTTTCATAAATTTCAATACTTTTTTTTTTTTTTGGTTTAATCAAACGACTAGCGCTTCGCGTTTAAAAATCAATCGATACTAAATACTCGTCGCACTAAAGTTGCGCGCAACAAATTATCGGGAAGGAAAAAACTGTCGCGAAATAATAACCTAGTTATATTTAACGGCGAAAGAAAACAGTAGTAAGTTGAATGGTAGGGTCGGTTAAGCGTCGAAGATTAAGAAAAAAAAAAAAAAAAGAACAAGCAGACCTTCGGACAACATTCAACTTTGCGAGAAATACAACGATACGAAAGTCCATCGATCATGGGTATACGTGATCCGCTTGTTAAACAAAGCCGCTTCTCGAAAGATGGAATGAAGTTGTTGGTCGAACGAGACGAACGACCAGACGAAGAAGGAGACGAAGAGGTACGAAAACAAGAAAATCGAAATCGGCCATCGAATGAATGTGTTAAAATGTTCGAGTCGGTGCATATCGAATGTGCATAGCGAAATTTAAACGTAAGTGTGTTGAAATTTTCAATTAATTACGAAGCAACTATAATCTGATCTAGTATCTTTTCTATTCTAAGGAAACAAACAATATACATTGTGATCGTTGAAAACTTGTATTCCATACGTTTTTTCCACGAGTTTGTTTTTTCGATAATAGAGAAAGAATCAAATTAAGAAGGAACGTTTGTTTCTAAAAGTTGGAAAAAAAATAGAGGTTGTGGCAAATTTCGTGTCGAAAGACTTGATAGTTGAAACACGAATCGTTTCGACGAAGTATAAAAATATATATACTTATGTATAAAAAGTTTAGGAAACGAAGCTTTCCTTAAAATCGACAAATTGCTGGCTACATGGACCAATTACGTCACTTTTTCTTCTCTTCTGTATCTAATTTTAAACTTTCAACAACTGTCCCATGCTTCGAGTCATATTAATTAAAAAGATATATTCCTTTCACATTTTTCCTAATTATTATTATATAATCAACATCACACTGTACGTTACATTTTTTCCTACATTTATGCCTAACATCTCCTGAAATATTTGCTTCAAAGATGTATAATCGACGTGCAATGTTAAAACTTAAAGGGAGAAAACGAACAATTTAAATGTCAGAAGTTCAATAAATAACCTTTTCCTTTTTTTTTTTTACAAAAGGTTTTCGTTCGATCCTCGGTCCCAGCGGTTCCAGCGTTCTCACGTACGTAAAAATGCTCGCACGTTAATTTCTGTTCGTGGATGCACGCGTTAATACACGCACGTCCACGAATTCGCTGGCTTTCCGATCGCTATTACACCGGTAATTACACCGATTATCTGCGGGCGAGCGTGGCATGTCCCAGCCATTTTCAACGTAAATTACTCGCCGATACGTCCCTGCGTCGGCAAACAAATAAAAGAAATCGCCACATGAGCTCGTACGTGACCATCGAAAGGTTCTGCCCTTTTTACCGATACTTTCTCGACCGATACGTTCTTCGCCGTGGCTGGCTGCCGGCCAACGATCATTTTATTATCGCAGTTTGCAGCACGCGCCACTTCACCGGCCATAGTCACGTTGACCGTTAGTATTCCTTTAGAGGTTTGCCGCGGGGGTAGGTTAATAAATTCGACTGGTCGTGCGATCAGTTTGAATTCATGATATTGCAGCAACCATCGGCCATCCGTTAGAAAAATGGAGCAATGTGGAAAGGGGGGCGTGGGGAGGGGGGAAGCCGCTCGATCGAAAAATTTCTGGCTACGTCGGACTCGGCATCTCGTAAATATGACCGCAATTCGAAAAAGTGCTGCACGCGGAACAGCTCGTTTTAATTCCTGGGGAAATATTTCCCCGCTTAACGGGCGCCGATTTATTGCCACGTTAACCCAATAAGGAATTTCCAGCGAGGCGTAATTCCCGCCGCCTCGCAATTTTAGAAACCCGTTGAAACCACCGACCTAACTCTTTCTTCTTTTTTTTTTTTCTTTTTGCGCGTGAGAAGAGTGTAGAATTCGCACGACATGCAAAGATTTTTCAGAAATTAAATCTCGACGGCCAGTGGTGGAATTGTCATTTGGAATTTTCTTATACATTGTTTTCTCGAGTATTTTTTTAAATAAAGTAGGAGCGCTTAAGTAAAATTTAACTACAAGTTAAAGAGTTTATTAACTATTTCTTTTTAATTAATTCATATACTATAATTTTGTTAATTGTTGAAGTGTTACGTATGCGTGTGTCAATAGTTTATGTATTACGATACATGGTGTCATAATGTTCATTAAGACAACGATAGAATTATCGTTGAATATCCAGAGAAATCCATTTGAATTTCAAGAAATGTTCATCAACTTTGTACTCTTGAGAGAGAAAAATTGAATTGGAGTACTTACATTCTGTAATAAAAGAAAAAGAGAGAAACGTAATAAAAGAAGAAGAGAGAAACTATTAATGTATACGTGTGCAATGCTGCACGTGATTTACACTTGTACATATAGCTAACTGTACATAACTTAAAAATTATTCTCAAATCCTTCAGTTTCACTAAAATCTTGCAAAATTTACGAAAATCGTAAATGGTCCAAATTCAATAGGTCCAAGAACTGCACATATATTTTTTTCTAATTTCTATTGTCCTTCTTTTTAGAATTTACCAAGAGAACACGTACGTAGAAGTTTGGCATCCGATTCTCGCGGCAAAGTGTCTCGACCAACAAAATTATCGACATGACTAAAGCTCCGAAACGCTATTAAAGGTGCTCGAATGACACCTGTTGCTCCACACCGAGTTTCGGGCAGAAATTTCGGCGCGAAGTCGGCCCGTTTTTTCCGATGCATTTTTCTTTTTTTTTTTTTTTTACGTCGCTGTAAATATTTCACCCGGATAATTATAACCTGGCCGCGATCGTTCACAAACGTCATTTTACGAGAATCACACGCATGCGTGTACACGTATTCTACAGTAATTCTGCGGTCAAGTAAAAAAATTGTCGAATCCTCTGTAGTCTAGAAAATTAATTAGGCAAGCTGTAACGTTTCGAGAGAGACAAAGATTTGTCTGGGAAAATACAACGTCATATGCACCAGTCTGATAAACTAGCTATGTACAATTAACCGATTATTTTTTTCTTCGGCGACTAAACGAAATTCTGGTTGTGGAGAATTAGTTTTCGCGATGCTAGCATCTCTTTCTGTCCTTGTTTTGCGAATTTTCCACGTATGAAAAGGCCCGAGCCGATTGTATATCTGCGGGTTCACGTAGTTTCAAAAGTTATTTAATAAGGACCCTTCGACGGCTGATGGCTAGACGAAACTTTCGCCCATTCTTCGGTCACGAATGCCTCTTCTTTATGTTTTCTTACGATGAGAATCCTTTCCCGGGAACGAAAGTCACGGGCGAGCTTGATTAAAACTTCTCCCGTCTCTTTTTTTTTTTTATTCTTTTTTCTTCGGGTGGGGAAAGACTTGTCATTTACTTTTTCTTTTTGTTATTAAATGCAAACGGTCAGCGACGAATACTAACAGAAATTGAATTTGGAATGGAAGTTTTACGTTATGAAATTTTTGTGAATTTTTATTTCTTTCTTTTTTAATTTAGATCGCAATCGAAGAATAATAAATTTTATAGTAATATTGAAGAACGAAGAAGATGAGAAGAATTTTAGTATAATAATTTTATATGAAGCTCTGTTATACTGGAACAATTGTTTTCCTGACGTTTGAATTTCTTCTTTCTCAAAAAATTAAGATCGAAATCTTGAGAATATCATGATAAACCTATTTTTATACAAAGTTTATTCAAATAAAATTACAAGATGACTGAAAATGGACGGAAAATCGTAAATAAAATAAATTCCTGTTTCATGAATCCAGTTTCACGTGCCACAAACCTCGTTCAAATTTACATACGTACAAATAACATTACAACAAAAGTTGTAATAAAATTATTTAAATTACAATGAATTATCATAAATTGTAAAACAGGCTTAGTAAAGGAATCGAATATTTTAAAAATGATATTCCACGATCGAGCAATTAGAATTCAAACAGAGGTTGAATCTCAAGGAATCGACGACGAAATAAAATCGAAGATTCCAATTGTTTTTCGATAATTGCTCAGTGCCAATTAATGGCAAGAATGATTAATGGGACTGAGAGAGAGAGAAGATCGAGACTGTTAATAGCGAAGCTGGCGATGCAATATTTAATTTCCTGCCCGTTGAGAACTCGCAAAGACAAACAAGGATCGTTTCAGGTTAGCTGAACGTCCTTCTAATTCAGGCCAAATCAAACGAACGGATCGCGTCCACAAAGGATAAATCAACGCGAAATCGGCGAATTCGACGCTGTAATTTGGCGACAACTCTACCGATCTACTGGTACGAATGATTTGCAATTAGTGACGGATAAGGATTAATTCGTCTCGACGATATTCGACTCGCGAGTAGACTCGAGATCGTTCGGTTAGTCAAAGGACGAACGTTCATTTAATTGGCTGTTCACGAGTATCTTGTTTGCGATAGTAAATCATACAGTATTAACTTACTGTTAACGATTATTTAATTGTTGAATGTTGACGAAAATGGCGAAAATTTGTCTGGGAAGTTTGAGTATAATAACGTTGGAAATATTTCGTGAGTTATTATTAATTTAATATTATTATTATATCTGTATTCGTTATTACTAATTTATTGTTTATATTTATTATTATCATCAGTTATTATTGTTTGTAATCGTTATTATTACTGTTGAAGTTTTTAGAATACTTGGCTATCTGTCGTGTTGTCAGTTGAAAGTTGCACGAGAATTAAATTAAAATAGAGGCTATACTATTACAATTATATTTTTGGAAAGTAAAGAAAACATTGGGTGATTGCTAGAAAAGAAATTGAGGAAAAGGAGAATTGATGCAGCACAAGGTTTGATAAATTGATAATAGAAGAACGTTTAAGAGACGTGAGAAAGATGGCGCCACGAGTTCAACGAGGAGCCATCGACTTCAGATGACTCCTTATTTTCCTTTACTTTTATGGATAGAACTTTGAGAAACAAACTAGATAAGAAAAAACAGTATACAATTTTGAGCAATGTTTATTATTAAAAAAAAGTAGAATAGAATTTACGAATATGATGTAGAAAAACATTTTGAAATTTCGTTGACATTGTAATGAGATCCGACTATCGTAATTGTGTCGATAAAGTTCGAAACAAATTATAAGAAATTTCACGCAAGTATACATTTCACTGAGATATGAAATTATTGAAACAGCCAATAATCCATTATATCAATGAGCCTCGTTGTTCAGTTTGACCACAATTGATATTTATATACTTTAAACTGATATCCATATCGTGTACAAATTTCAATGATTTAGTCACAATGCAGCGACTTCTTCAAATTCTGTTCGAAATGAAAATTATCGAGTATTCTCAGAATATTTGAAATTGTTAAAAGCATTACTTAAACTCCGTAAACGCAATAATAAATAATCTAAGTAATTAATGTTTCAATGGTTGCCTCGTTGTCATTTTCTCATTTCTCTCGAGTCGCTGTTAATTCTCTCTCGTTCTTTTTTCAAATCGATCGACAAACCACCGAGATTCCACGTGAAATCAGATACGAGTAATTAATCTGAAAACGGAAAAGCTTGCAACACCGGCGACTTAATCTTCTCGAAATTACGTGAATCGATTTAGCAACGTACGTTGTCTGACGATCGAGTCGATAAATAATTATTAATGAACGCGTAAATGCGAGATACCTGTCTTTTTTCTTATTCCACATATCGTTTCGTTTCTGGTTGGAATGCACGTGAGAAAATCGAAACGAGCGCAATATTGTTGTTTGCTGTTGCATGCAGCAAGCATGATAAGCATTCATTTGCATAACGCGGTGCACGTTATTGACTAGCGCCACCGCGGAAAATCGGTCGAATTTCTTTTCGCGAAACTGGTCAGTGATATCCTCAAAAGCTTGAAATTGCATATAATAGTTCGCGAAAGTACTTGAATATTTACTTTAAAGGAATTCTTACGTCACGAAAATGTAATACTTTGTCGGAAATTTGTAGGAAGATTTATGAATACATTACCTGTGTGTATAGAACATTTTGATACTTCATTAACACCGTAGTGAAACTCGACTATTACGATTCTGTTTATCACGTTTGAAGCAAAGTTAAAAATATATGTGTTAATTCAAACATAGTACAATGATCTTGTAAATACACTGTTCAATTAATTAACGTTTAATCCTCTGAATGGCTTGAAATTACGAGAAGTCTGAGATATATACCGAACGAGTAGCATACAACAAATTAAGAGTGCATTCATGTTTGAATGACCAAACGTGTGAAACAAGTTTTTCTTTTTTTTATGACTAAACCCACTGATCTTCAAGACTGAAGTTTATAGTAATCTCTTTACAGTAACTTCTTAAAACTCGCTGCACGATCTTTTTCCGCTGAACTTTGAACATTCGAGTTAAAATTGAACGAAATATTAGGATTAAATTATGAAATTTTAACCATCGTGGCAACTGCGAAGAAACGACCTGTTTATATTCAAATCTGGATCAGAGAATAAAACAACGGCAGGATGATCGAGGAATCCTCTCACGATATCGCATCGAGAGAAAACCTTAATGTACCCGCGTGGCTGAGTTAAATGGAACGCGCAATTAAGAATAAGGATCCAGCGGTGCTGGGAAATTAGCGGAGGCCGAGGCGAGACTCGTTAATTAATTATGCATACCTTCCTTCTCTTTTCGAGTCTCTACCCTTACCTTACGCCTCTACCCTTTGGTGGAAGCGTCGTGCCGCTGGAATAGAGAGCAGTGCGACGGGTAATTGGAAATCAATACTCGTATCCAACCCTCGAAACATTCTTGCCTTGACGAAAAAATGCGATCCCTCGTGCGACCTCTCTTCAGGCGGTGAAAGAAGCTGCCTCTTTTGCCCCGAGGAGCTGAGTCTCGCCTTACGTATGAGCCCTCATTATCTCTTTTCCCAACCACGATATCCGATTTGCCCTGTTTCGCGCCATTCCAATCTTTTTCCTTTCGCTCGTTTTTCTTTTCTTTTCTTTTTTTTTCCAGCCAAGCGATCGCCGTCGTTTGGATTTTTAAATAAATAAAAAGGACGTTTTATTCTAGTAAAATAATTGCAGTAATTATAATATTATGTTACAATATTGGAATAATTTTATTTGTCGTACGTCACGTTACAGACTTTTAAAAACGTCCCAAGCAGAATAATTTTCTTCTCTTTCATCGATCGGAAGTTGCGACGATTTGTTCGAGGAAACAGGAAGTCGCAGGATTTTTTTTGAAAAAAAAAAAAACTGTTGGAGGACACTCTGAGAATGGAGAATGTATTCATTACACACAGTAGTGCAGCGAAGGTTGACATTTTCGTAGATTACATCGCGTAGAATTTTTACGCGATTCAATTTCCTGAATAAGCTAATATTGTTCGTTTTAACAATTGTTCTCATTTCGGATGAGAAGTTTAGTCGCGCCAGGGGACTAATTCGTCCGTTTTCCTTTACAATCGTTCGATCTTATTGTGTTCGAAAGGAATTCAGTCCGTAAAGAATTAATATGGATGAGCTTTTTAAAAGCTGTGCAAGTTTATGATCCATTACTTTCCTACTTTTACGAGCTACCTACCCCCTTCGCTGCGATCACTATACCTTCATCGTTCGCGTTTAGAAGGCCATTGTACTCTTTTTACACGAGGATATTTTTTTTTTCCAAAATGAACAATCGAATTTGTAACACGTAGGAGTTATAAAAATTTGAAACATCGTCGTTTGAATTTATTCGACCATTTACGAACGATCTATCCCTTTCAACAGGATTTGTTTTTATCGTTCAAACACGATTAATTTCATACTTAAATATATTCATACTTATATATATGAATGATTGTGATTAAAATAATATTAAGAAAATAAAATGAGTATTATTATGTTTCTATTGGAAAACAAAGGTCTGTATACGTTCTACATTATTTTACAGTAAACGATTAAAATTTATTCTACAATAAAACATATGAAAAATTTACTGACTGAATAATTCAAATAATTAAATATTTATCTGTTTTACATTTTTTCCTACTTATAATTTCCCTTACTTGTTGCTTTTCTTGTTTTACATATAACGGATATTGAATCAAATTAAATTAAATTAAACGCACGTTAAGCAACGATATTTCAAGGCAATATCGAGACGTATCGTTTAACTGATCATTTCTCAAATATTTTCATTCATTTAATGTATCCAAGTCCACCACCTACGTAAATAATAACAACAGTAAATAACAACAAATTGACAATATAATATGATTGCTCGACAATCTTAATTAGCAGACCCCGTAATGCCAGAGTTTGAGGTCGTTACCCAAACGAGTTCAATTCCTACGTTTATACTAGAATTAATGGCATTCATTTAATAAAACACCTACACCTCGCGTCCCGGCGGTGAAGAATTCAAATGAAATGGAACGGAATTAAACGAAAAACTTGAATTTCGATGTTCAACATCGTTCGGTTGAGGTCGCGATAATCGCGTGCTTTCGTGACGCGGCCGTTAAGAGGGCCGCATTTGTGCACCGAGCGGACTTAGGTGAAATTTGACGTTGTTGAAATGCGCGACGCGTCGCGACGTCCTCGATCGAAAGTCGATCCCGGCTGATGACATGCTTGCCTTTCCTCGTCTTTCCCAACATGAATGAATATCATGGCTATCGAGGTGCGTTCGTCGCCCGATGAAGTGAGTCACGTCGCCGCGAATCTCCTCCGCCTAACGATGCTAGATTTACGCAGCGACGAGCAGCCGCGTGCACCAAGATGCATCGTCGCCGATAGAAAACCGATCGATGCGTTAATCCGTACGTGAATCGCATTCACACCGACACATTTGACGCGTATCAATTTGCGTCGTTGCATTGTATTGCCAACGATGTAATCACGACGACGTCCATCATGCACCGTACGTCCCCTCATCTTGCCAGTGAAATCGTCGGAATATTCGAAAATTTCTAACGTACACAGTCGCAAGCAGTGAAATTTTAAACATCTCGAACAAAGAGAGAGAGAGAGAGAGGGAAGATGGATTTTTGGAGACGTTTGTTATGCATTTTCATTGATTTGTCGTGTAAAATCAAGACTATCTTTGAAACATTGACGATAAATATTACTTACTTGTCGTTTCATCGTTTCGTGGACACTCAGACGATGATTGCGAATGCGTCGGACATTCGTTTCAATTGATGAAGTTATTATTATTGAAAGATTATTCGAAATTTGTCAGATTTTTGACACTTGAAACGAAGAAAGGAGGATTCATGGATTGTTCATGGATTTTAATTAACTTGTCATTAACAGTTCATTTGTGAAATACTGGCGATACTTCATTCTGTGGAGATTTGAAAATTTTCAATCGACGATTAATTGAAATTAACACTGTATCAGTTGTGTTATTATTAAATTGATATTCATAGAATTGTACAGTAATTCTTCAGATAATTTGAAATAAAGCAATCTTGCCGTAACTATTTCTAATTTACATAAACGATCGAATGCAATTACCATAGTTTCGATAAATTATAGTACAAAGCGTGATTATGATGATAAGAAGAAACGTGTTATTTATATTTTTTATACTCCAATATACCAATAATACGGTAACCATGCAGTAGAATTCAGAGTCTACGTAATCTGTTAATAAAAAAGATTAACGCCTGTGAGCGTTATTCGAATTCCTGACTTTCCTCGATTATATTTCAAGTTTTCAAATTATACACGCGAACTTCTGTTGAAACGACGAAGAAATAAAAAGAACGATCTTCCCCTCTTCTTGCTTTCGTAATTTTACGAAAGGCGATCGGCGGAGGGGAGGGGGAGAGGAAAGAAAACTTCGCGGAGATTGCGTCGAAAAATTCATGAATTATGGAGCATTCTAAATGAATTCCATACAACGTGTCAAACTAATTTACAGGGCTCGCGCTGTCAATTAAATTATTTAATGTGGCAGGAAAACTGTTTATCGATTATTCCCGTGGTAATTTATTCAGCGTTAAATGAATTTTCAGCGCTCGTTAAAGTGGAAAAGTAACATCCGTAGTTGTTTTAAATGCTCGTGTACGTTCCGCGCATTGCAGTCGTTCATGTGCATTTTATCGCGACAGCATTGACGTAGATATTAGTTCTTCGATGCCGTTCGCTCATTGAATTATGCATATAATCTCAGTCAAACTCGCCATTCATTTAATTTGATGCATTCCACTTTGCATTTCCAGTTATTTCATTGAATTACGCGGCGCTGTTTCGCGCAAACGTACGGTGAAGAGTCATAACCACTAACCGCAGGTTTTATACACACACGTTCTTATTATTGTTAATGTTAAAATGTATCTCTGTCCGTGAGATACATTTTAACACTCGCTCATTTAGTGCCGAGTGATTATTACAACGTTGATACAACAGTGTTCTCGTATGATTTTGTTGCTTAATACAGTTTATAATCCAATACGAAATTATATAACACGTGCACGTGGAACTTAATGAGGAAATTTAGTAATCGTTCACAATTCAATGCAATTTAAGTAAGCAATAAATAACTATAATAATTTGAATTTAGCAATAAATAATAAATAATAAATAAATCGGACGCGAGATTTAAATGAATGTCATCGACTGTCGAGTTCGAAATTCCGAGGCTTATGTACGTAGAAAGTCAAGTGGAAAAAAATTAATATCTGATTGTACTGTGCCAATTATAGTCATTTCTAGTAAAAATTAAAGAAATTTGGAAAAAGAAGAACAATATTTGAACGTCGTGTGCAATTACGCGGGTGACTAATAATATGAACGATTAATGAGATGAAATTTTATACTTTAATTTAGTAGGAGGTTAAGAAGGTTAATATTTTTCGAAGCAAAGTTAAAAGATATTCGCAAGTTTGAAAAATCGTTTAAATTAGCGTTAATCGCGAGACGAGTTACGCTCGTTGCTGCGGGCTTTGCGGCGCGCGTTTTGCCAGTTTTACCGAATCAAATTTTGTTCTCAAACATAATTGGGTGGATAACGATGTTAATGAGTCACTTAGCGTTAATAGCGTTTTTCTTTTCCACGCTGTATAAGGAGAAACCATTATCCGGTAATAAGAAAATTGTCTCGTGATTAAAATTAAAGGGGTTTCTTGGCAAAGGGGTGAATCAGGTACAGGCACCGAGTTGAGATTGAATATTCGCATATTCCGCTTGAATCGAGAGTGAAATCACTCTTTAACTTCAACAAGCCTCCTAGCCCCTTGATGCACGAAATATCCTTTTTGGATTAATCAACAGAATAAATTGTTTCATGAGAAAAGAAAGGAATCCTCTCTGTAATGCAATAAGAATCCTTTTAAATGTTATGTTACAAAATAACAATGCAAATGGACGAGCAATGTACTTTTGAAAGTTCGAAGGGGAATTTTACTTGAAATTTAATAGAGTTCAAGAATTCCAAAGAAACAAAAAGAATGTTGCACCAGATGTTGAAATTTGATTCCGAAACTACCGACGACAAGAAAGTATTGAAATATAATTCTGTGCTCAAATAATCGTGAACTAATACTGAAACGAACACAAATCAGTCGAGGAAAAAGAAAACTAAAGAGAAAGAGAGCCGAAATAAAAGTCTGAAATAGAAGAAGCTTCAGAAAAATTCGGAAGTTTGGTAATTATGCACTCGTGAGAAAAGATTCGAGAAACTTCACTTATTTTCAAACATCACCTCTCCTTACAAGGTCGCAGATGTGAAGTATATCTCATCTGTCCATTTTCATTTTTGCAACGATTTCTTAAGAAATTAACAAAAAATATATTTCCATGATGACGTGTACGAGGTATTAATTTTTTTTTTTTTTCATAACGAAATGGATCCCATGATATAATATTCATATCATCAGATGCCGAAGCAAGGATTTGCCCGCTTTCATTCCATTCCAAGCAATTAACGCATCCTGTATGACCAATTAATTCATTTTCAAGTCCTAACCGGGATATCAGATTTTCTGTCACATGTAACTTCTGAGAAACTGCATATGCCAGCACGGAATCCCGTATCTCACGTTGACGTGATCAAATCCAAAACTCTGTAATCTTTATCATGTATATTAGGAAGCATTTCTACGTTTATTTCATATAATCACTTATTGTGTTAAGAGAATTAAATATCCTCTTGAAATTAATGTAATAAGACAAGGTACAAAATGGTTAATATAATAGGTCGTTATTTGTTTATACATTATCAAAGTGTTATTGAAATGTTTTCGCAAATTTCTTATCCATCTTCATCGTGAGGGACGTTAATCCTTCACTTTGATCGTTCGACCCGGAAAGTTTCACGATTTATAATAACAGCGAAGCGCGAGGACACGGAACACGCGAACTTTCGTGATAGTCGGTGACGAAATTCGACGGACGTCAGTTAGGTGGCTTCGTAATTAAAGTTAATAAAGACCGGAGGCACACAGGGAAATAGGAGTGTGCGCCGTTGGCGCCGCTATATTTGGAAAGGCGTAACGAGAAACAAGATCGTTGAACGCGTCGCCCCGACAACGAATTCAATTATCGCCTGGAAAATATTTTCCCATTCGACGCGTTTCGGTGTCTGTAACACGTCGAAATTTTTCAAAATTCGCCCGAAAGCGAATGAATTTAATATTCGACGCGACTTTATCGTGGCACACGCACGGTGCGCAATTAAATTTGAAAGCGTGCTTTATCCGATTATACACTCGCGATAGCTCGTGCGTGTGAGACACATACACAAACGACGACGAGGTAATTAATTATTATAGGTGTCGAAGAAGCGGCTCGTTTCATGATTTTTCGTACGTTCTTAAGATATTGTTGGATGAAATGCTATTTTAAATAAAAAAGATAAAAGTATTTATTTCCTGCATTCACTACTTTGAAATAATCATTTGTTTTTATGTTGAAATATTATTGATATTTTTTTCAGAAACGAGGTCGAAACAATTGTTTGAAATAAAATATTTTCTCTCATTTTGTGTTGTTGGATCTAACGGTATATTTACGACGAACTGGTTATTATTCGATTATATTAGTAGATCTACAGTCGCTAATAAAAAGACACGGTGGCTGAAATTATTAGTTGTTGTATTAAATCGACGCGTACGAAACTGTTTCTCCTTGAAGTTTCCATTTAGTAAAAATATCAGATATTAAATTCTGCTCTGTTGTCATTTATGGGCAGCGTTAAATTAAATTCGATGCCTCGTAAAAAGTAATTCAAAGTCACATATATTCGGTGGAAAGGTGATTCATGGGTGATAAAGAATATCAAAGTTTCGTTGTACCGGCGCTGAAAAGTGTCGCGAGAGCCTCCAGTGAACGTAAATTCAGCAGTTTAGGAAGGGAATACGCGTCCTCTGTTCTACATAAATAACTTTTTAATACGCGAGACGAGTTACTTCGGGAAGAAACTGTAACGCTTTCTTTTTAAGAATTTTCGAATTCCAAAGTTAATTATAACTTTCGACTTTGGAATAATAAAGCGGGCAATGTGCTACGAATGCTTTGGTTGATTAACTGCGCAATGTCTTGAGAAAGTTTAACGTTAAAATTAAAGTTTTACTTCAAACAGTCGAGAGATCAATTCTGAATATCTACACGTTTCGATTTAAACGTTGAACTTTGAACAATTAAAGCAGAAAAAGAACTCAAGTGATCGAAACTGTGGTCATTTTTTAAATATTCGCAATAATGTTTCTCTCTATTTGTTTTAAAGAACGTAGGAACACGTTGCAAATGGTTTTCCATAGATGCAAAGAAATCCGTATAATGTATAAAAAAATTTGATCGTTCTGTACAATGTTAAAAATTTTGGAGAAAGGAGACAAAATTGAAACGGAAGAAGAACACTTTGGACGTTTTTTCCCAAACTCGATCAATTCGTTAGTTAAAATTAGACTAATTCTAAAATGCATCCAACGATACAATTATCAAGTTGAACATCGAGAATCACAATTTTTTTTTAATTTTTATAATCTTACAACTTCACACAGTAGTTTCTAAAATTTATTTACATTTAATCCTTTGTCGAGTTTCTCACCAGCGTGTATAAAATTTACTTAATGTCAATGGACTTGTAAAACTACTACTCATAAGACTGAGAATTGTGTGACGCACGAATGTTGGACCAACTTTGCCAACCGCTGTATCGAACGTCTCCCCTTGTGTTGCTCAACGTGAAATCTGTTTAAGATTCAGTAAATTGAATAAAATAAGGAGAGAATCGATGAAACGACGCGGCGTTGAACGAAGAAGTTTGCGGGTAGTCTGGAATTCAATTACGTTGGGTAAACCCCTCGAGAGAAGTAAGAAAGAAACGTTACCACCCTGGCCCTTCCGACCACTAATTGACATTAATTCAATAAGAAAAAAAAGAAAAAAAGGAAAAAATTTCCTCCTCGACTTGCGTTAACAATCCTTGCTAAGGTTAGATGAAGGAAGGATAGTCGATGGTTTCATCGTGCCATTGGTTTCGTCTTTCATTTCATCGATCTTTCGTCGTATCGGCTTCCTGGCTGCAACGGTTATTTGAATGTCGTGGCTGCAGAACAATTGCATTCGTTCGCCAGGGAAACTGAGAATCCCATTGCGCAAAACCGCTGGAACTGTATTGGCTTTTACATAAATATAAGTAGCAAGGAACTGCCGGAGGAATATTGCATCGTCGCGGAAACGCTCTTTATATCGGAGAGGAGAGAGAAAAAGGTGAAGCGAGGAGAGAGGAGCGAGGGAGAAAAAAAAGAAGGAGAAGTTGAATGAAGCTGATCGATATTTCTCACGCCGTTAGTCGCCGAGGAGGACGTCCGGTGACTCCTCGTCTCTATCCCGCACGATTCTCTTCGCTCGACCGATTATTACACCTCTTTTCCCCTTGTTTTTGTGCTTTCTTTCTTTCTTTCCCCTTTTTTTTCTTTTTTTTTTTTTTTGGCCTTGGTAAAAAAAATTTCCGTCGACGCGAACTTGGTATCTAAATATTTTATTAGAATGTTAAGATTAAAGTATTTTACCAAGTATTTATATATCCAAGGTATTTAGATTCAGATATAGACATTCAGGGATAGAAGTGAAGCTTCGAGAAGCTAGGACGTTTCTTTAGGAAATTTCTCACGATTAATATTACGACATTTCCAAGTGCCTGATTTTGACATCAAGCACCAAATAATTAGATGGCAATTACACGGAGAACTGCAAAACACGTGCAAATAATCTCTAAATTGTAAAGTTTCCACCGCAATTTCTCCAAGAATTAAGATCGTGCTTTCAGTTTATTCGTACGTTCTTTCTCGAACAATTTCAAGAGACATTGTCAAACATTTAATGGAATTTCAACTCGTAGACGTTTACCGATCGACTGAATATTTACATAAAAATTCATAAAACCTTTCCAAAATTCTTTTCTGCTTCGAACAACGTTTGAAAAACACTTTGAAAACGTTCGATTTATCTTTCTGTTCTTGGCTGTTCGTTGATTGCGCAAAAGTGCTGCAATCGACGCAAATCTGTGAATCGAAACGCTGCGTCGCCGATTTTTCCATTTCTCTGCTGGCACGGAGGAATATATCTGTTACTGTTTTTTTTTTTTTTTTTTGCTCGCGATCAGATTAATTCGAGCGAACCATTGCGCGGGCGGGTATTTTCACCGCGTCGAAGACGAGCACCGTAGGTAATTAAAGTTGCCGTTATGCGCGAATATCTTCATCCGTTGGGAAGTCAATGGTCCTGCGAAGGGAACTTCCCTCGTTTACGCTCAGCTTCTCCCTCGCGTTTATTCCAGCCTATTCAATTAGAGGCGCGCGTAATTCTCCCGACGATGTTACCTGCCATTCCAGAGGACGTCTTTGTAATCTCGTTGAATACCAAACCATTAAATTATATTGAGGTACATCGCGAACTCCCTTTCGTGCACGACGTAGCGTTGCGCTCGAATAAGTTATTGTGTAATTCACTGAACGACTCGCTTACTCGATTCGTACTTTACCGCTTCGTGTCTTTTTTTTTTTTCTAAAATTGCTCGAAAAAGAAAGTTTCCTCTTGTTCGTGATTCAGAAGAACAGGCGGATTTACATTTTTGACAATATATTCATTGAAATGAATGAAACTTGTTAAACGTATCGCAGGATATCATCGTGTGCAATTTTTCGCCTTGAAATTTTCGATAAATGCACAAACTAGCATTTATAAGTCACTTTCTGTTAAGATCGATTTGTATCATGTAAATATTCTTTCGTTGAGAAAATCTTTAGACAGAATAATTCATTATAACGCGATCATTATATAATGTAATTATAACATGCTACTTACCCTAGTATAAGATAACATGATTTGTTTTGTCGATCAAAGGTTTCGTTGATAAAAGGATATTCGCGTGTCGCATAAGTCGTTTCTAACGAGACGTGACTTCCATTGATTGTCCCCTGATTAACGTTAAAACTACCAAGATCGTGAATATGACCAATTCGTAATTTTTGTTTGGAAACTTTACGGAAGTCTCAGTGAACGACTTGAACGACTTTTCGCAAATATTTGCCGAAATAGTGCAAATGCGTTTCCTTGCGTTTGGTAGTTTCAGTAATTCAGCAAACAACAACTTCAGCTTTCACAATTGTCAAAAAAATCTTCAAAACCTCGCGACAAGTTAATGGAAAAGCAAGAAATTCAGCGTTGAAATTATAGAATTTTCGAGTCGAGTCGGAGGAATGATGGTAATAACGCGTCGTGAGGGAGGGGAACGGAGTAGAACAGATGAAGTCGGGATAAACTTTGTAATTTACATATGGAAGTAAGATTGATCTCACACAGGGGATACACACACACACACACACACACACACATACACACATTGAGATATATTTACAGCTTCGCTTATATTACGTCGTTTCTCCAGTCATCGGCGATCGCAATTCGACATTCATTCATTCGTTTTCTTTCTCTCTTGTTGTCCTCCTCGGACGCCACGTTTCATCTCGGCTCTGTGTTTCCATCGATACGATTAAACACGTACATACAATCCAATTCTAGACGCTGTACAATGTGATTAAATTGAGTTCAACGTAGTAGTCTCCACCACATCCAATTCTACAGAATAACATTTGGTATTGGTAATGAATCGCGTATTTTCAAACGGGTGATTAGGAAAATTTTCTGTTTTATTTTTAGCATATCTCTGTCGAACATTTCTAAATGGAGTTTCTAAATGCCTTGAATTTTTATTTTGTGGAAGAATTATATCTATATTTACTCATTAACGAAACATTCACTTATCATTCAATTAAACATAATTTGCGTAATTTTATACTATATTCCGTCAGTGTCACTTTTCTTTTTTTTTTAGTGAGCCTTTGTATCTTACATTTTTAGTACGTTGTTCTTGTAATGATCAAAAACGCAACAAACAGATAACACATACGCGTACTATAGTTTGGTACATGAGAAAACATTCATTAATAGTAGCAAATTTTTTGACAAATTTTTAAACTGATATAATAATCTATTAGTAGATTGCAACAATCTAATATAAATTAATATGATAACTAATAGAATAATTAATATAAATTAATATAATAATTTGTTTGAATGGTAGAACATTCGAATATTAAAGTGCACATTTGGATAACAGTAATTCATATACAGGAGGCTTTATATTATGCTTCGATTCACGAAATGTTGGTTATCGTTAGACTGCAGATCTTCATGCAGTTTCATATTTTTATAAATACAGTTAAAGAAATGAAACTCAGGTAAAATTCTCTCTCTGCTATCAAGTATTATAAAAAGTATTCTTCCTTGAACATTTTACTCTGTTTCTAGAATTTTTACTTTAATTCTGTATCGTTAGATTCCCAATAAATGAACAAAAATCGGCAATCCAGTTGTTACTTTTATATATGACTTACATAGCAGTGTATCTTAATATACATTCGATTCGATTTATCTTATAAATACAAGAAGTCGAACGAAGCGCGGGATCGATGACGATGACATCAATATGTTATATAACAGAGACATATCAAGAATCACATTCAGAATAAGTATTACAGTACAATGATTCGGTGATTCACTCTCACAGACGTAAACAATCGCGCAGTTCTCTCATCCTCAGGTATAATTTACATAATTGAATGACGTTCATTCAACGCTATGAATGATCGTCGATACGAACAGGAGCCGACGAAATTTTTGGTCTTTTGATCACGAGTGTCAAAAAATATTTGCATAGAGAACTGGTCCGTTTTTAAGTTGATAACTGGAGAATATATTTGATAATGCCCGACATATTTCTGGTATGAATATTCACGATGGAGTGTTGTTCGTGTTGGTATAGAAATACACGCGGAGTTGCGAGTTTTCGAAAAATGTTTTGAAAAAATATTTAATTCGGAGCCAACCTCGTTACGGCAGATGTAGTATCTTTTCATAAAAAAGAAAGTCAATAAAATTTATTCCGAAAAAACTTTAACTCCGAAAAAACAACTTCAAAGAAGTAAGTAAAATTAATATATATATATATATATATATATATATATATATATATATTAGTTGTTTTCTTACGTTGAATCATTATTTCTAGTAGATATTTTAGAATAAATTTTCGAGAAAAATTATGGAAAGTTAAAGAAAGTTTAACACACTGTTTAAGATAATAACCAAAGGATCGCTGTTATGAATTTCATTGCACTAATCAATCAAATAAAAGCAAAGACCTGCAAATATTAATGAGTTGTTCGTACGATGCTCTGACAAAAATTGAATTTAAATTGTACTATAAAAAATTGGATATTATACACGAAAATAGATAGAACCTAACAAAATAAAAGATTTGTTTATGTACAATATTTTTCGTAGCTGTAGAGATTTAACTGTTCATTGATCTCGAACGAGTCAATCGTCCCGAGAAAAGAATCTCGACTCGTCGCGTGTCTGCGGTTCTCCTCGAAAGCTCGCCAATGTCGGTGCAAGCGTCAGCCACCGGAATTTCGGGAATCTGTGGTGCCGCCTCGTCTTGGTACATCCGCATTCCTTCTAGAAAATTCCCAGAACGTGGAAACGTGGCCGGAATACGGAATACGCCCACGCAAACAGGAAAATGCCAGGAAGTGGCAACTGTGTTTCCGGTAGCGTACAGATACACGACTCACTCGACCGTGCAATCTGATCATCCGTGAATTAATTATCCCACAGGTGGCGTCAGAGTTAATTGTTTAATTGATCGAAACGATCGAACCAACGTGTAAGCTAATGAAAATCATTCGATCATCGCGTTCGGTAATGTTCATCTGCGTGGAGATGACATGTCCTTTCTTTCCTTCGAAACGAAAATTCAAGAGTTTGAAACGAAGTGGTGAGAAATAACTGTACATGAAGCTTTACGAGATTCTAACAGATATATAAGTTTAAATGTACGAATATCAATGCGAGCAACTGCTGGCACAAGTACAAGAACACACGTGTTTAAACTTTTATTTCTTAATAATACTGAAATAACTCAATGGCAGATAGTATCTCTTACCAATACTATCCCTCTCAGCGAAGATAAATTTATCCACCGTCGATATTATATTACGAACGAGGATTTTTACTGTCACATAGAATTTATTTATTCTTGCCCGTGCAGTGGTATAAAATTCCTTATCGACGTATCGTCGTCGAGCTAGTATTCCCGACGTGAGGCGCGTTTTCCCGGTTGTCGAACAGACTGTATCCCACTCTGAAGGGTACTTTGTCGTATAAATCGCCGTGGCTTGCTCGTGATTTATAAAAATCGCCGGCAGTGGGAGAGTTAGAAAAAGGGAACGTGTTTCCCGTGAGCTTGCGAACCTCCTCTTACGTAAAAGCTCTCGCGTTCGGAAATTCAGGTGAAACCTCTCGACGCCACCCACTCGCGGGAAATTCTCATTTGCATCGGGGGAAAAGACGCGGCTCGAGGAACCGGAAACGAACAACGCTTTCTCTCTCTCTTTCTCTCTCTCTCTTTCTCTGTCTTTCTCTGGTTTACCAACGATCCACCAGCAACGCCGAATAAATAATTTCGAGTGCAAGAACTTCCCTAACTGGTCGTGGAAGCCGTCTTATCTCTCGTTCTGACGATTCACTCTGGGATTGTTTCGCTTAATAGTTCTCGCGGATGTGCTCTCCAATTCAGGTTAATTATTCCTGCAGAAGGAGCCAATTATTGCTTCACGCTGCTTACGTTGTTCCCATCTGAAAGAAAGCGTTCGCAGCGAAACTGTATGCGCGCAGATTTCAATTTCGTTCGAAGAGAAATAAGAATTTTTAGTATTTAAAATCGCAAGGTAATTTGCTGATTTATTAAAGTTACAGTAATTCTGGAAAAGAAACGATAGTGTCTGGATTTCGTATGACTGTGTTTTCGGTTTATTTATATACCCTTTTAAACAAATACGAAGGGGATTTTAGAAATAATTTAGAAATAATTTTCACTGGCGAATTGTTCTACAGAATAATTTATTCTGTAACTGCTTCACTGTCAGACTTTTATCAAATAATTCTGAAAATATATTTCCAGCAGTTTTCAGTAGCTTTAAGTAATACATTTGTTGAAACGAGAATCGAAAAGCAGAAAGTAGAAACGTAATACAAGTCACTTCGTCTTGAGTATTAAAATTTAATACAAATTATGTTTCATTTCTTATTTTATATTATAATAAATACAATGTTTAGTGAAATTTTCTCATTGGGTGGTTTACTTTCAGAGAAGTGAAACTTGTCAAGCCACGCAGTACCTACAAATTTAATCGCTTTATAATCGAGTGAAAATAAACAACCGCGCGAGAGATTATTCTACGTGAAAAATACGTAAAATTACGTAAATAAATCGTAAAAATAAATCGAGAGTCCAGAGTGCCAATTTCTTCATTTAAAGCTCTGTACTTGCTTTCAGTTTTCCGAAAAATTTAGATATTTATCAATCGCACGTGAACTTGATTGATCCACGACGAGTAAAATGATCGAATATTTTACACGCCTGAAACTAGAGTAAAAGTTTCAGTCGTTCCCGAGTTGGAATTTGTTTAATCAAAAATCAGCCTGACCTCAGCAAATTTCCAAACTCAAGTTTCTTCGGAAACGTTTCGAAATTTACGTCTACAACTTTGCTATACATTCTTGGTTATCTTCGCTTGTAGAATGTAACCAATCTACAATCTTCTTCGACATCCTCTCTAAGAATTTGTTTGACTTTGTTAAAGTTTCTCCGTCCACGTCAGTCGGGTTCGGTGTTCTCGATGTAACTTTGCTCGATTTGTTTCATCGAGAGAACGAATGTTCATCGATTGGAAAACGAATCGTTCGCCGCGAGAACGAGGTCGTAATTCATTAAAACGGTCGCGAATTTGATTTTACTAGTCTTGCTCGGAAAAAAGCATTTTTTTTTGCCATCGAAGCTTGCGTCCGAACGAAACGAATTCCATGCATGAAGATATCTGTTATTCACAGATCGTTACTTCGGTCATTCGAGAAGCACTCGACGCACCGTGCTTCAAGTTTTCTTGAAAATCGTTTTTCCATCGCTTCCCTCGAAGAGAAGTGACCTTCTCGAGAGGAATGATAACGAGGCGAAGACATTGTTTCGTATTAAACTGTTTCGTAGAAACAGCAGACTCCGACGTAGTACCTGTTTTTTTTATTTTCGAACCAATTGGATCATTATTCTTGTACTTCGCTCTTAGACTTTGTGTAAGTTTGCATTACCATGGACAGGATTAAATAGAAATTTATTTCGCTCGTCGAACGTAATAATTTCTAAATAATTATTAATAAATTACTGAGCACTATTTTTTTACATTTCTGCTTTTTGTTTTCGAACCAATTGGATCATTATTCTTGTACTTCGCTCTTAGACTTTGTGTAAGTTTGCATTACCATGGACAGGGTTAAATAGAAATTTATTTCGCTCGTCGAACGTAATAATTTATAAATAATTACTGAGTACTATTTTTTTTACATTTCTGTGTACTCAACGTTTCATGTATTCTGTGTAGAAAGCTACAAGCTCAAATATTTTGTCAATAGAAGCTTCGATATCCTGATACAGACAGGATTGGTTGATAAGTGAGTTAGGTCTCTATTTTCAATGACTGCAAATGTTGGACTTTCGTCCAATACTTTTGCTAGAAATTGATAACACTTCACGTAACAAATAAGATGAAAGAATAATAATTGTTGTAACATGTGGAAGTATAAATATCTTTTCTTTTAATAATAAACTAGTGATAACGAATTAGCATAGAGCGAAATATACGTAAGTGAAACTGACAAATGAAATAAGTATAATCGTAGTTTCTATAATAAATTCAATTTTTCTAATTTTTAGAAACGACTTAAACTATTCCTCTCTATTCGAGTAGAGAATTAAGATTGTTCTCAAGTCATGAAGAGCATGCAACGATCTACGTTAACAAAGCGTGATCTCGTTGCATCAGCATACGAGTTTAATGGATCAACGTCATAGTGGTCATTGAATACGCAACGAGCTTTGTGATTCGGTAATTACCGCGTGTACGGCTACTTCACAAGCGTGTAATTTTCCATTGAGTAACAAAGACGGATCTCTGTGAATCGTTGATCAGTCAACATTGCTCCAAAGCTGTTCCAACATTGTTGGAACGTTGTGTCAATGTTGTTTCACCTCTGTTTCATTTTCCCGATCTATTTCGTCAAACAAATTTGATCGGTATAGTGAAACGATGATCGAAGTCGTATCAATCAACTTCGTCTTTTTATGAAGTTTTCAAGTATTCGATATCTTGAGAAAGATAGATAAGACTTGTTAAATTTCATTGAAAGTGACTCAATGATTTACAGCATTTTTACGGCTAGAGATAACGAAGATGGATAATTACTCTCGGTTTTTACGTAGATTTACATTTTTTTTTTAATTTTTTAAATTCAAGCGCGGACTCGTTTTATCTGCTAAAAAACTGAATTCAGTGTTCTGTATTAAATATTTTGTACAAATGTGTTTACGTAAAAATTTCAAGCGCCTGAGTTCTGTTTAGACGAGAAATAAAATTTTTCGCATATATTTCTCCGAGAAATAATGGATGTTGTAATTAATATCAAATGTTATAATGTTCTGCTACTTGGAAACATTAATGTCATAAAAATGAGGTTCATTTAAAGAAGACATTACAAATGTAATAAATTATAAAAAGCTTTAAAATATTAAATGAAATATGATAAAGTAATATTTATAATTTGGGATGTAACTTTGTTACGTTTAAATATGCACAGAGTCCACGAGTATCGATGATAAAGCAACCAATTTATATAACACAGAAATGCGAAGGAATAATTTTAAAATCACTTCTCCACATTTCGTCGGATTTTTTCGCTTGAAATATACAGATACACGTGGAAGAAAATTTAACGAGCTGCTCTGACGTCGAATTCTCTGCGCGTCAAACTCTTCGAAAGCAATGTCCAACGATTCACGTCACTCTACAACACGGCACCTGCTGTGTAATTTGAATTAAGTTGGACGAGCCGCGATAATTTTTTTATAAAATAAAATCGATTTCCCGTCGATTTCCACTTCAGAGATAACAATCGGTCGAACAGGTTAAAAAATAACCGCGTCAACGCTTGTTTCAACAAAATTTAAAGTAAGTTCAAACATTCTCGTTTCCATGGCGCGGTGTTAACGTCATTCCATTTTAGGAAGTTGCGCGTAACAACGGATGGAAAAGCGAAGGCGAGCGAATGGTAATTGGAAGAGTCTGATTATTTCGCAATCAGCATATGCATGATCTGAATCTCGTTTTGCTTGATAATCGAATTTCGAGAAAGGCTCGGATTAATCGAACAAATCCTATTTGGCTGTTCGTTCGCATCCTTGACGTTGGATCTTCATTTCGAAGTGTTTTTCTCCTTGATCTGATATTAATCCTCGTGTTATGTCACAGGTTATGGATATAATAGTAGGGCACATAGTCAAGAGATATGGCTATAGTAATCTTCACGTGTGTCCACGATTCTGGTCATACATCTGTTTCGTGTTTCGAGATATTCGAAACGAGTTTACAGACAATTTTTTTTTGGAATGAAAGTATTCTTACTTTCATGGTGTAGAAAATCATTGAAAAATCACGATCTCAAAATTATTGAAGTAGAGAATTTACGCTTTAGAGCGAGAGACAAAAACTGGATTGTTATGTGATTTTTTTTTTACGATCTTTCCTTTAAAAATTCCTCATCGTCATTGATTCGATCATGTTCCTGTAGATAGTAACATCGAATGTTGTACTTTGTTTTGCCGATCGATGGTACGATTTCGTGTCAGAACAAAACTTAAAATCGCTTCGAATAAAATTATATATATATATATTTTGTTAACAGTTTAAATTGTCGACTCAATTTTTTCATTGTTATATGTTCGATCACGTTGTTCACTGTAGACATGGTAATATCGAAAGTTGTGCTTCGTTTTATTTTACGATCACACGATTTCATGTGAATAGCACGAGTTGAAAAATACATATTTCGAGTGGCTTTGAATGAAATTGAAACGATGGTTGTAATTGTAATTTGTAAAATGAAAGTCCATTTGAAAGGAGAGGCGTCACTCGGTCAGTTTTTTAAAATCGCTTCGATTAAAATTACATGTGTATTTTTTTTGTAACAGCTTAAGTTGTCGACTCAATTTCTCACTGTTATATGTTCGATCACGTTGTTCACTGTAGACATAGTAATATCGAAAGTTGTGCTTCGTTTTATTTTACGATCACACGATTTCATGTGAATAGCACGAGTTGAAAAATACATATTTCGAGTGGCTTTGAATGAAATTGAAACGATGGTTGTAATTGTAATTTGTAAAATGAAAGTCCTTTTGAAAGGAGAGGCGTCACTCGGTCAGTTTTTTTGTCTCTTCTCATTATCCTCGTTTGTCATTATCCATCCGGGGAAATTTCGGGCAATCGCTAGTCGAAGAAGCGAAAACGCGCGCCGAACCGTAGGTGGAACAGAATCGGTGGCGAATTAATCGTCGATGAACCGTACATTTCCTCGTTTTCCCATTCGTTGTTTCTCGCTTCGTAGAAGTCGCGTGTCTTCTGAATACGAGTCGAAAAGAACCACGTGATTCCTTTTCTCTTTACCGTGCCCTCTTTTCGTATTCATAGAAACTTCTCAGCTGATCTTTCACTCGAGCTTCCAAAAATACGTGGCTCAGAGACGAAAAAACGGTAGTCGAGAAAACGCTCGTACTCTACGATGGTACAAAACTAAAAAAAAATTCGAACTTTTCGATCCTATTACGGAAAAATCAATTATCGTGATTTAACATTGTGTAACGAAAAACTATCGGGACTAATTTTTATTAAATTTTTCCTTTCATTTGCTAATTTTTTTTTTTGTTGTATTCGTATTTAGAGAATTGGAAAGTATTTGAATACCAATTCCACCAGGGTCATCAATTTGTTTTTATTTTTCAAGTCTAAACTATACGTAAGTCGTACCATGAGAATAATTGTAGAACGAGAAGCTAAAGATTGTGCTATGAACCAGAAGAGTGTTATAATAATTATTCAAAGATCGATACGCGTTCATCGCCTTAATCGTTGATCTCTGGGATCTCATGATTGATTTATCGATTTAGACGATCTTGAAAAAAATTTCATTTTATAGTACAGACCTTAATTATTGAATTAATATCGTTCACAATTCTACTATTAGATATTGAATACAAGTCTGCTTTAAGGAATACGTTTTGAAACATTTTTTATATGTAATTGATGCAAATTAATTTTAATCTTTCAACATTGAAATTAATGTCAACAAATTGGTTGTCTCAACACAAGCTAAATTATCGAATTTAATATTAATCAATGATGTGAATTTTAATCACAGATATCTGTCTGTCACGTACCATTGGTTTCAATGATTAATTTATTTATAAAAGGGTAGATTACGTATCAAAATTTCACCCTTATCTAAATGTTTCGAATTATTTTATTAAACATTGACACGACGAAAGGAACGAAATCTTTTCCCAATAGAAATACAATTTCTTCCACTTTCCGTGCCTGTTTTTTTTTCAATCTCACCTGCAAAAGAATCAAGCCTACATTTCCATTAATCGATAATTCTGATAATCTACGTTCCTATTCTACGCAGATTATCGTTTCGAACGCACTGTGTTCGTTTTAAAGCCTCGAGTAGAAAGATCACGGCGAACGAGCATCTCGTGTATATTCGTTACAACAACGTTCTCGACAAACTTCTCTATGAAAGCAATCGCATGTTTCACTGACAATAGCGTTAAATCCGGACGCGTAAAGCTGGAGTTAAATTTTAATTATCGTCGAGAGAAGGCCGAGGATCATCAAAACGCCCACGTTCGTCCGTCGTTCTTTAATTCTTGCGTTTGAACGCAAACTCGCGAATCTCAATCTCGCGCCAAATATTGTCGTAAACGATAAAAGGACTAGAGAATCCCCCCCCCCCAAAAAAAAATCTGTTTGCTCGGAAATCTGTTACTCACTTGTACAAGTAAGAAAGACCAAAAAGCCGGACACGAGTCGTCCGAATTAATTATTAACGCGAGATATGAATTGTACGTCAGTACGACGAAAATTAGACTTGTTGTAGAATTGTTACAGATTAAAGAAATTAGACCAAAGTTAGATTGGGGAATTACTTATAGACTTACGTTACTTATAATGTAATAATGATACGTATTATTACGAAAGAAAAGAAAAGATTTACAACAACAAAAGAAAAACGTGCAATTGCAGTTCTTTTGTCTTCTATAATCGCGAGCTTGCAGCGCAAATGAGACTGCGTTTTAATCTGGAGTACCAGTTTCGACCAGCAGATTACAATCGTTTTCTGTCTCGCCTTTATCCGCGATAAAGGCATCGCGATTAAATGTCCCGCCCTCGTCGTACGCCGCGTAACGTCGGACATTAAAATTTAAATGTGATTGCAGTTTCGTTTAACGATATTAAATAGAAATTCCACGGGCCAGCTGCTGTTTAACGATCGTAACGCTCGACCGACACAAAGGTTCTTCTTTCCCGTTCTTTTAAACGTTTATCACTACCGTGATAGCGGCCACGGCGCCATCCATTCTCCTCTCTTTACCAAAAGGCCTGCTTCTAACGCAATTATAATTATCGCGATACACACGTTCGATCGTTCGATGCATCTCAGTGTTACGTTATTCTGCAAAAAAAAAAAAGAAAAAAAATCCTAAAGTAATCACCTGTATTAACTTTCTACGTTTATTCTTTCTTTCGTGTGCTCTAATCTTTTAGTAGTAAAAATATTAACAGTAAAGTAGGAAAAATATTATAAATATATACTATTTGCACCCGTATTTTTATTTGAGAAGGTTTCCAATCGACTCGGAATTATTTTTTATATTCGATCAAAATGAAAACATTTTTCTGGGAATATGTTACAAATTAACTTCCCGTTTTAGTAGAAAAAATTTGAAAAATATGTATAATAATATAAATAATAAAAATATGTATAATAATAAAATGTAGGATGACGACTATACGGCGACGTACGAGTACAAAGGGTTAATATTAGAAAATCGTGATGCCTTTATACGATTGAAATATTAATATTATATCGTGTGTGTGTAATATCTTTAAATTTACGTAAAAGTCATGAAATATTATTTCGAAAAATTATTTTTCACGCAAGAGAATCCTAATAGTCTATTATTTCCCTGTTATTCGTTATCAATTTATTATATAATCATCTCGTCGTCATATGTAATGTTAATATCTATCGTGAAAGAATTCGACTGAAAAAAAAGGATGAACGACATTCTAACGCAGTTTCACAGGGAAATCTAGCAAATGCATAGAATCTTGAAGGATCTCGAGTGGACACGAGAGACGCGCCATAAAGGAAGTCGTTTTCTGAAAGAAGTCTTGAATGTGTTCATGCTTAGATAACGGCATTCGTTTGGCAAATGCCGCAACTTCGGTTCGCCAGCAATATCGTGCCACTTTCGAAGCACTCGAGCGCCCAGATTTATAACACTGTGTACACGAGCCATGCCTTTTCTCGTATAAAGGAACTTTCTATGAAACTCAAGTGTACAACCGATTGCCTGTTGTTTACCCTGCTTGCGAAATTTAAACGACGAAGTCAATCAAGGAAATGCTTTTTGAATTTTCTTCATTGCCGACGAGATCTTTTCTATCGAGTACGTGTCTCAGAATTGTATGAAAAGCAGAATAGAGAAATGATTGCAAAAAGGAATTTCAAATTCTTGTCAGATTCACGAGAGAGAGAAAGAGAGAGAGAGAAACGAACAAATGAATTCTTCTTTGGTTTGAAAAATGAAAAATGAAAGTTTCGTATTTTCACTATTTCTATCATGATTATTAACCCTTAACGGACCAATGCCGCCATATAAGCGGCCATATTGGCTTTTACTTACTGGGTCCAATGCCGCAGAAACCAATATGGCGGCAGAAACCAATTTATTATTTTTATCACTGTCAGAGTTGTGATATTTACTATTAACGCGTTAAGTATCGTGCCGTGTCATTTCTGTGAATTTGTTCTGTCGCTTGTTATCTATGTTCTGTCATCTTTTACCGTTTTTTTCTGTACTTTTGTGCACTTTTGTGCTCTTCGCATGCAAAGTCAGTCTTGCGTTTGATTTTTCAAAAGAACGCGCGCGTTATCGGAGTTCTTTTACACAGTTTAGTTTATTATATTTTATTTTGTTAATAAGACCGTAAAAAATATGGCTCTGAAAGCCATAAACTCTGAAAGAATAACACGCGATGATAACGATAATTTCAATGATATTAGCAGTAGTGACGACGAGTTTGAATTCGGTATTTCTATCGATGAAAATGAAAATCTGAGAAGCATTACGTTTTCAGACTATAACGATAGTGACAATAGCAGTGACAGCGAAGTAGTTCCTAGAAAAAGAAGAGAAATTCCAAATATAAGTTACAGTGAGGATGAAGAAGAAGAACATGATACTGCCGATGAGAATACCGAGTGGAAAAGTGTTACAGAAATTGATGACATTCCACCTCGGATACAATTCAATACTTTTTCTCTTCGTATGAAAAATAGCTTGGACCTGGTGGGAAGTAAATTTGAAATACTCCCGGACCGTTAAGGGTTAATACTGTCTTCAAATATCCCACGAACTCCATAAAACTCGTGAAAATCCATAATTGACTAGAAATATCGTATCGCGGAATATCGTAACTCGGGAATATATATTTAGTGATCGAACGATAGCGATACTTCGCGAAGGTGAATTACAAAAATTCCACGCTGGAAAACGCGGTCCCGTTGGAAAATCTTGTAGTACACTGTCGTGTACTGCTTTAGAGGACTGCCAGAAACATTATCGCGCTGATATACGAAGGTATTGTCGGGTTTAGCGAGCAAGTTTACGAGATCGAGAGACGATATTACCGTGTTTTGCGACACTCTGTCGATGCTACGGAGCAATAATAATAAATAAACAGCGCGGAAGAAATTGGAAACTACGGAGAGACACTCGATCGAGGATTAGCGGTTGGATCGATACCGATACTATTAACGATCAATTTGATATCGAAACACTGTATGCGATACGAAGTAGATTCTCGCAGGTTTATATGGATTTGTTTGTCGGGGGACAAAAACAGTTTATATAATTCTCTCCTCTGCTAATGATTTTCGGTTCGTACGATAGAAATTCCGGCTCAAGTAAGTGAATTCAACCGGCAAGAGGCCGTTTAATCGAGTATCAAATGAAATTTCAAAACAAAATGAATCTCGTATAAATGGATTTCTATCGCATTATTTCTATCGATTTCAGATGGTCGATAATCGGTATCGTATTGAGTTTAAAAATGCAAAAGTTCGTGGAACGTACACAGAAATATATAATTATTTGAACATGGTGCTCAACGGGTGAAACGAAATTTTTGCTTTCACTGTTGTTTGGAAAGTTGAATTTTGTAAGTTTAAGAAGTTTTCATTTTCTCGAAATTCAATACGAAAAATTTTTCAATTTCTCTTGAATCGATACCGCATCGAATCAGAACCTGTTTCACGCTCTGCTGAAATTGGATTTTTTTTTGTATTGATAACAAACGTACACAGAATATAGCAAATTTCGTTAACTTTTTGATTAATTAAAGAACCAAAAGTGAAACAGTTTCGTTGTCTCGAAGATAGCAACGATTAAAAAAGATACTCTTTTTGGTGTCTTTCTCCTTAAATAAAATGAAAAAATATCCCAAAAAATGATGGAAGATTTTGTAATGCAGAAGAAAAAAAAAGGCAAGATCGAGATACATATCTTACTGAATTTTTTGAATTCAAGTGAATCAAGTGAAATATATTCACGTATTCTCAATACTAGAAGCAATAATAGCGTATGCACGAATAAACCGAACGAATGCTGCATAAGAATTCATCATTTCTGTTATCTAAAAATTGTGAAATTAATATTAATTTATAATAGCGTCCGGTCGCTATGAAAAAATTTAGTATCGAATATTCGATACTAAAAGCGAAAATTATGAAAGCGTTTCGTTGTCGCTGTTGTCGTGTTCGACTGTTTTTCCAGCTCAGTGGAATTCGAAAACGCAGTTGCCTCTCCCATTTGACGTAACGATAATTATTAATAAATCAATACGCGTCTAATGAAACTGATACAAAAGTACAGCAATTTACAAACGTAATCACTCGGTGGTTAGCTCGTCAACTGCAGCCAAAAGTTATTTATCAGTCGTCGGCGACGCGTTTTGGATAAAACACGTAGTTCCCAATGGCTGTGACTATGATCGTGAAAATAAAACAGAATCAAGCGCGGATATATAGAACGGAAATATATATAGGTGCACGCCGAAGCCGCGGAACAAAATTCTCCGGTATGATGAAATTTCCCTGTTTGATTGCTCGATTCACACCTCTCTGGCGTACGCTAATTGCTCGTATGCAATTAACGTTAATTCGTCGGTGACCGGCACGTTTTCGATCTCACTTTTAGGAATGTTCGTTCACTTTCTGCCTGGAGCTGATATCTATCCGTTTATCCCTTGTGAAATTGTTGCCTCTTCGTCTTACCGATGATAAGAGTAACGATGATTTTCGAATTAATTGACTATTCCTGCGAAACTGTAGATTCTCTTATTGATAGAGAAAAAAATATTCCAGAATCGTACGCGGATTATTTCGATTATTATTTCAGTGAATATATCGTGTTTAATATTTGAAATACACGTATGTATTTAATGTATTATTTGAAACATATTTTATTCTAGCAAATTTTATTTCAAATAACCATGAGAAAATAATGATTTGATGAATAATTGCCGTTAATCTATTATTCTTGCCAGGGAAATAAATAATCAACAAAGGTAAAGTTACTTTACCTTTCAAATCAATGAGTCGCGAAAATAAAATCCCAAGGCGAAGTTTATACAATTAGAAACTTGACATTCTCCATATTCGTAGAAAATTCAAGGTAAAATGAAAGATATCGTGTGATAAATATTTCACTTGAAACGATTTGTACAGAAATCAAATCACTTGTTCAAATGGACTTGATTCAAACGATAAATAAAATAATCATTTAAGCCGTTCATTAATCAATTAATCATTTATTAATTCACCGAGCAATTATCGTTTACTTCTCAATTATTACCGAACAGAAATCATTTATTAATCCACTGAAACAATCGTTTTTCAAATGCTTTATTCAAACAATAAGAATCAATCGCAGACTTTTCATGGATTTTCATGAAATCTCGCGGTTTCATGATATATCGTTCAATACCTGTCCGTATCGACGATCCAATAATTAAACCTTGGTACCTGGTACTTAAATCAAGAAACGGAAAACACTCCCTGAACCGCGAGTTCGTTCGTTCGTTCGTTCGTCGGACTGTTCTCGCTTCGAGAACAACGTCCAGCAATTTGCTTTCTCAACTTCAGCCAAGTATTTCTACAACGACGTATATTTTCACGCTGTTCCCGTTACGTTTTTCACAGCGTCGCGAGAAATTACCTACAAGCAGGCGGCGTAATGACCCGCGTTAATGCTCGTTTCGCGGCCACCACGCATGCAGACTGAAAATTAGCGAGCCGAAAACGGACTGTGCTCGCACGTGACACACATTGAAGACTGATTTTACGACTGGCTACGTTCGAAATAGCGTGTAAACTCGATTCTTTGACGTGGCTGTGTTGTAGCCGCCAGACAACGGGGGCTGGATTGTTCGCAGCAACAACGACTTCATTGTTATTTTGAACGTGAGCTGACGTCTCAGTGACGAGTGAATTTTGCTGTTGGAACAATGAGAAGATCAATGAAACGTGGATTTTTTCGTGGAATTTCGTAGTTTCACAAATAAACGAGAGAAGTAATTCATAACGACGATTTATGTATACATTTATGAATAACTGACGGATTAATTCGAGATGTAGCGTGAACATGAAACTAGATTATCGAATTTTCTCCACTAAGAGATGCGTTGATCATTTTTTAGTGAATTAAAATTTACACCAGATATATCCCAAGGATTTCTGAATCATACGCAATGAAGAGAAGTGTCAATTGGCTTGGGAAATGTTAATAATTCCCGAGTTAATAAGAATTCTTTCCATTTTTTAACGGATATCTCGTCGTCTTTTTCTTCAAAGAAGAAGAATAATAATTCGCGAAGGGGACAATTTAAGAGAAAGTTCAACAACTTCAACTCGAGTAGAATAATTTAAGAACATCGTCGAAAATTCACCGTAAAAAAAGTATTCAAGAATTCCCGAGTTCGTGAAAATAGAAATCGCCTTCATCGCCAGCGAGATACGCTGAAAAGGAGAATAAATTCGAGGTTTAGAGGCATCGTACTTTCAAATTTATCAAATTCTACGCGGTAATGAAACTCTCGTCGTCGTAGTTCAAAAGGTATGCTGATTGGAAGGCAAACGTAGGACAATCAGTGCGACTATTCGCCTTTTCTTCGAGAAACTCGACTAGCTTATTGAAGACCGACGTTCCTCAAAGACGATTCGCTACTTTCGTTGTCACTTCTATTCTTCAAACGTGCTGCTCGCGAAGGCCTTACGATACATTTACACGCTAATTTCTGTTATTCATACTTTTACATGCTATATTATACATTACACAAGTTGATAAGTAGAGAAAATTGATACAACCTCGCAATTTTCTTCTCTATTCCTCTAAACGACAATTGACGAGTATAATGTTGACTCGTTTGTTGCTCGACTTCATTGAACTTTTCTATTTTTCTCTTGTTTTTTTAAATTATAATCGTTGAGATAAGTATATTCATTTTCATGTCTGTCTCGAATGTTCGATCAAGTCGAGCAATAATCACGATTTTTCGAAGTCGACGATCATCATTGGATTAAGCGAACAGTGTTGGGTAAGATAGTATTTGAAATAAAAAATATTTACATAGATTACTTTTCATGTATTGGTTAATTTGAAGTATCTTATCTGTTTTTGTATCGATTGAAATATTCATTTGATTTTAGAAGTACAATCTTTGATCATTAAGTTACGATCACTCTTCATTGTCAACGTCTTATATATGTCTTTATTTGAATGATTTGAACACAATTAATAGTCAATTTTATTGACCATCAAAGTATATAATATGTTGGATAATAAATTCAATAAAAACTCAGAGTCTGTAGTATAACTCACTATATGTGTAAATATATAATATAAGAATTATTTTATTTTTATAATTAACCTATTAAAAATCAAAGTTACATTAACTTCAACACTCAGAGCAAAATATGTGAATATCTTTTCTTTTTCAAATTGTTTCGAAATAATACTTGAAACAATCAATCCATAGTTTAATAGTATTTTAGTAGTTTCAATTTCAATTAATTTTAAATTCCTATTTCAAATAAATATTTCAATTTCATTATGCATCACTGTCAAATGAAACAAATTTTCAAACACTATCTTATTTCAGCAGAAGTATTTCAATTATTATTTCCAATACTTGAAATCTGCTCAACACTGACAGTCAAACGATATTTTATTCATATTCCCTTCGTCTCTGTGCGTATGCAAGAATTTCTTCAAATAATCTCGACCTGTTGACAATATTTTCAAACTCGATTAAGCCAGTAGATTCTCTTCGTAATCACGAAACATTAAAACTTCATCAAACGTTTCAATATTAATTTTCCACGCACGATTCATGTCCGAATTTTAATACCTCAAATAATTGAATTTTATAACCTATTACACTGAAGTTTCACTAGAAGCGAATCGGTCCGAGATGCACCAATAAATCACCGATATACGGTTCGATTTCTCGCGAGACACCATTTCGAGATTCTTCGTGTTAATTCGATCCTGATTCTCGCCGTGATTATCTTTGTCTTTTGTCACACAACGTACGTCACAAGCGAGAAAACGTCACGAATCGAAATAACGGAATGAGATATCGAGCAGGCAAGAAAGAACGAAGAAGAGACTGTTTCAACCGTGAGTCTCGAGAGGAGTTCATTGTTCTTTTTTTCTTTTTCTTTCCTCTTTATTGGATCGATCTTTCTTATTGTTAGTCACGGATCGAATGGATCCTTTCGCGAAGATATGGAAGGATTATCGTTAGTAAGATACTTGTGGAGCAGTCTTTATTACGGAGACGTATATCGTCCAACTAGTTTGCCTTTGGCACGGCAATTATCCGCTTCTCCTTCGTTGCAATCATCGATGTTAATCAAACGAACTTCACGTCGTTTTCTTTTCGTTGAATTTCCAAGCCGTTCCAATCGAATTTCACGACAGCGATGTTGTTTCAAGCGATGTCACAGCATTCTGCGTGCAGAAGTAGAAAATTTGATTTCACTTTCGTTTCGTTGAATTCGCGTGTTAATTATTGTTCGATTAAACGACGTACGATTTTTTGAAATGTGAGATAGAATTTTTATACACGGATAAAGAAATTTGCTTCTTCAGTTATACATTGGTCAATCAAATTTCACACGTAATAATTCTTCAAGTAGTAATATTTTACGTAGAAGTAAATAATTTTTATTTCGTCTTCGCGTTGATTTTATATATCAATGTCATCCAGTTAAACTTCACACAAGCTTTCAAATGATAATATTCTACGTAAAGGTACAAGTGAAAAGTATTACTTTTCATCTACCAATGCTGCTTAATCAACTTAGTGATCATTCGAATGATACAATACTCTGCACAAAGGTAAAAAAATTTTACTTTATTCGATATATATATATATATATATATATATATATATATATATATATACATATATACTAATGTTGTTTAATTAAACTTCACAAGCGAGAATTCAAGTTATTTACGAATATTACATTGTCCTCATATCGTTGAATTCACTTTGCAATATTGTAACATTTAAACAAATTTCACACGATCTTCCAAGTACTCTGTGCAGAAATGAAAGACGTTACTTCTTCTGTCAAATCTAATTTTATACACCAATGTTATTTAATTAAACCTCACACGAACTTCTAAGTGATCTTCTAAGTGGTGTTCTGTAGTACAGAAACAACACGACACTTCTACCGAGTGGGAATTCTATTCTTCTTCCTGCATTTGTCAACCGATCGACAACTCGATCATTTTCTCGGTTACCGTTGCGCGCAGAATTAAGTAAGCGGAATTGTCGCGCTCAGAAAACCAACGACATCTGCGTCGATTTCGTTTCGCAACCGATTACCAGCGATGTTCCACGAGCAATCAGCTCAAAGTTAACTGCTAGAACGAAAGAACTGGACAGAGAGGAACATTTACAGTTCAGCTGATAATGTGACTCTGGGCCATGGTTGCTTCCTCCTTTGGTACGAATTTGGCGTGGGAAAGTAGCAAAAATTCGTCAAATGATTCCTCAACGATTATAATACCATTTTTCCCCTTTAATATCGATCTTCTTCGTTCTCTTCTCGCACCGCGTGAAGGAAGAGGGGAGAAAAAGCAAGTGACCGATCGTTTCCAATCTTCGTTATCTTCGTTCTCTTCTCGCACCGTTGATGATCCTATTGGTCATTGGTCACCGGGTGAAAGAAAAGAGAAAAAGCAAGAGGCCTACGAGGTTCTTAGCCCTTGAGAGGTCGTTTCCATTTTCTTCACAATTGTTATCTTCGTTCTCTTACACCTGCGTCAACAGCGTCAACTGCGTTCCATTCTTCATCGCGTCTTTCTCCCTCTGCGCCTGATCTCTCGGATCGTTGCCGATGGTAATGTTCGATCGTGACGTCATGGTCACGGTGGTCGTGGAAGTTTTGCTGATCAGCAGCCCTCTCTCCGCGTCTTCGTCGTCCAGCTCCATCCTCGACTGGCAGGACACGGCCAATCGATTCGACTGTAGCCTCTCGGCGTTCGCCTTGTTCCTTCGCGGGAACACGCTGTTCTCGATGTGCAACGTGGCGTTCACGTCTTTCCCAGCAGCGCAGGTGCACGCCTTCAGGAAGCTCTTCTTGAAGTTGTCGCTGAGGAACGCGTAGAGGATCGGGTTCATCGCGCTGTTGCTGTAGCTGAGGAAACCGGCGAGCAGAAAGCTGGTGATGGTGATCTTGCTCTGGCATTGTTTCGGAGGCGTGTAGATCAACGCGACTTGCATGAGCCAGTAGGGCAGCCAGCACAATACGTAGACGGTAATCACGGTCAGCACGAGTTTCGTCACCTTGCGGTGAGACCGTTTCTTCTCCTTCGATTTGTTCTTCGGGCCGACGGTCTGCAGTTTCCTTATCACCAGGAAGTAGAAGATCAGTATGAGAGTGAGCGGTATGGCGAAGCCCAGGATGAACGTGTACAAGGTGAAGGTGGTGTGACCTCCGCGATCGTTCGGCCAGTAGATGTTGCAGTTGATCCCCTTGTCGGACTCCATTGCGTTCGCGTACAGAATGATCGGGATCATGAAGAGGGCGCTGGCGGCCCAGGCGGTCAGGGAGACCACCTTCGAGATCAACGGCGTGCGGATCTTCGGCGAGGAGATCGGGTGACAGACGGCGATGTAACGATCGGCGCTCATTATGAAGAGGAATATGCTGCTGGTGAACTGATTAATGCTGGTCGTCGTCATGTACGCTTTGCACATGATCTTGCCGAATATCCAGCTGCGCAGGCTCATCGTCGTCACCAGGAAGGGTATCCCTATTAGGAAACACTCGTCGGCTATAGCCAAGTTCACGATGTACATGTTCGTCACCGTTTGCATCTTCGAGAATCGCAGCACCACGTAGATCACCAGCGTGTTCCCGAGAAGACCGACGATGCAAACGATGGAGTAGAGGATCTGATTGACCAGCGAGACGATCGGCAGATCGGCCTCGCAGTTCTGGATCATCGAGTCCTCCTGGCTCATCTTGCGAGCGTAGTCGATCACGCTCGTCGTCGTCTCGTAGCTTATTATCGTCGTGTTCATTTTGCCTTCGATTCCTCGTTCAAACGAGCGATCTCTGTCCTTTCTTTCTCTCTTCTCGCTCGTAGATCTCTTCTTTCTTCTCGAACAGTCTCCTTGCGCAGATTTTTCACTCGATGGACTTGGATTGGTGATTGGTTCGAGAAGTTCAACCTCTCTCTCTCTCTCTCTCTCTCGCTCTGGTCTACGAGACTTTTCTAGGCAGACACGCCTAGAAATGCCCTTTGACAATTAAATGCGTGTTCTTCGTATTTTATCGGGGATTGGGAGATAGAAGGAGGATAGTTTTGTCGACGGCGACGATAGGAGGAACGAGGCCGACGTCATTCCATCAGTTGAGGAACGATCGCGCTTCCGGGCACGCGATAACCCGGAAACCACCGCCAAACGCTCGCTTTTGCCTGTTTCCTTGCAGAGGGAATCTGAAACAAAACAGAAGAGACAAGTTTTTTTAAGATTTCGTTCACTTCACGAGGTTCTAAAGATAAATTGACAATTTCCCTTTGGATGGATGGATTCGGGGTTTTTATATTATAAAGGCCCCGAGGACCTTTTGAAATAATGCAATTTTGTTCTGAGAAGTTTTATCAACGAAGAAAATATTGAGCTGGCCTATCTTCGAAACTATTGAGGTGCGAAGGACAGTTTATCATAATGTTAAGAATATTTAAATTTCTTTAAGTTGTAAACTCATGGCTAACAGAAATAACGACGAAAAAGACATCTTAGAATTCACTTTCCAATAATCACAATGTTAAAAAGAATATTCGACGGTGCACAAAGTGATTGAAAAAAATATTGCAAGTGAAACGTTGCGTTCGTGCAACGTCCAATCTTTCTCATGGACTTTTTTCATGTACAAACTCGTGCAATATGCAGAAATATCCCTGGTACAGCACTGAGACAGAAAAAAATTTCTATTTAACAAATTCCTATTTACATTTACTGATAAAAATCTGAAATTGCGTAAGATTTTGCAATCTCTCCGCGAGAGATACGCTGCGTGTTTTTTTTTTTTTTTTTTAATCAAAAATTGAGATATCCCGTCCAACGATTCGACTGCGGCAATGTTAAACAAGTAATAGATAAATAAAATGTTACAGGACAAATATTACGAGCAAATATTATTTTCTGTCACGTGAAATAATTCGATACGCGAGAAATAATACTTTACTCAAAGCGTCGTACGAACGATATATTGTACTGCGGGATATCTCGTCTAAAGCGTCGCATGAATAACATTGAATTGTGAAATATTTTATTAAAAGCGTCATGTGAATGGCATTGTGTTGTAGAGTATCTCGTACAAAGCGAATCATGAGCGACATATTTCGTGACGGGACATTTCTTTTATACGCGCGAAGGGGTTAATCCTTTGTTGTCCAGACTATAAAAAATCAGAAAGTACAACTCCAATTTTCCTGTTGTATATCATCAATATTGTAACAAACGCTGATAATATTACTTATTATTGTATCGTATACTTTCTCACTGTGATTACTGCGCATTTTTGATAGAATTCAATTTCACTGAAGAAATTCCCTTCGGAATCTGATAAATTCTACCTTGGATTAAAGAGAGCAATAGAACTACGCCGAAAGAAATCGTAGATCGCCGAGATCTTCGTCGACAAAATCATATTGAAACGAATATGGCAAATTTGAAAGACATTAAAGCGGAGACGTTGAAGCAGATACTCCGCTCTTTAAAACAGGCTGCTCTACAATCTTTTTACGCAAGAGTACAAAAATTGTTTTACGATTACAGTGTTCCGATTGTAATTTAGTATCTTTGTATTTTATAATTTTCTACAAATGCGTAGAAAAATCTGCACATGATTCTATGTACGTACATCTACATATCTATTTTATATCTGTATATACATACATGTGTGTGTACAAGTGTACGTGTATGTTTCTACATATAGTATAGTCTCGCATTGTTTGTCAAATCTATAGTTAAATTAACCTCCACTAGTTAGGGATACCAAATTGCTCATATTATTCCCCAGTAAGCATGCGAATATCCTTCGTATTCGAATATCCTTCGTAATTAATTAATTAACCGTATATTTGCACACGTGCGTGCATCGCATTGTAAACAGGTGTTGGTTTTGTTATCGCGTGTAACGATCTCTCTACAGTCGAAATTTCGAAAGCTTTTCGCATCGTGTCTGTTGGCCAACGCAATTGGCAAAGGGACATCAAATTGAATGAATACACACGCATATAAATCGAGAGGTATACCGAAAACAGCGCAGTATACTAATTAATTCTATGGCAATTAAATATAAACAGAGTGCAATATCGCGTTTTACCTAAGGTTTCCCAGCAATGTAACTGTTGATTCAATTGCTGAAACATAATATGTCTCAAAACAAGTATGTACGAAAATGTTCCATTTAAAGTATTATTTTTATTTGGAAAACAAGAAAGACACAAACGTCTCAACAAGATTACTATGTTGCCACTGTATAAAACGTCAAGACCTATAACAAGAGAGAAATACAGCGATATGATGAGTTTACTCCTTTACATACCACCTATTTACCATGAATACTTCACTATGCTAACTCTAAAGGAGAAATAAGTTTAAAAAAAAATATTTTTTTATTTTTAGTTATCTTGACGATTGTAATTATATTTTACACTTGTTTATTTATATCCCCTTTTTCGATATAACTGAAATTAATAATTATTATTATTAATAAACTTTTCGTATTATTAATAAATTATTCGTGTATTTACATGTCTACATTTAATTATTATTTTTTACATTAAAAAAATCCATTTCAGTAAAGCCAATGTGTATAAAAATATGGAATTAATTTTCCTCTTGTTTTTATTTCTTATAATATGTTATTATTGAAAGTGGAATAAGCCCATTTGGAGCTAAAAAATCGTTTATTTTTTTTTAACAATTTTAATAATCATTATTGCATTTTAAAGTTTGACAGAATTACAGTGTTAAAAACATCACCCGAACTGATTAACCTTTGCCAATATTTTTAAATTCATTCCAAAAACGCTAACCCTTAAATATGAAAAAATGGACTTATCCCACTTTCAAAAATAACGGCTCATATTATTACGTGCTCAGACAATTTGGTGCATTTGAACCTCGAATATTGGTGCTAGCCGTGTTCTATTATTTGATGTATTTCAGGAGATATTCATTTTTGTCATTCCTTTTCGTAATACCTTTATTTTGTAATACCTTTTCATTCGATGCCGCGCGAAGAATCGATTCACGAAGATAGGGAAATGGAGTTTTCTGTTTGAGAAACAAGTGCTCTTTTTAATTGCATCAATGCACTTTATGCGATCACTTCTTGAACAGTGCAAGATTCTTCTGTATAATTTTTCTCTACTTTTAACAGGAGCAGAGAGTCACAGTTTATTGGATTTATCTTGTGTATATATTATTCCAATTAAATAAGCTAACTATAGTTCTTGTGCAAATTCTTGTTCGATGGAGAGTTGAAGATTTGAAAAGAGATCATGTTGAAATCGGTTTTCCTCTGGTGATAATTTCTGGTGAATTCTTATATAGAATATGGAATATTTTATTTTATTCGTCGGTGATATAATTGCGAGGCGACTTTTATATTACGATCGATAATTCTTCGATAACACTATCAATAATGTATCACAAAACCCCATAGTAAATTGTAGCTACAACTCAAAATGGACATTATATTTCGAATACCATTGAAATATAGAATAGAATATGAATTCCAATGAATTGAAGCATTCGAAAGAAAGGAAATGCCAACGTCAAGTCGAAGTGAAAAGAACAGTAGGATTAATGAAATTTCAAAATGTTTCACTCAATGTATTCATAAAAAAATACTTACAAATCGTGAGCAACTGAAATCTTATTTTCTTTTCAAATATCCTCAAACAACGTGACGCCGTCCAAACAGAACGGAAATTCTCCCAGAAGAGGATAATTGCGTCGAAAACCGAGCATCTTGTTGACAAGTGCGAACCAAGAAGAGAACGTTGAAGACGTTTGGTAGATCAATGTTGACTCGTGACTTGAGAATTCAACCGCAAGGAATTCCGCCGCGTTGGCAAGCTGAGCAACTGTTCCTGAGAAACTCGGGAACTCGACAATAAACTGCGCCAGGTGTTGCCTGTGGTCCCCGGATTGTTTACGGGCGAAAGAAGAATTCCCTGTGGAGCAAAGGGACACGTGCCCCTTTGGAGAACGCGTTCAATTTCCTCGAACAGTGGCATTTTCTCACCGTGTTCGCTGATCCTTTGGCCAATTCTTTCGCTGGCCTTCGAGACTTCGGTGCTTTAAAAATCGTCAGCAGGCACGAGAGTAATCAACTACGAAAGCTTTTCGCTCTCGAGAAATGAGGAAACTGACTCGAGAGTTTCCTGCGAGGAAAAAAAAAAAGAAACTGCGAAGTCGCGGGGGTAACTTTCAAATGGCGCGGAGAAGAACTTTGATTTCGAGGGGAAGAAATTTAATTTGTAGATTTATTGTCAATTATAGAAGGTATCAAACAGAAGGTATTTTCGAATATTTTCTGGACTTCACGTTTTCAGATTCATTTCTACATTCGTCCGTTTAAATAAGTATAAGAAACATTGCCAGTATTCTACAAATGGTGTAATTTCAATCAACAAATTGATTAAGATCCACGAAAAATTCTCTGAAATTGTCAAATATTTGAAGAAATTTAAAGAAATTTCGCGCACAAATTGCGTATTATAAGCTGCTTTTCCAGTTTAGAAACACGTTTTAAAAGGTATAATAAAGCGAAGTAGATCCTTTCCAAGAGAAACAGCCGAATCTTGTGACATATAAATTACAAAATTACAAAGTGCTTCGCTTTATTCCGAAAACAGCGCGTTCAAAGTGAGATGGATTTTTCTAAAAATATTTCTCTCCTATTTAAAAGGGACAAGATCTCGTTACATATAAATTGGAAATTTATCTCGCCCGCGAACGTCGTGCATTTAACGATTAAACGACAATAGAAGTTTCAATCAACAGCACAAATTAGAGTGACTGAATGAGTATTCTCGGAATATCCTTCATCGCCGATATTACACCGATATTCATTTCTCTAATCAGGAAATTGTCCGTTTTCTATTCGAGGAGGACACAAAACAGAGTAGTGTATAAGAATCCTTTGTAGAATTCATAAAGGAGACGTTCCATTAAGTTGACTTCTATTAAAACGTCTACCATTTTTCTGCACCCCGTCCTGCTGAGAGAAGTTGATTCCATGAAAGCGGCACGTTCTGCGCACAGCACGGTACTCCGCTATTTTGCATAAGCTCGCATCTGCAACCGTAACGAACGGAAACAATGAGAGCCTCGATTCATATTCGCCGCCATAAATACGCTGCAGCGTCTGTTCATCATATCTCCACACCCTTTTTCGCGAATTTCATCAAACCCCTCCCTCTCGTCATCGCTGAACAACACCGACTCGTCATTCGAACGCGTTTGCTCGAGAATCAATTCAAAGCTGCTCTCTTTCCTTCTTTTTCCCTTTTTCTTTCTCTTCTTTCAAGACTCTGCCTCTTTCTTTCGTGTTGCTCAAACGTATGCAAGAAGCGGAATATCAAGTTCATTAGAACGTAAGCAAGAGATGTATCAATTTCCAAGTTGTTGCAGAATTGTTGTCTAGACTGGAAATATCGTGATTTCGAAAGCGAATTTCTCCGACTGATATTAAATTTCGACGTCTGCAGAAATACAATGTAATTTAATATCAATCGCGAATAAGTTGCATGTTGCGCGTTGATCGAAACGCTATTACCGTGCTGCATATTGGTCGAAATTGTATCAACGGTATAGTATGTACGATTCTACAGTTTCTGAGGTTTTAGTTAGTACGTAGGTTGCAAATAAATCAGATGTCGATGTAAAGTAAAAAAAGTGGAACAAGCTTATGGTAAATAGATGAGGTTTAACTTTAAATGCGAATAATTACTGCAATAATACACAACATAAATAATATGTAGCGAACGTGAATAATGCAATAATATACATGTAACAAATACAATATGCATAATATGAATACATATAAATATAACGTAAAATGAAAATAATTGATGTAATGTTATACATACATATATATATATATATGTATATGTATGTATATGTATATGTATATATATATATATATATATATATATATGTACATCAATTGAAATTGAACGATATCTTGCAATTATATATATATATATACATACATACATACATACATACATACATACATACATACATACATACATACATACATACATACACATACATCAGTTGAAATTGAACGATAATATCTTGCAGTTATTATATATATTATATAATATATATTATATATATTATAGATATTATCGTTCAATTTGCTTTAAAATATTTATACGATCGCGAATATTCCAAATCGGAAGCATAAACTCCATGTTTCGTTTATTTTCGTCGAGTAAATTAAACGGATTTCGTTTGAAATCCGCGACGGTTCGTCGAAAGATCGTCATTATCGTCTCTAGCGCGAGTATTATTATTAGAAAAGCTCGCGTTATTCATAAAATGAAAATGAACATCTCGTTGCCGTTTAATTCGCTTCGCTTGTACGCCAGTTTCATTAAACGCGAGTCATTATCGGTATCCAATGTGAAAAAGTTATCCGTGCTTTTATCGGGGCTGCTGCATTGAAACATTATACGGTAGCCGCTTTTTCGGCGAAAAGCTCATCGGAACTCGCTAACCAAGCGACGAGATAATCGCCAAGATCTCTAGAAACACACTTTGAACCAATCGGATCTAACTTGCTTTCTATTAAACTCTGTCAATCTTTGGTTTATTCGTAAATGATAAATGTTACGTTGATCGAACCACCATCATCAGGGTCACGCTACATTGCACGATTCTTTAGAACAACAAAAGGCAATGCTGATTTATTAAGATATACCTGATTATCAAGATAAATCTGACGAATTTTATTTTATAGTGCATTAGCAGACTGCTTACCGACTAAGAACAGATCTCTTTTATTTGAATAGAATGTTATTTTCAGACTGTCAAAGAGTGTTTAGGAGACGATCTGTATCGACTGGTGGTCAATAGATTTCTTCCCTGTAAGCGAACTATCCCTTACCAGGGATGTCAGACGAGTTCTCTCTCATTTTCAATCAAATCAATTGCACTGTTTTGAAGTACAATTGAAATATTAAGACATACGTCATCAACTCCTCTGAACAAGAATCCAACAAATTTAAATATTATGAATAATTCTGTACCGAACACTGACAATTCTGATCCTGTACTTAAGGAATATTGCATATTTTCTCGACAATTTCATACTAGACTGCAAGAATCCAGCACGAGATAGAAAAAGAAATGTATTTCGTCGGAAAATTTTTAGATCTTACGCGTGCGTATGCGGTCAGCTCATTGAATGATCAAAGATACGAGCGTTAAACTAGGGTTGAATCGGCACGTTCAGTTTGGCAGACTTATTATCGGAAGGTTTGTAAACATTTGTTAGCGTCTCGTGTGAACGAAAGCCAAAAAAAAAAGAAAGAAAAAAATGGCGATATAACGGAACACTTAGGCAACGAACGACATGAGAAAATTCGCTGAACGTTAGCTAATGAGCCTCGATCGATCGCCATTATCGAGCCATCGTTCCTTTAGCCTGGCAATTACCCGCGAAACGATCGTCTTAACGTTTCAGCAATTTGCTTTCCCGCTCCTCTTTACACTCGCCAATTTATTTCCGCATTGTACACCAGCTTGAGCAAACGAAGATTAATCGCGGAAATGAATGCTTTAGCGAGCGAATGATTTTGACCAAACGTTATCTTAGCTATCGTTATCTCAAGAAACTTATTACACGGATTTTTCTCCCGATTCCCTCAGGTGTGGTATCTAAGCTCTAAGTGCGAAAATATTTAAATACTTACGAGTAGAAGAAATTTTTATGCGAAACATATTTTGACATTCGATTCGCGTAGATGTTCGTGCGATTTGATAGTTTTGTGAAGATAATGGGGGAAAAAATGGCACCCAAGTGGAGGATTATATTGCAAAGAATGTGTGTTTTGGATAGTTTTGCAAATTTCTCGCAAATGTGTAAGAATTTAGTTCTCGTTGTTAGACAGACGCGACTATCATGACTATCATAAAATTTAAGACTTGAAGATTGAAAGTTAAATTGAAATTTTAAAATGTTACGAGACATTCGTTCTAAATATATACTCATTAAATATTGGTATAATACAACAGTTTAATACTCCTGTGCGAAATATATATTCGTCAGATTTCACAAAAGTATTAATGAAATATTAAAATGGTTTATCTATATACAATATATTGTTATATAGTAAACATATTGACAAAAAGTTTCTACCGATGTTAGAACATTTTCATGAGCAACTGTACGCTGTATCGTCGATTTGGTAAAAACGTGATAAAACTATAATGTTCCCAATTTTTAGACATTTATAGAAATTGAATGTAAAAATGAAATATTTTATTAGAAACAAGGAATATCATAGTTACACTAGTCTCTGAAATTGTAGTGCAATCAACACCGCATAGAAGATGATTCTACGTTCAAAAGAAACGAAAAGAATTTTTCATTTCGAAATCCGTTATCGAGGAACTCGAACGCGTTTGTAAATTTGTCAAATCATATTTAAATTTGACAAATTCTTTGACTGGACAAGAGAGGATAAATTGTGATGAGATTTCCTATGAACGAAAATAAAATATCCCTTCGTTGATATTTGAAATTGAAAATTGATGGAACACACGTGTGCTAAATTTGTTCAAATTTCACTTTCTCAAGAATTTTATTCTACGCTTATCACTTATTTCTGTACGCGAGATGATCTCCTATCCAATGTTCTTATCTAAATTCGACTTTCTTTGAAACGAAGCTTTAAACAAGAAAATACTTCATCCTTTTTCACTTATTTCTATACGGTCGATTGTACGACAATTTCGAATGAAATAAGAAATAAAGAAAAAATAAAGTCTGCAGAACAACCTGAAAAAATTGTTCTATCCTTTTCTATTAAGTGAGTAATAAATAAATAATTTTATCGAAACGTTACAAAACTCCAAAAGCTATTAACTTATTTCACGTTTAATAGCGAAGTAATTAATTATTCGTCGTTAGAAGTCAGTCTCTTAGTTGTCTACACGAAGTCATTAATCACAGACTGAAATTTCCAGCGCTTGTTTCGTCCATAATACGAAGGAGTAGTTCATATTAGTATCGACGGAATATTGTTGCCACATTTTCCCGTAATATCCTGAACGACCATTAAACTAACTTTCTGGATTGACTATCAATGCCGTCTGTTTGGCAAAAATCCAGCTCTCCAGAGCAACACGTGGAATTTCCGTCTTAATCTCGAATTTCAAAGATATTTACTTTTTAGATAAACTTTTACCATTATAACATTAATATCAAATATCAATATACATGTGATTAAATTAATAATTAAATTATTAATTAAATATACTATTTAACGATGGAGTCTTGCTTTTTGCAAATGTGCAAAAAGTTGTTTTATCTCTAAAAAACAATAACACTCTAAATTCTAAACGATAATACTTGATTAAATGTCACAATTATTCCAAGATTATTATTTAAATCGTAAAAGAAGGAAATTGTTTCATACTATAATGGCTAGGCAATTAATTGTTCTTGATAACGAGCCGATTTCTTAAAGAAGTTCACTCTTCTCTGTTGTCTCACTTTTTTCTTACGAAAACCATTAATTACGAACGATTCGAAGCAAAATCGTACATTATTTACTGACAGTCTATATTGGCAGATCGTGGCATTCTGTACAACTTAGTTTTGTCCATTTGTCCATTTGGCAAAAATCCAACTTTCACTGCAGCAACACGTGGAATTTTCGTCTTAATCTCGAATTTCAAAGATATTTACTTTTTAGATAAACTTGTACCATTATAACATTAATATCTCTAAAAAAACAATAACACTCTAAATTTTAAACGATAATAAAATGATTATTGATTAAATGTCACAATAATTGCAAGATTATTATTTAAATCGTAAAAGAAGGAAATTGTTTCATACTATAATGGCTAGGCAATTAATTGTACTTGATAACGAGCCGAAGTTCACTCTTCTCTGTTGTCTCACTTTTTTCTTACGAAAACCATTAATTACGAACGATTCGAAGCAAGATCGTACATTATTTACTGATAGATATTGACAGATCTTATCGTGGCATTCTGTACAACATAGTCTTGTCCATTTGTCCATTTGGCAAAAATCCAAGTTTCTCTGCAGCAACACGTGGAATTTCCGTATTAAATCTCGCATTTCAAAGAAACTAGTGTTCAAGCGATAGCACCCTTGATTATTACGATTCTCCGTGTAATTCTCGTTTCACGTTGGAGAATACTTTCTCGATAACACGGCGAAACGTCTCGTTACGTGCACATCGTTACGTATGTATTATTACACGGTTCGTTTTTCTCTCCGAGTAATATCGTACAAAAGATGAATGGCATACGTCCAAGGAGAAGGTAATATTCTACGTTGTATTCTTTTTAATCCTGTTCTTTATCAATCCCCTTTATTTTCGCTGTAGGAAAAGAGCCACAACTCTATCCGGTATACACAATTAACCGACCCGTACGTGTTATGAGAAAGAGAAATATTGCAGTAATATCGAAGACCTTTTACATGGAAAACGTATCGACATTTTAAAGAATAAACTCGTATTAACACTTTGATTGCTATGATGGTAATCGACTCCAATAATCGACATTTCTACTCCTTTGAATGATTAAAACAAGATAAATATCGTTGAGAAAGTTTTAAATAGTTTAAACGACTGGGTGATACTTTTATTGCAATGTAGTATTTTATTTATTATTTTATTGTTTTGTTTATTGTATTTTACTGTGACGGAACATCAAGCGACTGAGGAAGTTCTGTCGTTCTTTTCTTACGTTTTTTTTTTTCAAGAAAGAACGATCCAAAGGTATAGAAAATATTCTTATCACTGTTTGTATAGATATACAGTACTTTTCTTCTTTTGTGTAGATATACAGATAGTTCGAGAGATCCATGGTTTTTTTTTTAAGAAAAGGAAACAGTAAAAGATGTTAAGTATTATTCGATGTGAATCACATTCGAATATAAACAACTATTTTTTTTTCTTATATTTCTTCATTTACTATCTGTATCTTACAAGAGGTCTATCTAATATTTTGTACAGTTTATTTTATAAATATATAATGTAATTCAATTCGCATATAATTCGTAAAATATTTCGTAATCACCATTTTGTAATTCGTAGTTAAACATCATAAATACAATGTTTTTATAAAAATTTTTATAAAAATGAAATATTCTGTCAACCTGTTAATCTGACGCGTGCATCTAGCTGCAAAAAGAAACAAACGGGAAAAGAAACCAATTAAGCGCCGTTTTTCTAATAAACTTTCATCAGACTTATGATAAAACAAATGCATAGCAACACGCTAGTCCACCAGTTAAGGTCAGATCTTACGTTGATAAATTCGTCGCCGTACGGCTGACTTATGAACGACTTATATCACTGATACGAGTCTGTGGTCATCGTTGCGTAAAATCGAGAACCGCGCTGATTAGTTAGTTTCGAATATTTATTAGTCTATCTGCAGAAATAGAGGCTCGAGTTGACTTTTATCATTCAAGATCAAATAAATGCTCGGTTCAAGATTTTCACGAAAAGGTGCAGCTTCACTTTTGAACTTCTCTCAGGTTGTAGGTTTATTTAAAGACGTTCGCAGAAACGCAGATATTTCGGTTTGGTCTTAAGTCTTCTAAGATGAAATATTAAGATCGTGGACTAATTCTGAGCTTTTAAGACTAAATAAATATTCGCGCCGAGTTTCATATGAAAATGCAGCTTTAGCTCCCCAGGCTACGAGTTCATTTGACCCGTTGACGATTAAAATTTTACTAGACGCTCTCAAGATATTTCTCGACATTTTCAATGATACAGGAAGTACTTTCATTGAAACAGAAACGTGAAAGCGAAAGGTGAAATATAACTGATAGAATTCAGGACGAAGCGAAAGACTTCAAACACTAAAAAATTAAACATATAGAAAGTGTTTTTTTCAATGTGCTTTTTAACTCTTCTCATAATAAATGATAGTTTAATGAACTGAATATTTATTTTGTTCTCCATACGTATATATTGTGGACACAGGACTTAAGGTTTGGTTTGACCTTAAACTTGCGTGGCTAAATATATTAATACTCCGTGTTAACCTTGAGCTTCCAAGACTAAATGAATACTTGATTCAAGTTCTTCGCGAAAACGCAACTTTGACTCTGAGCTTCTCAGGTTATATAAGTTTATTCAAAGTTGATATTTCAAACTGTCCCGGATATTTTAGTTTGACCCGAAGCTTTCAGAATTGAGAAACCATTAAGATTTTAAGATCGATCATGAGCTTTCGATGCTAAATAAATACTTAATTCGAGTTTCCCGCAGAGAACGAAGCTTTCGATCGACTGAGGCTACACATATTATTCAAGCTGTCTAGAAAAAAAACGGAGATCTCCGGTCTGATCTCACGCTTGAATATTTAATTCTCAGATTAACCTTGGCTCCAAGGTTGCACGTTTTTTTTACTTCGTCATGAATTTTGTATCCGCGACGTTGAAGTTTCACTTGAACAAATGCTGAAAGAGCACCGCAAAAGCTTTTTTATTCATAGAGAATTCCTCCATTGTGGAAATGAAATTTTACAGCAAGCTTCCTAGCTTTCGTAATGATTTTTTGGAAATCGTACGAGAGACTTCGTAAAGTTTTCGTTTATGGAAAATTCCGATTAACGCGTCTCTGGTCTTCAACTCTTTCACAATGAAATTCTACAGGATGGCTCTTGGCTGTCACTATGGTTTTAATAATTGCACGCAACACTTCGCAAAATATTCGGTTATGGAAAATTCTCATCATTGCGTTCTCTCAGACTTTTTGCTCTTTTACGACGAAAGATTGCAACGATTTTTGACAATCGTGTGTGACAGCTCGCAGAAGCTTTATTCGTGGGAAAATTTATTCGATTAATTTTAGTATAATTTAGTGTATAATAATTACAATTTATCGGAACTCACTGATTCTCTCCTCCACCAGTGATTCTCTCTTGCTCGTTTCAGCATGCGAAAAATTCGCAGCCTAAAAAATTCGAAAATTCACAAATAAGCGAAGTTCGTTTATTGATTGGATATCGATTGAATTTGTCAAATAAATGGATTTCACGTAAATGGAATTCTACGAAAAAAATTAATGAATTCTTCTAACTTGACAACAGTGTGTGCTGTTCAGCTTCGCGTGAACTGGATTATCGCCTTAACGGGAAAAATTCCCAGCCACTCGTCGTGGAAAAAATGGCTGAGATGAGTTTGTCTGGTTATGTCTACTCGATTGAACGAAACGAAATTGTAACCTAATTTCAGTAATTTAAAATTTAGCAATTCAACAAAGTTATCTTCGTTATACTGTAGTCATCTGCAAACCAATGATCCTAGATTGGACGAATCCTAATTATCGTTACTATTATTATTACACTATCCGTTTTATCGATTTCCACGTTATTAAAATTATTGCCTGTAACTAGCAATTCAGAGATATTAAGCTCATGATCAATTAAGCTCACGATCAATTATCCATCGATATTTACCAACGCTAGTTTAGCGCAGAGATTATTAAAGCACAGATACGATTTCCAATGTAAAAAGAAAACCAACGAAACTTCGTGTTTCGCGAATTCAGGAAGACACGACAGTAGAAATATACTTGAACAAGCATTGTACGTTTCGCTACACAAGTCGTTTGTTTCAATAACATTGCGTATATCAATGGTTGCAGTATCGTAAAATTCAGCGAGCTTCGCGTGCAATTTTCGCAAGCGAGAAAAAAGGCTCTCGTCGAATGGACGATCATCATTTCGAAATCGTATTATTGCTATTAATAATTTTCTTTCACGTGCATTGTCCATGAAAGACAATTTATTCAGAACTTTCTTATTTATTTATTCATTATTATTAATCGTTAGTAGTACTTTCAATCGAACGATATTCTATTAATTATTGATATATTATATAATTATTGTATCAATTAATTTAAATCATTTGGAATTAATCGAATTTGATCGTTCTGGTAATTCCGTTTCTAAAAACTAAAGTCAACTTGCTATCCTCGTAGAGAGCAAATAAACTGCTCGTTTGAATTCTGCCATTTAATCTGGAAATTACTAGAGAAATCACGGTACAAAGTATTATATAGCACAATGTCTCGATTGTTCGATGATGCTTTCTACGCCAATTTTCATTAACGATTAAATGCATTTGCCATTGAACATCTAATTATTCGTTCAATGCCGACGATGATTTAGCTCGTAAATTATTGAATGTATCCCGTGTATTCTTGCGTTAAAAATAGGTTCAAATTATACGATGGATCGACGAAAAAGAATTGGGCGCAGTCGTTAAAAGCAATTTTGGATTTCAGTCTGAATGGATTTCACGTTAAATAATTAATAATTGGACGTATCGATGCGCAAAGTCCATGAATTATTAAATTCGCATCATATTAAATCGCAAATAAATCGTACGGAAGTATCGATACGTGCAAAATTTATATGCAGATGCCCGTTTTTCCAGTCTAATCGTTAGCCCTTTTGCAATCCGTTCGCATGTTTGCACGTAATACGTTCCACAATTCCATTATCTTTGCTGCGAGGACACACGCAATTCCGGAAGAATTTCAAAATGTAAAATTCAGCTTTGACGTAGAATGATAACCGAGTTTTACGCTACGAAGCCGAATTTGAATTAAATATATTTCGCTATATTTAAATCATTCTTTATCGCCAAACTTTTATGTGAAACTTTAAAACTTTAAAATTGTATATAAAATATTCGGAATGTATGGTGCTTCCTGTAACATTTATTGTGTAAAATGTTTTTTCTTAATTACATTCTGAAAGATGTGATGTGAATTTGCATAAGAATCACGATATTGACATTGAGATATACAAAAAATTGCATTCTACGAAAACATTTTGCGCGATTTAACACTTAATTGTTATCGTTAAGACAGAACATTGGATCATTGATATAGAATTAAATTTTTAATTTAATTTAATTTAATTTTATTGTCAACCTACATCAACGAGAATGTAAAATCCAAAGTAAAACGAGACAATCTAATGCAACAGTAATAATGTAAAATGTATTGCTACAGTTATCTATAAATCCAACTATGCCATTTGGTGACGTCATATAACATATTCCACGCGGACTTTAATTAACTTTTTAACCTCACGGTCTGGAAAATAAAAAGTTTCTCTCTTTTACGTTAACGTAACATTTACAATTCTTAATCTTTTATCGTTGCCAAAGTTTGCTTTTAGTATCGTAGAAAAGAAAATTGCAAGAATTCGAATGATATTTCCTCCGTTATCAATTTTTTTCTACCCGGCATCCACAATTTAACGAAGTTCAACGAAATTGAAGTATTTGTAGGATTCGTCTTCAATGGGTTCAATATCAGCGGTAATACGAACGGATTTGTACAAGATCTGTTATTGATCCCGTTATAATCTTCGCTGTACATATGAATAAATCAGCTTTGCAAAAGAAATAAGACTGATTAAGCTCCTAAGGCTGTTGTGATCATTCACCGCGCAAACTTTTCTTTTTCAAAGGCTTTGCTGCAAAAGTGTATCGGAGACGATAGCTGATAATACCACTCGTTTTAGAAATTTTTGCCATCCGGCTGTGGACGGATTTCGCGTGAAGCATATATTTAATCGTACGAGCCGAGAACCGCGCGATAACGCAAAGGGGAAAATTTGAAAAGAGCTCGTCAGAGTGCGATGTCAAAGCGAAAGCATTCGCGCGTAGTCCGGGAAATGTCAAGTGTCAAATGTCAAAGGGTTCGAAAAAATGTAAAATCGCCGGAACATTTTTCAGTTACGTACGAGGAATCTCTCTCTCTTTCTGGCAGAATCGCGATAACTGAGAATTCTGTGCGATTTAATTTATTCCTGCGATTCATTTCAACCGAACACCTTGTTCCGCGAACGAAGGCAAAAGTCCGCTTCTTAGTGAGAAAACTCGTCGAAGTTTTATATATTTTTATCAATTTGCCGATCGATCGCGCGCGGGGACATTTTTTCATGTTTTTCGCTGAAGCAAAATTTCTGCGCAACTTGGGACTTTTTTTCGATTTCTGCCTCGAAGAGAGCTTAACACTAGGCGTGTTATTATCATCAATACGACGGATTCGGATTTTTTTCTTTTTTTTTTTTACAACTGCTTTAAAGACGCGGGTATTTTTGTCGAAACGAAGACATAAATCAAATTCATTTCGATTGTTATCACTTGAATTATAACGACTTATATATGAAATATTTTGCTCCAGTGTTAAATAGGCATATAGGGTGTCTCATAGAATCTGTGCTTGAAAGACAAAGACAAAAGTACAAGAATATTTTCCTTGTCTTTCATACGACAGATAGATTAACATGTACTTTTCTATCGTTCCATTTAAAGAAAATAAAGATGACCTTGAAGTCTCCGCAACCTGTCTCCCACTACAAAAAAAAATCATTATATCATAGCTCTCTCTGTAATAATAATTTTCTTTCTGCACTAAAACAATATTTCCTCATCATACAATAAAACGAAAATGTTTAAGATGACCAATTTAGCTGGGACATCATAAATTCACATGTCACCCAAGGTCTTCGATTGTTCCAATTGGAAACGTTACTACTGAAAATTGTAAACGCAACCTGGATCACAGGTTGGATTTCACCCCTATTCATCGTGATTAATGCGCACTCTTAATTCTTCTCATTCTGCTAATCCTATTAGCTCGTGTGATATAGAGCCGTGACCCGAACAAAGACGTATTATTACACCGCCATATAATAGCAAAGGCCGCGAGTGCTCAGTTGTTTCCGTCGGGGATCTACGGCGAGACAATGCCTGTATTTCCACATGCGAGTTGAACCAGGGCTCGTGAGTAACGAGAAACGACACAGTGGTGACAAACGACGTCGTGAACACCGACCTTTCGCGTAGCCATCCAAACCGGAAGTAATGAACCTTTCCATCCGCAGTATCGGACGAGGTATCGGTACAGCCTAGTAACCGATGCAAATGAGTCAATTACACGACCAGAAACGTGAACGCGCAGCCACTGGAAGGACCAAACGAAGATGTATGTCGAACAGCCTTCGTCTTGAATCGAACACCGATGTTTTTCTGTCTCTTTTCGTTTTCTATCTCTCTTCGTGGCGGAATCGACTTCTTCTTTTCGCTTTATTTGGAATAAGAACATGGGGGGGGGGAGAGGTGAAGTTGGAAATCTTGGGATTATTGTCGGCGAATCTTCGAATTCTAGGAAGTGGTTAATTGGCCAGTCATTCGACGAATTTCAAATATTTAAAGGGAAACAGAGATTCTTAATATTCTGTGGAAATTTCAAGTAGCAGTGCCAGGTGAAATGAACATCCCGTTTGGTTGGAGTCCGTTAATTTGCATAAACGTGAGCCCCCCCCCCCTCCCTCATTATACGAACGGAAAATACTAGATAGCGTGGAGAAATAAGTTCGTACCAGCGTTATACAAACTCCAATTATACAAGCCATTGTACCACAAGTCCTCGCCCCAAACAATCTCAGACAAATAGACTTCTATCGTGTTAGAGTGATTCTTAGACAGCATACTAAAAAATCCGCGGCTTTAGAGAAAAGATACTGGAACTCCCGTGACCTGCCCGACCTAATATAACTCGATGTTCCACGCGGAGGCGAAAAGTGGGAGAGGATGTTGTGCACGTGAAATCGATAACTCGGCAAGACGGGTGAACGTGTTAAATCGTATTGCCACAAAAGGGACGGGGCTGACACGTTGATCGAGGTAAACAGGTTACGGCGAAATTTGCTTTTGTTCTGTTTCTGTTTCTTTTCCTTCCTTTTTTTCGTAATAACTTGGCCGGCAAATTAAATTTCGCGATGCAGATGCCACGCAGAGTAGAGGGGGAATGTATATATTCGCAATTCACGACGCCGGACTGACGTTGTAAATTGACTAAATTCTCTGAACGAGAAAATTAAAACCAGGCTGGATTTTGCCAGGTTTGCGTTGCTCGATGGAGCAGCGTCAGCCATTCGATAAAATCATAAAACAACCGATGACGCGTGTAATCAACGTTGAAATACCCCGCGATTTTTAATTACGCGCTGAACACAGTGTCTCAAGCTGTTTCTCAAGTAAAAGAAAAACGTGGAGATTGAACGCGATCGAACGTGCTTGGACTTAATTAACGCGTTGAATGCCACCGTGTACAATGTTGGTGAACAGCAACGTTTCCCCGTTGCTGTAAATATTTTCACGCGAACGTTGCGTGAAAGAAAATTATTTCAAATAATATAAACAGTTAATACGATGGAATGAAAAATACGATTTGACGTTATTTTTCTTACGTTTTTACAAATTCCAAGGAACCGAAGTGTTTACAATATTGTGGATAAATTATTGCTTGAAATAATAATGGGATCCTAAATGGAATCATAATGATCGTTAATATGTTAAATATAAAATTTATATTTGTTAACGCTTTACCGACGGATAGTAGTAATAGACGATTAATAGGCTACCGGTCGGTAAAGTGTTAATATGTTAATATTTATGTGTGTTAATATATATGTGTGTTATATATATTATGTATATATTATGTATATTATGTATATATATGTTTATATATATATATGTTAAATCTAAAATTTATATGTTAATATATATATTATCTAAAATTTATATGTTAATATGTTTATATATATATATATGTTAATATCTAAAAACGTATTTTTTAAAAGGTAAGGAGATTTTTTACAGCCAATATGGTATTTTCATCGTGTGCCTGATACTTTCGTTGTCGGCGAGATGCAAAACAGAGGACTGCAAAGTTCAACGAATCTCAGAGTCGTAAATCTCCCCTAGTGGCACAGATTTTTCTCGGCGAACATCGATTGGCGACGTCAGTAATCGCCAGTCGAATTTGCGATTATAGTCTCTCGTTCGCCAAACGTCTTTTATAGTGGAGAGCTCTTCAATGTGGAGATGCTGTTTCGATTCTGACATTTCGCCAAGAACGAGATCTAACAAAAGTTCGTTGATTCGACTGCTGTTTCTTAACTGTCTATACTGACGCTTACAGAAAGTCATTACAGAACTTGTTAGAATTCAAAGTGAAAATAACAAAAATACTAATTCACTGTTCTTCGATCCCATGAATTTTACAAACGATACTAGGAATCAAACTGAGATTTCTGCGAACCTTATTAAGTAATTTAATTTTTTTAGATTAAAAGATGAACAATATAAATATATTTTGTACGAAAAATATATATTAAATGTTGTATGAAAAATGTATGTTTTATACTACTTCAGTATACAATATTTCGATATTTGTCTATGTGATATTATAATATTATTTTCATTTAACATTAATTAAATTAATTAACAATCTTCGTATTGGTCAGTTTTCATAACTACACGAAATCAACACGACAGTAAGACGCATATTATATTTATTCATTACTCCTGCTGAATATTTGATGAAAATGATCTCTATCTTTTTAAACCTTCTTCCATCTGCCATTGTTGTAATTCGTTATTTTTTTTTTAGATTTTCGTTATATATTCCGAATCTCGCTAGCCAAATCTGCACACTTATCAATAATAACCTGATCAATTAAATCGAATCGATTTACCTAAATTGCGAAGTCCTATTATGTATGCGAAACTCCAATTATATGTATAAATCATTTGTCCCTCGGTAACATTAGCCGAATGATGTTCTACTATAATTCTCATCGATCAATCTTGCGACAATCTAGATTAATCGCCATTTCACATTCTACACGATAGAAGCCATGTTTAAAAATGAGAGATCATTGAGAGATGGAACAAAATTCGAGAGGAGCGATGACCGGGAAACCATTTTCGTTCGAATATTCCTGGCTGCGACAAGGTCTTCCGCGAATCGCTCGGCCAATCGGATTATTCCAGATAAACCCAGGCCACTCTGGCAATTATGTAAAAGTCGATCTCATTCGCAACGGCGAGTCAGATCCTTGAAATTTATTCAATTTCGAGGACTCTCTCTCTTTCTCTTTGTACCTTTTCTCATGTTTGATTCTTATTATTATTAGTCTTTCTACGTCTGGTTTCCATTTCTCTCTCTCTCTCTCTCTCTCTTCTTAAGTCGAATTATATATTATTATCTGCGAGAGTTCACAAATTACAGACGAGCATTTGGCCAAGTGGTTTAACTAACTTTTGCGAAGAAATTTCGTTTCGAAGGATGAAAAAATGAAAAAAAAGAAAAAGAAATGGTAGCGGTTCTGGAAGAATGGTAATCCTTAATCGATTAGTATGGCGGATAACGCCGGCGAACATCCACGTTCTGGTTTTTTCATAAGCCAAGCAGGTCAAAGAAGGTTCCTCTTTTTCGCAAAATTACGGACTCATTTCTCTTAATCTCTTCCTAATCTCTTTAGGGGTAAAACGGCCCAGAGAGGAAAACTCCTCGTAGCCAGGAGAATTCTATTATCTATATTAAATCTCAATCTTTCGAATGTCAGTAAACTTGTACGTAATCATGCTGTTATTATGATTAAATGGTCAATCTCTGTGAAAAAGTAAAATTTCGCTCGAATACGAACAAATAGTATATACAATTGGAATTTACATAATAATAAAATTTATATAATAGTAAAAGTCCACCGATTCGTCCACAAAAGCCCTAGATTTTCGTAAAAATAGAATATTGTGTTAAACGAATGTAAGAAACGTTATTAATACATTTTAACGAACAAATTAATTAAAAATCTACATATGCAAATGTTGAAAATTCGTCCTTTCCTACTTTGAATATTTGAACACAGGGATATTTCGTTAAATAGTCTTCATGTTAGTCTCTCGTTGAATAATTCAACGAGCAGTAAAAGTGAATTTGAAATTCAAGAAGGAGCGCAGATAGGAAATCTTCAAAATATTGTCAATATTCTACGAGCGATCTAATCTCAATTCGACAGATTAATAAAATGTTCAAAACCATTTTTTTTCTTTTTTTTTCTGTTTGAGATACTTGAACACTTGTGACTGACTGATATCCTTTGACTCGCATCTTCGATCGAAGATTCTTTCTTTTTCTGTTCGAGAAACAGTACCTTGCTACTCCATCATCATCAAAGAAACGAAGTTACAACCTTCAGAAGTTTATGATGCTTCTTAATTCGTACCGAAGTTGCCTCTTTGACACGAAACGATCGATGGAGAAAGATGTAGATTAATGAAACGATGGATATCCAGTTTTATTTAGACACTGGCGAAAGTTGAACAAAATTCCTTCGACGTTTGTTGACTTCACTTTAATTAAATTGTTACGAGCTCCCGATTCTTCCTTCAGTGATGTTCTCGCAAACATCGATCTGATCAAACACGAGAAATTTACTCTTTGTCTTCTCGATGGAACGTATAACAGATGCTTCATTTAATAAAATTAAAGCACTTTATTCGTTGAAATTTCATCTTCAAAGTACAGTATATATATATATATATATATATATATATATATATATATATATATATATATATATATATTTATATTTAAAATATTTTTTGTTCACGTTTTATCTATTTCTACATCGTTTGTCCATGTTTCATTGGAAATTACAAGTTTTTAAACCGCCTTTTGAATTTACAAGCAAGCTTCGTTTTACTGCTTCGGCTCGATTTAACAGGTTTCCGGTCCTGGGTCCAGCCCTCTGCGACACATTCGTTTTTTCTGCTTGGAATTAGCGCGCTGGCGGGTGAAATTTTCGCGAATCGTTGTTGCATGAAAATTGAAATTTACGAGATTGAATCAGAGACAATTCAGAGTTTTGAGATTTGACTGTTGCAATAAAAGTTGCATAAAAAGGGTTATTATTCTTTCATGTTCTTATTCTTTCAATAAAAAAATTTTCCAACAGCTTTTTACATGTCAATTTCATGATATTCAATTGTTATCGTTATCAATATGACGAAACACAGAAATTTGCAGAGCGCTTAAAAGTTGTAAAAATATACAAAATATCTGAAGCACTCGTTATAATATCCAGTAAGTGAAATAAATCTCCATTTAAATTCCAGTTATCTAAATCAATTATTACTGACGGTGCTTTTATTTACTTTTAAAATCTAAGTTTGAATCAACTCAATTAATTGTACTAGCTAATGAGCCAATCATATAATGATCGTATATATAAATATCAGTTATAAGAATTACAAAGAAATAGAGATGAATTAAAAGACACCGTCAATAAGCACTTTTGTTATTAGTATAACAAAACCATATTAAAATATACGAAAGTGTAAATGAAAGAGTCTTGAAATAGGATTGAAAAAAAAGAGAGGGAGAAGAAGAAACGTTACGTCTAAAAACCTTCGAACTACGTCTAGAAAAATGTCACGTGTAAATTCAATTTAAATGTAAACGTCCGCAGTTCAGCGACAGTGAAAGCGGGAAAACCAGCAAACATATACATAACTTCATTTCAAGGGGTATTAACTCGAATTAGTCCGGCTCCCAACCACAGAAACACTTCACTTCTCTCTTTCATTTTTTTTTACCACGAAATTTCGATTGAATTCCAAGAACGAGATACAAGCCTATTCGAATCACGAGCGAGTCACTCAGTTAACATTATCTCTTCTCTCGTGAACGTTCTTTTCAGCGATCATCGTCATCATCATCATCATCATCATTATCGTCGTCATCGATGCACGCATTCTTCCCGGACAATTCTTCATAAATCCTTCCGCCGCGTTTCCTATCTTCGCGGCATTGTGCGCGGCCGAATGAGAATCGTGCCGCGTTTCCCAGAAGTTGTTTCATTCCGCTCCCGTTTCAACGCCCGGCAAATCGTCCCTCGACCGAGATTTCGACGTTTCGCCGCGCGTTTACGACAGCCTTAAAGCTGTCGCGCATCAATTCCGGAAGGGGAAGGAAGATTTTAGCCGCGCGACAGCCGACGCGCGCGTCGATGAGATATTTTCGGATCAATATCGGTGCCGATGTGCCACGAACGATGTCAGAAACGATCAAATCGCGTGTCGATCTCGTTGTGCCATTAAACCATCGGCTATGGGTTCTAATTTCTGCGTGATAAGTGCATTGTATTTTGTGCACTCGTTCGAAAATTCGAAAAGTCGTTACTTATGTTGTTGAATGTAATTTTTCGTACTGTTCATCTGTTGGATTTCCTTTTGCCTGCATACAGATGATAAATCGTAGATTATTCTTGATCGTTCGAATTATTATTGAAACAATCACTGATACGTAGCGAATTTGGTAACGAAATCACTTCTGTGCTCGTCGTTGACACTGTACATTTGAAAAAGAATGCTCCAAAATAAACGCAAAGTAAACGATTGAAATCGAACGAGAGTATAATTATTATCTTATTAATTAACTTTTCGCGATATTGGCGTTTGTCAATTAGAAAGAAGAATGACATCCACAAATATTGGACGAAAAAATTTCCAGCGACTTCAATTCGACAGCCACGAAAGTCTATGTTTTTTGTGCACGTCAATTTGTCCGAGTTGTTATCTCCGGCCACTTGGGTATAAAAACAAACAAGAAATATATTATCTCGCAATATCACCACGTTCCAGTTTTCCTCTTCAAAACTACCCTGCTCTCGCACGAAATTTATTCCACTCAAAGATCTACAAGGAACTTCCACTAATTAAGTAAGTCTCGTTCAAACACCTAATCGTCGAACTCAGCTGCTACCCGAACCGAACCGAACCGAAGTTAGGCTAGATGAGACGCAGACCAGAGATCCCGCAGTGGAGACGGTTGTTCACGTACAGGCAGTTCCATCACAGAGAATTGATCCGTCCCGCGGGATATTCTCACGCGAACTTTTAAATCGAACTGCCTGCAGCAAACGCAACGTGACGTTAGTGTCGTCGACGTTGGCATCGGCGAAAGTCGATCTCTTCGACGTGCGTCGAATTCTCGAAACAGCTTGGAAAAATGTGAAAGATCGTTTTTCAATAATGCGAAAACACTTGCAGCTTAATAATCCAGTACAACAAATGAGATTGCGATATAACACAATGATATTTAGTTTGCATTGGTAATTTTAAGTTAACCATGATTTACAACCTTTCGACATAATTGCAATTTTATCATTTGAATATGTACTCGTTCGATAATGTCGCTAGTATTGAATTGCAGTACATTGATCAGAATTATGATTTTTACCTCCCCCCACAAAAAAAAAAGAAAGAAAGAAAAACATAAGAAACGTCGATACGAAACCGAATAGAAAAATGTCGTGAAATCGTGGATATTTATCATCCACGGTCGGAAAGACCAAAATCAACATGCGCATCTCTCGTCGTGATATCACGCTTTGTTTAAACATCGAAATTGGAAATCGCGGGACAAGCAGATAAACTGGTACTGGCTGAAAAACGATTGCTCGCGAGGCGACGAATGATTATTTTCGAAAAAAAAAAGAAGAAAAGAAAAAAAATATAGGAGCCGCGAATGCTCGCGAGCGGAAATACCGGGGGTGAAAGAGGAAACAACGATCGACACACTTGCCGATAGAGGATCGTAGGCGAAAAATTGGCTACGCGTCAACAAAAGATCCTCGTGATTGTTCGAAAGCCGAATTGGCTGGTTCTGTGTTGCTGGCACCGATAACCTGAAAGCTACGTTCAATTGTTTCGTGACAGGCTACGCGTACGCTCGTTCGCGCCCGTGATTTTATAGTTTCGCCGATTGAGACGCGATTTATACAGCGTTGAATAAGTATAATGGAACATATATATTTATCCTTTGTATACACTGCATTTGTACGATGCAAGGGATGCAGTTGTAAAAGTTTATCGAGCGAGTCGGGCGAAATTTGAAGATGAGACACTTTAAATACTGTTTTAAATTGCAGACGATCTACAATTCAAATGTTATGACGGGTATTTTACTTCGGATATTTTATTGCGCATTCTTGTAAATTTAATAAATTTTCTATGCATGCATATATTTCTATGCATGAATGTATAAATACTCGTAATCTATTGATAATGAATGCATGCACGCAGCCATCTGTTTGGATGCAACGAATTTGCACAACTGGTTAAAAATTTAAAATATACATAATATACAGAAATAATCTGACTGAACAGTGGACACGTCTGTGTTCCAACTCACTTGTTAATTTTATTAGCAATAATAAAATAAGATAAAAGTATGAGAATATAATATTACAAATATTATAATCTCGGATGTTTTCATTAAAGAGTTTTCTAAGATATCAGAATTCAGACGATTTTTCTCTTGAAGAGAAAATATAACTTAATTAATAAAACGTAATATACTTCAAAGTTTCAGCCAATCGTACAGAAATAATTTAACAATAAAAATCTTTATTAAGGTTTTTATCAAAATGATGAAACAGAATTCAAGTTGCATTATTGCCATGTAGACATCTCAAAATTGAGATAGCAGAATAAAACACGACTAAAATTTTGACACAGAAGTAATTTAATAATAAATTCCTTCGAAAGAATTTATTAGAAATTAAATTAAGAGTTCTAAGACAGAGAGTTTCCTGATTCAGTTTCTCGAACTCTATAATTCAAACTACATTTTCTTTCTTTTTATAAAATATCTATAGTTGTACTCGTACATGATGCAGAAATAATCTGACGAACAGTGTGTACAATTGCTGATGAACATCAGTGCCCATTACAGAAATTGATAAGAACAGCTAGAAGGAGTAATTAGCGAGCTTCTATTATCGGATCCTGTCCATTGGCATGTTAGATCAGACATAAAATCGAATTATATAGTTAGCCAGACAGGATTGATGTTTGTAAAACAGATCGTATGGCTTGCAGATTGGTCTTTGCTCCGGTTACCATGGATCTTCGACCAAGGTTGGCTAAATGTCACGTGCTGCTATTCGAAGAGCGACGGTTTATGACGCCATTGTGTAATAAAGGGATTCCCGGCTGGTGTAATCGTCGTTTCGTTCGGTTAATTTGCGCGGCACAGTTCGCTCGAGGCGAGCACAATGTTTTTGAATCGGGTGAATCGAATTAATAATACAGTGAGGTCACCATGGTAACACCTACCATGGTCGGCTCCAAAATTGTTGCGAAGCAGAAACGCGGATCGCGAGAAATTCGAAGCAATAATGGCGGATACTCGTAAATCTTTCAGCGAAACGCGTCTAGAATTTGATGGAAGATCAAAGTACCGGCGAAGGTATATATTCTCCGAGCAATTTTCCCCGAGGATTACAAACGCGTTCGATAATTCTTCAGGTTCTTCTCCGAGCTACTGGAAGCGCAGCTTATTCCCGATAAACCTCCATCGAAATACAACGAACGAGTTTCAGATCATCTTCTCAGGTTTCACATATTTTATTCAGAATATAATTCGCGAATTTTGCTTTCTTAATAATCGGATTTTTAAGTAAATTTATGCATTCTTGCGAATGTAATAGAAATCGTGGAAGTGTTACAGAATACCGAATATCTTGGATATTTTATATAAAATCTAACGATTAGGTTTAAGTTGTTAACCTAATGCGAATGAGTGTTATTCCAATATTTATTCCAAATATTTCTAAAACTGACACATGTAACTTCCAATGTAAAACGAAAAGACTGTTTATGATTAAATTATCAATCATTTGATCAAAAGTCGAAAATCGAAAATATCGTTTGATAATAGGTTATTCGCGAATTACAGTAACATAATATCGACGAGAATACTCCAAATTTTCCACCAATCAGCTGCACATACCATTCTACCGGTTCAGAAGTGGTCTCGTTCTCTCTTTCAGCCGATCGATGAACACTGTCCGAACGATTCATCGCTGAATAATTCATACATATATACGTATGTATGCATTTGCGCCGGTGGTTGTTTGCAAATTACACGTGTATTTTTATTATTCTCGGGTTTCGTGGTGCGTAGGTATTCCACGGTTATTATTGAGCGGCGCGTATTTCGCCTGAAGATCAGAAGAACTGGATCTCAATACGTGAGATGGTATTCGAACACCGAGACTAAATAACACGTTGAATAAATTATCGAGCGTACAAATTGTTGCAAAATAATATATTTTTTAACGTCGATTTGCAACATGCAAGCAATGAAGAAAGTTCGTCTACACGAGTATTGTAATTGTTTTGATATCTGAAGAGAACGTGTTATTGTCGACTCCCAGATTTTTATACCGTTTTTTTTCTTTTTTTTGGATAAAAAGGAATATTTTATCATGAAATGTATGTACAAAGTATAACGTGATATTTTATCACGAAGTATCAAGTATCAATATCCGAAGCTACAAGTCTTTTAAAAATAAACGATAGATCCATGTCCTGCATTAACTGTGGATCAGCATAATGTTTTGTACTAATTAATATTAAATACTATTACTATTATGTAATTTATAGTTGCAATTTAATTAATATTAATTTGTATACCTAATATTATTAATAGATTTTCATGTATTTATAGGATTATATGGTGTTATATATATATATATATATATATATATATATATAGGATTACATGCAAAATGCAATGTCAGTCCGCTGTAATATTTCACAGTTAAAACCTTTTACCTAAGCTCTGTTTGTTCAACGATATTAGTTGTTTAATATTCAACAATATTGTTCAACAATAGTATATCAAAAATATAAACTCGCAAATATGAAATATAAATCTGCAATTAATGTATTGTATGCATTTTTGTATCTTCAAATATTTCCTACAAATAGGTAGGAATAACGTTAATGTAATTAATACAATTATTACAAAATTATCAATTTTACATTACCCGGATAATAATACGATTCAACATTACGAAATCGTATCTCGATAAATCTATCTATCATATAGAGTCTGACACAAACTAAAATTATAAATTCAGAGAACAACTTGCAATAATTAAAAAAAAGGTAAATTAAAGAAAAATTTTTAACAACGTTAGTAATAGCTAGTAATTGCAATGCTAGTAATTAGCATTTGCAATTGAGGAGTTCCTCGAATCACGAACGTTTCTCGAGAATTTCCTATTTTGACGGATTATTGCAGTACGCAGTATGTATATTATATACAATATGTATTACATGGGAATGCAATTACAATACTATAATGTCGAGGTACGCGCAAACGTAAAGTTTATAGATTATAAAAATAGAACAATTGAGGAGAAGAGGTCCGTAATCGAAAAATTGTCTCTTTCCCAGCTTTTCGACCGATACGTTCTCATTTCAAAGAGAAGGTTATCATATTACAAAAAAAATTGGTTTTCAATTTTGCCGAAGTCGATTTTGTCGCAGTTTTACACAGTTAGACTCTCAAGTGTCCTCTCGCCCTATATATAAGTGACAGCGTACTCGATGCCGCGAGAATTCTTCGTTATTTTTCGGGCGAGCTTTAGTATGCGAATATTTTTCGTCGACGCGAATCGATAATAGATAGAAGTTTTCGCGGGATGCAACGCTTGAATCCGCAACTGAAATAAAACGGGAAACGAGAGGAAGGTTGACGAGAATCGATCGAAAACACCGCTCCCCGTGGCCTTTCGATGTTCAACGTGGCGTGGGAAACTGCGAAACGGTTGTAGCAAGCATTGTAATTAAGCAAGGAAGTCGCCGCGTCCGACACATTAATTAAATCGGCAGCAGCGCAAGTAAAAGCAGAGTGCTAATCATGCTCAGCGGGTACTGGGAACCGGCCGTCACACGGAAATAAATCTTATTGCGAATCGATACGTCTCGCAACGAGACACTGGAATTCCTCTTTGCACGGCAATTTTTTCGCTTTCTTAACAATCCGTCGGGACGTTTAATTCGAAACTTTCAAGCGTAGGACAAGGTTTGAAAAGAAATAATATTTACGCGATGATTTTAATACCACAGTTGTATTTTAAATTATAATTAGCTGCGATAATGTGTTACGATATTTCGTGTATTATTGTATTATAATTATTCTTTTGAAACATAATAATGAAGAAATTTCGAAGTCCTCGATTTGTAACAACCAGACGGATATTTTACGCCTTTTTTTGAAAGAATCTACAAAATACATATAATATGTTAAGATATATGAAGCGTTTAAAGAAATTATTATATTTATTACAACATGTTATGTTAAGATATATATGTGTGTATTAAGATATATGAAGTGTTCAAAGAAATTATAATATTTATTACAACGTGTAATGGATGAAAGAAATTTCTATTTAGGATTTCAATTTCTTTACACACATTCATAAAAGTAGCAAAATGAATATCCGCAGTTCAATAACAATCAAATAATTCTTTACTCAAAAAAATCAAAATTTGACAATTCGAAGTACCTCTCCAATAAGATAAGACTCGAAGAATTAAAATTTTTTAATATGTTCCTATTTTATTTAAGCAGTATAATAATTTATTCTGAGTTTTTCTAACATTTTTTTTTATTTTTCAGAGAAATGCACGAAGAAATTTGTTTCGCCTAAAAATGCACAAGCCTGCGCGGGAATGCAGGTAAGATGAAATTTATTCCGAAATTTTTTTAATCTACTTGGAAATCGATAAGCCGGCGGACGCTCGCCTGAGTAATACGAAATTTATTCGGAATTTTTTTAATCTTCTTTAATCGATAAATCGGTGGACGTTCTATTTCCATGAATATGGGTAATTTACAGTGGCGGATATATCGGAAAGTGACGGAATCTATTTGAATACGATGGATCCGTGATAAACCAGCCGTAGAGCTGTCTGCTCCGTGATTTCTCATGAATAATCTCATAAATTACATCCAGATTAGACGTGTCTATGGAATTTATATGAATTTTTTTTATAACGTTTCGTTAGGATATCGCTTACGAATACGAACAGACAAAAGAATCAAATGTCAAGCCGCGGAAATCGTAATCCACATTTCTAATACAGATTTTTCTTAGTCTTATTCCTATAAAATATAAGTTAGTCTTATAACTAACTTATAAAATATAGGTTAGTCTTATACATTAGTCTTATAAAATATAGGTTTCTTAGTCTCATTCCTATAAAATATAGGTTAACAGATTTTCAATGCAATAACATACGAGTTCGATAACATTCACTCACGACAATATTCGTAGTTGAAATCTCATATGACTCTTACGTTATTCAGTTATTCAACCGAGACGACATGAAGATATACAGATTTTCCGTTTCGGCGATCCACAGTTTGAAGAATCAAAATCCAATATAAATTCTATTAGTAACAGACCCGACGTAATATCATTGAAAACATTATTAAATCCTCCTAACCTTTACTGAATCGAACAATTCATCGGCAATCAATATGTTAGAGACGTTACATAAATGTTCGTCGATATTAATAATTTCGTAACTCTGTCATGTAAGGCTACGTCACGTGGAAATTTAGATAGTCTGTTATCCACGCTAAAGTTAGATTTCAAGTCTAAATAGGCTTAGACGTTACATAGGCCGTTTCGAGCTAAGCTATCATGCTAAATTTGCCCATCCATTGTCTGTCTGTGAGAACCGTCTCGTTTCTTTTCGTCGTCTTTCGATCCTCTTCAGCCTCGCAGCCTTGTCTTACTGAATTTACGTTCAGTAAGTTCGAAAGCTGACGGTCTGTTTCAGCGGGAACGTTGCTTGCATTCTGCGTGTTGTGATGAACTACTAAATGAATCATTCAAACGATTCTCTCGTTTCGTTTCTACCGTGTCGTAACAATCGTGCCGCTGTTGTAGAGGCGTTGCTCTCTCGTGCAACAAGCTCCCTAGGCTGCTCGATAAATTTTCCGCCGAGAGTTTACAGACGCTCCCTTTGCCAACGCGTTCCTCGGATTACGTGGGCCTGATAAATAAACCATGCAAGCGCGCGCCGCGCTTTCGAGGAAGCTCGACGTTACAGTTCCATGGAAATTAGCGCACGGTAATTTCATTTTCCTCGAAAAACTCCTCCCCCTACTCCCGGGAAAATTAATGTGCGACGAGGAGGGTGCGTTTGCAAATGCGTTTGTCGAATGTTGTTGAACCGGCGTTGAAACGTTAAGACCCGGGAACACGTGTCGCCGTTTGAAATGCGAGTTTCAAATTCTCGTGATTACGATCGAGAAAAGGGCGTCCAAACGAGGAAGATTGTCCCTTCCATTTGGACGCCATATTAATTATAATTAACGCTCTTTTTATTTGCCGACATTTGCATATCATGCGCGCTTTTGCAGCTTGCAATTTTCCACGGATGCGCGAAAATCTCCAGTCGTAGACAATGTTGCGTCAACTTTTCTTTCAAATCGATTTGCATTAGAGAAATTTCCATTTTCGGTATATCAAAGAGGAAATCCCAAGGGTTCCTGTCTAATATCTTCTCATTTTTTGTATTTAAATTTTACAATTTCGTGAAATGTTTAAAAATATAACTCTTTTAGCGTTAATAAATTGCTGCTTGGTTCGCAATTGGATTAAAAAAACTTTGTTATCTGAAAGGTGAGATAACCATCGTTCAAGTATTTTATTCAAATAAGCTTCGTACGAATCACCTTGTATGTTTCTTTCATCAGAAAGCCATTTTATAAAAGGGTCGTAGATTATTCTCTGCGTAATTTTCATTAAGATGACGTGTCATTTTTGTCACATTTATGTTTATTTACGTTTCTTCTTTTTCTCTCTAACAAGCTCGCGCTCCAGTACATACAAAATATTAATATCGTACGTGGCAAGCTTTTTCCATCCACTTGCTGATCAACCAGGATTACAAAGACTGACAGGTTGGCGTGGCGACGTTTAATGAGATGATTGATAATCGGATGACTCGACCACTTTGATATTGGAAACAACGGTCTGCGATGTAGGGTAGGATTGACGTTAATACCATGGTTTGTTAACTGACAAAGCTCAGCTCGCCCTCTGGCCGAATCATCTATCTGCAGCTTCGTGGTTGCTGGAATCCTTTGTGTCGAACCAATAGACGATAATCGGACCTGAACTCGTTACGATTTGAAGTCGCACGTAGATTGTAATTTTAATTTTAATTTAACATCTTTTGATTCAAGAGAGAAACGCGAATAGAATAGAAGATTGAATTATGTTGGCTAGAAACGATTTCAATGTGTTATATGGAAATTATGAACCTTCGACGAAGATTTTCAGATTTCAATGCGCAGTAAATTGGCAGATAATGTTGTTTCATCTTCGTTTCACAATGAAATTTGTAAAATGGCTTGTTTAATTAGTGAGCAGTCATTGATATTATTTTAAATTAAATTACAAGTTTCGTGAGTTAGTTATTTCCAATTTCCATGGTTTTATCCAAGCCTGAAATGAAGCTATAGTTCATTTGTATTTTATATATATATAATATAATGTAATCTATATGTGATTATACATAATAATACTTCATTTATACTTTTATTTAATAGTATATTATACATTGTATTACGTATTTATTTCACTATTATATTTATATTATTATTAAGCAGTGTTCGCTTCTATTTTGTTTATTATTTTTCATTCGGCCGGTCGACATGACTTTATAAAGAGATTTAATAGATCGAAACGAAGGGCGATTGAATTTTTGTTAATTAATCTTCTCCGAAAGTGTTCCATTCAATTTCATCCGCGCGCATTGTTATCGAGCTACTCCATTTAATTAAATCGAACCGGAGTTTATAATATTTTTGAGTTCTAGCGTTTGCTCGATTAACCGTATTCTCATTGCTCAACGACGACAGGTTTTTTATAAAACTGACGTAGAACACATCGTCGGAAATCCACTTCTGATTCTATTTTTCAATTGCTCACCATTTTACGTTGAACGTTTGCAATAAGCTCTTACAATATCAGTACTGCACTTACAGCTCCATCGACGGTCCTCCATGTACAAACTGAAACTTTTAAAACGTATTTAAGCTCGAACAACGTTGATTGGATCGATACTTTTTACTTTTTTTTCTCTTTTCCTTCTTCTTCTTTTTTTTTTATCATTTTTAAAGCTGCGACAGTGGAACTATGAAAACTTGTTTGAAACGTTATTTTTGGCTAGAGTTTGTAAAATCTTGTTGAAATTTTAAATTTTAATCCTTTCGTCGGTGAATTCGTTACTGCGTTACAGATGAAAATGTTTTATTTCTTTTTTTTAAACATACAGTTAATTCGGAGTTTCTTTCAGTAAGTTTTTCAGTAGTAATTTCTTCTGCGATAATAACGATCTGATAACGGAGAAAACACTTTTAACGAATAGACGTGAAATTTCATATTTTTATTCGAGGCGAGGTATAAGTGGAAAATTATTTTGCCTGTCAAGTGTTGCAATGACTATTAAAAGAATTATGCTTATTTTTTAAACGTAATTTTTCCGTAAATGCGTAAAAATCCATAGTCTAATCTACTAGTGTATCATCAAACTTTTGTTTAATATCCAATTGAAATTTCAAGCAAAGAAAGAAGCACAAATCGGAGTGAAAGAAGTTATTTACGTAATTTTCGTTCGAAATCACATTTCTAAATACGCAACGTTTCATCGTCTTGGCGAGCACTATGGATTTGTGATTATATAAACATAACATTATATACATATGTATTAAATTGAACGTGATTCTAATATTTAAAAGATAAATCTACTTAGGTGTATTTGTAGAAACGTGAATCTGCAGTTTGGTAATAAAAATCTCAAACGCATTTGTACAAGAGTATAAAAACCGATTTAATCAAGTTCTTACCGGAAACCAGATCGAAGTACCGATAATACGACTTCCTTCGATTTCATAACAATACCATCGCACTCCACTGAATTTTGAAAAGTATCAACGGATCCCCTTCGTGTATAGTACGAGAGATATTTTTTTTAGAGACTAACGGAGACCAGAAATGACCAAGACAGAACATGGAATAAAAATTCAATCGTTTCCACGAGACTCAATTAAGCGAATTTACTGACTTTCCAGCTTTTACTGGTTTTTCATTTCTCACTGGTCGTGGCGTGCTCAGAAACGAATGTACAGACACAATCTTTTCGAAGCTGACGCTTGAAGTTTAAAGGTTACATTGGTTTACTTCAAAATTCGGAAATAGGAAAATAAAATTGATCCTTGTGTCTGAATCGTCTTTACAGTAAATGAATTTACATTGATTTATTCTAAAGCTTGCAAGTGGAGAAATTGTATTTAATATTTCACTTTCTTCGTTTTTTAGGATATTGTTCAAACTTCGTTTGAAACTGATTGTTATTTAAATTAAAGCATCACTTAACCACACTGTCTCGGATCTCAGAATGAAAACTACTGAAATTCATTTTACATTATACAAGTAGGTCATGTTACATTCTCTGCGATAGACATTAATGATCGAATTAAATTAAAAACATCAAAATTAATCTAACTCTATTTTGATACTGAATGCCCAATGATATTAATTAACAAAAAATATCATTACACTCCATGCGATTATTGAATCACTTTCGTACAAGCTTTCTCGTACTTTTTGTACTTTAATTTCCTGTCAGTTTTGTATGGAAATATACATTGAAATTTAAATTGTATTAAAATACAAATATAAAGATGATTTTCAATTGAATTTTCACTTAAATTGATACCAGTTTCTTTACTCTTTACATTCAACTGTGTTCCACAAATTACGTATCCGATAATAAATCTCTGCTCATTCTGTAATACTTAATCCTTCGCTATAACAAAGTCGAAAAAAATTTACGATGGAGTTATCAGTTTAGTTTGCAGAAAGGCTCGTGCCACCGAAAGGCAATTCGTTTGCCACCGAACTTTGACTTTTATCGCGTACCAGAAATCAAAAATTCGATAAAGGGTGCATAAAGTAACAAAGTGCGTTTTAACCACCGATCGCTCTGCGAATGAACGAACTCTACCGAGTTCTCGAAAACCCGAATAAATCTCTGATACGTAGATCACCAACTCGAACATCTTTCGTAGCTTCCAAAATGCTTCACCCACTATTTCCCAAAATCCCCCGAAAACTGTGACAGAGATTTGTACAAGGATGTGAAAAACAAAAAAATCAGTGATCATTTAACCTTCAAATTTATGTCTTCACTGTGTTCGACTTGTAGTTAACCCTTTCGTTACGGCAAAATGGCGCCACTGAACGGAGCACCGCGCCGCAAAGTGTGCACATTTCACATCGGTAATCTTCGGTGTTCGCACTTTGGTCTTTCAACGCCATCTTGGGATTCTCTTGCATGTACGCTAAAGACAATTTCTTGTTGCGTGTCATTAGAAATGACACAGTACAATTCGGATAATACTGTTCGTTCTACATCCTTTATATTATTGTTATTCTTTTTTAGACCAATACTCATTTGTTTCATTTGCGATAAATTGCACGAACTCTTCTGAGACGAAGAGTTGGAAGTAATCAATGATTTTTGCCGATTTCTGCTAATATTTGTTATAATTCCCGGATTTTCTGGCGTAAATTGATGTACCTTAGGGATGAAAGTTTTTGACGTCCATGAATCGCAGTAGTCGTCATTGTCTTCCTAAATTTTCTCTTCTGAGTCTGAAGTAATACATATATTCCATCTTTTCTTCCGTAGAGTGAAATTATTTTCGTTTTCATTCTCAGAATCATTCTCTGAATCAGTCAGTCCATTCAAAAATAGAATTCTTTTTAAACTTAAAAGCGCTGTGACATTCTAACAAGGGCGCAAAAGACATTTTATAAAACAAATTTTTATACCAAGCTTCAAACCAAATTTTCAAATAAATGTTTCTAACCTCTTAAAAAATTCACCTCTAAACTATACTTTCCAATTTCTTTCGCTCTTTTCCAATTACTTGTAACGGTTCAAGAGAGATTTTGTACTATAATCCTTGTTTTGCATTATACAAATATCCACTATTCAGTAGAAAAAACAGAAGAAACTTGTTTCGTATGCAGAATATATTTTTAGTAAGATTTAATCCAATATGGATCGATCAAGAGATCAAGAGATACTCTACCAGTATTTTCGTTTTCATTCTCAGAATCATTCTCTGAATCAGTCAGTCTATTCAAAAATAAAATTCTCTTGAAACTTAAAAGCGCTGTGACATTCTAACAAGGGCGCAAAAGACATTTTATAAAACAAATTTTTATACCAAGCTTCAAACCAAATTTTCAAATAAATGTTTCTACATTAGAATCCCTAATCTGCAGTAGATTCTTTTTTACCGACGAGAGTCGGCTCAGTCGTCGCATACATGTGGACTATAGGCACCCGTAACGAAAGAATTAAGCCTAGTTAGCCGATACGTCTTTCGATCGTAACACTTCAATAATTACGCCTACGCGTAAATCTTGATTTTTCGATTTGGTCGTTAAAAAAAGATCATTGGCGATCTTCAAGCTGACCATTTGCTTCCGACCAGTCGATACTTTATAACTTAGAGTCTCATAGTCTCTCTGGCGATCCTACCAAACTAGTTCGTCGAAATTGTCGCGTAGAACTTATCTTTTGGAGTTCAACTTGAATGTGTCACTAGTGACGCTAGTGACGTTTGTTTTCCCATGATGCATGGTTCGGTATATATATATACGGGAAACTTCTAATGGTTTTCTTCGCTCGGAAACGCAATCAAAAATTGTTGAATCGCCGGGTAGTTTCGTGGCTCAGCTACGAAACTCGTTACACGATAATCGTATTTTCAGCTACAAAATTTCGTCTGTCCTCGCAAATTCTGTTATCCTTTTTAATCGCGTTAATGCCGCCCGTATTAATCGTAACCTTGGCGCGCAACTTTTGAAACGTTGTTAGATATATAACACCGGCGTTACGACAGTCTTTTGGTTCACTTCATTCGAAAATAAAAATAAAATTCGACAAAGGGAACTCGTTTCGTTATTAAGCCTGAAATGCACATTCGATGGCGTAGAACTTTGTAACAGTGTGCGATTTAAGGGTTAAATCATTTTTCATTGTTTGTCTGTTAGTTCAAATATGGGATACATTACTGTATTTAAATCTATTCACAAATTTGCATAATAATTTCAGCAACTAACAATATGAATGAGCAATATGAATGATATTTTAATGTGTAACAGCAGTGATAACCTGAATTGTTATTGATTATACAACACAGTTTGCAGATCGCTGGTTACACAACAAGTTTGTAGATTTATTAGCGAAATTTTACAAACTGCGAAACGTTACCAATATTTGATTGACTAATAGTAATAAGCTTGGTAACGAGTGAAATTCAATTCTACGGTCAAAGTTCGCTAGTTAGTAGACTGCAGATTTATTTATGTAAATTCACACACATTAAAACAATGAAACTCACGTATGTCGAGGTGATATATTAATTTTAATTAACCTACTGCATGAAAGACGAGGACAATACGAATATAAGGATACCATATCCTATTTTTCGTACTACGATGAATTTTATAAAACTGTCCTCCTAAATTAATTCATATTTTTCAGCATGCATAAATCAATACTTTTCTTCTATAAAAAATGTATACGATGAAGAATATATGAGCCCATTTGAAAAAGTGGAGATTGAAAACTCCGAAACCTCTTCAGTTACAAAACTGATTATTAACGCCATATTATAGTCCTTTCGTATGAAATACCATAAACTTGTCATTTGAATGCTAATTCTTATCGAACCCCTCTGTATAAAATAATAAAAAAAGCATCTAAAAATTATTATGTTATAATATATATTATAATATAATTGTTATATTATATATTATAACATAATAATTTCTAGATGCTTATATATAATATATATATATATATATTAAAATTACGTATTATTGTATATTGTAATATTACACAAGTTCAAATGTGAAAGATCCTAGATAAATTCCGTCGGAAGGAACTTTGTTATAATTTTATTCCATCCGTCGCGTCGCAGAAAGAAAACGAAGAACTCGCACTAAAAATTTTCCAATGAACTTTTCGGAAGCTTTCAAACAAATCGACGAAACTTCTAACATTTACACTTCGCCCTACGGGGTAATTCTCGAGGACTACAGCGATTCAAACTTTGCTTAGCTCTTTGCCTTGTGTCTGCAACGAAATTCGAGGCAGAAATTCCGCTCTCCGATTTCTCTTGGAGTATTATAATACATAGAAAAAGGAAGCGAGTATAGAAAAGGAAGCATCAACGTTCGTTTCGCAGCTGCCATTTTGCTAGAAGAAAAACGACAAGAGTCTTTGCTGCAATATGGAAGCTGCGATCATTTTCGGCGAAACTATTGTTTGTGGTTTGATCGCAGGATATCCGTTTCCCAGATTGTTTGACGATAGACCATGGTGCGCTTCAAATACAAGTGTCCAAGTTCCGTCAAAGGAGTTGACGATTAGAACGCTATTCGAGGGATAGACGTCATGGACGATATACAGGGTAATTCATACAAATGCAACAAGTCGCATATATGTATATTTTTTTTAGTTGAAATTAGAAGAAAATGCTTGAGAAGACTACATACTGACAGTCACATTGTTTTCGTAAATGCAACAATACAAGTGCATTAAATGCACTTGTTATTCTATGTAAAGAGTATTTGTGCATGGTTAGAATGCACCTGTTATTCTATGTAAAGAGTATTTGTGCATGGTTGGAACACAAGAGTATTTCTTCGACTGTTTGGTCAACAATAGCGTGTCGTAACAGATAATTAATAAATTGAGTCTGTTTTCCTCCTCTTTCATGCGACAAATTCTACTAAAATCAAAGTTAGAATATTTTTCAAATTCATCGATCTTCGACAAGCAGACTTAATTATATACAAAAGGAAGAGAAAAAATAGCACAATTGTGAAACATACGTGTATTATGTTCGTCGTGCAGAAAAATAAAATTCTAAATACATAGTTCAATTTCTCTTCCAATAATACTTTTTTCCAACTTTAATCAACAGAAAGATGTTACTGTTGCATGAGTCACCCTGTACATGTTTCTGGGTAGCTTCAATCATAGTACGTTAGATTCAGGAGGGAATCTCGAATAATTAGCGTCGAGCAATCAGCTTCTCACAAAGAAAGCTTCGAGCGTTCTGTTTTATGTGCTCCGAATGACCTGACACACTTGCGAATTTCATATCGCCAACTATTTCGTCTGCAAGACGTACGATCGATGGTATAGAAAAAGGAAAGCTCATAAAATATTTACGTTGCTGTTTAAAGGTTGAATCGCGGCTCGATATTTGCTAACATTTAGCTTCTTCTTTTCTATTCTCGTATCCCAATGCGGTTTTATTGGAAGCTATCGACCGGCGTTGCTCCTTTTTTTCGTTCAAGATCGAATTTCTTATCGCGTAGCTCGCGAAGGAACTTCTTTATTTTTTACTTCATTACAATTTTAGGAAAATATTCTTCATTTAAAAAAAAAGAAAAATTAGCTAACATTTAACACTTCTTGTTTTTTTATTCTTGTATACCAACGTGGTTTTACCGGAAGCCATCAACGTAGTTTCGTTTCTTCGTTCAAGTCCGAATTTCTTATCATGTAGCTCGCGAAGGAAATCCTTTATTTTTTACTTCTTTATTATTTTCAGGAAATTCTTCGTTCTTCATGTTTCAAGAAAATTCTTTATTTTATTTTTTATTTTTATTTTTTCCTTTAGTTAGGTCGAAATATATTTCCTCGAACAATACTGTAGAAAGGACACAATTGGAAAATTTGTGACTTGACATTTTTCGAAGTTTGACGCGTTTCATTCTCATCGAATTGTTTCCAACTGATTTATTTATTTATTAATTCGAAGCTGAAGTTCTTTAGATAATGTAGAATAAATGTTTCTCCAAACAGACGCTCTCTTGCGTCCCTCCATACTGTTGCTTCATGCGATAAAGATGGCGTAACAGTTATCCAAGTAGCACGCCGGTGAATAGAAAGGAACAACACATCCGTGAGTGTTCAATGATATCGATCGATAATCAACACCCTCGCGAATCATCGTGCAGAAGCACGTGAATTTCCGTTGGACAGGCATTGCGCCCTTGCCTCGCACTGATCGAACCACCCTTCGACCTCATTAGAACCACATCCGACCGTATTATCTTCGTTGGAGCATAAATGAAGTGCACGTTAAGATGAACTGCTTGGTAACCAGCAGGTGTTGCAGATCGTTCCAGTTTGACCCTCACAAAGAAAGGATTGAACAGACACTAGAGATAAGCGATATATATCGACCGACTGTCTCTGGTTTCTTTCTTTTGTTTTACGTTACTTTCTCTTCGGGGTGTTTCGAGCATTCGCGCGGAATAACGAGCTAGTGCCCGAGATTGGCACGTGACTGAAATCCTTTGATTAAAGAGTTAGAGTATAGACCGAGCTCAGCTCATTTAGGATTAGGATCTTTGATCAGAAAAGTCCGAGCGAAGCCTTTGTCGATTTGAAACGGTATGCGTTTCTTCATCAATAGACTGGCTCGAGAGACGAATTAATAATGATGAACGTGATTAAATATATTAAAGGGACAAACAAACAACGAATATTATGTAAATAATAAGGGAATTGAATTAAATGATAATGAAGACAATTAAATACATTAAACATATTGAATGTAGTTAATTAAACTAACTTGTAAAATTGTACGAATCAACGTTTCGTTTATTAGTGACGAAATTCAAGATTTCTGAAACCTTGTGATTCACTCGAAGCAGAAAACGAACGAAAACCACAGAATTAATAAAGAAAATAGTGTCATTCTTAAATAAACTAACAATTCTCTAGCAAGAAAAATATTATCCGAACATTCCATTAATTCAACAGTTTCATCTGCAGACTGTCAAAGAACATTTTCTTTTCTTCGTTTACGAAATAACATACCTTGCCTCGTGATGATCCGATTTGATAAAAAAGATATCCACAGTCTGCTTTTTCCAGGCAGCTCGTCAATTAAGTAACGTTGGATCTCTTTGTATGTTATGTAACGCACGAAAGACAAGAAGATGAGACAGACTCATATTCTCGTAGCGAGTTCAAAGCTAAACGGCAAAAGGAACCTCAAGAGTAACTGGATTTCCTCGGTTTCGCCATTTTCGTGTGGCTCGGCCACTTGTCCGTCCATTTCTCCCGAAAATGCACTCATCAAGCGTCGATGTATTTTCCGATAAGACCATTGGGGCCGTTTCAAATCTGACTGAAACGACAAACGCGTTTATTTAAAGGACTTTTAACTTTATCTCGCGATTGCAAGATTCCACAGAGATAGAGATAATCTCATGGACTTTGATCCGCGTTTTCTTTTACATTTGGCACGAAATTTTTGTAAAATGATATCGTGGATAGTACGTGTTTTAAAATTATTATTCTGGTACTTTTGTGTATTTTATTTCACCTCCGCGTTGCGGATTTCCACCGTAGAAATTGTGTCGTAGTCCTGTAACCTTTGATCAAACTTTGACCTTCCTTTATTTGGTATAAAATTTTTATAAAATGATTCGTGGATAGGTCGTGTAAAAATATTTATGACAAAAAGTCAAGTACTCTCGGTTCTTCCGTTTTTTCATTTTACATGAACTTACGTCGCGATTCTACGTAGATCTGTATTTCATTTCTCTTACGTGCAAAATTTCTGCGAAATAATTTGTAAGAATATTATGAATATCGTAATTATAATTGTTTTCTAATGACGATGAAGAGCCAAATTCTTTACGTATTTTTATAGAAGCTCTAAATACTAAAGAATATGTTATTGTACGTATAATTGTATCATAAATATGTATAATTGTGTTACAGATATATTGTGGATTTAATTGCGAATATTCTTGTTTTCCACAAAAGTCATATTTAGTTCTAGAATTATCGAATTTGCAAACATATATAATTAAAATAACTGATACCTTTTGTTTCTGCGATTATTAAAAATGTAAAAGTGTTTCTCGCGATGTTAATAACACTTGTACGTAAATAAATATATTTCAGGATGTTCGTAAATAAATTTCAATACCAATTAACTACGTATAAAAATTCTTAGAAATATCATCAGAAAATAAATTCTGACAGAACAGTTCGATTCTTCAAGGAAGAAAGTTAGTTATTTTTATGGTTTTTTTTCGGACGCTCTCGCGTATTTTACAGAAGAACTTTATTAGTTGAACAATGGCTATTCATTGGAGGATCAGTGAGATTTACGATGTCTCAACTTGTTCGAAGGGTTGAACCGGAAAGAAAAGAATTGTGTTGCGCGCGACAACAGATACCGGTTCATGCGAGACAGTTCCTTTGTACGAAACGATCATTAATCGTGGAGGAATATTTTTAACATAATACCGTGCTTCCCGCTACTGTAAACAACTTGGTAAACCTTAACCGGTTGGTTATCATTTTTCCACGAAGAAAACTCGATATCGAGTGCTGCCCAGAATTCTGCAAGTTAATTCTTTCTCCAGCTCTTTTCAAGCCGGATTTTCCCGTGAATTTTCTCGTTTCAAGCTGATTTACTGTTCGCGCGTAATGGTAAGAGAATAATGGGAAAATAGAATAATACTTTGTACAACAGTTAGTGTACTGGCAATTAAAATTCTAAGATGCACATACAGTTTAGAAATTGAACGTTAAATGAATATTAAAAATCAAAAGTCTTCTCTGAGAAGAATTTTTGAATGGAAATGAAGATGAAATTTTTAAAACTACAAGAGTTATTTGAGAAAGGAAACAAATAGTTTTTATGAAAAAATATCAATATATTTCTGATGTATAATTAGACGAAGCATTATTTATTACCTTATTAAATCTTCTTGCTACAACATCGAAGATAAATGACGTTCGGTTTTCTTCATTCATTTTGTTCACTCTTATTCTTATTCACTCTATTCTATTTTGTTCACTCTTATTCTTATTCACTCTATTCTATTTCTATTTTCTTAACCCTGCTGCTTTCTTTTGGCTCGTATTTCCGTAATGTTAAAAAAAATATTTCATGTTTGAACAAAATGCATCGAATGTTTTTTTTAAAACGTTATGAAGAAAAGTTCAATGATCTACAGAAATTCTCGAAGTTAATTAATTACTATTCAACAATTTCTATCACATCCTTTGGTCCTTTCATAAACGGTAGCTTTCTCGTTTCGAGCAAATTTATCATTCTTTTGCTCACATTGCAACCGAAATGTGAAAATCGATCTATGGAACGCACTTTGATTTTAACTCGACCAAATTTAACGTGTTGCTCGTCCTATTCAAAAGCGAAATTCATTGGCACGTTGGATGATCGTTTTTGCCTCAATTAAGCCAATAAATGGTCGGAACTAATTTATAATTTGACGTTGCGAGAACTGTACAGTTTAATTTAATTATCGCGCGAAATGGTGGAATCTTTTTTCCTTCTTCTTTTTCTTTTTTTTTTCACCTGAAACTGCGTATCACAGTGTCAAGTACGGTAAAATTGAAATATGCGATTCGAGGTAATTAATTTCAGGGGATTGGCGAAGCCACTTTTGGAACTTTGAGCACACTAATTAATAATTAGACTGCGAATATTTATAGAAAATTTAAAAGCGCAACTTTCCACGTGTACATAGTGTACATCATGACTATGAAAAAGTGTATAAAAATGAAAGTCCTTTCTATAATATTTGCTGTATAAAACAATTTTTGACCGAGGTTTTATTTTTTTTTTTTTTTTTTAGTTAAAGGTATAAACTATAAATCAATTAATTCGCAATCAATTAATAGCCGTTTTTAACATAAATACGAAGGAGAATCGAGTTAAATGTTGGATTAGATCTAAAATTGACGTAAACGTTGGATCAATTCTAAAAACGAAACACATACAGAACAGCGAAACGCAAAAAAGGAAGAAAATGCTTAGAAAAGCACAAACATCACAAATCAACGAAAAAAAGGGGGAAATAAGAAGTGAAAAAGCAACAAAATGGGAAATAAAAGAACGTGAAAAAAAACGCAAAATAATACGGCGCGAATATATTAATTTCGGAGGTTTTCAGGAAAGGGACTCGTAGATTGTACTTTTAAAACGTTCTAATTGTCTTCCAATAATTTTCCAAATAATATATTATAATTCTTCCTTTCCTCCAGGGATCAAAATTGAACGCACTGATCAAATTTCTGACTGTGGTTAACTTAATTTCCAAGAAAATAGTCACCCCCGTCGGAAATCTTAATTAAAATTTTAACTAGAAGAACAGCGTGTTGAAGGAGTGAAGAGCTTCGACAATGAAAAATTACGAGAAGTATCGAGAAATATTGAGGCAACGAAATCAGATAAAGTTTGGAGATTAATGATTAACACGTACAATCACGGCACGATTGATTTTCAATTTGATGAAATATCAATGAGTCAACTTCTTTCACCGAATCACGTGCGTACCGTGTTGCATGTGCATAATATATTAAATATCTGCTAGCGAAAGCGGCGGGGTAGTTGATTACGACAGCTTAACGAAAAACGATGAATTTTCCATTTCGCGATATAGCTGCTGCTGGAACGTACCTCCCGGCAATGAAGCAAGAATTTTTAATCCAATATCCGTGAAATACTTCTCTCTAATTTCATTATACACGATACATTCGTCCTTTTCCCACCTCTTCTCCACCTCTTTTTAATGGATGAATTCTGGCTGTTCCGAAGATCGATTATATTCGAACGACGCGTTAGAGAGCGACAGGTGAACATTCGAACGAAGTTACGGCTGACAACTGCGTTCCTTTTCTACTTAACGAAACGTGCGATACATTAGAGTGCATCGTTACACTGCAAATATTTACGCATTTTTGGGGGGAATTTAAGATTCCGAGAATGTACGAAATAGAGCGCTTATTATTATATTCAATAGAGGAAACAACTCTCTACTTAATTCTTTCAACACTAGAATTATCAAAGCGATTGAATATAATTGATTCGTAATTTTTCGTGAAAATTCCCTGCCGTTTGCATACCGTGAATTTTTAGAGATTTTTAACGTTTTTTTCTCGTAAAATGTACAAACGAAAGCTTGCGTTCTTGAAACTTTGTTCTATTTCTCTGTACTTCAATTTCCCGGATGCAGGTTTCATATTTTAATTGTTCGTAGTTTCAGTGTCAATTACACTCGTAAGAATATAAAATTGCATAGACATTTTGTACCTTATTACGATATTACATTCTCTGCGACATAAACACCTTATATATATATTATATTATATATTCTGCAATATACGCAGAATAATTAATCTTAATTTATACATTCAAATCATTGTTAAACTCCCTTGAATAAGAAAATCAGTGTAGGTAGAAATTATGTTAATTAACATTATTTATTGTTACTGTTACCTCGAATCTAAATTCCAATATCCATCGTCCGATATTACTTCTCGTAAAGCAATACAATAGTACTTCCCCTCGACTGATTTCAATTGGAGCGTATACGAACCTGTAACAATACAATACAAAATACACACGTATATACGTATACGTAATTAACATCGAAATCGACAGTCAGTTCGATGAAAAGTACATTTAATTACATAATTATTCATTTTATTCGAAATAAAATCCACCGATCGCCACGTTTATTAAATTAAAAAAAAAAAGAAAAAAGAAAATTCGTTTCAATGAACATCGATGAACGTTTGTACGAACAGTTATATAAAAACGGAGAAGCAAAGCACGAGCCGATAAACAGGAGATTAATACAAATAAAAGTTTCAACGATTTATAACGTAGCTGCGAATAATTTCATTTCATTGCACTCTGGTGGCTCTCGATATTTAGGATATTTTGTTTAAACATTCCAAATGATGCCATTCGCATCGTGCGTTCGCGCGTGGCTTCCGCCGTGGCGCAAAAATCGAAACACGATCAATTCGAAACTTCGAAGCTCATCCTCGTTAACACGGCACGCGCAATTTCGCCCCAAAAAATAAATATACGCTGAAAATATCGCAGCATGTATATATCCGCCGCGAATCGAGCGAGAGGGATTCCGGTAGAGAAGAGAGAAATTTTCAATTTAACGAACGTAATCATCGGCGGCGTGTTGTAATAGCGATCGGCTGGATACCGGATGGACAATTGGATCGAGGTCGGTTTCTCGTCACGTCGAAGATAAATGCGATTCGGTTTTTACAGGGACGGCGAATATTCGTTAATCCGCTGCGACAGATTGCGGTTGTTCTGTGTACTTTTATAATTATAACCGAGTGAAATAATGCCTTTCAATAAACGCCGTTCCGAATTGGAATTCATCGGAAGAATGACGTATCGCGTATCGCAGAACGCCGCGTGAAAACCGACTAAGCAATATGGTTGCAGGTTTTGTGAAATGTCAGGAGGATAATAAAAATTAAGATTGTTACGAATGTTTTTGAAACGAGATCGTAATACTTAAATATTAGGCACAGAAAAGTGTCTTACTTATATTATATTATGCATATCGTAATATAAATTATAACTTACAAATATAAATATAAATTAATATATAAAATTAATATATAAATTTATATATTATTTTATATATATATATAAAATAATATATAAATTAGTTAAATTATATTATATCGTGTATTATACATATAATAAATTTTATTATTATTTAAAAACTATAGATTCTGTTGGAATACTATTACAGTAAACCTCTAGATAAAACATTTTTAAAATAACTTTTAAAGTTAGGTAGAAGCTGACATCAGATTTTTATCTGTGAAATGGTTACCTTATTTGAGACGTAATGCTTAAACGCTATGTTCGAAGTTACAACTTATTATCGTTTCTCTGCAAAAAATTCCTTCACTCATTTTCGACGAGAGAAAATTCAAAATAGAATTTAATGAATTTCTGTTGAACGTGTTAAGTTGTCAATGAAGAGAATATATTGATTTCAAAGCGACACGTGTTATATTAGAACTAAATAATGGAACTGAAAAGTGAAAATTTTACATTTGACAAAAGACAACTGCAATTCGCGAAAGAGTCCTCGGAAAGTGCGAGTCTCAATTCGTATACTTTTACCACGATACTAAAGATTAAAATCAATAAGGTTTCTTTTTCTATTTTATTATATGTATCAAGCTTGGAACATTTTGATTACTCATAACGTGAAATTGAATCGAAAGTGATCAAAAGAAGTTTTCAACACGATATAATAAAAAGACCTTTCATTCTCGAGACGCATAAATTCTTCGAGACGCGTGTTTCGTCACTTGCAACGTCGAAGCGTAATCGCGTTAAACGCTGCTAATTAATAAATGCACGAACGCAACGCCGTGTTTATTTCCTTGCAGGTAGACTTCAAATCGGAACTAATTAAAACGGAATATTCTGCCTCATCGCGGAATTTAATTACATCTACGTTCTTGGAAATACAATACAGAACGTTTCATTCTCAATTGCTACGTAGGAGCATTGCTCTCTAAGGAGAGTACAGATTTTATTTCGCACGTGCGTTCTCTTAATTGTGTTAAGAATTCATATTCTTTTTTTTTTTTTTATATCCAGTCGACGTTCAAATTAAATAACCTTCAACAGTTTCCAGTCTCGCAATTTCATATCGAAAAGAGCAATAAACGTGAAACTGACAAACCAGTATTTCTGGGCTGTAATAAATTACAAAGCTTTATATAAGAGGGAAATTTTATGTAGGTATTAAATTTTATAAAATTTATGATATAGAGTTATGGCATGTATATAAATTTCAGATTATGTTACGTTAAATTTTTTGATATATATATATATATATATATATATATATATATATATATATATATATATATCAAAAATTCACATCTGAAATTTATTACACATTTGTTTCATGATAAACTGAAATTCTATAATACAACTCTACATTTATTGCGAATACATCCATTATATCGTTCAATTTTGAAATAAAGTCGTCACAAAAAAATTTCACATTAACGTGCAACTGTGCTGAATTTTCATTGTGGAATAAACTAGAAAACTACGCTATGATATTTGATAAAAATCCATATTTCTCCCAGAGAAGCTTTATTAAGTTTGTATCTCGTGCAATTAATTTTCGAAACAAACGAGACTCGTGCTATAATACACGTGATAATTTTACTAGATTCCCAGAAATCGCATATTTTACAGTAAAATATATATTTATATATATTTGTATATATTTGTATATATTTGTATATATTTGTATATATTTGTATATATGTATATATATTTATTTATATATATTTATATATATATTTATATATTCGTACAAATATCAGTAAGATGCAAAAAGTTTGATCGTCAAATTATCGCATCGTCATTTCTCTCGCTGGCAGTGGAGATGCTTTACGAACGAAATAGTCACGATCGTGTTGCTGTTTGATTTGCGGTGCTCTTCGAAACGACGTTCCTTGCCAAAAGAAACGCCAAACGTCCAGCAAAACGCGCGAGTTTCATTCATCTTTCGCGAACATTCGTTCCTGAATTCTCTCTCAGGGGCTATGTAGGAAACAACTGTTACCACGTTATTATTATTTTCACCAGATACCTACAGCTCGAGTATTTGCTCGTGCGCACCAACTACGATATACAGGATTTGGTAAAACTGACGTTGAAGGAAGCTTAATCCTTTTGCTACAGGGACCTATATATTCTACGAAACCGGTTACCCCGTTGCCGTCGGGATTAAAACGTCCCACAATAACACGTAAATCACGAATATCACTAATCCACGGTCCATGTCAAGATAGCACGATGTTGCAAATCTAGAAAACGTGATTTTATACAATTGCTCTCTCTCTCTCTCTCTCTCTCTCTCTGCTAGGAGAGAATTGTGCAGGAAGTATCTCGGTGATAAAGAGACTGCGGATTTTTATGGAAATTCATATTTTTGGTAAAAAGGATGAAAGCTTGGCAGGGAATTGTTTTATAGAATGCACTGTCCTTTGGACATTTTATAGATCTCTTCTAGAATTAGAGTGTGTTGCATCTAATTTCACATTTTAAAACTTCCTATAGGTGAGATTAATAATGAAAATTCTGAACGTGAAATATTTCTTACATGTATAGTTAACAAAATAATTGCACGACTGTCTAGAATATTGAAAAATTGGATGTTTATTCATCAGACGTAATCCGAATTGCATGGCATGTCAATGAATGAAATTAATTTTAATTATAATAACCTTCTGAGATTCTTATTTAGAAGATGGTGATAAAGTATTGTCTAAGTTTTCATTGATAATTCGCCTGTAGTTCCCCGTCAATTTCGAGGATGTAACTTTAGAAGATGTAATTTCAGATTTTTTTCTGAGAAGAAAAAAAGTGCAAAGTCTAATTTAATATACTTTTTTTCTCGAGGCCGTCCTCGCGTCCGGTAGAATAATTTAAAGTTGAATTACAACTCCATAATTAAAGTTCGTTTCTCTTCTACTTTGTTCGAAATTTCAATTGAAATTTGAATAAAAGTTTGCTGACTCGTTAGAGTGTTTTTTACCACTGGCGCATTATCATTATTATTCTACGAAACGTTACGTTAGGATTGAAAAACTCCCACATCTTTAGACAGAATTCAAGTTTTGTATCAAACGACTGAAGGAATAGGTCCAAGTTTTTAAGAAAAAAAACATTTTCATTGCAGCGAAAGAATTCATTCTTTCCTTATTCTTTGAAAATATTCGAAACAATTTTTAATCAAATAATAATAATACTACCACTATACGCTATATACTATAGTAACTGTTATAATAACGATAATTTTTAATCAAATAATAATAATATTTTTAATCAAATAATATAATAATTTTTAATCAAATAATAATAATACTACCACCATACACTATATACTACAGTAATTGTTGTTATATAATACTACAATGAAAGACTTAAATTAATCAACAGCAATAAAAAAAAAAGAGTAGTAAAATTTTGATTGCCAAAGTACCGAATGGACAATGAATTCATCCCGTTAGATCGTTGAAGTCGAACGAAAAGAAGAGATCAAACAAAAAGAATCTGACTTAACTATTCTCATTGTCAGTGAAAGTAACGCGCAACTTCAATCTCAGCACAACAATGAATTCAGTAACGAGGAAGAACATCGTACAAAAAACGAATCAAAGGAGCGAAAGTTTCGCAGAAAGTTTCCAGTTTCCCAGAAATTCGTTACAATTTCCGGGTCAACGAGAGCTTTCGACGTTAATCCTGAAAAAAAAACACGGGACGTTCTTCCAAATATGATCGGGTTGTTTAGAACGTCTAACGTGGACTCCAAGATAAATCGAACGCTCGAAGCAAGAAATCGAGTTTACCGGAAGTCTCTTCGATTCGAGCACGCTCTCTTTCACGGGATCAGAGTGGAAACGCTTGCGAATTCGAACGTTGCGCGCGGCCCTCGCCGAGATTCCATCCGACCGGGCCTTAAAGACCCTCTTTAATTATCTACCTTCCACGTAATCCGTGGAATTACACGACGATCGAGGGAACGGAAGAGAGGAGAGAAACGAAAAATCGCGCTGGATGTAGGACACCGCCAGGCGAGTTTTAAAGCCGTCAATTTAGGCGTCCCTGTTGAAACCGTAATTTCTTCGGTTGAGCAACGCGAAGTACTGGCCCGCGATTGAATTTAACGCCTCGGCGCCGGCCCGATCGTTGCATTGGCGATTCAATCGATTTCCACGAAACGAAGAAATTCGAGGCGCTCGAGGCTGACAAATTTTCAACACACTGTCCTCGATTTCCGACGATATCCCTCCACTTACGATACGATTGATGGCAATCGAATGGCAAGCAACTTGAGCTGATGTGACGATAACCATATGTTTGAAGAATTTTCCCACTCACTCGGCGGAATCAATAGCAACTGGGCCAGCGTTCGAGGCAAGACAAGCAGAAAGAAACCAAGATACGGGACACCGTGTATACGTTCTTCAGGGCGAAAGGGTTTAATTGGCGCAACGCGGTTACGTCATCGGTCATCTCGAATATGTGAGGAAAGGCTGGCTCCGTGTTTCTCCGTCTCTCGTTTCACGAGAGGAAAACGTTGAATTTTCGGGTCAAGGAACGCCGAAACGCCGAAACGCCTCGCTGCGTTTTACAGCCGCGTGTAATTTCGACCGTGTTATATCAACCGTGATGTTATTACTATTATTTACGAATTAGCGCGCGAGCCGCTAGCGAGGGCCTGCAGCGCACTTTTACGGCGGACGATATAAAAGCGACACTGGCCGATTCTTGAAACGAGCCGCCTTTCGTTGCCGATACCCCATCTCCGCCGAATAATTGCCAATAAACCCACTTTTTACAGAAGCGACTTATATAGAGCCCGATAGCGTTTCGCGTTTGATAACGTCCGTGACGTTGATTAGTCTTCTTTTAACTAGCTGGCTCCTCTATTTACGGGAATATCCGTCGAAAAATAGTTACACGAGGGACAGGCTAGGGACGGTTTGATTCGTTCTTTTCTTTAATTTTTCGTTTCGCAATAAATTGATAGGAAATTTCGCGTCAATTATATCGGAAATCCCATGTGAATTATCTAGTACGATAATTCCTTAATTAATCCATTAACCCTTTGAGTACTTGAAATTAAGTTGAGTACTAAAAATCCAAAAGTTTAATACTGAATGAGGAGCACGGCATTCATCTTTTGAAGTATTTGTTCAATACATTGTAACGTGTTATGCTTCTCGAGTTTCTAATAATTATTGAAGTTTTTATTAAGTACGATACTTTTTTATATAATGCAAATATAATATTACGTAGTTGGAGCTTATATACAAGAAGTTCTTTTTCAGAAAATAGTAATAGATTTGGAAGAGATAATGATGAAACGAGTATTAATTGAGTTCTTGAAATACTTCGTGGCCATCGAAATTTATTTAATCCTTGATACAGTTACATTATTAATTATTATTATTAGCTTTATTTAATAATATATCGAATTTTAGGAAACCTGTATCAAAGATATTTATACGAATTTGTACGAAATAATGTTTTTCGAAAAAGAATTCCCATTTCTATACATGTAATGAGAAATTATTCGTGTGAAATCCAGCACAACGTAAGAAACATGCTTTTATTATATAAATATACCAAGTAACTTTAAGAGATTGAATAATATAAATTGAACCACTAAAAACCAACTGCAAATTAAGAAATAGAAAAATAGGATTCACAAATATTCTCAACCTTATAGCATATAATCAGACACTCTCTAAAATTCTTATTCTATTAAAATATAATTATATAATTTTTTTTTTTTTTGGTCTTGAAACTAACGACAAAACATAAGAGTTGAAATTTTCTCACTGTCCAAACGAAGGCTGTGTTAAATTGATCACTTTGTTTCTGTATGTCGTCACGTCACCAAGCTAAGAAAACGTCGCGCTTCTTATCTATTATACGCTATCACTTATGAAGCTCGAGGGTTTCCTCGAAATCATCAGTACTTGAAGTCTTTCTAATCCATTACGTTCATACGCTGCCTCTCTATTAATAGCAAACACAATATATCAAGGACTCGCTTCTTTCTAACCTCTTTCCTATCAACCTGTCGTGAAAAACGATCTCCTTTTACCTAGTTCAAGGAAATTCGAATTCCTTGAACTGGCGGATGCTTCGTTCCCAGCGGATCGACTAAAGACGTTATTTGTGAAACATGGAGTCTTTGAATTGTCAAAGGACGCGACGAACTGCAAATGCAGAATTAAGCATCAATGGTAAGTCGACTTCCTTCGATCGCGATGGCTCGACTTGTCAAGGTTCCACTAATTCTAAAAAAAAGTTTAATTCCGAATTCCAGGAAAGAGGGAGAAGAATTCTACATTGAAGAATTGTAAATTGTAAATGTTGAAGAATATTCTAAATTATATTCCAAACTGCGGAGTAATAACTATTAAAAAGCAAATTGAATTGATTCTAATTGTCAATCTTTGTTGATCTAATGGTACTACTTAATCACGTGTCGCAAAATCGCGAACCAATCTTCCTTAAATCTTTTTAAAAATACCGTTTCTAACGCATTTTATCAATTAATAGCACTCGCGAGAAAGTGGACACCGTCATCCACACGAGATAATTACCGAAATAAATCTACCTCACTGGAAAGAGAAGTCAGCTAAACGTACCGATAAATCGCATTCGTTCGCAAGAAATCTACCAGATATTCGATTGATCGTTCACGTCGAACAACTCGTCGACGCGTGTCTCGTCTCTTTTGAAGACTCGTTTCTTTTTCCAATTTTTCTTTCCTTTTCCTTTTCGTTGGCTCGAGGAGCAATCCAATTGCGGGTCTTCGCAATCCCGGGAAATCAGCAGGAACGTGAAATGTGGCTATAATTATTCACAGCCTCGTACATCATCCGGTCGATCCGCTTTTTCTCAGCCATTCTTTTGACTTTTACCCGATATGCGAATGCACGTAGAATTAATGGTTGGTTGACGTTTCTTCGCGAAATACGAGATAATGATGCTCGTCGCCGCTTTTTTATCCGGACGACCGGGGGAAACGGTGCAATTTAACTCTTGAGCGCTATAGACATCGAAGCTCACAGAAGTAAGTACTGTAAAATGTTAATATGTCAATAATGTTCAATAACATTACATTTATAAATAGCTAATTTGAAGCTAACTTGAATCTAACTAGACGTAACGTAGTTGGCGTTTGACAGTCGTTTTATTATGCAAATCATGGATAATTCTTATCGAATTTAAATCCTATTTGCTAGGTTTATTACATTAATGCTGGTTTCGAAAAAGCCAGCCAACTTTTAGGAGAAAGAATAATCTTCTAAACTGGATACAAAGGAGTTGGATCAGAATGAAAAATCTTATCGACAATCCAAGATTTCAATTATAATGATGTTCAATTCAATGTTCAGCAAACTTTTATGCAAAATTTTACGAAGAATTTGCTCATTCCATTTGCAACGATTTAATATTTATTACACTCCGAATAAAAATTAAATTGGATTGTGTTTCGTGTTTCGTGCATATGTTGTATTATATTATATTTATTATACTATATTTGTCGCAACCGTCGCGAAATTAACGAATACTTCAGATATATAATTCTACAGGTTAAAATGAGTATTTAAAAGATCAAATTTAAATATCGATACGGTATAAGACGAATCTCCATTTAGATTCTAGTTTTCTCGATTCACAAAAATATAATATTGCGTAAATTTGGTATTAATTTAGTACTAATGTTTATGAAACGAATGTGAAACAATTTGACGTCCCGTTTGAGATATTCACCAGTTTCTTTCAATTTCTAATTCACTCTCCTAACATGGAAGTGATTGATTTGAAACATTTCCACAAAGATCACTCTTTCATTTTCCGTTTTCCAAATGTCGTACAATATCGTTAACACGCGTGACTGGGAATATCATCAATTGGCTATTCACAGAAGCTTCTCCGTGCCATAAAACCACCCCGTGCTATTACAAACTCGTACCGGAAACCGTCTTGCAACTTCGAAATTGATCTTATTCTAACCGACGTTTATTATAACTATTCTACTTCTTCCGATGAGCGCTACAACGATGCCCGAAGTTGCCGTACCAACTTTCTAAGACATCCTGTAGAATAGAAGTTGCAAGTGAATTCAGAGCTGCTCCCTCCCCCGCCCCTCCCAGCGACACAATAATACGGATCATTAAAAAGTTCTCGATTTAAAGAGATCTCTGCGAGGCAACTTCAAGAGAGGAGCTTCGAAGCGTTCGAAGCTTCGCCGATAAATCGCGGATTTAATAACTCCAATAAGACGGCCACGATTCGGGCGGCACTTTTTACGGCCGATAATTTCGCGTCCCGTTGCCTCGGGAGCTGTGATTTCTGTCGACAGAGAGAAAGAGAGAGAGAGAGAGAGCGACAACTTTACATTCTGTCAACGTGTCCGCGTAAAAGCCGACTAATGGGATTTTTAACCCGTCATTCTCTGGCTGACGTATCGCGGTAACGAATAAAACTCGGCAGAATATTCGCAATATAGGAAACACATGGATGGCCCGTACTCGGGAAAAAAATCGAGTTTCCCGACCGTTGCGTTTCTTGATTTGCAAATTGTATACAGGCGAGGTGCCGTAACTTGATCGTAATCGAATGTCGAAACTAATGTGCCTGATAATGAAATTTCTTTCGCATCTTTCTTTCGCTTTTCCGACTTTGAATTAGTCAGTTTCAGTATTTAAGAATGCTAACGTATTCATTAGCTGTTGAATTATTCGACTTTCTCTCTGTTACATTATTTTCATGCTTCGAATTATCAAAGTACTTCGACAATTTCTCATTAAATATACAAACACCTTCGACGTTGTTCCAACGCTTCTGTAGTTCATTTTCAAAAAACGTGCCATCAATTATTATTTATTTCTATTCATTTTACCAATTAAAAATTGCACGAACTTTTATAACAAATCATTGAACGAATCGAGTTTGAACTAGCTGACGAATAGTTTAACTCGGGCATTGGTTCTGTGGAATTAATTATACGAGTATACAAAGTTTTTAGAATTTCGATTAGATTTTTCCAAATGCAGACCATTGTTCGGCGATGGATCAACGGCGAAAATTGAATGTTATTCGGCAAATTTGAAACGCGTTGCACCCATAGGCCGGGTAATAAAATTGTCGGACTCTGCTGTCGCTCAATTATTTCCTGTGAAATATTTGCGAGCATCGTTACGTACTGCTAATAATAATATCATATTTATTTGTTTGCGCTGGTCACAAAGTTCTCGCGTAAAACAGGAGACAATTACGATATTTAATTCACGAATTTCATTTGTCCGTACTCTATTTATAGAAATGAACGATGCAAAATATTATATAATATAAAATAATATAAAGTATTATTTTTGTTGCTAATCTTGTTTCCTCGCGGTTCATTTTCCTAACGAATAATTAGTTTGTTATATCGAATCAAGAGATTGAAAAATTGTTAGAATGAAATCGTTGCAGGTTGTTTATCAGTAATTTGGGTATCCACAAATTGTTTAAATGGAGTGAAGGAGATTTCTGAACTGAAGCAAAAAAGGCGAATTTATATTTCTTCGTTTTTGATATAAATTAAACCGACTATTCATTTTTGTTCGTAATAGAATATTTTCAGGAGCAACAACTCAACTGCTTTCTATTAATTAATCTATTAGTAATATATAACCAATCTATTAATTAGGAAAATAGTGAACGAGTAATTTTTTAAATTTGGAAATATTCGTCGAACACGTAACAATACATGTAAAATGTCTTAATAGAAAAAAAAATGTATCTATTGCCAGTAAATATTTCACAAAATGTTCGAACAACAGAACATTCAAAAATAACGAAGATTCAGATACACTACATAAAAGGCTCCACGGTATTTATAAAAATTTCCCTTCAACGAAAGCTCCCATCGCAGCAAACGAATTCAATCGATCAAAAAAGCTCAATTAATCCTACTCCCAACGAACGAGTGTTTTTTAAACATCCATTATATGTAAAAGACTTGCAATATTGACAAATACAATTGTCTCGCTTCGAAACTGTCCGTTCGATAGCAAACGATATGTACAAAAGCCTCTGTTAGTTACGATCTTTTCATCGCGCGTTCATCATGCGTGAAAGCAAATGGCGGTCGCGTAATTGCCAGACGCGGACTCCAAACGTTTCACAGATGGCACGTGCGAGCCAATTAAACCTATCGGACACCACGATGAAACGCCACGCTGGCCGGATAGCGAATTAACGATTCGACAAAAGCCGGAATATCAAATTGGATCGACGATAGGCCGATATCGCATAAGGCGATTAAAGTTCCCCCGGATGAAATTTTCGATAATATCTTATCGCGTTTCGCTGGCCGCGTTACAAGCGTTTAACTCGCGTTAATGCCAATTACACGACAAACTCGTTAAACGATCGCGCTTTTGTCACTTGGGTCGCTGACCCGGCCGATTAATAGAAGCGACGCGATTCCATAAAATTTCGAAAACAGCCGCGAAATGGCCTGTCGGGGCTTCGTTGACCCCGGATAATCGCCGAACCGGTGATAATGATCGGCAATCGTTACGCTGACATCGGTTTCACTATCGGCTCGTGAAACTCTCGTGTCTTCCATCGTTCAGAAGATCGATCGTTTAAGCCGGGCTCTTGACTTGAGAAAATCGAACGAGAAACTGTTTGGAATTGGTTGTTCCGTGGCGGAATCGAGTGAACGAAGGACCGACTTCTTTTATTGCTCGGGGGGGGGGGGGGGATAGAACATGCGGTTCTAGTGTTTCGCTTCTTTCGAGTTTCCAAGAGTGTTTCTTTTTTTTTCTTTTTTTTTATTTCTTTTGGCGATGTACGAACGGTCAATCAGTTGACGAGTCACTTGATTTACTGGCGTTGGCTTTCTATTTCTGGCACGCTGCATTTAGAAATGAATATGCAGAGACGGTTTCCTCGAAGTTTCTAGGTTCTTTTTAAAAAGATACCGGAAAGATTATATTAATTTACATGATAAATTTACGTGCATCACGTATGCAGATTATAATTAAACCAGGAATATTTCGATATTATATTACAAATATTTGAATATTTATTCGAGTATTTGCATATTTTACATTTATTATGTATTTATTATGTACATATTGTAATACACATGTATCTTTGTGTCTTAAAATCTCCCGCAAGTGCATGAAAATTCGCAGTCTAATTATAACTTATACTCTTTCTCTCTCCTATGTTTTGCTTGTGTTTTTAAATAATTTTATCTCGAAATTTTCTCTAAAATCGATTCCAACTAGCGAACATCTGTTGCAAACTGACGACCGACGAGCTTAAAAGTGAGTCACTGATGTCGGCGTCGTCAGTAAACCTGATCAAAGAGACAACTGATAACATCAATCAACTGTTTCATAGGAATATTTCGCGTGACGAATGATAAGCAGTTGGTGGATATTACCGTTTGACAATGATTTCCTCGCGCGAGCATTGAAACGATGATAAAGCTGCCACGTGACGTGTTGTCGCGTAATAAGTATAATTTAACGCCAATATGGCAGCGAATGGTCGTTTTTGTTCCATTATTCATTGTCAAACGAATGAAAATCGACGATCGTTGTCGTACGATGTTACATATTTTGATACGATCGATCGTTGCTTACTTAACATTGATGACGCATGTTTAATAGGTTCGTATATTTAATCCCTTTTATGTTCGTTCTTTTTTCCTTTTTTTTTTCTTTTTTTGTTCGTACGAACGAGAAACAATTATTTCTCAGCGTTATTTTTTTAGAGAACAGTCTGGCCTTTCTACCAAATAATTGGAAGTATGCAATGTAAGATTTTTAATAATATTCATTTAAAAGTCAAAATCCAATGCAAACAATTGATCGTTGTTATAAGATTTCTTTAGTCGCACTTTCTTGAACATTATAGTCTCGTTGATGTTTTCATTGTTTCAACGAAATCGATCCGATTAACCTTAATTTCAATTTCATTTTAGAACGATTCTTCTAATCAAAATTAACTTAGCACATACAAACTCCATTAATAAATTAATAAAAAAGATATGTAACTCTATGTATGAAATCCTTTGAAACTTATGTGACGATCTTCTGTGCGACATGAAGTTTTAAAATCGTCGTGAATCTGAATTTGTTCTCGAGAAATTGTAGTCCTGATTATATTACAATGGACAGTCACACAAATAAATAAAAACAAATGATACAATACATTTTTAAATTTCTAGTGTTTCATACACTTAATTGACGCAAAATCCGAAAACGAAACATACTTGATTACTACGAAAATGTTCAAAGTTTAACTATATATATTATATATGATAAACTCTCAAATTATAATTAAACATCATACAGATGTAGCAATGCCATTTTGTCTGTTTTTATTTTAGATCGTTAGAAACGCGAATGTCAAAAATTTTCAAAATGGTGGAATGCCCGTATATCAATGTATTCACAATGGGAAGTGTTTCATTTCATCAAAGTTTACTGCGAGAATAAATACACGAATTATGGTCCACGCGAGACACAAGCTTGATTGTCAAGAGGTTAAACGACATCACCAGCGGGCAATACAATTTTCACGATGCAATTTTTACACGTTTCTTTGTTTTATCACCCGGTTTATCGCTCCACTCGTTAAACGTGTGTAATTGGCCCGTTAACTCTCTACGTGGGTTTCTGTAACTTCGATCCTCCTTTCTCTGCAAGTTCGTTGCTTCTAGGCTGTTGTACACGGTTGAACCTCCCTTGAACTTGTTACCGTGCCATAGAATTGCAACAACGTTTCTATACGTAAACACGGCCGAAAGTTCCACGACGGTACTCTGAACTCCAAGCTGAAGCCATTCCCACCCTCGCGATACGGTCACTCGGGCTAGCTTTCCAACCCTAGGCAAACGCTTGATTCGTTACACGTTTCCAGCGTGCGTTCTGAAATTTTCCTAGTTAACAGTTATCAACAGTTGTATATTTCATCTGCATTTCGTTCGTACGAAGAATTAATCAGAGTTGAACTGAAAATAAAGTTACAATAGATTAATTTCACGAGGAGCACATTTGATGATAAATTCAATGGCACGAAACTATTGAACCAAATGGAATCTCGAATACAAGATCTGATCTGATCTAGTTGTAATAATGATGAGTAGGGTCAACTGATAATTCCCCTTTATGAAGCTAACAGATACTCTCTATCGAGTTATTTTAGTATTTAGTAATGAAAATATGAAATAAAAGTGTGTAGCTGTTACCATTAATTTTTATCGAGAATTTTATCGACAAAGCTTTACTAATTTTGATTAAACCGACATGTCCTTGTATATCGAGGGATCGAAGAAGAAGAAGAAGAAGAAAAAAACGCGAAATAGATATTTCTCCACGTCCCAGGGCAAATACATGCAGGCAATCATCGATTACTTGTAGGTAATCTCGTCGTGCATGTGTTCGCTAATATTTGACGTCTTTGTAGCGATCATGGGCCGTGTACACGCCCCTTCTAACCAGGGATTTAACCCTCACGGCATGACACGATACCTGCAAAGGGTGTCCGCGCGAGAAAGGGTAGTTCGCAGCTGGAAAACATCGTCATTCATGCTTCGTTGAACGCAAATGTAGAGGTGACACAGTCTGGCGCGCGCGCAATATCGTTTTTTCAACCGGTTTCTAATTTTTATTTTTCCACTTCTTTTCATCGTCAACATTTTCGCTCGTGTTTCAGGCAATTAACGGGATCTCTAATTAATCGACACAAAACACGGACATGTTGTATATATGGACACGTGTGTGTACAAGCTTCAGGGAGGGAAAAAGAAAAGGACTAATCTAGCGACGTGTGATGTTTTCCTTTGCGTTTTTTTCCCTCGCGTGATTCTTTTTTTCCGTTCGCTCCCTCTTTCTCGTTGTCATCGTTCGTTTTTCAGCGGTCTACTTTGCCGTGAAAAGCTCGTCACGAAAGTGTCAAGCGAGTTAATTGGATAGCCTCTCCGAAAGCTCGAGTCGGATAAAACGAGGGCTATTGGTTTGATCAATTAATTCTTGTTTTGTCGTTTTCGAGGTAATTTTCGTTATTCACGTTACATTTACGCCACGGTGCGTAAGCATTTCGTCACTAAATTAAGCGCAGTGGAAAATGTAATTTAAACGAATGTCTTAACATTATACAGCTGATAGATGTAACACGTTAGGTGAGTGAAAACTCTGCACAGTGATTTCTAAGTATGCCTGTTCGTTGTTTGAAATTTCTAAATTAAAAAGATTTACGAAACATTACGATTTATTGAAGAAGAATATGAATGTGAAAATACGGGAAACTAACAGTAGAAAAATGTTCATCGATCGTAACGTAACAAACATATCAAGCTTTTACTGGAATTACACGAAATGCCCAATTACTTAGACACGATAACGTATGTCTGATAATGTTCTGTCCTTTCTTCGAAAACATTTTTTCATCTCAGTTTTTAGAATTACTTTTGCTAATAATTTCCGATAACAATTACTTTAAATTTTCGACAGTTTGTGTTTAGTTTGTTAAGCGTAGCCAAAGTCAAGCCTACAATGAAATGAAATTACGATCAATAATTTTGATAATTTTGAGTAATTAACAATTGTGTGAAAATTGGTAAGTTCTTGTAAGGCAAAGAACTGTCATGGGTCTCTTCGTAACTTGACCTAATTGATAGAAAAGAATTCACTTCGTCTCTTATAAACAAATTTGCCTTAGAATTTGTTGAACAACTTAATATAAGCAGAATTCAATATTGGCCGACGTAGATAAGAACGTGCTCGAGCGAAAGCGCGAATAAACAGAGAGGAGGATATTTCAGAAGGATACAAAGGATCAGTGAAAGGACACAAAAGCTGTACGCTTCTGCGGCAGGGTATTTAGTCTACGTCATCCGAATGAAAATTCTAAAGTTTATTTTGCGGATCTCTTTATATGGATTTTTATACAATTATTGCATAAAAGATGCACATACACAGAAGAAATGAATATATATATATATATATATATATATATTCATATATACTCATATTCACTCATATACATTCATACTCATATATATTCACATATATTCATATACTCATATATATATACATATATATATATATATGTATATATATATATATATATATATATTATATGAGTGAGATTCAATATATATGAGTGAATATGAGTATATATTCATATATATAAGAGTGAGATTCAATATATATGAGTGAATATGAGTATATATTCACATATACTACTCTCTTTTTAATTATCTACTTCTACTTTTTCAATTATATTTATCTTTATAAAAATATGAATTTCATGGTTTCTGAATTACCCGTCATGAATTAACATTGTTAGCGAAATGGTACAAGTTTCAAGCTACGAATAATTAAACTTCGAACGACGCGATGGGTGGTGTCCGATTTCCTAGAATTTTGCGACTAGAGTAACATAACCGACTACGATCCGTCATTAACACCGACACACAGACGACACACGAACTATTTCAAATGTATGGATCGAAGGACAGCAGCTCGATAAGCTGTACGCGTCCGTGGCGTGACCCTTAATCTACACCACCGGAGTCAGGGAAATTCGAGTAAAACGTTGATAATGAAACTAATAGACGAATGCCAGGCACCCGGCCCTTCTACGTGGCCACCTTTCTGACAGGTACGTGGTGAAACGTGGCGTAAAGTCGATCAACGTAGCGTCAAAGCGCGAACACGCCTGGCTTTATCGGCCGCTCGAACACGCCGCGGCTAATTCTACCTACGACTTTAGCCTTCGGGTCTTGCGTTTTGATTGGCCGCGCCCAGAAAGGACCTGTTGATGTCGATATGCCTGTTAACAGGCGTCCACCCTATTCCTGCCACTGTCACCCGTGGAAATCTTCCATTTGCTCGGTGATTTACCAGCTTGAACGCTGTTCGTCCACGCGAAAGGTTCCTCAGCGGTTTCGTTTGTGTACTTGACAGTCTCCTGACAGATTAAACACCATGTTTCTCTGATTCCGACCCTCTGTCGTGCGTACGTACATTTCTCGTGATTGACGCGATGAATTTTTGTTGGCATTTGCGGAGGGAAAAGTGGAGAGAGTTTCCCTCTGGGAATCTTTCGACAAACCCTTCGCCAATTATAATACTCAACGTTTGAAGAAAAATCGTTTTTTCTTTCTTTTTTCGTTGAAATGTCAAGAGCGTGATCTCTTTAGAAATTTTATTAAATACACGATTCTCGTTTCGGAAAGTTGTTTCATCTCGACATTTTAATGAAAAAAATTTTTCGGAATTTTGTGTACGATAACTTGCAGTCAGCTGAAAGCCATTTAACTTTCGTTCGAGACACCTTTTCATTCAGACTATCTTGAAGATATCTAAAAAGTCGCTTCGTGTATCTGCTTCATTAAAATTCAGATATTCGTCGAACGAACTTTTTAATAGTTGCTTATTCAATAGCCTAGTTAACGAGAATAATTTGCGGACTCAAAGTTAATAAAAAACAAAAAATTATAAAATTCACAGGGGGAATCGTATTTTTACATGAACTAGTTTGTAACATAGTTCAATTGAATTTGAATATTCATTGAATGAACTTTTACTAGTCTGTTATCTTACACAGTATAATAACAACAATTTTCTTATTTAAAGAGACGATACGAAAAGAGATATAAAATTCATACACCGAGAGAATCGAGTATTTTCATCTAGAATCCGCGTTCAACTTCGCTAAAGTTTGAATATTCATTGACCTTTTTCAGTATTTCCTTGCTTCAGAATGTGTACGACGACAATAATTTCATAATTCAAGAGAGATGAAATTAGAACGCTCTCGATATTTACGTACGTCGTATCTCTACGTTGTTCTTTCCAATATTCATCTCTCATCGAACTTTTTATCAACTCTTTGTCTAAAAGTCTAACAATAACTTTGCAATCTCACCGAGAAGAATCATAGAATTGGCTACCTAAAGCATTCACTCATTCATCTTACTTTGAAAGTCAAGTTTTCAATTAAGGGAACCTTTCTCTTTTTACCTTGGCAGGGTTTACATTTCCTTCGCGCTCGACCACATAATTAAAAAGTTTCTAGACAAGTAACGGGGAAATTGACCTCCGATGAAATTAACCCCGTCAGCGTGTGACGAGACTGGAATCGAGTGTTCATCCGCAACCGGAATACGAATTGAACTCTGTAATCCCATGTGTTTCGAAAGGTGTCAAAGGGCCATTTAATCTCGTCTGGAACTTCTCGAAGAACTGCTACAAAACATCGATATTCGATATAATTTGGAGTGAATTGTTTAGTGCCGAGTTTTTGTTTCGTATTCGACGAAACAAGAGTGTCTAATTAAGACTAAATCAAAGGAATTTGTGCAGTTTTTTGTTAGACAAGAGATGAAAGATAAAACGTAACACTGATAAAACGTTCGTTGGATGAATATTGCGAGTGAGCTATCTACAGATTCGAAGTAAAAATTCGACTTTATCCAAGATATTTGTTATCTTCTTATTTGTACTGTCTGCCTGGGTCAGAAAATAATTGTTATCACTAGACTGTCGATTTTTATGCAAATTCATGTTTTGATAAAAAAAGTTGAAGTGTGAATGGAAAATTGTTTTGCGCATTAAATATTATAAAGGACGTTTCGAATATTCTACAGATTTTTTTTCATACGCGCTGGGCGCAATGTCACATTTTAAAATTCCCTATGAATGTATTAAAAATCAACAGTTTAAGTGTGTATAGATTTGAAGCAAAAATACAAACGTCTCTCGCGAGATTGCTTTTATTACCATGTAGTTGTCGGTTTTTCATTAGACGAAAAGCTAATAAAAGCTAATAAAAGCTATAAAATAAACTCGCCTGTTGAATATTAAAGTGAACTACATATAAATTGAAAAGAAAAACTGAGAATTTCACAATTTCCATATTTCTATCGTCCGCTCGGATCCCAAAGTTAGCTTCACCTCTAGATAATTAGGCCAGAGAGTAATAAAAAATCGATTCGATGAATATTCAAGCGAAGTACGCGCACATTCCAACTAAACGTTGAAAACATTATAATTTATGTCTGCGACATGGTATAATTCTCTTATTTTCGCTCCTCTTTGGATTTCAAAGTCATCTTCATTTACTAGATTGTTACAGACGAAAGACTGACGGAGAGTTCTTTTGACGAATATTCCCGCATTTCTAGGTCGTAGAACAATTTTCTATGTTCGAAACGAAAGAAAGAAGAATTGTGGACATTTGTTGGATGTAAATCCGTTTGTTAATTAAAATTAGATTATTCCTAAGAGAAATACTAATCCTAAAACGCACTATTGATTTTTAGCAATCATGGGAAAGTAATGTATACCTTCTTCTCGAAAGTTCTAAAAATTCAAGCGTCTTTGAAAACAATGAAAAAAAATTTTCCACGGACCAAATCCACTATCGTTTCGAAGAATAATGCCTCCCTTTTACAACGACCTGTTAAAAACTTACTGTGCAATTTTTTTTTTTTTACTATCTTATTAAACTCTAGGATTAAACGACGAAATGTTAGAATTTTTTGAATTTTCAGTCGTTCAGACGTTGATTGTTTTACGAGACATGATTTCGATTCATGACAAGTTATAACAGTTGAAAACTGTCGGCAATTTTTCATCGTTGTTGGTTCCATTCCAAGTGGAAGTTTAAGAATAAATTATTTCGCGTTGGCAGTGGTATTGGTCGTCGTTAGCTCAGCCCAATTCTACTAGAATATACCATTCTCCTGTCGCATAATCGTTTTCGTCACGGTATCTCTCGCTCTCATTCTTCCGGCTATATTTGTCTCTTGTCGGACATAAAGAAGCGAGAAATGAAACGCGGAGGGTTCGAGAGAGAAAAGAAAAAAAAGAAAAAGAAGAAACTGAACAAAGGAAAGGACTGCGCCGGGAAAAACTAAATATAGGCCGCAAACAACTATCCTTTCGTCCGAGTGAATACTCCAACTTCAGCTCTGAATCTCATTTTCTCTATTAATCGCGCCATTTTAGCAGCACCTCTAAAACAATTTGTCGAAATACTCGTTATTTCCCTTGTTTCATGGTAAACTTATTTCACGAACACTTTCACGGTGAAGAAACGATCGTTTTCTTGCTGTTCCTCCGGATCGTTCCTCTATTAATCGCGTTATTTTAGCTATAAATTATAAAGCAATTTTGTCTGACTTGATACTTGTTTCATTTTACGAGACATATTTCGTGCGTGCATCAGGGATTTCTGTTCATAAAAGGGTTTAGACTTGTTTATAAAAGGTTTAAAAGCGCACGCGATGTGCGAAACATGCAAAAATATATAAAATATCGAAAGTCGAACATTTATTTATTATCGTAATTAATAGATGAAATTGATGAAATAGTAATATTAATAATAATTAATAAATGAAATTGACAGATTTCTGCTTAGATCATTTCTCTGATTACACAGAAATACGAAAACTCATAAAACATCATTCAAATCTATTAAATCCACTAAACAATGAAAAATCTATAAAATACAAAATGAAAAGAAATCGCAAATGTTCTCACAGAGGAAGAATATTCGTTTTAACTCTTTGAGGCACGAGTCTTTACAGTGAATGAAAAGGTTTCAAGTTGCACAGAAATTCTTTTCAGTTCTCAAAGACACAAAGAATGATAGAAAAGACAGATTAATGACATCTGTTATTAACCAATCATAAATTTAACAAACTTCTGTTAATTTTATCCAATTGTTTTAAATATTTCAAACTGGAGTATCAAAAAATAAAACAATTATCATATTCCAAAGAGAAATCCTTAATCGCGAAATTTTAATCGCATCCCTGACATTAATTTCTCTGAATCTCAAATACTCTCTATATGTTTTCTATATATTTTCTCTTTCTGTCTCTATTTTCTCTTATACGTTTACGGTAGGTAAACTTATTTCGCGAATATTTTCACAATAGAAAAATGTCTATTCCCTTATTGTTCCTCCAGAACTGTAAACTGTTATCGTTTATGTTATTCTATATACTTCTCTCCTCTGTGAGAATTTATATTTCGAATATTATTCCCCAGACCTTTTGCAGCTGGAAGGATGAAAAGAAGGAAAACATTCGCTGCGTGTATGTCAAAGAAAAGCGCGAAAAGAAAGGGCCGAGGAAACTCTCCGTGAAAACAGAATCCTCGGCCAAGGCGTGTTTAATCGTTCTAACTCGATTGCACGAAACTATTCTCGCCACCACGCTGTAGAAACTACATAATTTTCTCGTAGATTCACGACAAGCAGTTCTGCTGATCATCGTAGAGATGGGATCAAGTCCAATATGTAGTTAGAAATCCGATTCAACTTCGATATTTCAGTTTCGTTTCGACTTGATTTCGAATACTAATTGCAAAGTAAAATATTTCAACTTCATACTATAGCTTCAACGTATTCATTTCGAACCCATGAAAATTTTCAAATATGGTATGAGTATTAATGTACTAACATACTAATATATATCAGTATGAGTATACTAAGACTTAGATTCATAAATGTTCATCAATATTAACGTATAATATACATTTATATTAATATCGGTGAGTTTTATTAATATTCAAACACCATAGTGTTCGACAGAATTATTGTTTACCAAATAGTATGATCGTTTGAAGAAAAATGTGTCAGATGCGTGGTATCGAGGAAAACATATCATAGTTTGATAATTGTTTGGTATTGAAATAATATTGGAAAATCCTGCGAGGATCGTATTTAAATTTTTTAAAGGAGCATAATCTTTATTGGATATTGCTATTGCAGCTAATATTCAAAATAATAAAATTAAATTCATGTACTTTTTCATAAACTGTTATTGAGTTATAACTCTTTAAATTTGAAGTTATAATTTGATATACATTAGTAAATACATATATATCGTTATATTAAATAACATAAATATATTATAATATACGACAATATAATATATATATATATATATTGATGTAACGTAATGATATATGATGTAATACATTACACGCGTGCAAACAAGGATCTCTATTTGGAAACACTACTTGAGAAAGTACTTATATAAAATCTTCGTGTCTACTCGCGAGTAACTCGTGCCCATCTCTAGTCATCAGCGGAGCGTTCCGTTTCTCGGGGGATGGTCCGCGTTATTTTCGTACACGAACGAGCAGAGTACTTCTCTCACAAATAGGCTTCTCACACGGCCACGCGAGGACGTCGACAACGACCTGCTGGAAACTCTGTTATCTGAAAGTGCCGCTGCACGCTGACAATAAAGTCGCCGTGCGCATTTCCTGCTGTCCCGACTCTAGGGAAAAATGAAGAGGAAGGCACCTTCCGAAAACGCCTGCAAATTACCTTGATTACCGATTGAATTCACGCGTAAGTGACACAGTGTTCTCTAACGTTCGTTTTGTCATCGAAATTTTCGAATGAAAGTCAAGATTTTTCCAAAGACTAGAAGGTAGGCTATTTCCTGATCGAACGATAGTCTAGGAAAGGTGTAAAAGCGCGGTCTATTGTTGCGGAAGTATGTAATTCAAAACAAAGGAATTTAAAATTGCTAGTTTGTCGGCTTTTCTGTTACAGACGTCGTAGATTGAAACTAACAAGGGATCTTCAATTTGAAAATTTAGAAACTACGAAGTTTTAGAGATACGTATAGCAATATACGTGGAGCAATTTTCGTTTAATGCCTAAATTCATCAATTATGGAAAGATTGTTTTACTTTTAATTGGAATTTTATAGCGGTAGATTGATAAATACATGTAATTAGAAGAAAGGTGTAAAAGGTTGATAAATCATTTACCGTGCAATAATCCCAATTAAAAGAAGCAACAATTTACACCGATATTTCTGACTGATTATATCACGTGAAGAATACTGTTTCAAAGACCACAAGAGAAATTACTGTCAATCATATCCGGGGGGATATCAGAACAAAGCGTTGCGAGATAAATCGACTCAAACAGAAGCGTATCGCTCTCGCGACGTTAAAGATACAACTCCAAATAAGGAGAAACCATGACATTTTCTCAATCGGGAATAACGCCATAATTTTTACGATTCCCAATTTTCTCAACCTATGAGCGTTTTTTCTCTCTCTCTATTTTTCTTTTCTTTTTCTTCGAGTATCGTGACACGCCGTTTTGCTATCGAAACAACGCTAGTATTCTTTGTGCAATTGAAACTCGCCAAGACTCGCAATAAAAAAGACGAGCTGAAATCCTTTTTTTTTTTGCGAAACTTCTCCCTTGCGGTTCGTTTCGGCGTTAAAGCTCCGACAAAATTCGTTCAAACGAAACCCTCGGAGGTATTTGCCCCGGAATACTGGATATATTCGAACGTGCAACGTTGTTTGCTTTATCCAGTGTTTCCGCGGCTTTTCTTCTTACGTTTCAATAACTTCAGCAAATTTGTCTGAACTGAATATCCGCCCAAGTTGCTAACCGAGGGATCGTGCGACGTGTTTTCCTCTGAATTCTCAGTTGAGACCGACGTGTCCCTCTGGAAAATATCATTCTCAGCAGGTTCTTCCGTAGTTCCGAAAGATTTTTGCTTCTAAATAATTACAAATTTGCTACTTTGCTATCTTTTAACCTATTAATGCTAGAACCGAAGCGTAAAATTTCTATTAAAGATAACAAATAGAATGACTTTATGATACAATAGATATTTATTTTTATTTAGAATAACATTTTTTCAGAAAAAGTCACTCCAATCTCGAAATTAGAAATACGCTGTTTTCCTATCTACAAAGTTTCTAATAAAAATTGTAAATTGGTCATCTTGATCACTTTGATTCTGGTATTGTTAAGGAGGAAATAATTTATTATTAGTATTATAAACATTTTGTTCATTGTTGAGGTTCTCGAAATTTTACAAAATTATAAAGAGGAATAGCGATGAAACAAAAAAAGTTAAGTAAATTCTTGGAATTTCTGGAATAATAATAATAATAATAATTGTTATTATTATTATAAGAATAAGTTTTATTGCACGTTAATCTACATTTTTCTTTATAACTTTCTCTCTCTTTTAAATTTATTATCTTTCGATTTATTCGATGTACTTTTGAATGAATGTAGTCTTATCTTTTTGAAATTATTTCGTGCAAAAAATTGCAAATCACAGTCATTCTATTCGCCAGTTGAATGTTATTTTATACAAAAGATATTATTTTCGACAGAATGTTTTCCTCTAAATGAAAAGATTTGGTCGTTTGCCAAAATATTGTAACATCTCGTGTTCGCGAATTGAAATTGCCAATTTTGTTTATCACCTCGAAATATTTCAATATTTTTTTTGAAAATATAACTCTCGAATGGTTGCGTTTCGACGTGAAAGTGTTGTACTAGTTGGAGTGTAATTTATTTAGGAATTCTAACGTACAAATTCCCATTCGTTTATACGTAATGAAATTAAACTTTCACAAAAAAAAAAAAATGAATTTGCCAACGGAACACACGTCAGAAAGAATATTTGATATATAAAAATCCTCTGTCCAGGAATTCCAACGAATATCAACTGTCCCATTTAAAAATTTCAAACGAACAAAAATGCACAAGCGCCCGCCATTTCTGGACAAACAAATCGTAATAAATTCTACTTGAAAACTTCACGCAAAAATAATGTTCACGATATTACAGTCAGTTCCAACATAAAAATGTACGAATGCCAGTCACCTTTAAATAGCAAATGAATCCGCGAACGCGACTCGTCGAGGCCATCATTCATCATTCGTCAGTCGCGTTTTGAGAAATGTGAATATTTATGAATGCCCGCTTGAAAGATAAGCCCAAAGCCAAGTCACATCTCAAGTTGCGCAGCAGCGGCGAGAAACGGGACAAAAAGCGTGTGTTTGGAAGCTAAATGGCTCTCGAGAGGACTTTGTAATAAAGAAACGACGGCGATGGGGTGCGTTTGAAAGCGGACGCCGTCATCGATCGAAGAGGATACCCGGTGACACACGAACGAAGAAAAAACGAAATCCAAGCGGGTCTCGCTCGACTGGCAATATTTCTCTCCCTTTATTTCCCTCCTCTCAATCGTATCAATCGGCTCGGTGCTGTGTACCGGGGAATAATATCGAACAGGGTCGCGTGCCTGGAAAAATGAAAATCTTCTGATGAACCGGCTTCGCAATAACAAGATTTTCATTCAAGCTGTATTACTTTTCATTTCGACGAAACTTGTCCCCTTCTCTCTGCAACTCATTTTTATTAACTGCTTCCTCCTCCTTCGGGACCAGGTTCTCGCTCGTTTTTCGTTATTTTATCGTTTCAACGATCCACTCTCGCGAAGAAGATGAGTTGTCGCAACGTTACATTGATATAATTGTAAATTTAATTGTCTGATCTTTCGCTTGGAATTCAATCACTAGTGGCTAGACAATCGTAAAAATTGCCAATTCATTCATTCTACGTTTACAATTTGTTAACATATCATATGACGTATTGAACAATCCGCAATACCTGTCAGAAAGTTTCAACGTTCTACCTCTGTTCTCCTAAAAATTCTCGAAAGAACGGTTATTTCGCTTTTCGAAATTCAATAACCAGCAGCAAACAATCTCGTAAAGTTCTTACTAGTACATATATTTCACGGATACTGTCGTAAAAATACTAAAACAACTAGCAACGATCCACGACATCTATCAAGTGGTTTCAGCGACCTATTTCTCCCTCGAAACACTCGAAAATGGTGATTCACCTCAATGTTAACTCTCAATGAACTCTGACTTTTAATTTTCCATTTTAATCAAGCAATTCCACGGAATTTTCATTTACATGTACATCATTTTCTAAAGTAAAAATACTACAATAACTAGTAACAAGCTCGCAGTATCAAGAAGTTTCGAGTTTCTGTTTCTTTTATTCAAACATTCGGAAAAGCTGATTTATCCCTGAGTGTTACATGTTTCAACTTTTGAAGCTGATCACTTTCGGCAAATAAAACGTAATATCGTGTTCGTTGTTCTAGAGGAAAAACGGAGAAAATTTTTTAATAAACTTTCCGCAAATGTCGAGGTCGTTTCAACAAACGACGATTTTTATCTCGACGATAACTTGTTCTTTTTATTCACTTTTTGTTCTCCCCCAATTCGTGTCTTCATAGTCCTCAATTATTTCACTCTTATTCCTGGTGGGAATAATTCAACTCCAGAAAATTACGAACGAGAGGAATTACGTATGATAATGACGTGGAAACTTTATGTATAAATGTGTGTGTTGCGTGTTGCCTTCTGCAGTAATGGTTCATAAAGGTTTCCTGAACGTGCAGTCTAAGAAGATTTTTAAAAGGTTTCTTATGTTGGGTCCTTCCCTACGTGACTGTGAACGATGGTTGCGAGCACGTTTTTATTTGCGTGAGCCGGGCGAAAGAGTTCAGAAACGAACGAAAGTTGAAAGAGGAGCTTTAAAGAATACTTCTCACGTTTTGTTAGAAAAGAGCTATATTTCTTAAATTATATTCAATCGAAAATGTATAAATTTATAAATATATTTAAAATATGAATATATCACGAATTTACAAATACCTATATTCAATAGATTGATTCATAAATACATCTAAGATAGAATATATAAATATATTCAATATTTAATACATTAATACATAATAATTTCATACATTTAATCTATTGAAGAATACTTTGAAGAATACTTCTCACGCTCGTTTTATTAGAAAAGAGCTATATTTCTTAAATTATATTCAATCGAAAATGTATAAATTCATAAATATGTTTAAAATATGAATACATCATAAATTTACAAATACCTATATTCAATAGATTGATTCATAAATACATCTAAGATAGAATATATAAATATATTCAATATTTAATACATTAATACATAATAATTTCATACATTTGATATATCGAATATATTCAATATATTTAATATATTGAAATACTTGACTTTGTATAAAAATCCGCGATCTAATTATTACAAAATTGCTACGAATTTGCGAACAATAAAATTCGTCTAGCAAAAAGTCCGTTTCTCTAAATTTTATCGATACTTTCCTTCACGCCCCTCTTAAGACGCGAAACTTAAATATCGTTTTATTATTCACCGCGTACTTTTTTTTAACTCTCTGAGCGCCCTAGATGCTGCTCATATTTATTCGAAAAATTTCAGTTGCCAGCCCCAGCTCGGTTCTACCGTCTCCCTTATGCGTCATTAATAAATCATCGTGCGAATACGAAGGGGATCGCGCTTTGTCGCTTCCGTATATTCTTTCCGACAGGCTACCTCGTCTTCGTGAATTTGCCATTTACTCGTCGAAAGTCGCGGCGACACCCCTTTTTGCAAACGATCGGCACGATACTGCGATTACAACGATAAATCGTTGGACAAATCGAGATGTAACACACGGTGTTTAAATTATTTTAATACTCGCGAACGCTGGCTCCGTGAGTAGAACGCGAGTTTAGAGATTCGATGAAGAAAAATACGATGGAGGTCGGATGAAACGTGATGTTGAGAGATTACTCGGCTAACTCCGATGGTTTTGTGAAAGGTTGAGTGACTTGGAACGAAGTACGAAGTAATTCGCTCGTTTGTAGAACGAAAGTAATTACATTACACGAGATAACACATTTCGCGATTAGTTTTTAACGTTTTTTGAGAAATATAAATGGAGAACGAGGACTTAACGTCTTGGAGAGTTAAAACATGCATTTCTATTTCCATTCCAATGTGTGAAAAAAATATTTAAGAATTCCCGCTTACAGTTTGGTGTAAGTTGAACGTAAACGCCAGTTTGTGAAAATGAAATTAAAAGTCACGTAATTATAAATTACTGTGAAATCTGAATAATTAAAAAATCTTCAGCCAGTTTCAATTGTTACTTATTTTTCCTCCGTACTGATTAATATTAACTATTCTATTAACGCCATATGTTATACAGTTATATGATAAAAAGAAGAAAAGAAACAAATTCATTTGAACTGTATCTCACGTGCTTGCAACAGAATTATTCAAATATTTAAGCACTTGTCCAAGTGTGTGTTATTTTATAGAGCCGGTAAATGCACTATAAAAATGCCGAAAACAACTACCAACAATCCGCCAATAACCATCGAGAGAAGTCTCAACGATCCTTTCCCCCATTTTCTTGCCTGAAACCACCCGGGAAAGGCAACTCGGACCAATGTAGCACGCGTTACAACACCCACGCTCTCAAACTCTCAAACTCCTAACTCTTAATATTCGACGACCGACTGGATTCGGGGGATTCGGCTCCAAGTTTCGTAAGATCTGTTGAAATCTGTCTTAAGTTATTCTTTGTCACGTAGGGAACAGGGCTCGTACAAACGGGACGAGGTGGAGGAGACACGGGGTGACATTCAGAAACAGGGAGATGAGACTGGGAACATTGCAGAGGAATTAAGGCAGCACGCTTTAATTTTCGAATTTTACGAGACGGCCTTACGGTTATTGTCGTCGTCGTCGTCTTTAGCCATCGTCTTTAGCATCGCCTCGCGAATCGTTCTCGCTGTTCTCCGCCATTCGAGCGATTACAGCCGAGACCTTGCACGATGCCATAATCATCGTTTTGCTGTGCTCGTTCCTGAACTCTCGTCACTTTTGAAATATGCAGCTGTTGTAGAATCGTAGGAAATCAGAGCATGTAGCGTATGTTAATGAGATGTGCTTTGATAAGAGAGCTAGTGAACACGTTGATTATCATCGTAAAATTTTGTACGTTGTTATTATATTTAAAATTTGTCGTCGATGATATTGTAGCATCGTGGTAAAACTTTTCATGGATGACATTCATCTTACTATATTACATATACTGCCATGAAGGTACTTAATTAGTTATTATAACTTTTCGTGGATGATATATATATATCATTTTATATATAATATATATAATATATATTATATATTATATACTATATATATTGTATATATAATATATATATCATTATATATATATATATATATATATATATATATAAAATACAATAAAGTGAATATCATCCACGAAAAGTTATAATAATTAATTAAATTAAAGTTATAATAATTAATTAATATATATATATATATATATCAATATTTAATTAATTATCCAGTCAAAACTTTTTGTAGATGATATTCATATTTTATTATAGTACATGTACATTCGTGGAAATCATTTAATTAATTGTCTAGTTATTTATGCCAGTCAAAATTGTTTGTGGATCTCAATTATCTTATTATCACATACAATTGCCATCATCGTAGAAAAGACATTGGAAGAAAAATACTAGATAGGCAATATTTTCAACATCTATCACTTCAACAAGATCTTCAAGAATTCAAATCATATTCGAAGCGACTGCAATTTCCACGATATTGAAAAACTTCGACGTTCTGAGAACTTCGAATTTTCATTCATTTAACTGATAATTGACCACAAACTAAAGTACACTGACAGTTTATTTATATATTTATTATACATTTATTCTGTCCAAAAACAAAGAAGCCAATATTTAGGAATATTTTCATCCAGTGAGAGATAGCAGATTTTTCCTCTCACGCTTTATCGCTAACTTTTTTCCATTTACGCGACAAGCGTAATTTTCACAAAAGAAACGAAACGGACGAGAAAAAGGCGCGTCCGATTCCATTCAACTCCGGCGGAGTGAATTCCCGAAATAGCATTGTCGTTAAAAATAATTACCCAACGTTGGCTCCATTTTTACGTTCGCAACGTTAAAGATCCTTGAGAAGGTTCGCCGGAGAAAAACCAGCCTCCCTTTCTTTATCGTTCAGAACTGTTACTCGGAAGAACAAGGGGGCGGATTTATGGCACGCGGGCGAGCGTAAGAAAATATAACAGCAAGCTGAAATGATCGTTGAAAATAAACGTTCAGTGTTTGGAAAAATGAATGCGATAACAAGTGTAATCGAAGACTACAGCACAAATAAGTAAACTTCGTTATTTTTAGAGGACTGCAGTTTTAAAATTTTGATTTTTAAAGCTACGCGTGTTCTCCCAGACTCTTCAAAATTTTTCAGATATCGTTCGTTATATGTGGTAAAACTTGCTATACATATTTTGGCAATACGTACATTTTCATATTAAAGACTGATTGTTCTAGTATTATGATACATGAACATGTATGAAATATAGTCGAAAATTGAAAGATCCGAAAATTGGATATATGAAATATCCAAAATTGCGAACAGCCATCACAATATTTGATTGATAAAATAGTTCGATATCTAGTTGACAAAATAAATAATGAAATAAAATAATAATAAAACTTAAGTTCCAGTTTCGTAATCATATTAAATGTTGCATAAATGGTCCACGGTCTAATTACAAGTTACATAAATGAGAAAGATTGATTGTCACTCTACCGGTGATGACGGTGATGACGAATCTCTATTATAGTTACTGGTTCTTGGAAACGTGGGTGGAATGGACGCAACAACTTTTATCGTTAATGTCCTATTTGCAGCAACAAGTTTTCTGTCAAACTAGTTTCCCTTGCTACGTGTAATCAGCGCGCGAAAGTTCAATGTTCGTTCCGAGTTCGAGGATATTTAAATAAATCAGGCACGAGTATTCCTGCGTTCACTAAAGTATTTCACTGTTCGGTAAATCTACGCGTGTAATTTGCGACTGTTGTCTGAATTATCGTATTTAATTTCCTCGACATTCCAAATATTTCTCAGTGGATCTAGGTATTTATACTATACCATACTGTCCAAAAGTTTCGTCAATTTGCATTTCGATTTCGAAAATCAGCTGTTCCATCTTCCATCGTGATTTATTTTAGACTTAAGTCCAATTCAAACTGACGAAGATTAACTCTACAAAATCTCGAATATTTTCTAAGTTTTTAGAAAATTCCAAATATTCTCGCGAAAAGTTCAGAAATTTCGTGATTCACGATCATCGTAACATTCAAGAAATAAAAAAACGAGAAATCTTGCCGACCTGTCTCGTAAACGTAAGCCAAATTGTATAACGAGTTTGCTCCGTGCTGATCGCTTCTTAAATTCGCTTTCCAGTTTTAATCGCGTCGCTGAGAAATCCAAATTGGATCGTTACGGTAAGTAACGCAATTCTACAGTTTTGTTTTTTCTTTTCTAGGAAACTTCTGTACAGGATGAATGCGAAACAATTTCTTGCAGAGAAACACGTTCGAGAAATTATGAAAGGGAAGTCATTTTCAGCTAACTTGAAAAGTGGTTGCGATAAAGTCGGACAATTGTTTCTCTGGTTTCAAGTGAAACCGAAAGAGAGAGAAAGAAAGAGAGAGAGAGAGAGGCAGGACGATAACTAAGAGCAATGTTGATACAGTGTGACCTCGTTTAACGCTACTCGATATAACGCGATTTCCTCCGAATTCTAAAAAATGCTCTAAATATTTCATGAACCGACATAATACGGTTATAATGACACATAATGCGACATGATGATATAATCGACGGCAAAAACTCGAAAATTTCAGAAGATCCTTAATATATTATATGTAATGATATCTAACATCATATAACGATGTAATTGTCAGCAAAAAATAAAAAATTTTAAAAGAGCCTTGATCTTCCACAACAATTTGTTTGGACGTACCAATTCTTTTCTTTATAATATATATTATATTTATAATGTACACATATATATTACATTATATTTATAATGTACACATATATATTACATTATATTTATAATGTAATATATATGTTTTACAAGTGACTTAAAACAGGTAACTTAAAATTGAAGTAAAACTTCTATATTCTTAGCTGCATGTGTCTGATTTCATTTAGCGTTTTGTTCTCTAAGAATATATCTTGAGAGGTATTACTGCATTGGAATTTCAAGATATATGTATGTATATATATATATATATATATATATCATGTGTGTATATGTATATATATATCATGTGTGTATATGTATATATATATATATCATGTGTGTATATGTATATATATATGTATATATAGCATATATATGTGTATATATATATATCATGTGTGTATATGTATATATATATGTATATATAGCATATATATGTGTATATATATATATATATAGTGTATATATACACTAAATATATATATATATATTGTGTATATACACACACACACACACACACACACACGCGCGTATTTCTATTGATCTTGAAGATTGTACAAAGACACGAATGTGCAATTTCCGTGTGCAAATATTATGCTGTAATACAAGGAACGTGCGCACATCTATGTACAACGAATCTGATATAACTGCTGAGAAAAGTGATAGTTGAAGATTTGTAACATTTGTAGCATAATATTTTGTGGCTATATCCTTTATCATGTATTTTTATTGTTTAATTTTTTCAATTTTTTCAATTTTTCAAAACGAAAGTGTCGGACAAAAGGAATCTTAATCTTCAAATAACATCTGCATATTATAACGTAGTGTAATCGATTCATGTTACTTGGAACGAAATCGGAATTTCACTTTGCATTCTGTTTCACTCTCTGGCCGATTACAAGTGATAAACGATATCGCAGTAATGTTACATTCATTGACACTGTAAAATTTGAGAAAACACGTGTAACACAGTATATATAAATAGTGAAAAAGCACGAAATAACCGAACGTAGAACATTAATTAATTTCAGACGACAATTATGAAATATTAATGGAACAACGATTGTATTGAGTCTATATGGAGTCTAACGTTCATAGATCGCCAATTGATTGGGGCTAGTATCGCAAAAACTTCTCTAAATCGCGCGACAGTTTTCACTCGGCAAGACCAAACGATAAGAAGTGGCCGTAGAATGGACCATCGAAGAGTATCCAGTGGCACGTATCGATTATTGTTTCGTGGGCGAAGCGAGTCAACACCCTGGTCGTAACCATCCAAGGATACTCGCTTTCCCTCGGCCGTTCGATACGTGTTGTAATCCGTCGAGTATCATCCGTTTTGCCATACTGTTCACTACACGGTTACGTAACGTGGACAAGTATCGGACTGAAGATTGTTCGTGGAAAATATACAGCGAGTAGTGCCTGTAGTTACACGGTTCGTAAAATACGTCGTCGAAATAATGATTTGACTGTTGTTAGAACAAACGGGCAAATGACGAGGCGACGTTTCACGTTATAATTGTGTCCAATCCGATGCTCTTATTCTCGAATCCGTGCTCAAGCGGTGGCCATTGTGTACCGATCAACTACTCCGAAGAATATATTTTTAAATACACTAGTTTTACTAAATCGACTTGAAGACACTCGCTCTACTGTTCTTAGCGTCCAACTAATTAATTATTTAAATTAAGCTAACGTAATTAACAAAATCACCGATTTCGATGAAATTAAGTGTATTGCATTTGACAAGGGGCTATTCATTCCATCTCCATTCCATAGAGATGGAAAGTGTAATAATTTTCTTCGTAATATAAAAATCCCTAGAACTAATATAATATTCAATGTACTAAATATTACAATACTTGTAATAATTTTCTTCGTAATATAAAAATCTCGATTCCAATCTTCTTGCCAGAACGAATATAATATTCAATGTACTAAATATTACAATAAATACTTGTAATAATTTTCTTCGTAATATAAAAATCCCGATTCCAATCTTCTTGCCAGAACGAATATAATATTCAATGTGCTAAATATTACAATAAATACTTGTAATAATTTTCTTCGTAATATAAAAATCCCGATTCCAATCTTCTTGCCAGAACGAATATAATATTCAATGTGCTAAATATTACAATAAATACTTGTAATAATTTTCTTCGTAATATAAAAATCCCGATTCCAATCTTCTTGCCAGAACGAATATAATATTCAATGTGCTAAATATTACAATAAATACTTGTAATAATTTTCTTCGTAATATAAAAATCCCGATTCCAATCTTCTTGCCAGAACGAATATAATATTCAATGTGCTAAATATTACAATAAATACTTGTAATAATTTTCTTCGTAATATAAAAATCCCGATTCCAATCATCTTGCTGGAACGAATATAATATTCAATATACTAAATATCACAATAAATACTTGTATTCATAAATTTCTTCGAAAAACGTACGAACCGGATCCAAGTAGTTCTGAACAACGTAGTTCAAGTAGTTCTTCCGTATTCGCGCGATTTATTCAGGGACAACAGAGTTAAGGAGGCATTACGATGCTCGAGTAACTTTCACGACGAAGCGAGATGAAACGCGCGCGGTTTACGACACCGGCCATTGTCGGTGGCGCTCGAGGAGACTCGAGGGACGACGACGGAGGTGGCTAAAATGCGAGAAACGTAGCAAAACACTCGCGATCCATTATTTTCCGGTTCGTTGTTCTCCACCGTCCGGATCGCGGAACGTCGATCTCGAGTGGCCGTTCGTCTGGTATTTCTTCGAACGCAATCGAGATCGTGATACGAGGCGAGTCATCGAGCACCTCGGATATCCCGAGTGGTCGAATAATAGAGATAGAAGCAGCCGTGGTATGAACCATTCTACTTGAAATCTACGGAATCGAACAAGAGAGAGGCAGCTCTGCAACTACGCTTCTAGCAGCGTCATACTCGAACGCTCACGCTCGTCTGACGATCGAAACGCCTAGATTACTCGTTGTTGAACTTCGACATCCTCTGTGCGATTCACTCGCAGCTCCAATGAACTACTTCGCGTTCAACTCTGCTCGTTAGAAAGGTGTGGTCGCGCTAACGAGTTACCGTCTGACGATTTAATGAGGTAATCGTCAGAAAATGACTTCTGCCGGATGAGATTGACTCTGCGTGTTTGACTTGACTTCTCAGACCGATTTCGTGGTTCAGGTGGCGACAAGTATATACAATGATTCTTTTCATGTTTGATTTTCGTACATAATATAGTATGCGTACTTTTGGTAAGCAAGTAACGAGACGTTAATTGCGACTGTAATCCTTTATGACCGAAATTAAATTATTTGGCGATTAATTAATTATTAAATTTTTGATATAAACATAAGAAAACCGTAAACGTAAGGAGAAGGAAAAGAAATTTTCTAATAATTTAATGCACGCGACTTTTATACATATAAGCGAACTCCTATTTTTTAATATTCGAACGTTATATCGTCAGAAAAGATAGTATTTCAGTTGTTAACGGATATACTCTGATAACATAGTTAACAAATATTAAGATAAGCGAAGAATAGAGATACAAAGACGGGATATAAACAAGAAAAAATAAATTAATATTAATATTCATAAAATAAAGACATTTCGATTTAAACATTTATTTCGTGCTCAGTCAAGCTGGTTACTTTCTCGAAAGTGCTTCCGGTGAAGTAACGAATCATTAAATGATTTTAAACACTTTCGGGGACAATATTCTCCTTGGGTAAATAGTTAAAAATAGCTGATTGCTCCAGAGACCGCTATCGAACGATATCATCGCGGAGTGCATTCTGTCGCGATGAAATTGAAACTTTGAAGAATTTCACAAATCCTAGGGGGAACTTTCTGGCAACGGGAGAAAACGAACTTGGCAAAGAGTAACTCTGCAGTAATAGTGAACAATATATAAGAATACTGGAAAAGTTCGAAAATTTAAGCCTTCGGGGCCGCAATGTCCGTGTGATCCCTGTTAAAAATTATTTCGATGCCTCCTAAATGCAACAGTATCAAATTCCGTAATCTTACGTAAACTATTTGTGCATTTATGTAAATTGTATAGTACAACTTTGAACGAATTCGCGAAAATTGAGAGGCCAGGAATGAGATTCGAGACACATCTGTTAAAAATACGGCCGTCCTCATTCTGTGAACCTCTCTGAGTGATGCTTAACCTGGAATTACACTTAGCTGCAGACGAGTATTCGAGTTTGTACTCGAGTTGATTATGGTTTAATGAAGTAGGGAAGCATATACAGTGATATAATTATTTCATACTTTATGATGAATTTCTACTGTCTTATCGTAACTGTTTTCATTAGAAAAAATATAATTAAAGTGTAAATAGAGATATGGTAAGGAATCTTACATACACTCATATCTCTATTATACTGTACACTTATATTATTATTGTTTCATTGTAATTTTTATTGCAAAAGGAACATAATTGTAGCAAGAAATTGTTGAGAAAAGTGATATACTAAACTTCTATCTTAATTTTTATTGTTAAAAAAAAAAATACAGTGTGTCACGGAAATGTACGTAATTGTTGAGTTTGAACGAATATTGATATATAATACAAATTTCGAAATATTTTTCAGCGCAAACGGAGATATTAGAGAACAGTGAAATTCCTTAATACGTATCAGACAAGAATGTAAAGTCATTTCCCTTGAAAATATGAATCAATCTGTACATTTGTAGTGTTTTTACGGAGAATCACTACCATTCTAATGCTACCACCCTGTACATAGATACACATCAACGAATTACGACACAATAATTTTATTCACCCACCCAAGTTCCATTAAACTTCCTCTGTATGATATTTCCCAAAGCGCTGTCGGATTTATGTATGTGCCTGACCATAAAGTGACACTATCTACTTCGTGCGGCCGCAGCCGGGTTTGTATTTGACTTGGCTTGTTAATAAAATTATTCTACCTAGGACTTAGTCATTCTTGGCGGAGTGAAATTTACTTTGCATGAAATTCTCAGCATATCTGTCAACAAGGCAACTAAAACCCAAAACTAACGTAAGTACCGTTGAGAGATGAGAGATGAGAGATGAGAGATGAGATGTTGCCGCGCTACGTACAAGATAAAACAGAGGAAAGGAGAATCCTATCGTACAATTTGTAATGCATAGCGGTGAGATCACCGTAGTAATATGAAGAATTTTTTTTCCTTATTATTATTCTACCGCTAGTTAGTATTTTGACGTCTACGTTTACGCATTTCACTTTGTCACATTTTGTTTCGTACGTGATCTCTGTTATACGATGAATTATTCTATTATTATTGTTGTATACTAATGTTGTCTAAATAGGATTGTTACTGTTACCTTTTCAATCAAACGATATGAGCAGACGATTTCCCTTTCTCATCTTTCTTTTCAGTTTGTGAGTACGTCAACGTCTCATTTGTCTCCGAATAATGGCTGATACTATCGTGACAAAAACTACTTGAAACTGCTCTCGAGAGCGCGGCCGAAGTCGCGGTGAATCAAAACTCGATCAGTTTCTTGTTCATCGTTCAGTATTCCGTGATTGTATCGCACAGTTATGACAGATAATGCAATCACAATACGTGTCGAAATTGTACGCGCACGTTTAGCAAACACACGAAACGAATTAAGCGATCCGTGGGCTATTCGGTCCATTGACCGAAACTACTCTGTTTTAAAGCTGCCACAATTGGATCAAGTTATGCAGAAATTTATAATCAGTTAATCTGAAATTGAAAAAAAAGATTTAGCTACTCGAATGATCAATGGTCAGAAATTTTTATATTCTCCGCGATAGGATTTTATTAAATTAAGAATTCCAAAATTGAATAACTTAGAACTCGAAATTATTATGGTCTCCGCGGTCCAATGAACTGCGAATTGAACAATCTGCTAAAGTGAGGTACCTCGCTTCTTATAAATTTTTAAGTCTTACATCTGACGTACACGTGTTGTACCGTTTGGCTATGATATTCGTAAATCCATAAAAATAATAATGTTTCCAGAAAGCGACCAAGCTGATTTGGAAATTTTCTACGATAATAATTTTTGTAAATCTAAAACGAATCTTGGCACTTTTAACAGTTCGCCCGATGCAAAAGACTAACTTGCTTCCACTAACTTACACTGAATTTCAACGCAATCGTGTAACACATTATCGAAATTACTTCACCCTGATGCAATCGGAGAAACAACAAAAACGTCTTCGCTTCGGGCTTCAATTTCGCTTTCAAATTAGCGAATTCGAACTTCGCAGTCGCATTCTCGTTTCATTCTGGGAGTTTCAACCGCTTAAACGGCAACGCATACGCTATTTTCCGCGCTCTTGCATCCGTTTCACGTTCGAACATTAGCGACATTAGCGAAGTTTCGATATCTTACACGCGCTTTGGAGTATCGTAGAGTATTTCCACGCAATACGTTTTCAATTTTACTTCTTTACTCTGAGCGAGATGGATATTTTCAATATTTCTAGTGTCAATGTATTTTCTTCGTAGCTTTTCGACGTAAGCTCCGGATATTTTTAACGTATAATTGAAAATACAATTGATTTCTTAGCAACAAATTACAACAAACTGATAAGCGTAATATTTCGTCGAAGCCAGGAATGAAAACGGAATAAGAACAGACAACAGCGAAAATAAATAGCGGAAGCAACTTGACGAAAAACAAGAACTCGATATTTCTTGAAACAGCTTGCTTCGGGTATAACCGAATAAGGGGTTGAAACTGGATTTCGTAGGAACTGATCCGCGAGTGAATCAACTATCGATCGATAGACACGTTCCGCGACCACTAACCTTTTCGAACGCGCGTCGAATCGTCAAAATCCTACGTCACCCCTCGCCCCTAATTCCGAACGACACGTCCTCTCTTCTTTTTGTTTCTCTGTTCCAGTTGCAACGGAGCAGAAAATTTGACGAAAGGATCCATGCAACGAGCGCGATCGACATCTCGTGCTGGTTTATATCGTTTTTTTTTCTTTTTTTCGTTCCGCGTGGACGCTCGAGAGAAAACCATCGTCGGTTTTTCCTTTGTGTTTCGTTCAATTGTATCGCCTCTTCTTTCTCTCTCTCTCTCTCTCTCTCTCTCTACGTCGTAAAAAAAGAGAGACATACGTCAGATAAAAAAGGAGAACGTCGCAAACAGCGGGGAGGGAAAATCTATATCTTTTTCATTTACCCAGATTTACACACGATATCTCGTAACGTACAAAACGTTTCGATTGCTCGTAGAGCGGGACGTATCGGCACTTTTGTATAAAAGAGACAAACGTCGATGGGGACAAAAGTACGTGGAGAACGCAATATAAACGACGATATCTCGTCGTTTTTTGCGCGATAGCTGAAGTTAGAACTATTCATCAGAATCCTGGTGAGCTTCTATTTTTATTGTGTCGGTGTTAGAGAGTTGTATCGCGGACTACTTTAGTGGTAGATACGCTACAAGAGAACAATTACTGTTATTGACAAAATAAAATTTGAACTGCGTGTAATGACGATTTAAAGAAACTAGAATTGTGTGTGTAAAACTTCTGATTATATATCATTTCAACGCCAAGTGAGATATTCAAGATATTTTTGACTTATTTCTAGCTTATTTAAACCTTTTTCCTTTCACAACTCAACAGCAGAGACTCGTTACAGAATTCAAAGTTACCAAGGAATTATACGAAGATCAATCTGTAGCAAAACTTGGATTTTCCATTTAAAATGTTCCACAAGTTCCTCTTGCAGGAGTTCAACCTGCCAAGGCCATTTATTAAAAAATTTGAAAAATACACCTCAGTTCAAATCCACTGTCGTATTCGATTGCATTCATTTTCACAATCATCTTCAACTTATTCTTAGAACTCTTGAAACTTTATCTTTTTTTTTTTTGTAAATGTACAACAATAAAATACATTATAAGCATTGGATAAAATTGTTCTTAAAACAAAATTTTTTATTAAACGGTATGGTATCCATCTGTTCAGTATTTTATAGAAGCCAAGCGAGTGAAGTTTTTTTTTTATCGTTTTTAAATTCATTATATTGCAGAATTTGCATTTGTGCAATATTTTCCGTGGAAAGAGAGAGATATGAATATATTTATACAGCTCTTCATCTTCGATTGAACGTGGTTCATCTTCTACATTTATTGCCTCGTCTAAACTTTAAACTATTTTTTTTAGAGTTATTAATAGAATACCCTCCTCATAATCATTCAACAATTGTCTTTCCTACATATGGAATTGCAGATAATAAATTAGTAATTACTATTGCAGATGGATACCTCAATATGATATTTGACCTCATGGAAATACGTAGCCTAAGAAACAGTTGCTATAGATAAAAATATAATAGTCCTAACTTGAAAGAATAGTAATACAAGTTTCGTCAAATGTGGGCATAAATTAGAATAAAGTAAAAGGAAGCTCCATTTATATTAATCAATCGAATTAATCATCCAGAATTTAATATCTTTTATAATATATGAAATTCTTATAAAAGCCAGATCAATGTATCGACAATAATATATAGACAGAAATAGTCTCGAAACAATTTGAATTATTAAGAAAATTCCAAGTATTGATCCAAAGTTTCAGAAATAATTAATGTTTATAGAAGTAGGTAAAAAAAAAATAAGTGAAATTGGAACTTTAAAAGTGTGATTAACGTGAAAGGAATTCTTAAATTTTTTTCATCAGATTATCTTGTTTCGAAAGGATTTTTTCTTGTTGAAACAAATTTTTGAGGAAATAAACAGTATACTATTTTTTTAGATCTTTATTAGAGAATTGTATAGATCAAATTTCCCGCTTATAACAATCTCATGAATTACATTTGCAAATTACCGATTGAAATTCGATTTCGAGTTAATTGTTAACCAAATTCCAGAATCTGATATGCGTATCTATGTTAGAACTAAGAACTCACCTGATCGAATGCATTATCTGATCAATTGTGAAGCTGCGTCTGAACAAACCGATGGTTCGTTATATTTCTTCGTATTGAATTTCTTTCTATAAATTGCATATTTGGCCGTAATTTTTCCACATTTTTTCTATATTAAAGTCTGTGTCAATGTCTGATTGAACAACCGACCAAATGAATAATTCGTTTGCGCCACGCGGTGATAAGAACAGGTAGGATGATTTCCATTGATCACGTTGATCGGAAGGAAAACTCGAAATCACCATTAATATCCACCGACGTATAATTACGGTCGCGAATCGTGGAAATCAGAAAGAGAAAAAATAGAGCGATCGAATAATTCGTTGGAACGTTACGTTTCCACCGCGAAATTGCAAACATTTTCGCTTAATGCCACCGCAAACAGCAACGCGATTGTACTTGAATGTAATTTACAGCATTATTGATTTCGTAACGGTGAATGCGATTCCGAAGAATAAATTTCTGCATATTGTATATTTGTACAACGTAAATACGTTCATATTTGGTACTTTTTTAAAATTTGAAAGATAAATATAGGTGTCTTTAACATTCTTTAATGTAAAAAGAACGAATGCATTTATATCCTGCAACTGTGGAATGTTAAAAAAGAGATTTCGAGACAAGTAAACTTTTTTTTACTGGAATGATGAATATTTTTGCTTGTTGTCACTGTGAATGAAGCAGTGCAATTGAACTTGAACTAATGACGAGTATAAAAGCAGAACAATAAACGTCTTTATATGCAGCATCTTTTTATCCGGAAAATAAATATACATTGCTTCAGAAAATAAATTAAATATTTCATATTATAATAATTTCATTTGCGAAATACCGTTCAAGTTTTTTCGACTTTAGAATATTAATACGTTCGTGTCAACGTTTAATGGTATTGCCAATAACAGTGTTTGATTGTTTAATTTCAAAGAAAAAATAAGCACTAGATACTGCATTAAAGAATACAGATTTATCTTCTTGAACAATGATACAAGCAATACAAGCAACAGTGCCATAGGTAAGAGGATTCTGAAAAACAGTATTGTATATTCAGTTCACTCTGTGAACTTTGAAATTGAACGTATGTTTAAACGATTCGGCCATGGGATAATCCGGCTATCGCAAACGTTAGTTGTAACACGCTAGTTCCAAGTTTCCTCCATTTACACCTCTAATTTAATAACGGGCCATGCGCTGCGATTCACGAACGGGATGCTTGCAGCGGAGTTCACAGAGAAACTCTCGCAGATTTGAAAGCGATCCCCTGCCTCGTCGTCGCTAGAAACAGAAAATAACCAGGTTAACGTTCCGTCGGTCTTTCGTCTGTTCTCTCTTTTCATCCTTTCTTTCTTTATCTGTTCTCCTCTATTCTTCCTACGTTTCTCACGCTTGAAGCTGATCAGTATAGAATATCAGGGACAGATTCTAGTTGAATGCCTACTTATATACGAATCCCAATCAAGATTCGATAGCCAAGTTTCGAATGCGTGGGTTTTGCAATGTTTCAACGAGTGTGCTTGCAATATAATTATTCATCTCGTACAAGTTGGTTTCGAGCGAAAAAATTTCAAATACAATAACTACTTTGATAACCAATTTACTCGATAACTATTTACGCCTGAATGTATAGTTGTCGCAAACTATATTTTCAAGATGCATTAACACGATCAAAAATGTGCCATTTATATTATATTTCGACTATTGACTTTTTCTTTCAGAAAATTTATCGCTAAAAAAAAATACTAATTTCATCGAGTACTCTCGTCGGAATAGATTTCGCAGTTCCAACACCATTTTAACGCGAGTGATTCAAAAGATACGTCGAATATTTCCATGAGAACTACTATTGCAGGCATTTCCCTTGTCAGATTCAAAGCAAGGAGTTAAAGTAAACACTTGTAATATAAATTAAAAAGTTTTAAGTATTTACTTATTCTAGTTGCGAGGTATAACTCGATCCTACGTTTATCGGCGACAGTAAAAGCGATTAAAAGCCCGGCGTTTCTATCCGGAAACGGAAAGGTGAAATATCACAGGCGAGATGCTATCTGCCAAGAAGACCGCGTTAACCATTTTATCGATCGGCCAGTCAACTGGTAACAATGTTTGCTTAATGCCAATTCAACGCGGCAACGCGGTTCTTTTGAGGGCGTTTGGTCTTCTTTCGACCGTGCAGACAAATATCTTCTGAATGCAATCGGTCTGCACGCGCTCAACGAACAGAGGGCTGCAAACGCGTTTCATCGTTTTCCTCTTCGCTCCTTTTTATGATTTCACAGCGACGCTGCGTCGCTTTGAATGCCCCCTGTTCGTTACATCACGCCGGAAATGCTCGTGCCTTACTTTAAACCTAACCTTTGAGGCTAGGATGTTTGCCATAGAAAATAGATCGCGAAATGTGATTTACTTCATCGGGTTATTACTTCGATCGGGTGGTTCAATATTTGACTTTCACTGGCGCCGTTTAATGCGTTTTTTTGCAATCTTCTATATGTAGGGAACATCGAAGATTATATTAATCAACTTCAGCGGAATGAGCTTGTGTTTTAAATTAAGAAATTCCGTATAACGTGATATATCGAGCGTTCAACGAATTTCTCTTATTTTTGTCCTTAGATATCGATGTGTTGTCTTCGTGAGGAACTCTTTCTGAATTGGCATTTAATAGTGTAGTAAAGCAAACTCGTGTCTTTCGTACCGAAATTTCCTGCCGAACATGAATTTGTCACGAGATAAGCAACAAGTTCCACCCTAAGACATAAATTACGCACGTTACATCGAACCGCGAATTTCTACTTCCTCCTTTCGTTTCATTTTTCGTACTAGATACTATTTACGGTAACTGGTTTTATTACCTGGGCAATTAACCTCGTTTACGTGAGCAATGAACACGAAGGTTAGTTTTCACGGAAACGTACGAGAGTAACTATGGATATTACACTTTGTTTTAACATCTTTTTTTGTAAGTTGCATAATAGAGAACTCGTAGAAAGGCTAATTTCCGCTGTGGGATCTTTGGCTCTCGGAACGTGATTAAAAAAGAACAAGGAAGAAGAATTTTTATTACACAGATGCTGAACTCAATTTCCACTTATTTTCAATAATTTTTAATATCATTGAACTATAATTTCAAATTACAGTACGAAAAAGTTTGAGCTTTCTTTCGTTGCATTTATATTTTATACTTTCAATTAAATATTTTTCTATATGTTTAACTCCTACTTTTGGCTATGTTATATACGACAACAGATATATTCATTCCCTCTGCAAAATGTACTAAAATATTCTAAGCAAAAAAATCACTGTATTTAAAAACTGATAAAAATCTGTATATTTAGAAGATGTGTAAGTGCGAAAAAATCTTTGTTAAGTAGTACATATCAATGAATAGAGTATTTGTAGAAATCAAATTATCTTTCACTTTATTGCTCTATTACTCTCACGATCCAAATATTTTAATATTATTATTATTGTTATATTATTAATATTATTATTAATATTATTATTAGTAATATTATTAATAATATTATTAATAGTAATATTATTAATATTAATATTATTAATATTATTATTATTTTAATATTATTTTAATATTATTATTTTAATATTATTGCTTTCTAATTGTCAGTAGAGATATGCAAAGAAATGCAATAAGTATCGAAAGTTATTTTCTCATAATTTCGTGACACATAAATTAATAATCTCGAAGAGACTATCGGTGAATTTAGGGAAGAATCACTTAAGATTTTTAAACACTTATTAACTCTAATGATGATATCGCTTCGTAAGTATTAATCAATAATATTATTCCGCAAAATCTCAATTAGTTTTTAAGTATCACCTCTGACTCTACGATTAACTTACTACTTCGTTAGACATTTAACCGTACTACGATATTATAAAATTATAATACAATAAGATTCAACATCTGGCTTGTTATTTTTAAATACAATTTTATATAATTATATTATATAATTATATAAAATTATATTATATAATTTAATATTATATAATAATAATATTTTAATAATATTACCTCCGCTCCTTCAATTAACCTCACTTCCCAAATTAAATATACCACTAAAAATTAATTAATTATATAATTATATTAAATTATATTATATAATTTAATATTATATAATAATAATATTTTAATAATATTACCTCCGCTCCTTCAATTAACCTCACTTCCCAAATTAAATATACCACTAAAAGGCTCGATTAAACATCGAAGCAGAAACTCTCTTAATCATCGTAACGATGGAGAGTCGAGACTAACAACCTGGCTAAAATACCGCAGAGTCTCTAGCAACGTTCGACCTGTTAGTCGATTAAGTTGGTCGTTGAATTCGCCGGAGTTTCGCCGGTGTTTGTTGCGTAGTATGTTTCACCCATATTACACGCGCCCCCGATTCGAATTTCGCAACAGGGGGTGCCGGTGCCGTGTAACACCCGGCGAATTCGCACGAGTGCCGGAAATTTGTGCCGTTCGTTTCTCTCAGCCAAACCCGGCGAAAAACAAAACAAATTTTACGATCGTCAAAGAGAGACTTTAATCGTCATTTGCAATAGTACCGTGAAATAAGCTCAAGTTCAATTTCAATCTGCAGCGTCGTGACAATACCGATTCGGTGAAAAATTTCTGCGCGACTAAGCTCGTCATCAATCTCGTTGATATCGTGGTCTTACTTCGGCCAACTGAAACTGAGAGAGAATTCTTTTTCCATCGTTAAAAAACTGAAAAATGATGCACGAAGTGGAAAGTCAAATTCAAAGGGTGAAACACATGTTACACAATTACGACTGAAGAGTACGATTCAATTTGATCTTCGATGAAAATGTTATTTCCTGGAAATGTAAAACATATTATGTGGTTTTACATAATTACAAGCAGTTTAATAAATTATGCGTTAATTAGACAAACAATAAATGCATTTGCTTCTGATAGAACAGTACATGGCAGATTTAAATAAAAGCGCCGTTTCAAATCAAAGCGATTATTAAAGTAATCCAATTTGGTTATTTCTTGCGATTAATCTTAATTTCTTATTTTCTGTTTAATTTTTAATGCTTAACTCAGCTAATTTCATAAATCTGATAATTTTCACTTTATCCACTTATCTGGATTGTGTGCTCTGTAATTTCTGTTCCGTGCATTATTCCTCTTTGCATCAGAGATTATCCCATACAAATAAATTGAATTAAACTAAAATATGACAAAACAGAATAAGTAATTATACCTCTGTCTCGATAAAAGTGAAAATGTATATTATAATATCTCAAAGACGATCTTATGCAATTTAATAATTGCAAGAATAAAATTTAATACGAGTAATTTTTATTGATTTAATAGTTTCGTTGTTAATTAATAATAAATAAAAGTAACAAAAATTTTCAAATAGTTTCATAGAACAGACATAATACATTGAAATTTAAAAACAGATTTACCAAGAATAAATACATTTATCATTCGGCTAATTAATAATTGTGCGTAACCAATAATTAATAATTGCATTAATATAGTCACTAATAATAATTATGCATAACCATTAGTTTTTAAATGACTAAAGAAGTGTGTATTCATACATGAATAACTTATTAAATTAAAACGTATGCGCTGGTTTAATACTACTGCTGTTCATTTATGAGGAGATTTTTATGCATTAATGGAAAAAGCCGTGCAAAAGAAATGCATAACAAACACAATGCATATCATGTGCAATAGTACATAAAATATCAAATGAAAACACATTTCTACCCATTTCTATAAATTTCCTAAAAATTCTGAAAATGCACAAAAGTCCGCAATCTAATTAAAAATAATAATAAAAACTCACTTTCTCTGATAATTTCACGATACAAATACAAAGCGCTAAAATGTGACCAATTTTTTGCCAAGAACAAATACATCCCTCGTCCGGTTAATTAATAGCTAATTAAAGTAGAATGCAATGTGTACGCATGTATTAGCAATTAATAATTAATTGAACAAGTTAATTAAATGTCAAGAATAATCTTCAAATCTCATTTCGTTCCGACTCTCTTCGGGGAGTCTCTTCATATATATTCTCAACAGTTGTCCAGTTGACAGCCAGTGACCTTTTCATTTCCAAATTATCATCGCACATACCAAGACGAGAGGCATCCATTGTACGAATCACGGTTGTAAGGTTGGCTAAAGTCGAAGAGCGGATTGCACGAGTGTGTTTGAAACGTATTAATGGCTTTTGTCGGACGACTTCTATGCAATGCCGCGGTAAATGCATAAGTGAGATAATTTCGATTGTCCGCGTCAGTTGTGAGGACACGCTGTAAAAATCGGCCTTCTCGTGCGTCGTTATTCGTCTCTTCGTTTTTCTATTTTCTCGTTATTTTCTCTCCGATTCCCTCTATCAACTTCCACGCTCTTTGTCCGCGTATTATATTTATATTCCTTTCCCTCTTTATGCTTCGCATAAATGCGTCCCCGTGTAATCTTCCCCCCGTTCTTTCTGCCAAACGATAGGTCATACTAACAATTTAGCAATAAAAATTTGAATTCCGAAATCATTTTCTATATTTCTCGATTTCTTAGATTTTGTCGTCCCTTGTGTCAATTTTCCGTTGCAAAATGCTGCATTGTTTCACGACTACATTTACGAGATGCATTGTTTCTTGCGGGGCTTTGCAACATCTATTTTTCAAATACATCGCATGCATTTTTGACATTTTCGATAGCAAAATATACGTCAGAATTGCAGATAGTGTTCGTATTTCAGAAAACGTTTTCAAATATTACGAGGCAATATCCACTGCCATGCATTTAATATTTCCTAATGTTTCGCTATAAATTGTCAGTATGTTATTAATAACATCAAACCGTGTACGTATGTTTATGAACAAAGCGTTCATTCTATTAATCTTAAATCCTCGCAAGAAACATTTGAAATGAAATGAATATTTGAAATGCAAGATTGAAACGTTTTGTTCTAACATTATTGGAATAAAAATATTTTACTTGCCGAAATATCATCTCCTATTTAACACTAGAACTACCGACGAAGTTAAGACGAAGTTATTTCAACCAAAATTATTTTGATTTCTAATAAATAAAAATAAAATAAAATTCATTATATTATTTCTTTAGTTATCACTGTAAAAGTCATTGCATCACTGTGGGGGGAAAAAATTGTAACATGAAATAGAAATTTTAAAATGAAATTGTAAAACCAGCCATTTTGACTGGTGTGGTAATTCTAGTGTTAAGATACTACTTCGTAGTATATGTATATATATATATATATTTCAAATGCTGTTTAGAATCTCAGATGTTGTGCAGTGTTTACGAAGTAGTATCTTAAATAAGAGATGATATTTCGGCAAATAAATAAATAAATAAATATATATATATATTTTTTTTTCTCTGTCTCTCTTTTGCCCAGGGTGCACTTACGTTCCATTTTCTTCCCGACGAACTGAAATTGCGTAGAGCCGTATTCGAGGGGAAAGACAAAGAAGAAGTGACGAGTTTCCCCGATTCCGCGGTGCAAATGGCGGCGAAAGTAGCAAAAGGCGACCGGCAATTCGATAAATCCAGCTGGCGAGTCTGGCACGATCTGCATAAATGTATTCCAAGGCAGTTCGTACGAAACGGTAGCGGGCGAAAAATCGATGTACACCGCGTTCGATTTACATCACAAAAGGGTGCGTCTCCCTCCTTCCCCCCCGTCCCCCCCGATTTCCAGGAGATAAAGAACGTGCGTGTCACGTCGCGTAAATTCCCGCCGTGAAATTTACTGGAAAAATGCGTCGTCGATCTTTTTAAGCATTCTTAGAACCTCGTGCCGCCACGAGTTTCTGTTTCGATTTACGTCGAAAGAGAGAACGTTCGTTCGTCCTGCGATGCGAATCGCCTTCTTGGGGAGGTATCCAAGTGAAGATGTATCGTGATGAATTTAAACGGATTGCCACGATAATTGGAAAATGGGATCAAGAAACAGGGGAAATTGGAGATATGTACGTTGTAAATCGCTAGGAAACGGAATGATCGAATTTATTTCTATTTGAACAAGTGAATGCAGACGTTCTGTTCTAGAGTGCTGGATAGAAGATCAGGAAGAAATATCAAATTTTACTCTTCGATCTTTTCGAAGATTAAATTTTCATTCTGACTATCGGAAAGTCATCTTTTTTTTTAGAACCACGTTTCTTTTTTTTTTTTTTTTTTTTAAGAAGACGACACACTGCACTTTAAATTTAAAATTCTACCCAAGGTAAACACCTACATACATATCGTTCGAGCATCGTACAATATTCATCGTGAAGAATTTTCCCCAAGTCTTCAAAGTAGCTAAAGTCTGAAAATACCAAGTTCTTGAAAACGTGCTTCCTGCTTAACAACTTAATAGCGAATGCGTTATCAAAAACACACGTTGATGCCAACATCTCATTCCCTATACCGGTGGTATACAATCTTGTCGCGACAGAGGAAGGGAAGGAAGAAGACCAAGACGAGCGTAGAAATTGATTCGGAATTGATCCTGGGGACAAAAGGTGTACGGCATCACGTCGTTGGGTCATTCACGGCAGCGAAATTTAATATACCTGCTGGGAAGCAGAGCTTGTCGATGCTCGATCGGCACTGCGAGAGTTTCATCAACAAATTCCAAGTGGATTCATCGTGACTTATCAGAAGGGTTGGGTGACGTGAACAATGACTGGCCCATCCCTTGTGCTTCCAGTTGGTAGTCGTTCTGCGGCTAATAAGAGAGGGGAGTTTAGAACGCGTGTTTTCCGCGCGTGTGCTCACGCGAACGCACGTACTCACGTATCGACGTGAATTTGGGATTTTCTACGTGCAGAGTGATTTTTAATTGCACGTCAGTATCTCAAGTGGTGAAACTACTAAGAAAACGTCACCGTTGTTCTACGCAACTTGAAAAGAATATTTCGTAAATACTTCAATCCGTTCGCTATCGTGGTATCTCGCCACAACTATGTCGACTGTACAGTACTACCGACGAGATATCTCGCTTCTACAATTTCACTTCGTTAGCGGTACTGCGCGACCGACATAGCTGTGGCGAGATTCACGGTAGCGCAAGGGGTTGACAAGTATTCGTACTTAAAACGAAATTAAGATTACCTGAAATATATTCGAATCATGAAATATACATTCGATCGTTTTACACTCTGTTGCTGAATTCTGCTGCGATGCTGAAATTCTTGCAATTCAGCCTTATTCCCGTTTTAGGAAGCAAAGGGAAAATAAAAAATTCTAGGAGGACGTTTTCACATGAAAATTAATGGAAATTAATCGTTGAATCTCAAACATAGAGAAATATGAATCGAGTATCGAGAGAAACTTCGTTCGTTCGTTGCAAGACACTCAGCTACGCTATCTAATTACATGCAATGAAACACCAAACATCTATGATCTGCTCCCGATCGGATCGTGCGAACTGAATTTTCTCTGTTTCGTTGGACTTCGATATCGTACGTACCGAACTTAATCCCATCGCCGTGCATCGATATGGATCGTGTTCGACGTGGATGCATTCGACGCTTATAGGAAATCCCATTTTAACGAGATAGAAGAAAGAGAGAGAAAGAAGATAGAGCGAAAACAAGCAAAGAGACGTCGGAGAACTACCTATGGATACCTACATACATACATACATACATACGTAGATACATACATACATACATACATAGGTGCGGGGTCATGGCGCATGTCAGGCCTGAGAGGGTGCGGCAGAGAGTGGTACACCTCGAGGACTGAACCGCGCCAGGGCGGATCCGTCCTTTTCTATGCTCGATCGTGTTTTCCCTTGTACTCGACTGCCGCAAATCCTCCGGACGCGCAACGCTCCCTTTATCGGCAGCCGCGTCTCGCTTTAACATGCGCCCGAGTTCGGCTAAATCTCGCCGTACTCTCGTTTCCATGCTCGACACACTTTCTTTGTTACCGGCCCCTGCCGATCCCTGGCAATTCGGCCACCGAAGATTTCATTTCCCCGCGTCTCTCTCTCTCTCTCTCTCTCTCTCTGTCCTTTCATCGCGATTCCGATTTTTCCTTTTGTCCACTTTTTCTTCGCGCGTGCGTTTCAAACTACCAAACGCTTTTAGCGCCTCGCGGAATGGAGTAACCTTCCTTCCTTTCGTCGATCGACCTTCCTTCCCCTGGCAATATCGAGTTTCGCCTGGATTTTCCTTCAGTTTTTTTTCTTCTCGGATGGAGATCAACGGGTTCCATCGGCTGTCCATCGGGCTGTCCAACTTAACGTATTACGGTTTATCCGCGACCTATGTTTCTTGAATCGATTCCTTCAATTTTCGTTCGTCTCTACGGTTATGGTCTTCGCCCAGGTGAGAATGGAGAACGGTTAAGATATAGGTTCCGATAGAGGCTGATGTTTAGTGGGTCTTGTGGAAGAAATCCTGGTTTCACAGGTGCCTTCGAGCTTATCTCTTTGTTTTCGTCGACGACGACGACGACGGCGACGCGCAGTCGCTTGAGAGATCCCAGGATTTGTCGCCCCTTTCTTCGTCTTAATCCCTTAACTATGCTCGAGTATACTCTTATTAATTTTATATTATATGTTTATTTATGTTATATGTGTAGGGATATAATTTAAATGATTTATTATATTAAATAATAAAGAAAACGGAAACAAAAGAACAAATAGTAAATACAAGATAGACGACACAGACAACAATAATTCGAATAAACTCGAACGACACAATTAATATACAACACAAATTATCACTCTTCTGACCACACACTCATTCAACACTCTTTTTCGACTCTCTCCAGGCTCTGTTTCTTCACTCGCACGACTTTCCTCTTTTTTTAAAAAGAAAAGCGCTCAACGCCAACGCTGTGCTTCTCACATTCATACTTCTTTTTCGTTCACGCGTCTGTAGGTACGATGATCGGTAAATAATAAAAAGTCACCGTACTACAAAAGGAAATTTTTATAATTTAATTTAATGTTTACACGATACAGAATTTAATAGATTAATTACTACAAACGACAGATGACTAATGACTATTAATTTCTTATTTACTGTTATATATATTATCGGTAATTAGTTTGTAACTTAGTAACTAATAATTTGTTGGTATCTCCATGGTAATTTTTGTAAGACTGAATAGATGACGCTACACATCGTTCAGTAAACAGGCCATCTATTAAAAGTAAAAGTAACTAAAAATATAACTACATAAAATAATTTCGACACCACATATGTGATAGAAAAGAATTCACCAGCAGGAGAATACAAACATTTCATCGGAAAGTTCAGTCCCGATAATTTATCAAGTTTCAGTTGCTTTCTTTAGAAATACATGGAATTCCCATTCACAGCTTCTACGTAAACGCTTTCTTCTAATAACTCTTCTTGAAACTTTTTTAATTTCATCCAAGCATCCTTAAGTCGACTTCTGTTTTTCGTTTGAGTTTCGATTTTCTTCGGTAGCCGACAGAGAATGCCTTTCGAGAATTCCGGTCGTCTTTCTCCTCCAATTAATGGCTCTATCGCTTTCTTCTCCGTTTTCTATTTGGATTTCCGAGAAAAAGCAGAGTATCAAATCCCGGTTTATCCACGGTTCGTTGCCGGAGTCACGCGACGAACCTGACTCGTCGGAGCCGTGCGCATTCGAAGATCCTTCACATCCGAACGCAAACGAGATTTCTACCGTAACCTTCGCGACAAAGTTTCTGAACTTTTCTTATTTCCAGCGATTGGCTCTTTACCCCCCGGGGAAATGTATTAACAACGTATCTCTTACGTCAGTGATTTTGTTCTTCGAGGGTCTTCTTCGAAGTTTTATCGTTCTATAAAGAATTCATTGATCATTGATCGGCGAAATATTCTGGTCTCTGACAGATCAATCGTGAATTCTACGCTCGTAAAATGCGCGATGATTCTGAAACTTTTTTTATTTCACGTTTCCATTCCATTGTACGAGCTTCTCAGAAGCAAAACTGATCGACATTCCACTATTTTTTGTCGATTTTCTCAATTTCGTGAATTAATCTTTAATCTTCGAAAAACGAATTACTTACGTCTACGAATTCCTTCGTGATCAAATCAAAAAAAAAAAAAAAAAAATGGTAAGGAAATTTGAAAGTAAATTGCAACAACAACTTTCCTTTTGCTTTTTCGATTTACTGGTTGCTATTGCTTTTGAACAGCTCGTACATCAAAATGTTAAGGTATAATTTTCTCTTTAAAAAATGTTTGCATTCTAAATAAAAAACAAATCGAAAATTGTGCATATTTTGTACGATTTGTTTTGTATTTATCAAATTCATTTAATTCTAATGAGAGTGCATAATAATTAATGGAAGACCTGCAATGCAACTGTCCTTTTCGATTTGAGAATCTTTTCACGATTTGAGAAATGCAGGGAAGATTTGGTAGCACGCAATGTAGATCGTTTTCAACCTAAAATCTACCACGACATTTTATTTGCATATGTAATAAAGAAATACCTGAATCGCAAAGGTATGTCGTACAGAAATGGAAGAAATGTGCGGACATCTCGTTCTGCTACTTTCGAATTTAAATAGAACATTTTAAAGCACACGTTTTTATAGTAAAATTTAATGAACTATACGAAAATAGGATTATTTTAATCGTTGAACATGCAAAATCATACGAAATCTAAAAGATAGGTTAATATCTGTCGAGGAGGTCTCTAACTAAAGCAACTGAGTTCAATATAATATAAACAATATGTACAATATTTTCAGTTATTCAAGATTGAAAAATATTCCAATATTGTATATATATAATATAAGGATATATATACATACACACACACACACAAAATTGGGATATTTTTCAATCTTGAATAACTGAAATTATTGTACAAACGTTTATATATATATATATATATATATATATATATATATATCACCAATAATAAACATCGTATAAATTTGCACTGAAAGTCTTTTCATCGTAATTTCTCGTAACAACTGTTTCTAAGATCTAAAAAAAAAAAAAAAAAGAAAAAGAAAAAAGAAAAAACGTATCTGTCAGTGGGTCAAATTTGAAAATTCTTTGAAAAGAATTTCTCGCTGGTTAGGACCTGAACTGAAATGAGGGACGCATAACGTCTAAGAGCAACGCATTGTTTGCTCCGGAAATCAAGGTGTGCACACGAATCGAAACTTGCCCAAATACTTCGTCCGAGGTTCCGAACCGAAGATATAGCGAACACGAGAAATTCGCTATCGGTTTCCCTCGATGACAGGTCGTACAGATGAATTAATACGAATTCAACCGAAAGCGACCAGATCTCCGTGGAATCAACGACCAGAAGTTTGACCTGATTCGCCGAGTATGGCTGATCTTTTGTTTGATTGAGGCAATCCTCCTGGCCGAGGCAAATCTTACAGGTACGTAATCGTAGAATGCCGGCTGTGTTAGAGCGAGGCCATTTGCTAACAACCGCAGATAGAACGTTCGCTCGATAGCGTTCAAATATTCTAGCGATATATCAATTTCACGGTGGGAGAGGGGGACTGCATTGTTGGACGCCCGCGGAGCTACTGCGAAATGAAAGATCGCCATTTCGTGCGATTGCTGAAATAATATTCGCGCTCGAATCGAAGGCGAACACAGGACAGCCATATATAACAGGGAAATTTGGTCGGTCGTTAATTTAGTTTTCTCGTTAGTGAAAAATACGGAGATGAGGAATGTATCGAGGGAGAGAAGTCGGGTAGCACTGAGTGTAACCGTAATTATAAACATTGCGATCAATTAATCATCGTGAAGATAAATTAGCAATTATAAGTAACTCTTGTAATTGTAAATCGGTACATTGTTGGGTGATCGATTTACAATTTAGGAGGATCAGTAATGTGCACGATTGATCTCTGTTGAAATAAATCAGGATTATATAAGTAACTTTTGTGACTTGTAATCATAAATTAGTAATTTCTACATCAATCGGTAATTGATGTGTAATTGATCACGATCAATAATGTGTATTGAAAGTTATATAAAGTTGTGAAATTCAGTGTGTCAATTTAATTACTCAATGAAATTACGAATTTTTTTAAAATTCTGAAGTACATTTCAAACATGATGAAAAAAATATTATAGAATATCTTTTAATAATTGCATAATGACACTTATGATCGAATCATTTCCAAATTATCCGATCGTAGATAGTTTGTTATTGTACAAAATATTTTTATCACTTTTATCATAAACTAACGTATTTCACAGCACAAAAAAGAAAACTGAATGAGAAATAATGAAAAACGTGTTCATTTTGAAATTAAAACGACTTTTATCACTCGTTAATATTAATTATTCAGTATATATGCGTTATTAATGATATATCGATCAATATCAATTAATAATATATTAATATATATGCCTGATTCCATACTAATCGTTGTCTCCGATCATCAATCAAATTCACATTTTGCTCAGCTACGCGCGAAATTAATCGCGAACGTCACGAGCGCAGCTCTTTTTTCCACTTTCATTGTTTTACTTTACGAGATAGTCGCCGGTTATAATATTCCCGAGTCAGTCCGAACAACGAAAATACTAAATGGCGTTAGCGGGATAAAATCCCCACTTCTATCTATCCGGTATATTGAATTTAATATTTGGATGATTCTTTTTGTTCCGCATCAAGCACGAGTACCTATCGCCAACTATATCGGCCTTTTGTTGGTGGGGGGAAAAAAATCTCGACTTTTCAATAGAGAAGTTTTCGCGAGTTCTCGATATATCGCGAGTGAAACTGCAGTTGTTCTTTTTTTTTTTTTTTTTTGGAACGTGAACGAAACGATTTTATGAGCGAGACTCTCTGTGGTGACATTAATTCGAATAAAATATTGCACTCAGAGACACAGAGAATGCATGATCGGCCGTTCATAATCGTGGATTCAAATTACCCGAGATATTAAAATCCTGCAGTCTAAATTCGCCATGTAACCGAACTCCACGATGAAAATGGCATTCTTCTCTCGAATATCGAGGCCAATGAAATTCCAATTTTGATTTGTTTGCATGCGTCAATTCTCTAACATGAGCCATTCGTTCGAAGATGTCACTTGTCCAAGTTAATCTACGAATCGTCGTGAACCTTTTAGATTTTTACTATTTAAATTATCGCGTAGAATGTGTTCATTGACGTGTTGTAGGATGCCAGGAAATCTGTAATACTAATTATAAAACGAAAAGTTCTGGTAAGAGATATATTTATTTTCTAAATGTTCGACGATTCTACGAAGAATCGAATAATAAGAAAACTGAGAAAAATCAGAGAAAGTGGATTTTCAAGCTCGATTTTTCCAAAAGCCAAAGCGAAAGAAATTCCATATTTCTTTCTCCTTGATTTCACGATGAACTGCTTCATGTTCGCTTGTATATTTTATTTTTTCATATGTGGTATCACGAAACTAAAATTATCTGTAAAAATATCTCGATCATTTTTCTACGGCGAAATTTACTGATAACAATCAATACATTTCTACTTCTAGTGGATCTCCTTGGCTCGTAACACAGTGGCGAAGATCTAATTTACGACATCCTAAAGAATTTATTGCCGTCTCTTCTTATACTCCATGGTCATGGGAAACTGAACAACCACTACAGAAGCTCGAAGATTCTCCACAGCAACAGTTTCTAAACAGCCTACGTCAGTAAAGAAAGAAAAATTCGTCAGTAAGAAATTTCCTCTCCAACGACAGTTTTTTCTAATCATAGACTAAGCAAGATCGATCGATCATATGTCGCGCAACATGTCGAAACGCTCGACGTATATATCTGTGATCCCAAGGAGAAACGCCATGTGCCTCTCATTTTCGAGATATTATCGTTTAACGTACGCATGATGATACCAATTTCTCTTATTAACAATAACGTTCCCTCGGTTTCTCTTTACAATAAAATTTTTATTTTTATCGTACTTTGCATTTCTTTCATTTTGCACAATACTGTTTTCCTTTCCTTTCGTGTGTATATATCACGGATATGTAATAGCCTGTTATTCCTGGTGAAATTAAAAACATCGTATACAATCTTGATCGTTTGAATTTACTCAAAGTAAATTGTAGTACGAACAGATTAATAAAAGCAGAAAATAGAAAGGAATTATAAATGAAATGAGTGATCGTCGCGTGATTTTCCAAATTTTTGTTCACTCGTGTGTAAATGGAATTTAATTGCGAATCTATGTAAATTCGCTTTCGTGCATTTTTGCTAATAAACATAATGAATTTTGTTCACATTTCTCGAAATCGCGACGTTTCTCTTTACAAGCACAGATTTCTATCTAAGCGTGTCTATTTCAATCCACATGCAGGAGATCACAGGTATTATACGAATGAACGCGAGTCCCCGTGATCTGAATTTTCACGTATTACTCGTTCGTGCGAGAAAGAGAAGGTTCGATGCTGTAAGATATTTAGCAACCTACTGCTGTTGACGTGGGGTTATTAAACATTGAGGGAGCTACGTAAGACTACGTGACAGCATCGTAAAAACGGCTATGTTTCCCACAAGTTCTCTACATTCTGTACAGATACATTGTCTACCTCTGAAATTTAGTGGAGACTCGCTTTGCTGATAAAACTACCATACTGCTTCTTCGTACTTTGCTTTAATGTTTGATCTTACTTGACACTAATTTCAATCGCGATTGCTTGTGTTTTTATGTATTTTTTGGCAAATTTAGAGTTTCAAAAATTTATTGCAATGATTATTACAACTTATTATAATAATATTTTATTTATTTATGTTTAGAATTTATTTAGCTATATGTGGAATAAATATATTCAGTTACACCTAGAATTGCTTTGCTAACTGAACTTTCATACTGTTTCTTTTGCTTTGAGTTTATTTGACAATTTTCATATCGAATTCTTATCGTAATTATTACATTGTCGATGTATTATGTTTATGCATTTTTGGGGGACTTACAAAATGTATATAATACGTAAAAATATAGTGATGGACAAAGGAATGCGTACAATATTACTGAATATTATATATCTTACTATATTGGTGGCAATAATAAAAAAATTATTTTTCTCAAACATAATTTTAAAATATCCTCTTCCTATTTGTCTTTTAAACTTCTGTCCATTATTGCATATAAAACGGAGTGTTTATTATAATAGGTGAAATTTTCTATTTAGACTCAATCATTTGTTTGCGTTTATAAGAATACAAAATTACACAAATATCTGCAATTTAAGACAAAGTTTGCTTGCGTCAAATCTTGTTTAATATTTTTAATACGTAACAAATGTCGTGACCTATTACACTGTAAAATCAATTTTATATCCGTAATGACAAAACTAAGAAAAATGTAATCTAGAAATTTCTTTCGCTTGAATTTCCTATAAACGCACAAATCCTCCCAATCTGCTTATACGTACAGCGAAATAGAAACAAGAGTTCGTAGTGTCTGACCTAACAAAAGTTACTAAGTTACTTGTTTTCAATTACTGTAGCAATTTAGTTTCGCCATCAAGTCGCCCCGTTATAACACCGTCGATAGAACTCGACACGGTGTTGCGTAATTTATAGATTTTTTTCCCATGCTTGATCGATCCAAGTCCAACACGCACGCATCACTCTTGGTTAATTGAAAGCAACAACACTTTAAAATTGATGGATATTTACTTAATCATGGCGAAGCATCGACGGAGAGACATGTCGACTCATCCCTCAGGTTATTCGTGGTCGTATATGCCAGGACGTTGAAAGTCCCATAAATTGTATCACAAACGTTTATCCGAAAAAAAAAGAAAAAAAAGAAAGAAAAAAAGAAAGTACCGACGTCCATCCTCGACAAAATATAGGTTCAGTTTCCTTCCTTCTTTTTTTTTTTTTTTTTTTTTTTTTTGGAACTGTCAGTTTTGAACAAGCCCCTCTGCTCGCGTTGAGATTTATTCTTTCGTTTAATCCTTCGAATGTTTAATACAGTATACTAGAGTACAATCATACTACAGTATTATATAATTATTGATAATCTCAGTAATAAAATAATTTATTAGTGATTCGAAGAGAGTAACATATTACAATACGTTAGTGCTTTCTTTGCAATGAACGAAATGTTGTGTCATCAAATTTAATCCGTTGAGAGTGTTTCTTATTTCCAAGATTCAAAATAGCTATAAAAGAGAGTATAGACAATTTTGTTACCTCTTAAAGTGATTCAGATATTTAAAACGCTACGATAAGCATCCATAACAATTTTATGTTTCATAAAATGACAGGAAGAAGTCGTTCGATGTGTTAGTTGATCATGCAAGCGTAGTACTTTGAAATAACAGTTACCGTTTCTGCAGAAAATTATTTGTATTTTGTTCTAAAAAATTCTGAAATAATGTTTCCGAAATCGTGAATATCATAGATGGCTCTAGTCATCTAAATTCGATCGTATCTCATTTGAATAAATCTTCGATTTTGAATTCAAATTAACAGCAAAATTAACAGCATAATTAGCGAAACTTTTGTATATATTATGCGTGTAAATTAATACTAATTATGGGTAGTATATTCAAAATTCCAATTTCTCTGATAATTACGAGTTTAATCTATAATTCTACCGTAATATAATTTATCTTTTCATGCTCTATTTCCAAAATACAAAGACGCTACTTCAACGCTACAATTATCGGAGTGATTAAAATGACCAATTCGAAATTTGTCATGGAAATGTTATAGATATTAGTAAGGCTGCCATGTTCCAGAATTTCACAAAGTATTCACACATAATTTTATTGTATTATAAACCTCGCTTCTACAAAACAGAGTTATCCCCGATTTCGAGAATCTCTCAATATATTGCCAAGATTTATTACTCTGGATAATAATATGAAAATTTTCATTGAGGATCGCCGTTTATTAAAAAGGTAATTATTATAAATTTCATCCAAACAAGGATTATATGAATTTACTGAAAAGTACATAATTGTTCAAACATTAAAAATATTTGCATTTAATAAAAATTTAACAAGCACGTCGGACGTTGTTGTTTACCTTTCTTATTGAAAACCTAAGAAAAGATGACTCGCAATCGCTAATCTAATTTTAATTTATAATCAGCAATGAGTTTGGGGTTGGTTTGAATTTTTAGCGGGATGATGATACGAAGAAGAAGTGGAACTGATAACAAGTATTAAACAGTTATCGATTATTTCAGGCTCTCTGTTTTTGTAAATATTTACCTTCTTCTGATTCCAATTTTATACTTTTATACTTTTATACTTTCGTTTTAGTATTGACTAGTACACATTGAAACGAGGCTCATATTCTACAATCATCGTAATCACGATAAACTTGGCAAGAGAGATGACAGAAATCCACCATATTTCAAATATTTAATTTCTTAAGAGCTCACTGAATTTTAGGGAACTTCAAATAGAAATATAAAGTAGAACTTCGTTTATATGAATTAGTTAATGTTGAGCTTCAGATAAGCGAACTCATATCTGATTATTTTTGTTATCCTTGTCTGCTATCTCTTATTAACCAAAAAAATAAGAGTAGAAAACTATTGTACCTTTTGTTTTTTTTCTTTTACTCTATTATTCTAGTACATGAATGTTTATAAATTTGTATGAAAATATTATTTTTACTTTATTACTTCCATTTGTGTGAAAATATTATTTTTCTTTTATTACTTCCATTTCTGTATATGTGTGCAATAAGGATATACATATGTACATGTAGAATCCAGCTACGTGATATTGATGTTTGTACTAGGCAATAAGCGTAATATTATAGAAGAAAACCTCAAGGGATCAATTTTGGGCATTCTATGGATCTTTATCAATTTATTAAGATTAGAAGAATTGAAATTAGTTGAAATCTGAAATATTGACAATCTTGTAAAGGTTTCTTACATTTGTTTAAAAAATCCCGAAATATATACCGCACATATAGTAAAGCAAATAAATAAATAAATAAGTTAATCATACACAAGGACAGATTTTTAACATATCTATGACAATTGCGCGTTAGATTTCGTTGTTCTTCGTTTCGATTTATCTTCCCAACAGACAAATGACAGAAATATCGTCATTTTCTTAAAAATTATATAGATAAGTAACAAATGAATCGCTGTCACAAAATGTTGAAAATCCTTGTTCCTCTTTAACGACGTTTAACAAATATACTCGTCATCGCTTCACGTTACTTATTTCCAGAAGAATTTCCAAAAGAAAGTTCCACAATTAAGGGCTTAGATATTTGAAATTTACGTAGACTTCTATGACCAACTATAAATGGACGATCAAATTTTGTCAAGTCAACGCAAACACATTAATTATAATACGACAGGCTTGCACAATATCTGTTATAAGCCAAGAATACAGTGACAATGTCGACTCGTTGGATCATACAAATATGGTGAATATTTCTCACCAGAGAACATAAAAGATAGTGAATATTTTTAGTGAATGTTAGAGGCACGCGCACGGTCAGTTGTTTAATTCAAATGACATGGCAAATGCATAGGTTTCAAAGAAATTGTGTCGGGACATGGGCCGACAATGGAGCGAAGAAAAATGAAGAAAAAATCACGGCGCAGCCGATGCTTGATGCCGAGGTACAATAACAAACGACCCAGAAAATGATAGGAAATAAAGGTGAGAAAATGACTGAGAATCATGCATGCTAACATGCGCGGAGCTTACGACGAAAAGACGTATCGAAGCATGCAACAAGGTCAGACATGGCACTTGACGTGTGTTGCGTCTCAAATAAGATACGAAATACACGCTCACCACCCTGTATCATGCGATCGAGAATGACTCAATTGGTCGGAAAAATGTTTTTACACCGAATTTGTTCGTTTTGTTAGTAGATAAGAGAAGGCGCAGTGGGTTGATTCACCTTTTGATTTTTAATTTTTGTGTTGAATTAATTATAAAAAAAAATGTGCTAAAATATACTTTGGCTCTTCTTCTTTATACGCTATTCGCAAGAAATTAAATTAAAAGATCACGAAATTATAACTGAAAAATTGTCGAATTATAACTCCTTGTAGATCATACAACATTCTACCTGTGTTCATTTCGAAGGGTGAAATTTCTATTTCTTTCGCATACTTGAATTTATTTATTGTCGTTTTCTTAAACAATAAATTCCACACACTTCATCCTCATTGAACTAAATTACACATGTGTTTAGATAATTTCACTGTAACCTATCCCTTGTCTCACGCTCGCGAATGATCCAACTATCCGAAAAAGTTCAAAACTGGACATTACAATCCACGTAATCCTACGTAATCCACATGTTCTTGTACGCGATTTCCTTTTTCTGTTTTTTTTTTTTTTACAACGCAACTGTTACGTTCATTATGGACTGGAAATGCAACGTTATTTATTACCGTTGATCTATTTGATACTGCAACATTTCACCGTAAATCCTAAGCTTTAGCGAACAGCGCGCTCGAGCTTAGCAGAGCCGTGCGTTAGTACGGTAACATTTCATCGGGTCACGTCAAAAGAAAATATCGACGGAAGTTTTCAGCGTTGTCTCGGTCTTCCACCTCGCTGGATAACAACACCGTGGAAATTTCAGTTTTCGTCGAGTAAATAGAACGCGGAAAGCGCCGACATGGCCACGATACACGTGGTGCCTCAGTCGATAGACGTCCGCTTAGAATCGTCGGCGGTGAAAGGAAGAGACGTAAGCTGTCCTTCTCAAGCGTCTTCCGGCGATCAAATATTTCCAGCGACTAGCAACTTTTTGTTTCTTTATTTACTCTAGAAACTACTTCTGCCAAGAATCCTGACTTTTCTTGCAACGAATTTTCGCACGACCAAGACAATGACCAGTCCTGTGCGCGACAACACTTACGCCGCGAATACTGTAAAACGTTCGTTCATAACCGTATGAATTATTCAGTCGCGTGTTTCTTCCTTGCCACCGGGGCGAAATTTGCGCGCGAGCTGTGCGTTGCATAAATAAACGCGCCGCGTCACCGCGTGTCTTTTAGCGTTCACGCTTCGCGTGTTTTGGCTGGCCGGGAAGCAAAAAAAAAAAGAAAAAAAGAAAAAAAAGAAAAAGAGGATCGATGTCACTTCCGTGAAGCACGTGTACTCGCGTTTCGTCTCCCTTGCTCCTTTCACAGACCGGAGGCGTTGAATGTTGTCCGTCGACGACCTGTTGAAGCGGAAACGTTAACAAGCTCGCGAGAAATTATCGTCGGAATCCCTCGAAATACACGAAATTCAGCCTCGATCGCTTCGAAACGTGATATCCTCGTGAATCTGCACGTCCGTACGCTTCCCCAAACTTGCCCGCTAAATTTAAGTTCCCTACCCCCCGGAATCTTAATATTTCCTACGACCTTCGACGTCCAATCAGTTTCACTCTGACGCAACGCGTGGAGTTGCAAAACTAACTATCAATCGAAGCTATTGTTGCCCTCTTACCTTCTTCCGTTCCTTCAAGTACTGTGCGACGAGATGGATCGAGCCACTGGTCACATTGCGTCTTTTACCGTCGAATGGAGAAAGTGACGCTCGTTCGTAAAGAATAGTGGCGCAACAGAGCGGTAGAAGAAGACGATACAAGAGGAAGTTGAACTCTCGTGGTGGGAAGAGAGTCACGTGCACAGTGGATCGCGCACGCTGGCAATCGAAATTCGGATGAACACGATTCGAGGATCGGAGCGGCAAGCAGAGAGGAGCCGGGTCGTCGCGACGTGTGGACGCGTACTGCTCGAGAGACGCGGACTGCACGATCACTGGGCGTCGTGACGACGACAACGAACACCACCACGACAACCACGACGTCGGCGTCGGCGTGTGCCACTAGCGGTCGGTGGTCCAGGGACGTACGGCGACTGCGCGAGAACCCCGATCGCGCTTCAACATTGCCCGTCCGATTAAATTAAAGTTAGACTTTTGTCCTCCCTTTTTTCCTTTCGCTTCGTTCTTCTTCGTGCTGCTTCTTCTCTTACTCTTCTTTACATCGGCGCCTTTTACCACCCACTTTTCCACTCTCACGACTGTACTTTTACGTCCACACCGTCCACGCCGTCCAATTAAATGAAACCCAGATTTTCCTGTCCTTTTCCTTTCCCTTTTCCTTATTCTCTCTAATTTCCTCTTATTTTCTTGTTCCTCCATTTTCTCTTATTTATGACTACGCTTACCTTTTCTACTTTTACCTCTACGATGTTTGATTGAATTAGACCTATATACTTTCGTCTTCCCTTTCTCGTTTCACTTCGTTTCCTTGTGCCCCTTCTTTTCTTATCCTTCCTTAAGTCTGCGGCTTTTTTTATTTACTTTACTGCTAATGCGTTGTACTTTTACGTCGATGTCGTCCAATTAGATCAAAGTTATTCTGTTCCTTTCTTTATTTCTTCAATTCCTCCATACTTTCTTGTTCTTCTGCTTTTCTTTCTTTCTTTTTGTTTTTTTTTTTTTTTGTTTATGACTATGCTTACTTTTCCATTTTTATACCTACGCAGCTCGATTAAATTAAACTTAGACTTTTATCTTGCCTTCTCTTCTTTTTTTTTTTTTACATCTGCGTCTTTTACGTCTACTTTCCTACCTTTACTAATGTAGTTTCACGTCTACATCTGTAGACTTTTATCTTCCCTATTTTTTCTAAATCTTCTTTTCATCTCTGGTTCTCCAAGCCCTAGGGAATCTCCAACGATTCCTACCTTCAAACACCTTTTCGTCGTGAGACTGGTTAGTTTTACCCTACTGATGACTAGTCGTTGATAGTAATCGCTGCTCAGTGCGAGAGGAACCGCAGGTTCGGACATTTGGTTCACGCACTCGGTGCGAAACTACCACCTTCGTGGGATTACGCCTAAACGTCTCTAAGGCCGTATGCTTTCTAGCCAGAGGAGGCAACGATATCTCTATGACAGAGATAGTTCTGAGTTCAAAGTCACCAAACTATTTTCACAGTGGGCCACGTAGCTGACCAAAATGACGAGCGCGGGCCGCATAATCACTTTCCTTACGATACAATTTATAATCAGTTTACTTTACAATACTTGAAAGTATTGTAAAGAACGTCTCGTGTTCCGTACGTTTTATCGCGCAAATTCAAGTATCGTCGGCGGGCCGTAGTTTGGCGACCCCTGCTCTAGGAGTCTCGTGTGGGTCGAAAGGCTCAAAACAATGTGGAACTATTAGGTGGCCGGTCATTGTTCGGTCGACGACCGTGGCGCTCTAACGGTCGATCATGGTTACACGATTTTCGACGTCGAGACTCGGAATCGCAATGCAGATTGCCGGTTTCGGCGCGACTTTCGATAACGCTGGACAAACAATCTCGGAGAAACAGTGTTTTCTACGAAGATATTTCCCAGAATGAATAGTGCCTCGTCTTTTTTCTCTTGATCTCTCGTTTTGCTCGATCTCTCCGGTTTTGTTCTCGCGTTAATGACTTGTAATGCTCTTTTGAAATGAGACGAGATAATAACAACGGTGTAAATAAATTAGGCGAAAAACGACGAGATGCGAACGATATGAAATCTCGAGGGAAGTTTCTTTTATTTACATAATCTCCTGGATTAGGTTTTTAGAGCTTCATGCCCCGTGTTGTAGAGATATTGGCAGTTCTATTTTGTCGATTATTGTTCTATAACGTGTTGAAAATCTGTCCAACGACTCGGTGACTTATTATTAAAAGTTCAGTAGGTCACCTTGGATGTGTAAAAATTCCTAACATTTTTCTGCAATTTTCTCTTATAACTGAAGTTAAGGGAACATTTGAAACAGAGTTTATATTATTCTTGAGGGAAATTCTTTCCCTTCAGAATAGTTGGAAACTGAAGAAATGAAAAATGATACAACGCTTATTTAATACGACAAAGAATCTGTAAATACATATCAACAATTGTATTAGAATAATTGATAAACCATCTTTAACTACCCATTATACGTGTAAAAATGTTTCCCTAAAATGCAATATATCGGGAAAGTTAAAACTAAAATTTCTGACGCGATTCTTCGATTATCAATGTAATAAACAATTTGAAAATTTTCTACCATAAATCCTAAATATTACAAATGGAAAAAATTAGCCTAAGAACAGTTCAGAACAGGAGTGCATGTAGTCTAGCTTAAAACACCACAATTCATAATGCCTATGTTTCCCAAACTTCCCTTCGACAGCGATATCCCGTGTGTCGCTCCTCGAACACTGTCCCAACCCGATTCTTACAGAGCAAAGATTCTCTCGGAGACAATAGTCGCGCGCCACAAGCCGGATACTTCTGTCATAAAAATTCGACTTGCTCGTCGAGGGCGATTCAACTTGAACTCCTCGGCTTTTATCTTCGACCACGTTTTACCGACGTCGTTCAGGAGGACTTGCCGATGCCCCTCCGGCAGTGATTGCGGGGAAAGTCGACTGGCAAACGTGGTATCGCGCGGTCACGTGGACGTAGATAAGGGCCACGAATGTGCCGTTGCACGTTGCACTTATTGTCATGATTTCCATAAGATCCAGACGGGACACCTACACACGTAATATTAAAGACGCAATCGTGAGCGAGGAATCGATCCGGGGTATCGGAGAATACCTTTTCCAAGGTAAACCCGTTGAAAGAGTACAAGAGTAGAGAAAAGACACTTTGCATTCGTGAAATTTTCAGTGTTCAGCGCGAAGTTACGCGAACGTTGCGGGAATGCACTTTGCCAAAGTGGCACAGTTTATTGCTAGGTTGAACGTGGTTTGCTTAAGAATACTGTGCAGCAATATATGAAGGAAATTCTCAGTTGTGTGCATAAATAGATTTGAAAATGCCTTCGGTGATATACAGAGGAACTCTGTGTAAATATGGAAAAATAGTTCTCGGAGACAGAAGAGAAACTCTTTCAATTCTATGGATGTTTGTTCAACTCTGTACAAATATGAGTGCCAATTGAAAAGTACTCATAGGAAGCAGCAGAAATGGTAAAGTTTAAATTGACACGTCTGCGTATGCTTTTGTAGTGCATTGTAAAATAAAAAGAACATATCGAAGAAGTATGTTTTCGGTTTTCACGAATAATCTAAAAACAAGCAAGTCCATTGGTGTTTGCACTAGCTGTAAATTTAAATGCACGGCTCGTTGAGTTTTTCTCTAAGTCAATGAGAAGAATTTTCTACAAATGTGATTTCCCTTTGTTATATTTTCAGTCTCATTTAAAACAAAAGAATGAAATTTTACAAATAATTCGAACTTTTCTTTCAAAAAATTTGACTTTTTGGATTGATTTACATTTTTTCACAGGTACAAGTTTTTCAATTGCAACTGTTCGATTGTAAAATCGGCTAATACTTCACTGATTATGCTTGACATCCTCTTTAATTCTCCGTTTTTTTTCCCCTCTTAAAAGAAGACGTTTCAACTCGCGAAAACATCGGAGGGCTATTCCTTAAGGGGAATCTCTATAGTTCACCTTTCGAGGGGGAAAACGTTTCGATCAAACTTTTTCGAGATTATCACTCGAGCCTTCTATCGCACGAGAAACTTGCAGGATTCGCAGTTCTTCTTCTCTTTGTAAACTAGATCTTCTTTGAAGTGTACGGTTATTAAAGCGTTGAGATTGAATTATGAGATCATTAATTGACTACTTTCTTGGAGGACGTGTGTGGCGGACGACAATCTCCTACAAATTTCCAATATAAATCTCGGAGACGTATTGCCTGAGGGTGGCACACCGATACGAGCAACGTCGCCTTTTTTCGCCATGCATTTTTGCCGGGGCGATCCAACACGTCGCGTCCAATATCGAGCTGAACTACTACAAATCCGCTTTATGGCGTTCTCGTGTCGCAACATCTTCTGTTCTCATCAACTTGTTACTCATGCAAATTCACGTTACATTCGTTTCGAACGTCCGTCCAGCTATTGCATCGCCCCGGTTATAAATTTTCTGTTCCTTTCTCGATAAACAAAGATACCGTTTCGTGAACGAACGACTATGCGAGAATACGAATGGCGCGTTGATCGAGATATCTCTTTAATAAACTGCCACGAAACGAGAGTACCACCGTGCAAACATCAGACTGTGTAAACGCGATATCGAACTCTTGCAATCGCTAGGAAACGCTTCCATTTGTTAATTACTTTTTTACGGTCAAAGTCGTGGACTATTTTTAACGATGATCTCGCAGCGTCCCTATTGATTTTGTTCGACCGAAATATTTTTGCGCCGTCGAATATCGGTTGCATCCCGAGGAATAAGGTCGTTCCCAAAAAGAAACTTCTACCGAACGAGAAAAAGAATGCCCGAAGAAGCTTAATCGAAGCGTCGAAACACCTTGAGCTCCGTTGAACTCTGTGTTTTTCCTCGCTATTTATCGAAACAAAAAACGCTAACGGATAAATATGGTTCATGAGAACGACGCGATTTGTATCCTGTCGGAAACGATTTTTCAACAATATTCGCTTCAATATATGACGTACCCACTTTATGCGTCTTTATGCCGTTTTTCTAACTTTGCTTCCCTTTCGTTCGCAGGCGTTTCGCGAATCTTTGTCGTTATAAATTTATATCCATCCATTTTTGATCCATTTATCCGTTTCGAGTAACAGAGGAAGTTCAAAATTCGGATCAAAATCTAAACTAGTATCCGGAGGGATACTAGTTTATTCAATCTTCAACTTTATGCGATGCTGTGCTATTGCGATTTCGCAGTCGGCAGGATTATATATTTAATGATGCAATGCATACGAGACGTGAGATTACACTGTTAGAAATGCAGAAGTAGCGTAATCACACGTCATCGTCATGCTACTACGAGGATGATGTTTACTTGAGTTTTACAATAAAAATATTACGAAGTGAATTTTTGAATACATGTACACTCGTTCCACGGTTTACACGGATTATAGAGTCCATTATTACAAAAAAAAAAGATATAAACGAATAAATCGATATAAGTTGGAGAAATATATTTGACATATCTCACCTTTCATTTCACACTAAGAAAGTTTTGTCGTCTTGTGATAATAAATAATACCGCAGAAATATAAAAGATATTTTCTTTATCAAAAACAACTACTTTTAGTTTGATAAATGATTTTTTGCATTTCTTACATTTTCCTTTCTTACAAAATAGAACACTAATGTTTTCTATATGTCTATATCGTTCTTTCCTGTCGAAGAAAGATTAATAATTTCACAAAAACGAAAAGTTCAAAAAGACCAAAATTTAAATTTTACTCCTGATCGATATCGGTACTGTAATCGAATATAATCAATCTAGACTAAAATTTACATAAAAATTTACTTCAATGAAAATTCAATAAAAGTTATAGAAAAATATATTTTCTGATCGAGTGAATGAATACCACATACAAAAACTACAACGTAATTCGAGAAATGAGCGTAGTTTCATTTCTCTTTAGTGAAAATATATTTCATATTATTTTTCTGACTTTTGTAAAAATTTTAGTACTACCTTCCTAATTTATTTTCTAATTTAATTTAAAATGAAACTATATCATTTCATACAGATCTGTCAAAATTTTACTGCCAATTCTAATTCAGTTCTCTAATTGTCAAAAATCAAATGCTACTTTTGTTCGGTTTTCGTAATTTAATTTAGATATTCTGATTGTTACGCTAACATTGTCTGTCGTTCATCCTCCATCTTTCTAATGCCAAAATGCAATCCATTTTCCAAAAGCTTTTTTAAAAATTCAAACGAATTACTATTTCTACCCGTAATAACGTAATAACCCTGAAACATCGTCCATTTACGTGCATGAAGGCACTCGCTCGAGGACGTGCGGATGCTCTAGGATAATGGGATGAAATTTCCAGGAAAGGTTACCCGGACGAACTGGAAGCCTCCAATCTGGCTGACTTCCTGTTAGCGCCACGTGCTCCCGTATCAACTCACGAATACAGATGGCAATCACCGCGTGCATAGAACAATTGGCTGTTTCGTTGTGAATTCGGCGAATTTACACGAGAGATTATCCAGAGTATAAGATTCCATATTAAGAGATATTCCATATTCCAATTATTTCCATATTCCAATTTGCACGAGAGATTATCCAGAGTATAAGATTCCATATTAAGAGAGATGTTGTAAGAAACGATCGAATCGTCTCTGTGTAGTCTGTGTGTTTGCTCGCGAAATCTTCACTATGAGGGGCGCAATTTCGCAAGAGAGAGAAAGAGAAAAAGAGAGAGCATTAAGACGATTAAGGAACACAGATTGGAGCAATTCGTATTTTCTTTGCGTGTGACGATGAAGGAAATGTCTCAACCTGACGCTGATAAATCGAGGAAAGCGTCCTTCATTCTTGAAAACAGAGACGCGTGCTATTAACAGGAAGAAGATCGTTAAGGAGTTAGAATCGGCCATGCCTTACGAGTCATCTTCTTTATGATAGAATTACGAGCTCCTGTCAGAGTGTTCGTCAGCCGTAAACTTGGTCTACATCTCTCCTAGCTGTTCGTAATTTTCCTGGCGAATTCTTGAGGAAATCGAACACCTCGTTACAAGTGACACGGAAAGTTTGCTCGTAAAACGTTTGACATTTCGGAAAGTAACACGTACACGATCTTGGCTGCCTGACTTGGCGAAATTGACTTCGTGCGCCGCCACAGGAAGTCGGTTTTCTCGAAAACATTTCGTCTGTTGAAACGCCATTCACAGAGGAGATGTATGAATAAATCTCGTATCTCACGGGACCTCATGCCCCATGCTCTGAAATACCGACATATTAAAAAAATCAATGATATTTTAGCGCATTCAACATTTTGAGCAATTGAGAAAATTGCCACCGATAGGTTAGAAAAAGTTGTAAACTTAATGCGACCTAATACGTATTATTGTCTCGAAATTCAATAGTCGAATGACTTGTCTCGACACGTAAAGTAGTAGGGGATCGTGAGAATAAACAGGTGTAACATTAAGAGTCTGAAATATATATGTAAGCGTTATGTTGTTTTCAACTTCGGATTTCGAGTTTTAAGGCTTTCCACGCCATATTTTGCTTGAAAAATGAAAACTTCTATTATATTATGCAGTAAAATTCTTATTTTAACTATTAAATATACGTATATTCTCAATAAACTATTGTTAAATTTAATATTTTAAAATCGTTGAAAATTACGCATTGCGAAGTTAATAAAAATAAATAGAGGTACAAACATATAGTAAAATACGTATATATGTATTTGTGCGTAATAAAACTCGTATACGTATATCTTCTAGTTTTAAATATGCACATTAATTGTACAGGTTTCTAGAATTCAGGAAAAATTCGAAAATATTCGTACACTAATTTTAATTCTCGTGCTAGTTCTTGATGCTTCAAGCTGTTGTAATTTTGTGAAAAAGAAAATTGTAGAATAACTAATATGATTTTATTTTAAAGAGTAAAATCTCCACTTTACAAAAAACCAAACAATCTTGAATTTGTTTCGTTTAAAGATGTTTATTTTTACATCATACAGCAAGTAGTAATACTTTTCTTGTCAAAAATTGTAAAAACTTAAACATTGCGCCAAAGAGAAGTTTTTCTCTCACTGAATTCTTTTTGTCAGATCAATCATGATTTCAAAAATTGAAATCTTCTCTTTACAGTAAGCTTTTAAAACTAGCTGTACGATTTTTTCGCCATTTTTATTGAATTTTAAACATTAGGGTTGAATAAAAATTTTAAATCTTAACATTCGTAACAGTTTAATCCTAAAAATGTGATGAATTCAATAAATTGAGGGGGAAAAATCGTACAATGACGGATTTTAATTAGGAAGTTAATTTTCATCGTTTTTTTTTTGCCAGACGACTAGTAGGAGGAAAAGGATAAAAACAAAGGAAGAGACAGAAATAGGGACAAGGTTAGGAATTTCACTATAAATTATAGAAGTTTATTCGCTAGGGCTTCTAATCGTTTATAAAAAAACAAAGACGGCTAATAAAGGGATATTAAGTCTAGAATTCCGTGCAACGATATAATTTTCTCTAGGTGTGGATTATTAATCGCGCAACCGAAAGAGATATATAGGTATTTGCTCTGCTTTCTGGTATATGCAAACACGTTCCTCGCTATCCTGGAATTAATTCTAGGTATTTCGTCCACGAAGAGATTTGTAACCAAAGGACGAATGATTCGGCGATGAAGCGATCTGCTGAGCCGAAAATGCTAAAGCGAATTTAATTGCTAATCAAAATCATCAGAAAACTAGTTAGCCATTAATTAAATTGAAATTTTAAAAAGTTTTCCAATTAAATTTTCAAAAGAATATTATTTTCAAAAGAATATTTTAAAAAATTTGTTTAATTCAATTTCATCGATTGTCTTCTTTGTTAATTTATAATGAGCAATTTGTCTTATAATTACACGATATATTATTTTTTAATATAAAATACTATTCTACATAGATATGTGTATTTTCATAAAGAATAATAAATACGCGCGAAATTCTAAGGCTGCTCAGTTGATTTCATTGGTAGAACAAATTCGCATTAACCAATCAGAATAAAATTAGAGACAATGGTTTCAGCTAACGCATCTGCGCGCGCAGTTGCTTTAATTTTTTGAACGAAACGGACGCGTTTGTAAAAACGGACTAAATATGTCAATAAACGGATAAAAAAGAGAGAATATAGAAACATTTTATTTCGAAATTGGTGTTAAAATATTTAATGACAAATTTTGTGAAATAGTACTGAAACTTTACTCCAAGATAGATGTTCACACATATGAACATACGCCGTAATGAAATTGCAATGTCGATATTATTACGTTACATTTACTAGTTTCTTCGTTATTTGATGTTAATTATTCCGATTAATTAAAATTAACGAAATTGATCCGCGATAACGACAACTACTGCATGATCTCTACGATTAAGGCTCACATCAATCCTGTACTAAACATCAAGAAAAAGGTAATTCTTATAAATGCTGTTATTTATATCAATATCAATATTATTCACTGTTTAATTTTTTTCACAGACATGTCATATTTAAAATATATAAAAATATACGTAAAATTATTAATTATATAAGCAATATTTAATTAAAAAGACTAATCGCTTTATCTGAATTAGATACAAGTCTAGGTTTTACTATTTGTGCATGATGTAATGTAATTATATCGTTCAACACACGTTCTTCTGTCTCTTCCATAATAGTAAATTTTCCAACTGGCACCTGTACTTCTGACAAACCTTCTGCATACAGAAACATTACATCATGATTAATGAAAAAATAAATAGATATACATTTGATGTGCATTAATTATATAAAATCACATACGCAATATTTTGAGTTTATATAATGATTTTTCTGAATAGTAAAATATAACTTCTGCTACAATAAAATCCGACATTTGTGGCGTATAATCTGTTCCAATTTTGAGCATCTAAAAATGAATCTTATATAAAACCATAATAATGATTAACATTTCAAAAAATTACCTTGAACGATATAATATCTTTAATTTTTGGTTTTACTGTCATAACTTCATACGTTTCAAAATCGATATCCAAGAACTTGTTTATTTCTTCCAATCTCTCAGTTGAAACTGTATTTCCATTAACATTTCTGGAGACTATATTGGCTACAGTGTCCTCAGGGTTATATTTTTCCTCTTTCTCTTTTTTACATGTTGTATCCTTTATCCTATTGGGTTCAAAAGTAAATGGAATGGCATTTTTACCCAATGATAATAAATTTTCAAGTTTGTGACTAGTATCAATTCGATTTGATGGTGCTGGACATATAAATTGGTCATTCACAATAATTTTGTTATCTACATTATCAAAACGAATATGTTTGCAAGAAGAAATATTGCTGGATACAGTGGAATTTATAATCTTGGGTTTTGCAGATTTGTCTTCTTCCATTAATTGTATATCAACTTTTGTCTTTTTCTTTCGATGCCTTACACGTTTTCTTTTTGGAAGTGTGTTGAGAATTTTTGTACTTATAGTATCATACACTAAAAAATACAATTTCGTTATAAGGAATAAAAGACATGGTAGCATTAAATATTTAATTCAATTATACTTCATTTTTCTTACTTTCTTCACCATTCTGAGTGTTATTTGTTATGTCAGTTGATGAATCCTGTTGGCTTGATAATACTGCAGGAAAATTAATTGACAACTGTTCTTGTTGAGATGAATTCTTACCTGATTGCGAAATTAATTCTTCAATTTGTTCTGGATATGCAAAATTACCTTCTAGTTCCTGTTTGTTTGCATCTATTGATGAAAATTCAATACTTAAAGGTAAATTGTTAAATTGATTATTGCTTAAGTGAGATCCGGGAGAAACCCTGAAACATATTAATTGAAACAATAAAGTAGTTTAACATTTTTGTTGCAAGAATTCTTACAAAATAATTTCATTCTCTTTTAGAACTTGTATGTTTTCTTTAGGTGGTAGATATTCATTTTCATTTAAGAACAAGTCAAACGGATCATTAATACCGAACAGTTTTTTAATATGTTCTTTTATATCATCAATTTGTAACATCTTTGTGCAATCGATAAAAATCCAACAAAAACGGCGCACATCATTATAGTATTTAAAATCGAGTTTAATACGAAAATTCTGGCACATATTTAAGGTTATGTTTTTTGGCATTTTAAGGTTATAATACAAGCACGCATGCAACTACGTATATGCTTGCTCGTGAGTTTAATAATACGTTTAATAATACGTGATACGTGATACGTTTAGTAATACGTTATAAGTTTAATAATACGTGATACAGTTATGTTATGAATACAAATAATATAACCCATTGCTAGAAAATTTATTATATTTTTATTATAAGTATAGAAATCGAAAATTTTGTCATAGATACGGAATAATTATTTAATATTAATATTTATGAATTTTGTAAATTTGCACTAAATTTAAAATCACAAAATATAAAATTCTATATTGTTCTTATAATTATTTAATATCGTTGTTAATTTTGATATTAATCGTTTGCAGACGACTTTTAGTTTCAAAGTATTTCATCGATACTTAACTTTCATATTAAAATAAATTTCTTCAATAATCAGATGTACTACCATTAAATGAGAATTTTTTTTCACCAAGGAATAATAAATAATTTATTTCAAATATCAATTTGATTATTCCAAGAATATATTATTTGATGCATTTTATATATCGTTAAATAAAAATTACGCCTACAATAATACATTTTATGTTTATTTGAGTTTAAATTTTAACAGCTCATTGTAAATGATGATGTAAAATATTTTGTTACATTAATAATTAATATAATAACGCGAAGAAGACTTTGCGATGGTTTGACAACATTCTATTGGATTTAAAAAATTATATTTCTGGCGCATTCACTACTTGACAACTTCGATCGTTTTGTACTTGATGTAATTCCTCAATTCACCGTTGTTTAAATCACAGACGAGGTATTTAGATAGACCAAGCATCTTACGGGATTTCGTGGCTCGTGACCTGAAATACCGACATAGTAAAAGAAAAATCATTGGTTTTTTAGCGCCCTCTACGGTTAAATAACGGTGAGTTGGGGAACTAGTGAATACGCCAGCAATATAATTTTTTGTTCATTACAATATTGTCAAACTTTCAATATCGAAATGTAAAGCTCGTCTGTACCAAGTAAAATGATACAAGCAAAATGTTTAATGGTATCGCCAGAGTTCAAAATACGAGATTAGTATGTAAAATTATTCTATTATGTACTTATGTGTGTGTCAGAAAGAGCCCCATTCGTGTTTTTAGAATCGATTGGTTTTTCGTTGGAAATGATAAAATTATTACTTATAACGGGATGTGTTATTTATTGAAATATATTTAGGTAAATATATTTAGAACGGCCCTGATATTTAATCAAAAAGGAGACGACATAGAAAAGATCTGTCATTTTATCAAATCATGTTTTAAAATATCTATCAAAATCTAAAGACCACGATCTTCCACAATATTTACAAATGCGCTATACGTTATCATTAAAACATTCAATCTGTAATTTAAGAAATCAACGATTTCTCTAATAACTTAACAAATCCTTTAATAAAATAAAACTAAATCGTGCTCGCAGCCGATTAGATCATATTATTTGTTATAGTATTCATAATTGTATCGTAGGAATGCAATTAGTAATTGTATCACAAACAACAATGATTGCTCTGGTTGAGATTGCTACGTACTGAAACCCATCCTTCTTTTACTTTAAAACAAATTTATTCCATAAAAAAAAAAAAATGAAACTCCGTTTGGTATGCGATTGCAAAATGTTCACAAATTCTTATCATTGTGCAAACGAACGGCAAAAGGAGTTTTAAGAAAAAACCGATGAAAACTAAACCAAAGCACAATATCTTACAATACAAATCAAAGTTCAAATTGAAAATAATTATAATTAAGTTACAATATATAAAACATTTTACATATTTATAGAAAAAATTAAAAATTGCCTTGCAATAATCGTATCATTCTATAGAATGTGCTAACATTGAATTTACAACCGTCTTACGATTAACTAAAACTAAGCACACTCAACTTAAAGTTAAGACGCACGCATCCCACAATGTCCCTGCGAGATCCCTCGTTGTCCTACGGTGCCCCGCTGGGGGGAGGGGGTCTAATATTTTACTTATCAATTAATTGTCCCTACAGTTCAGTTTAGCTCTAAACTTAGCTGTAGGTTGCGTAGTTCTTAGCTTGAAGCTTAGCTATCGTTTTACGAACATTGAAGTTTATCGTTTATCGTTTTACAATTTAGCTTGATAACGTTTTACCAACTTCAATGTGTGTAAAACCAAATCAATTACCAGATGTAGTCGCTGTTTTAAATTCGCTGTTTATATTCCTTCATTGATGAAGTACCATTCAATTCAATAAATAATTCTCGAAACAGATCTGGTAACACTGTTCATATTTTTTTAATTTTAATTTTCCCCACTAGTAGTGCTGCGATCTCAAAATCGGTACAACAGGATGTGACACGAAAATGGTAAGGTTATGTCGACCTTATTATCCGCGAGAATACACGAGAATATACGGTCATGCAATATTTATTCATATACCTCGTCTGTGCTACGGCGTAGCGGAATAGGAATAATTAAAGATAGAGTATTGATTAAGGATAGGATTGTTGATTCTAATTAGTAATATTACAAAATAAAATTCCTAATATTGCAAATAAAATGGTCAAAGTTAATCAAGTAGTTAATGCACCAGAGATATGATATATGAAATCCACTATAATTTGTTAAATTTCATGAAATTTTTAATATCGAATCGTGAAAAAACTAGTAAAAAGAGAAATTCTAGTAAGTCAAAAAGAGCTCTATCTGTATTTTATGGATTCACGATAAATTCCTGCACATAATTCTAAAGTTATTAATATACGATTTTTATATTACACGAAATATTCTTAAAAACAATTTTTAACTAATTAAATTTTCAACTATTTGTTAAATGGACAACTATTTGTTAACAGGAGAAGTCAAGTCAATTAGTCACGATTTATGTAATGTTTTTGAATTGAACTTATACGTACTCTTATTGCTTCATGAAGTATTTCTTTCTTTTTTAATTCTTTATTAAAAAAAAAATAAAAAAAATAAATAAAAAAGTTTTAGAATTTGCTTCTTAAATCACATGTACTTAATTATAGATATTTTACAAAAAAGTAAGTTAAAATTGCACAGTATAGTAAACCAATCCATCAGAAAACAAAGCTTTTAAAAGTAATTAAAACAAAGCTTTTGTTAAATAAAATTGGTAGAAAAATATTTCTCACGTGTCTCATGTCTACATGGTATACAGTTTTCAAGAACATTTTCTTGTGCTTTCTGCGTGCCAAAAAATTAAGCTCCCGTTGGAAACAAAATTACGAAAGATTTGAGGAAAAATATGAAGTAAAACAAGATCGCGTGGAAGTTGAATATGACATACATCTTTTATTTAATATCCGGTAACGCAATGTTATAAAGTCAAGGGCTTAGGCTATTGAATAATTTTCACCACACATTTTTACCGGATTTATGCTAAAAATAATTACACTCGTGTTAAGTGCAGTTTGCTTTTGATAAACTCCGTAATATAACATAGATTTGTTGTTCGCGTTCGTGAAATTATTTTAAATTTCTGTAGTTTGACGCTCGTTAAATCGGCTTGGTCTAGGTTTACATTAATCTAAGTAACACGACGTAATGTGGTTGCACAGATCAGGTAAATACATGAATTCACGGAAAATTTCATCTATAGTAGAGAATTCGGAACGGTTAAATAGCTGTGATCTCGAGCTGCGACTTTACATTTAAATAAATGTTATCCTCGTATCGTGATGTGCGATATTTCATAACCGTTGAATGCGTTGAATAATGTGGCTGATTCGCGGCTGCTTAATTATATATATATGTATATATATATTTATGTAAAATTATACCCAATGTGGGTTTCGATTCAACGAGATATCCACATCACAATGTTCTGTTATTTACATAGACTTTCTACATTCATACTAACGTATATATATATGTATATATTTTGTAATATTAGATCTGTATCTGAATAATATATTCGAAAACGTGATATTCTGTCTCAAAACGATAAATTATGTATCATGCGACAACGCGAAGTAATAAACTTTTGCATCTAATCTTAAAATCAAGGATCGTTGCACGGTATTCTCTTTAAAATTTATCGATGCGCACCTCTGCTATCTAGTTACAGTTAAACATAAATCGTACGTTACGCTAGTTTTATTAACAAATTTACCAAGTACAACGATGCTACTTAGAAAGCTATCTGCAAATCGATCAGAGTTTTGTACGTGGTTGTTCACTTTACCTGAACGTTATTGTACTCACGGTAACTCAGGTTCCGGGCAAGGCAATCGTGTACAATAAGTTCACGCTCGCATCTTAATTGACAAATAATTCGATATTCCATATTGAATAGGAGAATGTGACCTTTCATTTTGCAATATTTTTCGCTAGAAGTGTATGTGTCGTAAACAACGAGTAGAACGAGTTCCTTTTGACGCGATCCAGTCGCCTGTTTTTAGATCGATAGATCGAAATACGTTGAAATTATTATCCTTTCTCAAATAATGATAGATTATTTATTTTAAACGATATAAAGGACAGTGTAGGCAAATGCTTGATGCAAGATTAAATCGACTAGCCAATAATGCTTTACAAAATATTGTTTGGCCGTTGTACGTGTTTGTAAATGGATAATAAGGTAATGAGTGGGCAGTGGGAGAACAACCCTGAAATAGGATACGTTTGTAAAATATTTTGTTACATCTGTAAACTTGGAATTCTACGATTTGGTAATTCGGAATAATTATGCTGACAACGACGTTGTATACCGTTCGGTTCAGTTTCATCATTCGGTCAGCATTCATGTCGAATGAAATTGTAACATTTTGCATCGAGAAAGGGGAACAAGGACGTGTTGTCCTCGACTGCGAGAACCGAACCGAATGACTAACAATAAGTTACAAGGGATAATTATCGCGACCTGCACTTTTGTAATCGCAAGGTATTCCATTGATCTCTTTTATGGTGTCTGCTTCCACCTAGTAGCGTGAGTTTTCCAATTTTCGGAACGTATCTTTTTTAATCGGAGACGAAACAGAGACACACCAAGTACGTTGATTCGCGCTACGCACATCGAACTGTCGAACGATAAACATCGAGTAATCGAAATTCATTGGAATTCGTTCCTTCAAGAAAAAAACTTGCTAAATCCCCGATAGCCCAACTACGAAAATCAAGAACGACACGACAACCGGTACGGTGGATCGTGAAGTTTCGTATCGGATAGGGGGATACAATCTATGTGGCAAATGTTCTCCGTTTGTAACCTGAAATCGTGCAAGCGGGATCCCCAATTCGGGAACGGTTTCACTTAACTTTCTCGAGTCCTAACGACCTAATCGAATTCCCAACCGCTGAAAAGGAAGAAGTTGCCAAACCAGCCAATGCTGAATTCTTCGGCTGAATTTCTTCGCCATCGTTCTTATCGTTTCACGACGCCTTTAGCAATTCTTTCGATGGGCTACATTCGACCATCGACTCGAGGTATGTCAAGCTTGCCGCGCCAAGACATTGGACCATCGAATAGGACGTATTAGATCGATCACAGCGAACAGAATCGCTAATTGAATCGCCGCGCGATGTAGCTTCGCCCTCGCCCTTCGATTCCCAAAACCCTTTCACTTTCGTATCAGCAGAAAAACGGTAGCGAATCAAGGCCAAGCTCTTTACGAGAGAATGCAGGAATTCCTTTTAGACTCGGAACGCTCGCGAATCTGCTGCAAATGTTGCAGTTGCGTTGGCGATGGGACGTGGGTGCTGCTGCTGCGGGAGTTCAAATGCTGAGGCGGTGGCAACGATTGCCGACGACGACGTCTCAATGCCGGGCTCAGGTTGTACTTTAGTTTCGCTTGGATCAATAGTTCCTTGAACACCTGCGAGATGTTCAGGTTTTCTTTGGCCGACACTTCCACGAAACCGTTTTCCCATTTCATGACCACCAGCTCTCTCGTGCTCTCTGTGTCCACCTGCAATTTAGAATGTCAAGTGAAACGAAAGGGTCAGGGTTCGAGCTCTTGAATTCAGTCTATAAAGCACGACGAAGCATTGAACTTTTTCAATTCGAACGTTCAGGTCGAACGGAAAGTCTTCTACATTCTTCGAGTGAAACGAATTATCGAAGCTTCAATTTTCAGACTCAAGTTTTCGAAAATCAGAGCTTTCAAATGCGATTCAAAACTCGGGATCAAATCAAATATTTAAATTCAGATTCAAACATTCAAATACAGGTAACCTTCTTGTAACACGGTAGATATGTTCCTAGAAAATGCCGTGTTGTGTGAAACACCGTGTTATATGAGAGCCCAGAGCCAGTACAAAAAGGGGGGTTACATTCCGAAAAATTATTAAATACAAACATTTTTTTTATTAATTCGATGTAAACAACTTAATTTTTATTAAAAATGTAAATGTATGTATAACACGAAACGAAAAGAAACAAAAAATATTATTTGCAATGCGACCTCGATTTAAAAAATTTCTTCAGGCGAGAACGTTTTTCTTCGGTCGAATGATATCACATTCACTTTCAGAAACTTTTTCTTCATTTAGATTTTTTGCACCTTCTATCCTCTTTAAAAAAAATCTGTAATTTTGGTTTGTTTGCTGGTTCTTACAAGGTCATTGTAGATTGCAGGGCCCTATACATTTTCATATAAAGCCGCTATATTCCTTCCAGTTTTTAAATGTGTTGAGCAAAAATCATGTTATCTAGTGCTGTAAAAACTACAGTATTGTATACAAAGGTTTTCGCAATTTTTTTATCGTGTTAAAGCGAAACTGTGTTGTAAGATGCCGTGCTGTAGGATGGCTACCTGTACTCAAATCACGAACGAAACAACACACCGTCCGGTTCGGCAACGGGCTTTAAAAAATTTACCTCCTGCTCGGAGTCAATCAGATCGACTTTATTGCCAACGACGACGATGGGCACGGCGCCTTTGGTGTCAAGGATTTGGGCTCGGAGCGTCTTCACCTCGAGGAACGTGTTAGCATCGTGAACGTCGTACACGAGGATAAACGCGTCCGCGGATTTGATGGATAGGTCTCTCATAGCCGGGAACTCGTACGAGCCAGACGTGTCCAAAATGTCGAGCGTCAGATGTATCCCGGAAACGTTGAAATCACCGTGATGCATCTCTTCCACTGTTCGCTTGTACTTCGGCGTGAACGTGTTGTAGAGAAATTGGTTGATTATCGCAGACTTGCCAACTTTCGCCGCGCCCATCACCACGATTTTATGCCGTATGGAGCTCTCCGCCTGTTTTCCGCCGCCGCTGTCCGATTCCGACAGTCTCTCGTTTCTGAAAAACAAGCGTTTAAAAACAAAAAAAAACACTCGATAGAATCTGGCGAATTACAAAAAAGAAACGAAGATCATTTATTTCAATTGGGGAATATCTCTCTGTTTGTGTCGCAATGTTAGTTATTTCATGACGCGATATATCTTCACATTCATAGTGTACCTCGTGATTATGGTATGTGTACTCATAGTGCGAATTACATAATCGTGAGACAGATGAGACTGCTGCTGACGTATATTCTTTCTATCGAAATGATCTCGTTTTCATTGCCACGGAACATGGCCAGTAAGTGGGTATTTCGAATGATTGCTACGATGAATAGAATGACGCAGAATAGAAAAGAAAAGAAAAACAATATCTTGCTCATATCTAGAAATAAATAAAGTCAAAAACTCCATACTACTACGTACTTGCGCGGTTGTTTTATTAATTGACCTAAATTATATAGGCACACGTTGACAACATAGGTTCGAAGACAATCCGTATCGCGACGAATGTCGTCATACATAGTAGATTTGTTTCTTGATTAAAAGTTTCACAAATTTCTTTCTTTCTTCTCTACGTAACGCGTAACCGTGGTATGGAAGGCAATTAACAGTAGGCTTGTAAGAAATAGAACGGAGCACAATGACGCAATTGCATGATATCTAAAGGGACAACGTCCTGGCGAAGAGAATAGTGCTAATGAACGCTAAAGATCCCTTTTCACCGGGATCCACGCGTTATTGAATACGCGTTTTGTGTTCAGCAGCTGCCCTGAATTTCAGCCCAGTATTACTTCCCTAGACTAGAATATCTCGGTGTTGCACGGTGTATGCGAGCGCGAGACGGCGCACCGGTGCTTTTGCATGCACCAGATAACAACTGTTCCTAAGTATCTTCGTAATCATCCACGCTTATTACGAGGAGGAGTCAGACGCGGTTATTACCGAGCGCACAAAGGAGAAGAGCGCGAGCTTCCCTTTTTGCCAAGACTAGCCGCAAAATTAAAGCTCGGCCCGGTCTAAGAGCGAGTCAAGAGGAGGTCACAGGGGATCGAAGAGGGTGGAGACGACGAAACGAGCGAAGAAAAAGAGACAGAAAGGAGAAAGGGATTAACGGTTCGAATCTTGGAATCTCTGTTCTCGAGAACGATGGGAAAACTTTCTCTCTCTCTCTCTCTCTCTCTCTCTCTCGTCGAAAACGGGGGGAATCGTTTTCTTCTTTCCCCTCGGGTCCGTGTAATCTTTTCGTTTGTCCCGAATTAGCGACCGGTAGCATATCGCGTAGGTAGGAAACGAAATCAGTTGCCGCTCGTAAAAGTGGTTATAGCTCCGTTCTCCGCGATACAGGAGGAAAAAGCACCTTAGGGACGAGAGAAAAAAAGATCTTTTTTTTTCTTTTCTTTTCTCTCTCCTCCAGTGCGAACAAGACGAATTTCGAGACACTCCGTGAAATATGAATCTCCTTACCTAACGTTTTTTGTCGTTCCATCTTCCTGACCCTCCTTCAGCGACGACGGCTGTAAACTGAAACGACGACGAAATTGATGCCGACCTTTCATCATTTGTGCGGAAGTTCTCCTGTAAAATAGACATCATAAAAACGGTTCAGGATATAAAGCAAAAAAGACAGGGATTGATAAAAATTAATTGTCTCTGTAACGTATTCGTGTGTAACATATTCGCGGTTCGATTCACCTTATTAGAACAAGATTGCCGATGTTTATGCAAATTACATTTACATCTTCACGAGTGTGTTAGATTTATCGTCTATTTATGATCATTGTGGAGTATGCAAACAAAATGTTGCAAGTGCAGCAAACCAGCCAAAGTTACGCGACAGCCAGAAAAATCTCAAAATCTGTTCGCGTCGAGTCTGCGAAAAATTACGATTCTCTCTCACGGTTCGACAAAGACGCAAGAAAGTCGCAAAGATTGGCGCGATGACTCGGTATCACGTTAAAGATCATCTACTTCGCGTTATTCGTCGGTGTAAATCGCTCGTACGATACTTTTTGCATCGTTCACCGGGGAAACCACTTTAAACGTACCCGACGTACGCGTACAGCGTACCGGCGTTAAATTTAATATCGTAATTTCCTCTTATCTCTCGTCCGTGACTTTCGAAATTAGTTTGCATAATTTACGGGCGTCAGAGACAATTAACGTTGGACGATCGTTTCTGTGCGTTCTACGCGTCGTATGCATGTCGTTAAAAGTTTCGAACAGCTGGCGCAAAGCTCGTCCACGAGAGTTAACCGCGACCAATTCGAACCGATTGATCCACCTACGATAGGCCAGGTGGATGTTCACGTTTCTACTGATAAAACGGTACGAGCCACACGCGTCAAATGTCGTATCGATCGACCTGGCCAGTTTAATCGCGCTACGACAATCTCGGCTGCGGAGAACTGTACGAATGAATTCATTAATAGAATTCTGGTAGCTTTTTTTCAATTTCCGCAAACGTAATTTCAAGGAGAATCCCTTCCGCGATTCTTCGAATTGAATCAGAGGCGGTTTAAATGAGAAACTTCTTGAACAGCTTCAGAAAAAGAACGAGTCAAAAGAAGCGTTTGTTCATTTATTTATTTATTTATTTATTGGTAATTAACGGGCATTGGTTTCATGTTTCAACTGGGAAGCAAAAAGAGAAAAAATGAAGTTAACGTTGTCGAGATGACAGAACTTCGTTTCGAGGTGACAGATTTCACAAGCGTGTAAAGTCACGCAGAATTTTCTGACTAAAAATGCTGTTGAATGCGTAATGTCTATCAGAAATCGATTTAAGGATTGAAATCCTTGTCAAATCCATCATGATCGTTATTTTGTCAATTGTTTTATTACAAAACGGTAGATTACGTATCGAGACAAACAAATGATCGTCAAATTTAGAACTTTGATTTAATAAAGTAAAAATCATTCGTAATGTTAACACAAGTTCCAGAAATGTTCGTTTGAAAGAATGAACAACCTACTATTACGTATGAAAAATTTAAATTAGAAAATAGAATTGGATCACAGAATTATTTATTAAGGATTTTAATTATAAAATAACCTTGCAATGAACAAAATGCATCGAATATAGAAAATTGAAATTTGATTGATATTATTTTAAAAGAGAAAATATAAAGTTGAATGTATAGGTAACACAAACAAAGAGACAAAGAGGTGTAATAAATGAATATTTCAGCGTTCGATAAACAATCGGTTTCAGAAAAAAAAAAATAAATAAATTCAATCGAAAGTTAAATTAGTGTGGTTATATACTTTCTACCTAAGATCACTCATAAAAAGATCGCTCCGGAAAAGCAGAATATTACTAAAAGTACGCGAACGTACATTGAAATTTATTACATGAAAAGACGCAGGGCTGTCAATGAGATTATTGATGACTTTGAGTAAGAAAAGAGTAAGGAAAGAACACAAATCTTCGCGAAAATGTCAAGTGTTCCAAAGTTCTTAATTTTTACCAGCATCGTACGCGAATATACATTGAAATTTATTATTGAAGTTTATTTTTTTAGCTTTTTTTTGTTGGCTAAAAAGATGCTCGTCCATTAAAAAGTTTTGAGCGCGATCATTTTCGACCGGATCACCGACTAAAATACGGTTAGTTTCAGCCGATTCAGCTTTTATACGCTTAAGACACGAGAATCTTTTCAGGACATTGGCTCGCAATAATCTTATTAATTTCTAGCCAGCCAACAGCCAGCCAAGAAAATTATTCACCTTGATCCTCTCGCAGCTTATACAAGATATTTCTTAAGGGGAATTATCAATACGCGGGATTTATGTCCGTGGATTATCGTCTTAAGTTCTTCACGGTTTTCGATGTTACCTCCATCCTGCCTGTACCTCGTTTTTCCACTTTCATCGATTTTGTCTCCCTACGCTAATAGTTCTCCCATCCAGGGAGAAGGTAATTTAAAATTCTTTCGATATACTTAACGAACTATGAAAATCGATGAAGGAGAACGGATATCGCGGAACGAAAGAAAATTCATTAGCAGTTATCCAATTCATCCACTCGCCGATACTTTATGATTGGATTAAGTTTCGAAAAGCAGCAGATTGCCCGATGCAATTTCTTCGCTTCGCTGCAATCGCTCGAATTTCTTTTTTTTTTTTTAATTTATTTTACAAACAGAGAGAGAGAGAGAGACTCGCAAGACCTTTCGAGAAAATAAATATTCGACAACGTTTCTCATATTTTATTCAAACTCGAAATGCTTCTTTCAATTTCCTTAGAGAAGCACAAATGAAATTGCAAATGACTGAAATGTCCAAGCATATAGATCGAACGTGCGTTTAACCTTGCATTTAATTCGCGTAATTGCAATCTTTCCATTATTACGATGAGGCTCGCAAAGGAGTTTTGCTCCTTTGTTTCCTGATCGTTGGAACGTTTTCTAATTTTGCCCAGTTTGGTCCCTGATTCCCCCGTGGGATAAATACGTAAACTCGACTCCATGAACGTCCGCAACCGTGTAACACAATTTCCCATCGAGATAAACGATACCCGTGTTTCGCCACAGTATATCCCTGTCCTATACGTATTTGCTGGGGACCAAGACTTCATTGATCGATAGACGGTCACGATAATTGCCAGGCAACCATGTGAAAATCTCGTTGATATCGCCTCCGATTGTTTTGATTGTATTTCTCGAGTTCGTTGCAACATCAGGCATGTTATCATCGCGGGCTTGTATAACATTAAGTCGTAATTTTTGAGGCGTAATTCTATTCGATTATAAAGTACAGCACAGCTCTCTCTATTTGATTCAGTAAAGGGAAAAAAGTCCTTTATTAAAGTTTGATTAATGGAATTTTCGAATAATAGAAGGACTTACTTTACTGATACTCAATTATATTGTTTTTAACTGGAGAGTAACTTATTTCAGTGTCATATTGTTAAGAATGTCTTTTGGTTGACGAATCATCTAATCCTTCTAGTTGAATTACATTCCTTTCGTCTTGCTCTAAATGCCTCGAATATTGAATATTTTCTTGAATCACTTCGGCGTGAGAGGAAATATTCTTATTTTCGTATATACTGTTTTAATCTGTGGAGAAGTTACGTGAATATCCCTGCTACTTGAAATATTGATTTATCACATTTACCACAGAGTTAAATATTGTATCGATAAATATTGTATATTGTATATACGATATTTGTAATATTAATATTAGTATATATAAATATTGTAAACTTTTATCTATTCCATCGACATTATTTTTCTAATAAAATCTTGTATCTCACATTTTAGCAACTTCGTTGGTGAATTATAAAAAGCACATCAAACACATAATATGAAATTATATAGTAGAAGAAACGTTATCTATTACTAAAAAAACATTCTGTTTGAATAATAAAACGTTCGTACATGAAAACATTTGAATAATGGAGATTCAGATATGAGAGATACGGTATTGTTGAAATTCACATATTTCTGCTATCGAGATACAATACGATTTTAAAAAAATATTGTTGTTTTGCATCGCACGAAATTTTAATTGCTGTTTTGTCAAAGCTCGTATGTATAACTTAGAAGATTTCTAGAATTTAGAATTTGAAAGACGAATAATACCCTCTTCACTAACAATATCTTAAAGAGAGATTAATAATAATAATAATAATAATAATAATAATAATAATAATAATAATAATAATGAAAATAATAATAATGAAAATAAATAACAATAATAATAATGAAAATAAATAATAATGATGAAAAGAAATAATAATAATAATAACCGATAATAATAATAAAAACCGATACTGAACGTCGAATTTAAAAGATTTCCAGAATATGGAATTTAGGGCATGAATGATATGTGTGAGGTTGAATAACAATTGCTCTTTATTATTAGCAATCTCTTCGAATATAATGATGATGTTATTTATGGCTTTGGCCACAGAATAACTGAATTTAAATTCATAAAGGAAGATGAATCGGGTCTCGCGTATGTTCATACATATTGAAAAGCTTTCAACGGTATTTCAAACAAAGAGCATAAACCGACACTTAATTTCGTATAAATGATGTTCCAAGCAAACACCTATCATGTCTCAGCCTATAAATCATATTATACAAACCGTGTTCATTATGTTTTTAACATAATCTAGATAAAGAAGATATTTCGTATTACGTTATAGTATATTAAATAGGGGCAATGTGGGGAATTTGATCACCACGAGAAAACTGGCACTTTTATCGCGCATTTTACGTTGAGAAAGTATTTTAATTCCTTGCTAACGTGTTGCGTTGTATCACGAAGCGGAGTGGCGTTGTTGTTTCGTTAAAAACGTTGATGAGCCATTGCAACGGCATAGCTGTAGATAAAGATAAGTAATGGACTCGATGTGCTCTAAGAGGCCAGGCCATCTTGGATCTGCAAACTTAATAACATACCTTTGCATTCTTTTCTTGCAAGAAAGAGTGAAATTAAAGGAAAACCCGGAAATAAAACCCTTTATCACAGCAGAAATGTTGGGAAATATTTGTGTGTAGTTTTCTTCCTTTTCTCTCTTCGTTTTCTTCTTTTTCTTTCACAAAATGACTGGGATAGAATTGTTGAAAACGAGATGTAAATTTCGAGCACACGGGAAGGAAAGAAAGAGAATAAAAGATCTTTAGAATTTTTTTTGTATAACATTAACAGGGAAAGTGCGTGGAATTTAAACAAAAAAAAAAAAAAGAATGCCGATTCTTGTGGAAGTTGCACGCTCTTGAATAAAAGATCTCATTTTTCGTGAAAGTGTTTGTAGGGAAATATCCTTTTCCAAGGAGAAACTGCAGAAGAGTGTTATTAATTTTACACACTTAAAGTGGCCCGACTTCTCGAAGAAAAATCAAGCTCGAGGAAAGATCGAGCAGGAGGAGAACGGTCGTTCTAGGAATTTCACAGCACGTTGCAGGATTAAAACTCTTTGTCTGCGAGTTCCACGCGTCTCGTATCTCGCAGCCATTATTAATTACGCCTAAAGCTAGCCTTTTGTTAAAGCCTCCGTCGTGCGTTAATTTCTGACTGCTCCTTTTATGGATCGTCCGTCTCGGTTTAAAAAAAAAAAATCGTCAAATTACAATAGACTTTTAGTCGGGAATCCGCGCTCTTGCGTCGATTGCTTGGAAAGTGAGAAAGAGATGGAACTGATGAGACTTTTAAGGAGATTTGTTCGGCGCTCCGCGCACGTTTTAATCTTCTCGTTTATTGCTTCATAAAGCTCGGAGGGACCGGTATCGACGCTTTGGTATCGATCAACGATTTCCGACGATATTACCCTCGTAAACCATCGATACCGCGGCTCAACTTTTAATCTGGTTCCGCGAGAATTTATTTCCAGCGGATGCGAAACATTTTCCAGAGTCTGCTTTATTGGCACGAGCTCGGGGTGTATCGGTGTACGCGTGGTTCCGCTTCGCGGCGGAAGCGGACTGTCGCGTCAAAATCTGTTTTTCGTTAATTACCTGCCACGATTCGCATTCCGGCAGAGCTGTCGCGCGATAATATAAATTGCCGTAATTAGGAAACACGGCGATCGCAAACGCAAAAATATGCGTTCGCGATTTGCAATTAACTGCAATCGGGAACTCGATACCTCTCGTGGGATGTTTCACGCGAGAATATTTTCGCGAAGCGTTTCCAATAACAGGGATCGTGCCTATTGTTAGAAACGTTATCGCGAGACCTGCACGACAGACGATACTTGAAATCGTTCCACATTTCGTTTCCGTGAAATATCCACTCCTCGCCGTTCTTCACTCAAATCCATCACCCTTACCCGCGTCGGGAAATGTAAATTTCCCCGTTGACGAATTAATTCCTCGCTGTTCCTCGGAAATCGATCGGAGCTGCCCGACCCGTAGAAAGACAAACGTATCCTCCTCCCTCTTCGCCACCTGTGCAGCTTGGAAATCGAACGAACGGAAAATGGAAATAAGCTCTCTAACCAAACGTTAAGTATACGGAGTGTTACGGTGCTTTCGGTGCCATAATCAAATGCGTCTTGAAATCCCTGGCTTTCGAAATAATCCGGGCTAAGTAGATCGGGGATCTCTTGGACTTCCGTTTTCTTCCATTTCGTCCGCGTAATCCTCCTCTTTGGACGTACGAAAAGAACGTACGTCTGGTAGGTGTCCGGAGCTGGTTTCTATCGGAGCTCGATTAATCCATCGACGAAATATACAGTTTGCTGAGCTAACGATAACGTAGACGATAACGATGCTCGGTGCTCGAGAGTCTACTAAAATTATGCGGAAGCATAAGGGTGATATATTTCGGATCGATATATTCAGATTATCCGAAAACAAGAAAAAAGAAAATAGAAATGATGCGGGTAGGCGTGTCGATATACTACGTGTCGCGATAAACGTTCTCCACGATTTATTGCCAATTTGACGAGCGTATTTTCTCCTTTTATCTTGACGCTCTGGCCAAGTGTGTGCGCGTGTGTGTGTCTCTTTCCGAGCAAGCAAATATATTCGGTTCGAACGAATCGATGCTGGCTGATAAGCGGGCGCAAAGTTTAAAAGTCGCGTCATTTTGTCCATCTTCGCACGCTTTACAATTTAGCACGAAACCGAGAAAAGGGGGGGGAGACGGAGCGAGGGGAGAAAAAAAAAGAAAATAGGACAATTTGGACACCGATGCAACGATGAAATTGACGTGCACTTTTTCCATGCGTCGTGGCTCGACGTGTCGCCGCTGTGACATTAATTAAATTCAATGACTGCGTTAATGCCGGCGTTAACGGAACGCTGAAAAACTCGCTTGACTGTTTTCCGATAAAGGGTGTCGCGTCGATTTAACGTTGATTTCGCGTCGAATTCGAGCTGCGATAACCGTGCTCGATCTACACGTGTGTCTTCACTTTCCTTTGTTGTTGGAACATGGGATTCTTGCCCCGATACAGGTGGAATTTTAACATCGAAATTTCAAAGGCAGACAGGACAGAAATTATTAGTAAAAGAATTTCAAAGTTGTAGAGAATTTTTTCAAATTTGTCACGAGTTTCTCGAGTTACGTATTCGTATTCGAAAGTTTTCGTTCCGCCGATGTTTATTATTACTAGACCACGACATTTCTGTGCGTTTATAGGGAATTTTATAATTGCGATCAAGATACGAGCAATATGAGAAAAAAATTAATATTCTAAACGTAATATTTTTTCTACCGAAATTCTGTTCTTTTAATTGTAATCCAAAAATCTTTCAGCAATCTTTTGTCAGAATTATATCAACTCCACGAATTTGATCATTCCGCGATTTAATTTTGTTAAAAGTGATACTTCTTCTCTTTATTTTTAGTTAATAAACTATGCAAAAGATACAAGACTTGTAGAAATAAAAAGAAGAAATGCTTCTGAAATTAAAAGGAATATTTCTTTATATTTTTACAAGTTGTTCTGCGTGTTTATTTTAATATTTTTAATATTAATTTATTTTAATATTAGAGCATATAAATAGAAACAATGGATTATAGTTACCCTACTTTATAGACTGAAAACTATGTCACACCATTTATTATAGGTGTTACTTTAAATTCAACACAATCTCACCTCAACTAATATTTCATAGAACTTTTTTTTAATCTTAATATTCATATTTTTCTTTAATGTTCCGAAGACTTCTTTTATCGTCGCTGTTGTAAGATGTAAATTTGCCTTTGCTTGAGAAAATTCGCGAGTTCGCTTTCTTATATATTCGAGGGAAGCATCAAGTGGTTTCTCGACTTCTTAAAAATTTGAATTTGAGATATCGAATTGCAGAAGCGTGAATAAAACGCCTGGGATTTTATAAACTTGTTCGGGATTTTATTTCAAGAAGAATCGAGCTGCAAGTGGCGGCTCGAGCATTAAGTTATTTCAAAGACGACTGTGTTTCAGAAGTAAGGGGGATTCTCTTCCGCGAGTCTTTCCTGTGTGCCTGTGTGTGTGAGATTTACAAAGAAGGATTCCGGTCTTTTCCTTGAATCGTACGAGTAATTTTGATTCAGCTTCGGGCTGATTGTACAGGTTAATTCCCCGGACTGATTTATTTTTCATTTGGCGCGTGTTCTCGAAAAGCGTTTCCCCAAGCGAGCCGAACTTTCAGACCTTTCAAACTTTTTCCGTCAAGAGGTTAACTTCTATCGAACAGTAAGACTGATTAAAAAAGAAGTGGAGGAATGAAAGAACGATCTTTTTGAACATTTCTCTCGATGACACATTTCACGTTTTATCGTTTATTATATCGTATCGCGGCAATTACAGCTCGTTTTATAATTAATACGATTTTTCTAAGAATTATGTATTTATGAGAGTTGCTGGATTAGAGTTTTGAAAAATTGGTATAGAAAACTGAGTAGATATATTATTGTATAATACTGTGAAGCTCAATATATAGTGAGTAATTGTAGATAATAGCAACAGAGATAATATTTTACATAAAAAAGATAAATTAAAAATTTAATCTGAAACTTTTCGCCAAGAATTTTCGAGAAAATTTTGAAGATTTGTGAAATATTCAAAGGTATATCATCAAAGTGTTGAAAGTATTACACAATGAAAACAAAAAATTGTGCAGACATTTAACAAGTTAGAAATCGAAAATACATCAGCATTCCTTAATTTATTCTCAATTCATCAAGCTGAGGTACTCAACTATCAGTATAATCTCTTATGTTCTATATTTTACATAAATATATAAAAAATAATAAAAGTGTATATTAGACTGTATATTAGACTGTATTATTATACTGTACTATACTTACTGTACCTATTATACAGATTCTAATATAAAGAAGATATATAATAATATATCTAGTAAATAATTAGAAAGAAACGAGGCAATTCTAATTATTGCTTACATATATGTATGCAGTAACGAGAGTAACATTTCCAAGAATATTTATAACACAATGTAGAAATGAATATATTCTGAAAATTTGTTTTGTTATTTTAATCATATTATTCTCAGCATTTGCGTATAAATACCAGTAACAGACAAAAGCAAGCAAGAACAGAATGGTACAATAGCCAATTTACTCTCATCTTTTCACGAATCCCGAAATTCGATTTTCTCGAAAACAAAAGCCCGGATGAAAAGTATGTATATCGAATATTTTTATTCACCTTTCTGCGTCTATTCCACTTTTATTACTATTTACGACTGTACATTATTATTGGATTATTATTTTTTATTTTCATCTAATATACGAGAATCAACGTTCGCTTTACTCATTCTAGACGATTTCTGTAATTTTAATTATCGTTCGAATTTCGATTGGTCTTTTTGCTCGTGCGAATAGCACATCGAAGTGAATGATTTTCCTTGTCTTGACTATGACTCTAATTACGATATAACTCTTCAACGTTCTCGGTCGTGGTGAACAAAAGAGTGGTATCAAGGAGTTTCTTGATAATTCAAGATTTTTTTAAGGAGAAAAGGCACCAACCTCATTATCAACTTTTTGTCAAGAAATGAAAACAGTCTCCATTATACCGGAGCTGCTTCTCTCAGCCTCGAGTTGGTCACTTTTTAATTAAGGAAATTGCAAGGCGCAGCATGCATATTCATAGTATCTTCTAGTAGTATAAAGAAATAAACATTCTGTATCCGTGGTTATTTGCCGCGAGTAGATCATCACTTTGAACTTCGTATACTCGTGTCTCTTAATTGATTTGATGCGATTTCGTGGTGAAGTGACATTTTGTTATAATTAGCGAAAATTAAGAGACAATGAATATGTTCGTTGTACACGGCGTAAATATAATACATCCGCTGTAAAATCGAATTAAATTATAATGTCACGACGCTTGATCTTTTCTCCGATTAATAATTTCAATTCTCTGATTCGATGATATTGTTGCTCAAAACTTAATAACAATGAAAGCAATTATCTGTCAAAAGCTATTGCCGAACTGTTACGCAATTACTGAGCAACCAAAATAAATATCGTTGCAATTGCAAATAAATTACAATTTTACCGATTGCACTGTTAACATCTTTTTTTTCAAACGAGTTGCTTTGCTTTCGCGATCTTGTCGCGATGTTAAAATATTCTAAAACGTCTCAACAAACACATGGTTTCTAGTTTTTCACTAAAATTAACGAAAAAGATAATAATAGTTAGCTAAAATAGCTGCGCTAAAATAGAAAAAGGTAGTATCTTTTTTCGCACGACGAGTACACTGTCAAACACAGGTTAACAAGGGAAACTCTGAACCGCAAATCGAACGCGTTTCCTTTCAAAATGACGGGGATATAAAGCATAAAAGGGTATACCGGTTGTTTAGGGTGTGTTTACGCTTGGGTGGAAATTTTTATGTAACGTGAAAAGACCCGATCGTCCATAGGACCATCTGAAAATGCCGTGCCACTTACCATCATAAAGGTATTTATATGGTATAAATGGTCGGCAGCTCTAGTGGAAAATATCTTTACTTCGCTTGACCTTGTGAATTAGGCATCTACAGGACAGAGGCAACAAGTTCGCGACAATTTCTCGGCCAGATGAGACTCTTCACGAGAAGCTGTTCGATAATCGATAGTCGATCAATTGTGTCTCACTTTGAACAGTTCTGCGCATTTGGAAATTAGACTGTGGTTACAGCATAGTTCTAACGAACTATGGTCCTGATGTCTGAAAATTGAAATATTTTACATTCGTAAAAACAGATTGTGAATATTTATGCATGTTCGTATTCCTTACGAACATAGATAAAATAAATAGAACTTAAATAGATGTTGTTTTATGTGCTACGTGATATAATTAGCATTGTGTTTTAGGTATTTCATATATTTTTGGGGTATCTTGTATATTCTATGTATTTTTACATCTTTATGAAAAAGAACGCTGCAAATGCTCGAATATTTTTGCGAGCCTCTGTATACGTGTACAAATGAAAAACCAACTCTACAACGAAACTTCTTTTTCAACTTGACGTTGAAGTTTAAAAAACGACACTTATTTGTTAAAAAAAAACCACATTGATAACATTAGTTATCTGTTTGATTAGTATAACAATTAAATCGATGCGTTATTCGTTTCTTTTCAAAAATCGCAGAATTACCAGTAGTCATTTTCAAGAAACTTTGAATCTTCAAGTAGTTCGCATTATAGTACTCTTCTTTAGCCACCGCGTGACGTGAGAATCAGGAAAAAAAACCGACTCACCCTATCTTCTCCGGTGTGATCGTCATTTTTTTATTGCTCCGACGTCACTCGTCAGAACGACAGTTTCGTCGGAACCTGCATCGTCGATTAATTGTACGAAATATCCGAGGTGGCCGGGTCACGCAGAAATGTATTGCGAAACCGGGATCTCGGGAAATTTATAAGCGCGTGATATCTTGGCGTGCTAATTATCATTCGGTACGTCGTACGGAAAGGCTATAAATTATCCGGCGCGAAGGATTTCCATTGGAAAACGAATATCCACGGGGATAGGCGGCGAGCAGCCTCGGCTCAATTAATCACAGCGCGCGCGCGCGAGGAAAAACACAGGGAGAGAAAGTGCGACGGAGGCCGGCGAAATTACAAGTCGAGCCACGTGGGGTCGAAGAATAACAAGATCCATCAAGGCATCGGGTGCGCGTTTTCCCCGAACTATATTTCCCTCGTGCTGGCTCGATTCAACGCGTCCTGCTCGAAAGTAACGCGCCGAGGGAAGCGGGACGATCGTCCAGAGTGACATACCGGTAACGTCGTCGAGGGAAGAGAGAGCGACGAGGTCGTCGACGAAGGTTGAAGTTAGAAAAGTAAAGACAGAGAGAGAGAGAGAGAGAGAGAGAGAGAGAGAGAGAGAGTGTGTGTGTGTGTGTGTGTGTGTGTGTGAAAGAAGGAGAAAAAGAAGAGGAAATAAAGAAAGAAGGGGGACATTTGCCCCTGGAGTCTCTGACTCGACGGGACGCCAGCGTCGAGTCCGCGGGGGGGGGGGGGAGAGGGAGAAACTAGCAGAAACTGAGAGGGAATCGCGCCCCTCTTGCTGGTCGACGTCGGCGTCGTCGTACTCGCCGCCTTTACTCCGGCTCGTTTGAACTGGATCGGTGCAATACGACGAAACCCGACAGCATGGAGCCGGCCAGTTCCGACTGACTTCCCGGTCGTTGCTCCACTTTGCTCGTGCACGCATTCACCTCCTCACAGCCACTCCATATCCGCACACACAGCCGCCTGATTATCGTCCAATACTATGGACTGTAGTCGACAGCGCGCGTACAAGCACCCTCCCTTGTCTTTCTTTTCCTTTCCCCTCTCTGTCTCTGCTACGTCTACTGCGTACGTGTCCGTGTGACGTGATTACGTAGCCCTGTATTCGCGTGCAACGGCGCGTTGAAATTTGCTCGAATTCGCTTTGCTTTGCTTCGTTCTAGCGCGAACCTCCCAAGCTAACTTAACCAACACTCGCGCGATCGTCTCGAAGCTTCGGGAGAAAATGACCAGTGCATGAGTTATGCTTGTCGGTTGCCAGCGGTTGGCCAGCTTCCGAAAGCCGCGACACGTTGCTCTTCAACGCGTTGACCTTAATGTACCGGACAACCGCGAAGAGAATATCGGTCGTTGATTACGAGTCGGGCATATTTCGGTGAGCCTCGTCTTCCAGAAGCGTGAACGAAGGTGCGTTATTCTCGTTTCTCCGCGAGAGCGACTTTTTTTCGGGAAAGATTTCTCGACCGCCGTCTCTGAAATTGAACGCAAACGTATTGTATGAACCAGTTGTAGCCAGAGTGAAACGTCTCTCTACAAATTTTTCCCAATAGTGTGAATTTGTGTATTTGTCCGATAGTGGAGACATTTTGAGAACACTGAAACACACTTGCTTTTCCCTCCTGTGTTTCTCTCTCTCTCTCTCTCTCTCTCTCTCTTTGTCTTCGTCATCCTCCAAAATCTTCCTCCAGAAGCTTGACACGCAAGAAATTTACTATCATCTTCGACCGACTGCTGGTCCAACTGGGACGTTCGGGACATTACTCCAGTTTTGGCTGATGTTTCGGTGTCGACGACGCCATCGTTCGTCCCCGCGTCGTTGATCCCAACATTAATGGAACGAACACGGTATTTCTTCGCCACGAGGGGAGATGCTTTCTACGTCGGCAAGGACGTTCGCCATGAATTACGAGGCTTTTTCGACTCGGACCTTGCTATCCCCGTTGCGTTTATTGGTAATCGTTGCGTTTACGAGCACAGACTTGGCAATTTACGACGCTATCGTTATCACGAAGCTCAAGCTACTGACGATATTGAGAATCAGGTCTGCGTGTTGTTTCTCACGTATTCGAGAAATATTCTAATAAGATGTAGAGCCGTTGCTCTGGTTTCGCTGACCTGTTTCGTCGATGGTGGAACAACCCGCTTCAGTTCGATGCTAATATCGTCTGACGTTACTTTAATAATGATTCGGACGAGAGGCATGTGTTTCGTTGGAGATTGATAAATGCGTTCCTTCCGATTGATGGACGAGTTGCTTTCTCTTTCTCGACATAGGATATACCGATCTATCATTCGTTTGCTGGTAATTTCTTTATCAAATAATTTCAAGTTAGAGCTGAAAAGAGTGTTTGAAAAAAAAAAGGAAAGAAAAAAACAGGAACGTTCATTTTCATACGCTGTCACGAGTTCAATATTTCTTCTATCGAATATCATCTTCACGATTGGAGATCGTTCTTCGCTGCTCCTTCATTCGGAATCCTTCGATTTATAAACTTTGACCCGACGGATCGATCGAACCAGCCTGAACTTCATCCCTGTTTGACACTGACAAATAATAAAAATGATATGTTTCCCCGTTTCTGGCAGAAATGTAGATCCTGTCACGGGATTCGACACATGGTAAATATTGTTCCTTGCCATCAACGCTCGTAGAAAAGATTTCTCCTCGAGTAATTCGATGTTCCCCCTCTCCATTCTGCGGAACACTACGGTGCAAGACTGACAGTCTTCGAAGAAATGAAAGATTGATAGAACGAGTAAAGGAGAATTTTCTTTTCTTTCCGTAACTCTTGACCATGAGGCTCCTGATGGGTTTTCGTATTGTGTTGATTCATGCTGTTTAGATACATCGACTTGCATGTTGTTACAATGAAATTGTTCTTTGCTTCTTATCGCTAATGTAATTAAATTCTGGTATACCGACGTACACGTGAGATATCATAATATTATTTTTTATGTCGCAAGTGGATTGTGCAGTAACGAATATTTGAGAAAATCTTGATTAACATTAAAAGTTAACGCAATAAACACAACTAGACTCCGAATGCTGATGCATTTCTGAAAAATTGAAGAGTTCGAAAAGCTTGTAGATTGCATGTAACATAAAATAAATGTTTAAATAAATATTCTAGAGAATAATACAATATCATAGTCTAGACATAATAAAGTGACTAATATAAGAATCAGTTGAACAGAAGGGACAAACCAGAAGGGGATGATTTGGTAAAACCTCAAAAGTGCATCGACACAGATAAGGAGAGGATTTATACGGCAGACACTTGGATATAGACTAATCCCGATCTTCGAGAGTTTCAAAGAGGTCACTAGTTCTCATATTAGACGCGAAGATCCTCTTAATATCATTGTCGCTCTATACGTACACTTAAACCATTGGCCTCGTAATTCGCTCCAACGCTCGCTTGAATCGCTTTCTCGCGAGTTTCCGTTTCTAGTTTTGGCAGATCCTCCACTTGTATCTCCTTCCTTCAACGATCTCTTCAACGTCTCGAACTTTTATGTGCACATCGAGTAAAATAAAAAAAAGAAAAAACTGTTTCACGTCTGGTGAATTGGTGAATTATCTCAAGTGTGCCATCTTTGGAAAGATCGACTGTTCCAGAGAAAGTTTTATCCACTTTGTAGAATTTTTCGTTTCGAAACTGTCGTTTTATTTGCGTTGTATAATCTTCTTTGGTTTCTTTCGACTTTCTTCGGTTAGTTTTTATTTAATCAAAAATTTTGAGTAAAGTAAGAGAGATTCGTTTTACGTTGAATGTTTTTTTTCTTTTTTTTTTTTTTCTAAAACGTCCAACAGTGTAAAAGAACTGTAGATATTCCTGGGTCGTAGTGTCAGCTTCAAACTCAATTTTATCCCTCGAGCTGATGTTCCATCCAGATACAAGAATCGAAATCGACAATGTCGACCACTCGAATTTCTAGGTCCGCCAATAACGTTGATTAAATCACAGGAAGAGGAACCAGGCTAGAATCCGAGCCACTTCTCTTCTCTCTATATCCCTCTGTGATACCTTCGAGTTTGTTCATACAATTCCCAAACTCTCCATCTACTGATGTTTCGTACGTACATCAGGAAAATTGTTTCGCAGCGTAGGGACGTGTGCTTCGAGACAGAAACGATCGCCTTCATCCCCAAACAAAATGATAGATTACATGTCGTTGTAATAGCTTGAAAATCGCGAGCAATATCCGATTACTGCACTTCACATTCGTAAAGAAATATAAATATAATTTATAATATATTTGTAATATCTAGTTTGAAAACTTTCTTCCACGTACGTAGAAAAACGAGTATATCAACGAATCAGATCGGACACCGTTACGCGTGCAAGTATTAAACTATCCGATGTCCCGATGCGCTTGAACAACATGGCGCATCTGTGTTCTGAGGTAGATATGGGAAAAACGTACGTGACACTTGTTACCGCGTATTTGTTTTAAGCCACGTAGCGAGCACCTCGCAACGACGCATAAATATTCAGATATCGTTAAAGGTTTAGTCGAGCGCCTTTTTTACATCGACTGCCTCGACACTTTGGGAAAATTCGTATTTCACCGACAATGAGTAGAAAAAAAAGTAGGGCGCCGATCGCTCGGTTAAGGGTGTCGATCTGTGAAACTTGGAAAGAGCATCGCAATATACATGTGTATGTAGATGCGTGTCGCTTCGACGAATAGTTACAATTCGAACAGTGTCGAATTGTCTGCTCACGATGGTGATTGCACGTAGTCGAGCGAAATTTCTGATATTTTCTTCGTCATTAAATGTCACGTGTATTGGTGAAATACATTCTTGTCAAGTCAAGCTCGGGCACATTCCACTCGGAATAAAATAAAAGATGACAATTTGAAATAATGAATTATTCCCATTAGTTTTTTTTTAATTGTTATTTTAACACTAGGTTTACCTATATGAGTTGACATATACCTATTTCTACCAAACATTTCTCCGAAACCAGAAGACAGGAAAGATTAGATTTGCGATTATATGTCTTATAAATGTAAGTAAAAGTTAATTGAAATATTCTCATAAAATACGGCAAGAATTTTCTTGAAGAAAATTAACGAAAAAGTTTTCTCAGAGTGGTCAAAATGACCCCTTGGTAAACCTAGCGTTAAAAGTGTAAATAGTTTTTTCAGCTGGTTTAGTCAAATAGAATAACAAATAATTAGACACACGATTGCTTGAAATTTGTATCCGTGACGTATATGAAAATTAAAACTTTTCAATAAGTTGTATTTTTACATTTCTTTTTTTTTCGGGAAGGATTCATTGAAGAATATTTCATTTCGTTTGCAGGTTTCATTGCAAAAGAGCTTAACAGATTGAATGAAATTATTTTCACGCTTGACTTTTACGCAAGCAGTTAAAACGCGGCGATTTTGAAACAACGTAAAAATAAAGAAACCACAAAGCCTACTAATTGGAGAAGTTAAATTAATTTTTGTACATTGCCTATCTCTTGAATTTTTCGATGATCTACTTTTTTGATGATTTTCTTTTCTCCCGAAGGTACGCGAAATAACTCAAAGTATAAATAATTAGATTGCAAATTTTTACACATTTTTTTTCTTCTTTTAGAAGAATTTAAAAGTGGAATCTAGATAAAAGTTCATTTCGTTTTCTTCAATTAAACATTCGTACTTTGAATATTTTATATATTTTCACGTATCACTTACGTGAAGTTTGTTATCTTTGAATTTCTCTCATAAACGCATAAAAATTCGCAATCCGATGGCGACTTATTGATAAAAGAAAAAAAGAAAATAGTTTCTTCTCTGCTACAGACACATCACAAAGATAAATTATTTCGCAATTTATTTCAATCTCTTTTCCCTCGATTTTTTCGATGTGTTCGATATCCCTCGGCCACGATTAACAACGAAGCGACTTTAATTCCCTGCGCGCAAGCCGAGTTAAAGTTCCTCCAAGAACATGAATCTTAACGTCTGCTTTCCATAATTCATTCCTCCGCGAGTGCTCGCTTCTGAACGCACTGCACCATGCTGCTTTCAATTCGCATACGCAACAGCGATCGATTTCAATTTCTCACGTTCGTTTGGTACGTCTTGGTACATCTCGATTCAGAAAGGGACGTTCTCCCTAATACGGGAAGAATCCGGGTCAACGAAGGAAGGCAAACGGAAATGCAAACGGAATCGTGAGCTGGGACAGTGAACGACTTCTCGCGACGAAATCCGCTCTTCAGAGTAAACAATGAGAAGCCTCGCCGCGTTGAATATCAAATTCGACCGTAAAATCTGTACCCTCGATTGAATGACACAGCGTTTGTCATCGTTTTGACGAAATTCGCACGACCCTTATTTCCAATAATTATATCAATCGAGAATTTAACACATTGTTCATGGGTAACGGGAATCACAGTCTTACTACGGCCAATTGTTGAGTGCGGCAGACTGTGATTATTCTGTAGATGATAATGCCTCAACATGTGATTTTTCTGACGCGGAAGATTCAGATAGTGACTTTCCTCTTGTAAGAAGACGTATCAGAGTAAATGATCTAGTTTATCTAGTTTTCTGCGCGGATATCCCCGTGTTTGTGCAGCCCAAATCCCACCCGTATAAGATGTGTTAATATATATAATATAATTAGTAATATAATAATATAATAATAGTAATATAATATAATAATATAATAATAGTAATATAATATAATAATATAATAATAGTAATATAATATAATTGGTAAGTCAGTATAATTATTGCTTTAATTTAATAATTATAGTATGTCTACAGATAAAAAATTTCGAAGAAATTCAAATGTGAGGTTGAACTGTCTCAATCAATGTTGAAGTATCTTGCGATCTGTTCTAAATCATTTATATCGACCTTCACTCGAAGCCCCGTGGCTTTATTTTGAAACCACATTTCCATAGTCTTTCTTCACGTGAATTGTTAGTCTTTTTTTGAAAAGAAGCAGCAGCGCGTAGAATTAACCCACGGAGAGCTTCAACGTTAATATTCAGCATTCGTTACGGCGATATGCACTTCTGTTAGTCTCTACGACCATTCTGTTTCTCAAAGTATTACGTGTGAAAGAGGTATTGTATTATTTGAAAGATAATTTCCCAGATTTGCGCTATTTACTTATATTTCTGCAAGTAATATCACGGTATTTTAGAACAAACGTAATTACGTATTTATTAAATATTAAAAATTTATGGAAAAAACTGAACTTTTGTTTGCCAATTTTTACACAAGATCGTCAGATTATATTGATTAATAAAACCAAGTATTTAAAAACTAAGTATATTTAATAGTAATGCCTATTGAATCACAATATCTCTTTGGAACCAAGAAGAAGAAGAAATAAAAGAAGAACATTAGGTTCTCACAGAATATTTCTGCATCTGTCATTTAAATCGTTTCACAATGTTAGACTGTTTCTATAGAAAATAATGGAGCAATAATTACGACGTAGAAATTGCACGTACTTCCTCCAACTATAGCAAACTATGTGCGTACTTTAGCAGGTACAATGTATTGAAATCTACGAGATGAAGTGGGATGAAAATTGACGATTACAATTATTTAGATGTCTCTTTGTTTCTGCTTATTATAACATTAAAATGATCGAATTCTGAATTTTACATAATGATCGTTCTTATCTAGCAATTTCTGTTACGCGAAGACATCATAATTTTGGGAAAATTTTCGCATGATATCCCTGTTCAGAGATGAAGAGAGCATATATATGTCACTCAATTTCAAGTAAAATGGTTTTCATGGTAATATTTGTAAATGTAGGACAGTATTCATTTTCGTCAGACACGAGAAAAACCTGAGTCGTTCGAAAAATTTTGTAAATTTCCTTTTTGTACTAACTAACTAATTACTGGCAGATATAAATAGAATCGATAGAAATTTTCCATCACAAGTGTTTCACTTTTGTTCGACGGCCAACGAAATGAGATTTCAACACTAGGAAATGACTCTTTTATTTTATCTCGTAACATTTCAATTTAAAGGAAGGAAAAAAGAAAAACTAAGATCTGAAGCTGAAAGTCACGTTTATGTACCCTCAAAAATACTGGAACTTTTCGTTTAGCAGTAACCTATTACCAACCGGAAAAAAATTACCTGTTCATCTCCGCTGGTTTAACAATTTCGTCGATTCAAGAACCTCGTTGGTGAAATCGATTTTTCAAAGCCGACAACGCCGCTTTCCGGCTTTTTCGAATATCGTTGCCAAGTATTCTGACACTGCCTTTCAAAAATGAGGCTGCGAAGATAAACGAACAACGGATAGAGACAACGGCGTTATAAGCTGAAATTTTGTCGCCAGACAGTGCCAGCTGAGGAAATAAAGCACGATCGAGGGATCGAGAATGGGGGGTTGCAAATACAAATGAGGCGGTGAGAGAATCGTGGCGAGAATATCTGTTTAGAATTCGATGAAGATCGACCGGTGCATCTGTTTGAATAAACGGAGCGCACGAAGGAAGACAGACCGCGCAATTTTCCGTGACACGCGAAATCCATTCTGAAAGAAGAATCGTCGAGCGTTGCATTCCTCGCGCATTCAGCGTCCGTAAATTCCTTCCTTTCTTTCTCCATTGGCAAGCGGAATTTATTTGGCGACGTTTGCTGTTTTCCCTTTGAAAAGTCTCGGCCGAGTAAGCAGAAAAATTTCGTCACGATAAACATCTCTCATCGATATTCCGGACGGAACGATCGCTGGTTCACGAAAGGGTGGAACGACGTGCTTCAATTTCATCCCCCGTAAGGTGTTTCAACATTTATCCAAGACAGAGTTTAACTTTACAAAATTTGGTAAAATAAGTACTTTGGAAGGTTGATAACGAAGTTCTGTAATCAATGTTTTATAGCAATTTCTATGAACAATGTAAAAGATATATATATATATATATATATATATATTATATATAAGAAGGTATATAAAAGATATATATATAAGAAGATATATAAAAGATATATATATAAGAGGATGCATTATCCAGTTTGTTTTTTTAGTTCTAACAGAAGAAAATTTCATGAAAAACGTTTTATTTACGAAAGTAATAATATCTTCTGCGAAGAGTTGAATTACGGATTTACGTGAAAATTGTATAAGAATTTTCTTGCGCACAATGCTCGATGCATTAAATCTGTCTTCAGTAGCATTAAATACTTTAGGTGTTGAAATATTATACTTCAAGTATTTACGAAGGAACAAACGACTTCGTGAAATAATTTGCAACGGACAAGTTTATTTTTGCAACTCACTCAGAAATTTCAATCGCCATTAACAGAGACTAGAAAACGAAATTAATCATAGGGACGAAAATTGCATCTATTACCCTATTTTCTCTAAAAATTGTTCGAGCTGGAAGTTGAAAAAGCAATTTGCACAGTGCGAACATTCGGGGTTCAAACGGGGTGTAATTGAAAAATTTTCATAAAAAAATTGCTCTCTTAGTTACGTAGAAAGGAGTCGTTTAACGCACTCGTTCCATGGAATTTCGAAACTGACTCTGGTTTGTTTCCAATTTTTTTTTCTTTTTTTTTCGAATTGGATAGTCGAATATTTTACTCAACGCCAGCAACGAAGTGGATTAAGGATTTCAAAGCCCATTCGCGGGATCGCGAGATAGCAGATGGAAGCGTTAACTAATCGAGATGAGATTGCGTGCGACCAACATTACAGTTTGTCATCTTCTGCGGGATGTTTGATCGATTTTGCATTAAACGACGATGTGTGTAATTTCGTTTATGCACCTGAATTGCGGCTTGTTTGCCGAATTATGTTTGATTAGACCACTGCATAGTGCGATCGAATGCGTCGCATTTTTAGACAAAATTTCGGACATAAACGACGATAAATATTGAAGCATAACATTAGTAAACTAAACTTGAAATTATTCTCTCTGATTCATTTATTTGTGTTGATTTGAATTTTTATTAGATTTTATTTGAAATAGTTCTCTGATGACTAAATTATTAAAATATAACGAATGATGACGAATCATAAAAGAAAAAGTGAAAAAGTTCGGGATATTTTGCATAAAATTTTGTTAAAGTATTATGGGATATTTTGGACATGACCGCAATTAAAGCTTGGACAGATGTAGAAAATAATTTTATTCATAGCAACTTGCATGAAATGAAATATTAATGAATATTTTTCGTTACAAAGAGTAAAAAGAATATGAAATATGTTTGAGTAACAGTAAAAAATTATACAGATGGTATGAAACATCAGTAACAAATTATATAAATATGCAATGAACAACTGGCCATTTCAAAAATTCATTTTTCATTGATCTATGCATTTTTTACCTATCAGAAATCATCCAGTAATAATTTAATGATCTTCAATATTGTCGTATGAATGTCTGGATTCTTCATTTTTATCCGTCCATCACGCATTGTCAGTTACGTCGCCAATTAAAAATTTCACCGTTAGAAGGGGATAATAACACGCGTGAAACTGGAAGAAAGAGATTCGCGAAAATATTTCAAGCTGCTTATATGACAACGCGTTAAAGTGATAATTGAGTCGCGTAATTATTTACGGGCATTAGTATGATATTCATCGAGTGAAAATAAAGCGCGCACAATTAACGCCATATTAAATTTGCGTCATGCTAATTTGCAAATTACTGGAGTGATAAATTGCCGGGATAAGTAATTCAAACCTCAGGCACGTGAAATGCAGTTTCACGGAGTTTCATTTTAGTGGTTTGCTACCAACCTGGTGCATCAAATTTTCATATTAAGAGCCGCCGCTTAATCTGACTTTGCCATTTGATAGAACGATAGAGAGAACGGCGTCGCATTTTGTTCGAACAGAGTCGCGGATCTTTCTCATTTTCGGGCAAAGCCACGGGTTTACGTTCTATTACATTCGCCGACAATCTAATTTTTACTCATTTAGAGATCAGACAGAATCTTTGAAAGCTATGTGAAGTTTGACAATTTACGATACGCCATTAATTTCGTCGATAGTTTCGCGTGTTTCGGGTCGGAAGTAATTGAAATTTCAATGTTCGTTCAATGATAAGGATGATCGAGGCGAGTTGATACAAGGGCATGGTTGGATACAATGGAATTATCTAGATACAGTTTCAAAAGTTTGTACCATGCTGGAATTGCTTTGCATAGAAAGAAACGATCACTTCCTTAGGTAAATATAAATATTTTATAATGTCTTTATCTTGCAAAAACCAAGGCAGAAATCGTGGTTAAAAAATAGATTGTTGTACCACGAAAATTGAATTCGATTTTAAAATTTCAGTTCTTTAAGTACAAGTTGCAGTAGAAACATTTACCAAGTTCAACGATAATTAAATAAGATAATAATCGTTGAAATAAAATAATAACGATTTAAGATTTAAACGAAGTTTAAGTACGATGTAAATTGTGATAACCAAATGCCTACCCAAGAAGTATCAAAAGAAAATCATATGTGTTAATTATATTTAAATTTATGGAACTTGTAATTAGAATATTCATATTTCTTAGAAAAATTGACGGGAAGGTATATTTCACTTGAAAAAAAAGAAAAAATGAATGAGAGTATAGTTAATGTATGAATGATGTATGATCAAAATAAAAGGTATGAAATTTATTACTGAACTGTTTATTATGATGGAGTGCATGTTGAGCACTGTCGTTCAATCATTTCTGATTTTATGAGAGGAAAGTATACAATCACGTTGACTGTTTTAATTCTGAAGACGCTACATGGAGACTTCATTCCTTAAGATTAATTCGACAAGATAATCACGTTTTGCTTCGTTTATATGCTTCAAACTCGCCCCACGGCGACGTACATACGTTCTTCATGAAATGAACATTTTCTAAATTATTTTACATTATTTATTTTTCCTTGATAAAGGGGAAGAATCAAAGTATGTTTCAACATATTTGTTATAGGGTAATTAACTATTCAAATTAGCTATTCAACGTTGTTGATCAATTTAATTTAGGTATAATTAATTAATTTAATACAGTGTTGCAAAGATTAAAAATCGAGAGACGCGTCAACTTGCTCTAATTTCCACTGCAAATGCACTCCGTTGTTTAAAACTTGAAACAGGATCCAAATACAGTGGGATCACATCCATTCAAATTCTCGCGGCATAATAGCGCAGAATTGTGCATTGCACTGCGCCCGATGAATATATGCGTTGAAAGCACGAACCGGAACAACGTTATTCACCCGGATGGCATATTATAGCCAGGTGCGATCGATCCTTATAAATTCAATACGTTCTATTAACCTTTTCCACGCTTGTTCGCGAACAAAAATGACAGACTAAGCCGACTATTGGATAGGATTTTTTTGGGGAGTTGGGTGAAATCGAATTTTCTCTACTTATCGGTGTCTATGTACTCGGTTTCGATGACTCTTTAATCCCAAATAATACACGGCTGGTTTAGGTCGCGATACAGCCATTCACCAAGCGAAATAATAAACTTCGAATATAATAACCGTGAAAAAAAAAAAGAGAAAAGGATGAATATTTCTGAAACGTCGTGATACCATTTAATCCTCCACGCGTGGCGTAGAAGACATGAAATGCCTAGTTTTTGTCAACAATTCTCTACACTCATCACAGAGAGAGAAAATTTGAAATATTTTATGGCCAATTATTTACTTTATATCGTTTCAATTTATAATGGCGATTATATTTTGTTTACTGGAGAATATAAATGAATCGAAAGGGAAATAAATTTGCTATATGACGTGTTAAACGTGTTTTTGTTATCATTATTACTGTAATAATTATAATTATTATTCGCTGCATATGCACATAGAGTAACTGCGTGTCAATAGATTCTCGTAAAATTGCATTCTCGACTTATTATACAAATCTAGGAAACGCTGTCAATGTTAAATATCAATACTTAAAGCATCAGTATTTTAGAATATTTATTACTGACATTCAAAATGTCATTTTGAAATATACCGATGTTACGAGGTAATTTACAACACATATATTTTAGAAACGATCTAATTTTACCTAATGAATTAATCAAAAGCCATAGTCTGTAAAATGTCCGAAATACTTCTTTTTTCTTATTTGAAATACTTAGAATTGAACAAACGAACGTAGAATTTTGTGAGTCATTTATTTAACACGTTAATACATTGACGTGCCATGTTTCAAAAGTTAATTAATTACACTGAAAAGAAAAAAAGTAGTAGATAACCTAATGTCGAACAATTGAATTATTCGTATGCCATACATTTGAATCGCAGATTGAAATAATTCTAAAACTCTGGATTCTAGAATTCTGAATTCTGGATTCTGCAATCCAGCGACTGAAGAATCTAGAAACCAGCGAGAATCTAGAATCTAAAAAAAGAGAGAGAAGTACATGGAAGTTGCATCCTCCCGACAGCGGTCTTACTATCGTTGGATGGAAACTTTCTATTGGCTGAATAATTCGCGGCGTTAAAAGAGGCGAGCTCGCCGTAAATTCAAAAATCGGTGCATCCATTTGCTCCTCCGAGCTTCCAATCTGCAATCGATGTAAGAGCTTCTCGTGGGATATAAACTCTCTTGCTTTCCCGTACTTCCAGAACTTCACAGCATCGCGCATGTTTACGTGCACGTTATTCTCCCGATTGAAAGATAGGATAGATAACGTTTCTGGGTTAATTGCCATTCGCTGATCAGGTTGACGTTTCGTTTTTCACGCGCGTTATCTTCTCGCGAGAACTTCGAAACCACGAGCTAATTCTAAATTGCGGCAAATAGTTCGATGTTCTGGAATGTGATTCTTCAACTTATATTGTGCTCCATACTGAGCGGATAATATTCAAGTATTGTTGCTTTTATAAGTATAAGATAACTTGTCGCGTTTGAATATATAAATGTTGATTTCTCTAAAAATTTCCACTCAAAAGTTTTAAAATAAAGTGATACTTTATATAAAAAAAAGTATTTATTATCTTTATTATTTATGATGTAGAATATTGAAAAGAAAGTGATAATTAAAATTAAAAATATATCGTGTCACGACAAAGGTAGTATTTGAAGAGAGATAACGAAATGTGCGTCGAGATAAATGATATCTCATTTTTCAACAATCTGGAAAATACAAGAAATTGCATGGTTTGTTTTCAATTGCCAATTTACCAATTTTATCTGGTACCAAACCGGGTGTATGATTAAATTATTTGTGCATTGCCAAACAGAAACCCTGTCTCAAAATGTATCGTGAAACATTGTAAAATGTGAATGTGCCATAAATGAATTCACTAATCAACGATGCAATCGAATATTTCTATAGAAAACGAATTATTTACGTTAGTTAAATACTTTTTCGAGGAAATTTAAAAATACAAAGCTTGCCAAAGGCTTTTTGAATTATTTATACGTAGGTAGAGTAAATATATTACAAAGTAAATATAAAATTTTGATCAAACAAAGCTTTAATGGTATGTCGGTAGCTTAGTTAACATACAGACTAGAAAATTCCCCCGAAATCGACAACAGAATTCGGCTTGTTATAATTAACTCTTTCAGGCAAAGTTTTAGTACTAACATTCCTTAAAATAACATCGGGTAGAAGTGTTGATTCAAAACTCTGGTGGTAGATGCTTTAACGTCTACCAAATAATTCTCGCGAGAAATGCGCGGGATAAGATAACTTGTCGCGTTTGAATATATGAATGTTGATTTCTCTAAAATTGGCGCTTTATACTTCTAAAAATTTTCCAAAATTGGCGCTTTATACTTCCACTCAAAAGTCTTAAAATGAAGTAATACTTTGTATAAAAAAAAATATGTGTAAAAAGCGATGATATATTATTAATTGAGAAAAATATCTATAGATTCTTTTTAATGAATCATATTTAAAAATGATTCTCCCTAAAATTCTTTCGTTTCAATAATTAACGTGAGAAAGACTAAAACTAAAACACTTCGGACACGATTCACTCAATTTCTTCTCGATACAGAGAGACACTTTATCCTAGATTCGGATAAATAATAAAATACTGCAAATGAAAAGATATTTGATCGATAGTGCGTATCTGAAAACAAAAGGAATTCTTCGAGATTACTAATCGGTAAGGTGAAAACGATGAAACAGGTGAACAGGTATTATAAACGTTCGCGTGGAAACGTCTGTAGAACAAATTTGCGTCTCGAACGTCTTCCTCTCGTTTTGTCGATTCGGTATCGAGATATCAAACGGGAAAAAACGAAAAAAAAAAAATTGGGGAACCGTGTAACGCGATCATTTTTCATTGACAGCAGCTGGCACGCGGCAAATCGTTCGCTGTCGCGTTGATTCGGAAGCGATCTCTCATTGAAAGAATTTCCGGCTTGAATTTCGTCGTAGCATCTCGCGTGTTATGAAACGTTGCGTGAAAACAACCGGATATTATACGCTGTGTCCTTTCTCGTGGAAATGAAATCTGTTGTTCTATTGTACCGAATAATTTTTCGCTCCTCTTTTTTTCTCCATTTTTCTTTTTTTTCTTTTTTTTCGTATCATGCACGAATGATTACTATCTTCTGCGGTCATCAGGTGTAAACTCACTCATACAGTTACAAATTCTAAATCGTCGTGAAATTGTTTCTCCGTTATAGAGTATTATTCGTGTATTTGAATCTTGGAATGATTAAGAAGGAATAGACGATATGAACATTATTTCTCCTATTTCGCGAAATTTCGTAAAATTACTTATTGTCTTAACATACGGTGATTTTCGTCAATAAATTCACACTTTTATATTTTGTATAATTTATATTTCGTACAATTGGAAAAATAAATTTTGAGGATGGAATTTTTGATACCGAAAGTTAATCAAGACATAGAATTTCAAGCACTGTTATCGTATCTTTTCCTAGAAATAGATAATATGTTGAAGATAGTTATGTTGGAATTAAAGACAGCGTGTCTCGTAATAAATCAGTGTTGTTATACGCTGTAGTAGAGAAAACTATCAGAATGATTTATCCTAATATCGAGTGGACTCAATCGATTACTTTATCTATGGACGAGTTAATGGAAACGCCGAGATAGTTCAACGTTCCTATTAGCAGACGTTCCCTCGAGAGACGATATCCTGTTAAGAGCACTTTCGCTTTCCCGTATTTAAGAGATATCTTACGACCGAAAATATAATAAACTGTAGATGGCCTCTGCAAATTCTGTTTTCTTCTTTTTCGCAACGGCTTAAGGTTCAGTCTCTTTAGGATTAAGGGATTTAACCGTATTTGATCATACAGGTCAAGAACTTTATTAACCCTTCGGGGACAACGTCTATGCACTTTAGTGACTTTCGTGTTCTACCAGAAATTACATATTTCAACAATAATAATTTCACAATTACGTATAAGGAAAGTCAACGTGTGACCATTTACTACTACCGTTTAAAACCAACAAAATTATTACTACACCTGGTTAATTATCATCTGTCATTAATCCTTGAAGTTCAAGAACTTTATTAACTTTTCGGAGACAACGTCTATGCACTTTAGTGACTCGTGTGCAACTTCTATCAGAAGTTATATATTTCAAGAATAATAATTTCACAATTACGTATAAAGAAAGTCAACGAGTGACCATTTACTACTACCGTTTAAAACTAACAAAATTATTACTAAATCTGGTTAATTATCATCTGTCATTAATCCTTTAGGTTCAAGTTATGCAAATAATAATAGTAATTAAGTAGGTTTAATAATCACTTTTACAGCTTTGAACAGCGACAGCAAACGGTCAAATTTCGTTCGTATGTAATTACGAGATTTAATATTGTTTGAAATAATCTTCTCGTAAATGTTGCACAATATTTCTTATAAATGTTACAGATATAATTTAGATCTGCGAGAATTATCAAAATGCTAAATTATCATTAAGCGTGGTGCCCAGACGGTGAAGAAAGTATCCTCGCTGTGTAATCTTCCGTCCTTCGTTTCGGAGAAACGTAAGCACCTAATTACTTCGGGACGTGTTTATAAACCCTCTCGAGAATGAGCATCGCGCACGCTGGCGGCACGAGGAAAGTTAGAAAATTGTGCTGCCGTTTCGCGTAAATTGGAAAAATTCGGAGACGATTGATTTATACTTTCAAGAAGTTGCGTTACACACACAAGTCTCGATTAAGAAGATCGTTGTGTACCGATGAGTCACGTTTGTTAGTTGTTCTCGACGCGGGAATATCTCAAGTATCGGCGCGAGAAAATGGACCGTGCAATATTTTCCTGATAATAATAGACGGTTCGCGGCGCGAAACGAAACGAATCTCGCGTTTTCGCCGACGCTGTAATTAAACAGAAGACATATCGTTGGAAAAAGTGGCCGCGCGACTATCGAGTAATTATTATCGCATCGCAAGAAATCGCCAGCTTGCTCTCTCGTCGAGGGAGTTCGGCCTCGTCTCTCTCTCTCTCTCTCTCTCTCTCTTGTTTTTCTTCACGTTCTTGCTCTATCAAATCGTTTGTTTGGAGCAACGCTATCTTCGAATGGAGCTTTTTGCGCGAGCTTTTTTCTGTTGCAACGGACTGCTAAGCTTGTTGCAAAGTTATTTGGAGCAAACTGACGCGAGTCGGAACTAGTTGAAGCGGTTATATCCGTACGAGTTCCAGCTGAAGTTAATTAATTCTCTATAATCTGTTATGTAACTATACGTAACTTGAAGATTATTATATATTACAATGTATTATGTGTTATTATGTATTTATGTTTATCGCTACTACGTTTCATTAATAATATCATTACTAAAGTACTTCTGAATGAAGTATTCAGATCAATTATGATTATTTTATTTTATTTTATTTTAACAAGAGTAACATGAGCAACAACTTGACGAACAATTTCTTTTCTCGTAACGAGTAAACGAAATTCCGATTACAGAGGGTTAATCGCTCGGCATGATCATCGATTAAAGTCGACAGCATACGTATATGTTTATTTCTGTATTTATTGTAATTGAATTATAGTTCCTTTTTCATCTTGTAGAGACTATTTTCTATTTTTAATAGAGTAAAATTTTACGTCGAGAAACCGAGTAATAGAGGTTCCTACTCCTAACAAGTATAATAGCAGTCGATGAATTACGAGTTCGTATATTTGAAGCTCCGCATTAATTGGTTCACGTAAACGAGGTGCGGAGACATCGTTTTCCTTTCAATTCCTTAAATCGTTTTTTCACTTTTAAAATTACTTATTTATTCATATTAGAAATATATTCAAATTGGAGAATATATTTAATTTGTACTAGAAATATATTCCTCAATTTTCTTTCAATTATATTAGAAACATGTTACGCACGTCTATAGTGTTTTAGTACGAAACGCGTCAGGCGAGAGTATCTCGCACTCGTTTCACTTGCTCTCGGTCGCGAAATAACGCCACGTTATTACTGACAAGCCACGTAGCGAAGAGGTTAAAGCGGGATAATGCGAATCGAGTCGCTGATAGAATCGGATCGACGCGAGAGCTGCTCGGAACGAAGTCGCGAGCCTTATACGTGTCTCCGTTGAATCTGCAATCTTAAACCAGCGAAATTTCCGATGCAGAGCACGCAATCCACTTGGCTGAAACTGTGGAAAGGCAGGCGAGCCCGAGACGAATGGATGGATGTCGGGAGGAAACCGGCTCGCGGGACAAATCAATCTTTTTCAAAGCGGCCCGGAAACCACCGAGGGTGCGAAGCGAGGAAAAATGACAAATGAAAAAGGCGCTAGACGAATTTCCCGTCGCAGGCTCGTCTCTCCTCGCGTTACCATGCGATTTCAATCTTCGATCAATCAACCGTCGGGAAATTATCGCCATTATTTTCACTAAGAAACTATTTTCACTGTATTTCGAGTTCTGCTGGAACTCTCGGCTCTCCTGTTATTTCGAGCGTTGCGAAAAATCCCTAAAGCAAACGTATTACTGACCGTGGTCGTCTGGTGGAAATATTTGAAGATAGAAAGCATTTGAGATCGAAATTCGTTCCATTACATGTGTCAGACAAATGGCAGATAAATCTCCGCCGGTTGGCGGAATTTCAGTCCAACTCGTGGCTGACCGCGGGCTGAAGTCGGATATCTCTTATAATTATTGTAATCCCTCCGAGGCGAGCGTGTTACAGCAACTGATTGTAACCAAGAGCGAAAGATATTATCGTCTCCAAAACTGCGAAACAGTGCCCTACTCGCAGCGGAATATTCCTGTGAGAAACGTGCAAAAAGACACAGGCAAATAAAGAAAGGTGAAAATCCAATTAAAATACCGGTGTTAATTACCGTCGGACACGAGTCACAAGTTAGACAAACTCATTTTGAAAATCTGAGATGTTACTTTTCAACGAAAGAAGTCAACATTATTTACGCGTGAATAGCGATAAATAGGATTTCTTCTTCGAAGCGTTGAATGTCGACTCAATATGGATCAATGTGAAATTGGTAATCTTATCCACGTGCGGTTGATCAGTTTCATTCCTGAGAATCGAGCTCGTGTAATCCCATTAGCGAACGAGAATTATAAAATAAACGTGAAAAGACGCAATGATATGGAAAGACGTGTGTCGTATAGATTCCATAGTTCTAAATGATATCAAATATATTTACATACACATTGAGCCTCTTAATTCATAAAAACTAATAATAAGTGATTATATGAAGGCAATTGACAAAGGCAATGGAATTTGTGTTGGATCAGCTTCTTGGACCTTGCAAACGATATCTATAACTTACTTTTAATAGAAATGAAAGGTATACCTGAATAGGAGATCCCTGGCTAAAGAAATTATCATTTTGAAAAAGCAATCTAAAGTTAGCTCATCTCCTTCGGTTAATAGATTAACAGGATCAAAGACGGCGAATCTTTCTAAATATAACGGAAAGGGTCTAACATCTTGGGGGGGGGGGGTGCACAAGAATTAATAGACTTTCTCATCGATTACACCATCTTGCATCACAAATAAATATCTGTAAAAGTTTTTCACTCTGGTTTTAAAAGAATTAAATTCTAATAGGAATAAAAAAAGTTGTTACATACAGAAGATGGAATTTTCTTCCTTGGTTAACAGATTAATACGATACATCATCAGAGACGATACAGAAAGTTCAGAAAAATTCAATTATTCTGATGAATTATAACGATCAATCGCAAATATCTCGATAAGAATTTTTATATTTCCGAATAAGAAAAGTTATCTGAAACATCTATAGTCTGTCGTAGTTAACAGTGGAAGATCTGATCGAAGAATTATTTTGAATTGAAAGAATACAAAAGGATGAACGTATGAATCTTACAGCTGCATAAAAGTCAGTCACCTTTTAATTATATCCGAATCGAAGGGAACCGTGTTTCGTGCCGCTGCAAGTTTCACTGGTTTAAAGTCACAGGCAAATCGAGCGTTCTGCCTCCTTCGAATGCCTATCTTTTCGTCGTCGTGTTGCTTCGTGCAATCGATAGTGTCCGCGCGCAGAGTGCACGAAGTCAAACATTATTATCGATAGTGGCCCCCTCGTCCCTCGTTTCGTTGCGTCTAGCGTGCAACGTTAATTGGACGGGCACGTACATCCTGTGGGTTTATGGTTGGAAAGGCGTCCGCTTGCCGCGCCATGCTTGTCGAGTCGCTCTCACGACTGTTTCTCGACGAGAGCATCGCCAACGAACCATGTTTCACGAACTTTATTGTTCGCAGGCTGATGCGACCGAATCGCAATTAATTGTTACTGTTGCGAACAATATTCCACCAATTCGAATTGTACGCCATTGTTATTATTTAACCGCATCTCGGGTCGCGAAACACAGCACAGTTTGCTGCGACTAATTGCTTCACTTTTCACGATGTTTTCAAATCAGGATGTGCTGAAGATGTGATCTTCAGGGTTGTTGTCCAACGTTAATGATTCGACTTGTTCAAATAATTTCTTCTTTCTGTCCGATTTTTTGTTTTAAAGGAGCACGTTTCTTAATAATAATAACGTTTTGTATTGTGTATATAACGTTTCTTAATAATTTCACTGATCGAAGAATTAACAATTCTCAAAACACGCATACCGATTCGCAAGTTTCTTGATTATTTAATTACAGTGAAGAGCAGAATCGAGCGATGGAAAATTGTCGATACTTTAAACTGTTACAATTTCACAAAAAAGAAAATATACGTGTAAAACCATCGATATGGTCTCGTTCATTTTAATTTTTTATCACGTTGCAGTAACATGCAAAACGTCGTGAAATTATATCGAATATCAAAACCAAATGTTCAAATATTTATTCTGTGTATATTTTAATAATACCTATTGAAATGTAATATTCATTCGGATCGTATAGATTTATGGGGGACAGCATAAAGCGTGAATATTTTGACAATCCTGAGTTCACTCTTTGTAATGATGTTTTTACATCATGTAAAACTATGGAAGATTTTCAGAAATTGTAAAAATTCAAATGTCGACTCAGATATTAAGAAGTATTTTTCACAGCTAGATTCATCGTGGTCTTAGAGAATGAAGCTTTCTCTTTACTTACTGCACGATTTTATTGAACTTTGAATATTAAAGTCAGACAGCAGAATATTAGGATTTCTTGAATTTTTTGTCATTTGACAAATTAATCATGAAATTTAGTACTGCTCGGATAACGTCTGATAGAGACTGTACAAATAGCACAATTCCTACAAGATTTATATAATAGTTTACATTATATTAATAGTTTATATATTAGTTTATATATTAATATATATAATTTATATTATATATAATTTATATATTAGTTTACGTTATATCAATAGTTTACGATAGAAATTCTTATGTCTTTCCTATGTTGAATCTTGCAAATAACCCATCTGTCGCTCATCTTTATTTAAATCTACGCCAATCCCTTTTACCGAGTTATTCAGAAAGATAAGCAACTTGTCCGACAAGTAATGCATCCCTAGCGAAAAAGTGTAGAATGCAAACTTATTCGAGACCTTTGAGGAAGCATAGAACTCTTGCTAAATATAAAGATATACCGATATTAATAGAATCCCCTGTTTCTTAATGACGATTCGGCATGCAATGTGCGAATGGAATTAGATCCTTAGACCGAGATATTCGGTTCAGAGAGTTTTAGATTTATGTTTGTAGGCTTTTGTACGAATATAAATCGATGTCAGATATATATATTACGTTGATTTTGTGTCACAATAAAGCGTGTGTCACGTACAGCTTGTAAAAATATTCGTACACGTTGACGTAGAAAACTTTTTACGTGTACATTGTGCACATTATATAAAATATTTCAAAATTTAATTATCATTACACGCGAACTTATATTTGACAAAGTTCGTACATAGTATATTCACGTGAAGTGTTGAAAATCTGTTGTGTTGACGCTGAATATTGAAATTTATCGATATAACGGATTTACGATTCCTGCGAAGTATATACTTAATTTAAACAAGTTACAGTAAAATTCCATTTACATGAACTTCGCTTGCTTGAACTGAATTTTAATCAAATTAAACGCCTGCTTATTTATTTAAACAATCCGTGATACATGTGAAGATTCCTATTACACGTATTCCACGTATATACGTACGTAACTGAATAAATTCATGTAAATAATTCTTATTGTATCTTGTCACTTCCTTTATACGTATACGTATTCCAGAAATCCTTTAAAATTTCTCTAACACAATATCACGATATAGTTCGAGGTTCGAGGTTCGAGATTTCATTAAAGTGTTAATGAAATTTCAAGATATGGAGGTGTAACGCGCGTAATGTATTCATAGAGTCCATGAATGTGCAAATACTTTCGCGAGCCGCTGTACATTTACAGAAAATGAGATATTCACGTGGCTTCTTCCGCTTGTTCAATTGACACGGCCAGTTATCGGCCAATGCTCCAGCCTTTGTCGTTTGCCGCATCACCTTGTCACAAGTGCAATTTGCCGAAACGATCATTGTGTAATATTCGGCCGAAATGACCGACGTACGCCAGAATGACATTAACCGAGACCGAGACAGAGACCGAAACCTGGTTACAATTTACCGCGATCATTACAGGACGTCGTCGCTGTACACCGATGCAACAGATGTCTCGCCGAAAGCTGTAAATACGTCATCCGCTCGTTCGCTCGGTCGCGAATTAATACGCTTATCCTGAAACATTACGCGTTTATAGTTATTTTTACGTTGAACAATTGAATATCGCAGGCAATTACGCGAATATCCCACGGTATATTGCCCTGGCGGTGTCACCGAAGCTTTGGTCTGTCACTCGAATCGTACGCAATTTCCTCTGAACGTGCAATTCACACCTCTGGTAGTAAGACAGGGGCTAGTATTTTCAGACGGAATTGTTCAATTCGAAAAATTTGCGTATTTTACGAATGATGTATGAATGAAAGATGACACAAATGGTGAATTGTATCAATACGGAATATATTTTTGATCCATTTAAAGTACACACATTTTCATTTCATTGGCACGAAAAATAAGTGACGAATAGATAATACGAATTTCGAGGAATTCATAGAATATTTTCAAATGCAAAATCACTCGGAATGAATCGTTTGCAGATATATATATATATATATATATATATATATATATATATATAATAATATTTAGAACATAGTGTTTTCTGTACAAGAGTTCTTTGCCCGAAGATCTCTCTAACGTTTTCAATTGTATTCTCAGCAACGTGAAACGAAGAAACATAAAATAAATTTTGAAATGCATGTAAAAGTTACAAGGTACTTAGCGTAAATGAAAATAGTGTGTTTAGTAAAAATCAAACGTGTGTTGATAGATGATTATTTATTACATTAATATTCATTATTCATTATTCATTATACCTTAATTAACCTCGATATTCATTCGGTAAAATTATAAGCTTAATTCTACTATTACAATATGCTAAATATGCTAATTATGCTAATTACGCTCACTATATCTCTATCATTTTTAATGTACATGTATATATGTTTCTTGCAAATCTGTTGTTATTTCTACGTACATTTGCTTCATATTACAATATAATTATGACAATGTTATCTCATTACTAAATTGCGGATGTTCATACGTGTATACTCGTGGTAAATTTAGAGATATGCGTACAGTTCTCGCAGTACATAAAATACAGTACATGAAGGATATTGATCAGGATCAGATTATGAAAAAAAATTGTAGATAATTTTGAAATGTTCCCTATAATGTTTTACTACCATGGTTCTAGGTTTTTAATTATATTCCAAAAGTATGAATTTGCATAAAAGCCCACAGTAGGTGAAATAATAAAATCATATTCATGAAAATATCAATTTGCATAAACATGGGCCGAATATACTTATTTCCTACTGTCTGTTGTTACAAATGAAATTCGAAAATGTTTTATATACGGATCATCCGTAGATTTCAAGTTTCATCAGTATGTTCTGCGAGTAAACATTACGAGTAAAAAGTGTCACGTAGCAAAAAGTGCATAAACGTTTTATTAAATAGTCGTGACAAAAATGCGAAACGTTAATCTATATATGTTAATGCGTTAGTGCATTTCGAAGTGTTGTCAAACGTTTTATCAATGCACGCAGCTCGCAAACGTAACGTACATATATCTGCATATTGATGATTTCTGACATACTGAAAATCATAAATACTTTTGCTTCGTAAACTGGAGCAAAACTGAAACGAAGCAGCGTGCGTTCGCCGCTATATCAGCAGAATCGCACACGAAAAGAGTAAATACACATACTTTATGTGAACGCTATGTATGTTGTCTTATCCCCTATTAAACTAACATAAGAGAAAGAGAGAATATTGACACGCACATATCCTTCACAATTCACAGTTTTGTTGCAGTTTTATTTCAATGAAATATTTGTAGACTTCTTGCAACGTAATATGTCAATCTTACCTTTGTACATGTGCAAAACACACTGATAAAATTTGAGGAAAGGCATTAAACCACTGAACACATTTGACGGATTGTTTCGGTTCTTTCTGCGAAAAAATTAAATTTCTACTGGGTTAGTGATGCTAGTCAGATTATTAATAAATAAAAGTAAATAATGAATAATCAATTTTACATTTCGAAGGTATCAAAGGCGAAAAGCACCCTAATATAAACATAACAATTTTCTGTGAATATGTACAATGACGGATGAGAGGAAGCGATGAGTTTAAAATTGCATATAAATACAGCTTCTGACCATTGACTTAAAAATCATTCGCAATTTTCAATATCGTTTCATCTAAAGGTGATAAATGATGATATCACGTGAATTATTACACAGCCATATGTGTAACGCTTTAACAGTTAATAAAACTTGTTAATTAAATTTCAAGCTCGAAGCTTTCAATAAACACTATAAAATAATGCGAAACGTTGAAAGTGTTCTAAGTGATCTTGGGAAACGTGTATTTTTTCCATTATTAACAAATTGTGCATTATTCCTTTGCCCCTTCACATCTTCCTTTCGTTCTCCACTGTATTTTTCTTTTTTTTCTTTTTTTCTTTTTGGTCGTATTTTTGAAGTAAACGTGCGCCTCTACAAATTGAGCTACTCGATTCGAGAGACTTCGCCTAGCCTGCGAAAATAAAAGTCAACGACGATGGAGGTCAACTGGCGACACGGTTGCACAGCCCCGGCGAATTATACACGCGAAGCATGCAGTCGGAAGCGAGGAAAGAGTGTTCGACACGTTCTCGCGCGTGCTGTTTCGCAACGCGTGGCTCATGACACGAGATCTTGAAGCTGCCTCGAGCTTCTAACATGGCCTAACGAGTCTAGAGGTTAGAGTTATTCAGTCCAGGCGTCGTTACGCGGGCTTAGAACGGGGGTAAAATCCACTTGGCAGCGAAACCGCGGACAAAGGGAAAGTCACCGGCAAGTTGAGCGACACGACACGCGCGCACAAGTAGGAATACAATACGCGTAGGCGAGTATTAAACCGACCACTAATTAATTTGTGGCGCGGAAAAGTGAACACCGAATGTTATTTCAGTTCGCTCATTGAATATATTCAAAGACACGCTGGAAATAGAAATATAAAATAGAACGAACTTTCACGATGTAACCGGGAAACTGGGAAACCGGGCTGTGTTTTGTTATTTAACACGTACATTGTGGATCGGCGTGTATTTTTGCTGATACGCATCGATACGAGCAGTACATATCGGTATACAAAAGAGTGTTTTAAAATAATTCGAGTGACCCTGCGCTGTTGGTTCCGAGCAAATTGCATTGTACGCAATTGTACGCAGCATTTGTTTATTCATTTTTATGCTTTTATGAAAGAAACGATTATTTCGTCTACTAAATGTCTACCAAATAGTTATTGTCATTTTACATTTTATATTAAGTCGGTGCATGTGAAATGTCACAATTTTACTAAGGCTTATTTCTATGACAGGCGCGTCAAAACTGTCTATTAAATTTTTTTTAATTATAATAATATTGAAGGATATAATTACAATTAATATAAATTATTAGCAGTTATCGTATAAATGTAGTTACGTATTAAATCATATTGGTTAATTGCAACTACATCGAGGGAAAAAGTGTACTACGAATCACGTTGTGAAAATATCATTTTAAAAATATCAAGCTTCATTATCGTGACGTTAATTCAGTATCAAAACATTCGTACGAATTTCTCATATGAATTCAAATTTTAAGAATGTACTTTACATAGGCTATTGGAAAGCAGAAATTAACTTCCGGGGAAAGCTAAATATTAAACATTTTTCATTTATTCCAATTAATCATTTGCAAGCAGTTTTTCTTGTTCGCAACTTATTTTTAAAGAAACTTATAAACGAAGCTATCCTATATATGCTCGAGTCTTAGAAATATTGAGAATGAACGGCCGTTCGAAAAAGTACATTAAACGATATTTTGAAGGAGCTGCGCGCAATTAAAGTTTAATTGCACGGGGACGGCGTTTCAAATGCGCCGAGCTAATAACATAAAATAACTAAATAGAGTGAAACTCGTTTTCGAATAAATGTAACGGGCTGAGATGTTTCAATGAATTTATGAAAGAACGTGGAATACGCGGCAAGATGTTATATATGAAAATCATTTGATCGGATCATCGTTGAACACGTTTCGGAACAACGTGCGACCGCGGTGCGCGCGTCGTGAATTCGTTTCCGTTATCATTGACAGGGAAGTGTTCACTGTGTGACAAAATAAATGTAATTAGAATAAGAAAACCTGATTGAATACATGTTATCTCGTATCCAGAGTTGGCGCCCGTTGTCCTCGAGGAACTTGTTTCGAGTTTCCGGTCGGACGAAATGACTGTGACGAAAACTTTCCACTGGCCTTTCGCTGGCGTTTTCAGCCAGCCGGAATTCACGAAATTCTTGTTTCGAAATTTCCACCGAACTTCTCGACACTTAATTGCTATCGCGGTTTCGCCACAATCACCAGCCACACCTTGGAAAACCGCTGAACATTTCGAGCATCGAGCTCGGCGGATACGCTCGGCTAGATCTCAGAGTTAATCGCATTTGTAACCCTTTGCAGCTTTCTTCCTCGAAGGGGCGATATCCCCTCTTTAGCGAGTTTAGAATTATCCGGTAAATTTGCATGTTAGGCCGGCTGCTCTTAAAGCGACTCGTTTCGAGTCGCGCAGAGTCAACGGACTTTTACATCGTTTCATTTCGCCCTTCGGTTTGTCATCTGAGAGGAATTGTACAATACTTGGCGTGAGAAACGACAAGCTACGTAAGATCTCTCGAACGTTTTGCCTCAGACGAACGGAATTAGCAATATCCTTCTGCGAATATTCGAGGAAATTTTGTGGAAATCTCTTTCGGATGGTAAAAATCCGCGAGACAGAGTAAATGTGAAACACTCGTTCGTGAAAATAATCGAACATTTATAGGGAACTTCTTGCGGATATATTATTACTGTTTTATGGATGTACGAATATGTTATGAAACATTTTCATGTTCTACTAGTACTACAGTGAATTAATAAAATATTTAGTACAAAACTATTGAAACAAGACATCGTATCAAATATTGAATAAGCATTGAATAGACACATTTAACGCTTACCAATACTGCATGAAGGATATTCATGCTGTATACCAATTCTGTACTAAATATATGTAATTGTAATAAATATCTTGCAACTTCCATGAACACTTTCAGACTAGTTTCAAATCTCATCAATATAACAACCGCGAAAGAGGTATCTCACCGCGTGTTGTAAAACCTCAATAAAATTTCAAAATATTGCAGCAAGTGTTTGAACATTTTCTGGAACAACTGTTCTACCTTACGGTTCTCTCATTAACGTAGAACGGATTAAGTAATGGTTTTAATAAAGGAGGGTATATCCCTACCTCTTATCGAATTCCTGCGAAAGTTCGTAGCAAACCTAACCCGTTTCTCTCGCGTTTCACTTTTTCTCTTTCTGTCGAAGTGTCGTTTCGATATATCTATTTTTTTCGGTGACACCGTGGGGATCACGGTCGAACATACGCTTGCAAAGTCAGTTCGAAATTGGGAACGTTGATAAGAAACAACAGTCGATCTCTGTCTTCGCGGTGAAAATGATTTTCGAAGAGGCCGATAAACGTGTAGCCAAAAAAATTTTGATTGATAGGGAACCTGACCTAAAATACAGCTGTTGCCTATAAATATCATTGTTTGGTCGTATATCTATCGTTGAAAACAAAACGTGAATGCTGGTGAATCTGCTGCATGAAATCGAAACGACGATCCGAACGAGATACGCAGCGGCATGCGTGCGTTCGCGGCGACTATACCGGAGTCGCGGTCTGAAAAGACCATGGTAAATGGTGCAATCTACCGCGCCATTTCCGACACCTGACGGAACAGTTGTCCAGATAAGACCGGAGGGAAATGAGGAAACACCGACGTGCGCGATGTGCCTGAAACCGGCCACGCTGTATCGAGATTCGTGCACGTTTCTTCTTGTTTCTTCGAGAAACATCCTCTCTGAGGAAGAGAAAGTATTGCACAAAGTGTCGTCTAACTAGTGCCACAACCAGCTAATCCTATATGTTCAAAATTGAGCAGTTTTTGTTTTTCATTTAAAGCTTCGTCTTTGAAAATTTGTCGAATATACTTCTTTCTCTTCGAATATATTTCTCCGATGGATTTGTGCAGAAAAGCACTTACAACATTTAAATTGTTGTAAGTGCAACGTAAGATCAAGTGTTAGATTTTGGATGTACGTCTCATTTACAAAATGTACATTATTTCGTGCAAAATGATGGTTTATAATTATTTTGATCAAAATTTGTCTTGTGCTCTATCTGGAATTAAATCGAATTAAAAAATTTAATAATAAATTTAATTTCAATTTAAATTCGTTATTTTTAAATTATCATAGATTATTAATTTATAAATATTTCGTCATAAGTGGTCCTAATTCATATTAGGAGCCATTTTTAATAAAATAAATCTTCAAATTGAAATTAATGTTTTATATATTTCTGTGTTAATTACTTTTTGTTCTATGAAATTTAATTTAATTAGATTTTACTTTCGAAAAGAGATTTAATAAAGTAATTTGATTCCTTTTCTATGTTCGAGTTCTGCAAAATTTAATTTTGGTTAATTCCAAATTGAATAAGAGCGAACAAGGGAATGAACAACAAAAGGTTATTCGACGTGCAGAAATTAATGAAAGATGCAGAATAAAATCGTTCCATTTTCAAGAACGTGTTTTTAATTAAAAATTAACTTGTAGTTAATAAATTTTCAAATTCAATTTCCTGAGAAGTGAGATATCTTACCAAGAATTTTTATTCTACGTTTTGGAGGTAGAATATCTTCTTGTCGATTGTTTAGTCTTACTATTTTGCGCAATTCAAATTCAAATATACACTCCCGCTCAAGTTTCTAAAACACTTCCTAACGTTTATCGTTAACAAATATATTTGTCCTAACATGGATCAACAATTTATGACATTTCAAATCAGGATCTTTTTCGAGAACGAAACCTTCAACGAAGAAATTTTACTCTTTCTTTTCGACTTGTTTTGTTACATAAAATCGTCTCTTTTTTTCATCAATTACACGACACTCTGTCGTAAGTAATAAACTCGCGATTGAAACATAAATCACTTAAAAAAATAAATAAATAAAAAAAAAACTCAGAAAACTTCAACGAAGGAAAAGAATCTCAAAGGAGCCATTTACACAGACCACGAACGCAATGGGTTTAATAACGATGAAATTTATCCTAGCAGCCGTCTGGTAGGCAGTAAACGGAACTCGAATGGTTATTAAAGAAGTAACTAGGAAGCATGGTGTCGCCCGCTTGCACCTTGTTCCACTGCTCTGGGAAACTGTACCTCTGAAAACACAGTTTTACAGTGGAGCACGGGGGACCAGTGGATGTTTACCGACTCCCTCGTCTTACATTAATTTCGTTTCACGGTACACAGAAGCGACAGTCTCTCTACTTTGTCGTGCCCGGTATTTCGGACAAAACGAAGAATTGACTGTCGAAGAAAACAAGAGCATGAAAAAGAGAGAGAAAGAGAGCAAAATCGAGGGAATTGATGAAATAACGAACGGCTGACGGGAGCGGAAGAAGACACGCAGCCCGATACGGAAAACGATTCGTTAGCGTGTAATTGAAATGCAGGTCGTTTTCAAGCCAGGCGGCAGGTGTTCGTCTGTGAAAATCTACGTGGGAAGATTAGAGGTTACGTTGCGGCGAGTAATGCAGCGAGAATGCATTATCCGCGTTGTCGAATGAAATAGCATTAACATCGCATCATACACGCGCAGTTGTTCCCCAAGCTGGTTAACTACTCCCGATGCGAAAGTAATCGAGCCAACGAGCCACCATTTCAACGTGTATATCTCAGCGAATAATAGCTTTACAGGTGAGTTCGCGCTCTACTAGGTGAAATTGGGTGGAATCGCGCGTCACCAGGTCGGGGAGTCTCATTAAGATTTGTCGAAGTTTCGGGGACGAGACAATGAGAGTAGTAGATTGATATTCCAACGAAGTTCGTGTAATTCACATGTCGCTCAGAGGAGTTTCGGAAAGTTTTCAGACACGGAGCAACCTGTTTTCACTGACATCAATGCGGGTACGTTGATATACCTAGCCGAGCGACGCGATGAATTAAAGAATTCTCGCGGGGAGGATTAGCAAAGAACCCGTAGCTCGAAATCGTGACGAAACTTTTGAATATTCATCGCTCCCTTTCTCGACTCGAGGCCTCCGAGACGAGACTGTTTGAAACATTTTTTTTAAAAATACCATACACGACGCTGCGTATTTCGAATGAAATTTTCGTTTTCGAAAATGCACTTGTAATCACTATCCATTTACCAGGATGAACAAAAATTCGGGAAACGTCACACGGATGATCCACGCGTTCGGTTACGCCCCCTTCTCTAAATCACTTTCAAAATTCATTTCGAACTTTCGTTTCGGGCACAGTCCGAACACGCGCGCTGTATCTTATCTTCCACTTGGATCGCGACAGTCGCCCTTAGTTTGTAATCTCCGTAAAAAAAAGAAAAAAAAAGAAAAAAAAAGAAGAAGAAGAAGAAGAAAATTCACCACGCGATAGAACTTACCTGAACGCAAGCTTCTGGAGAAGGAAGGGGAGCGCGACGGTTCGGTTAACAGGTGAAAACCGAGTGGGCTCGGAGCGCGGGAAAGCGGTCCCTCGTTGATCCGTCGGTAACTCGCGCGATTCGGCCGGCTGAACGAGTTGCCCGCGACGAATTCAGAGAGAATCGTCCGTACGAAGTCGATGATGCGTTCGATAAATTCGCTCGGAGGAATCAGGTGAACGTGGTTCGTGCCCTGAACGACTCGAGTTGCCAGACGAACACAGCGTTGCGGACGAGCTAGCTCTGTCCGGTACTTCGGTACCGTGCCGGGTACTATCCTCGATGCTTTCAGTTGGCGTCTGCGCTCTCGTAACCTCCCGACCTTCTCGTCCACACCACCTGCACACCCCCACCGAATATCCAGCGTATTTTAGACTGCAGCCGTGCTAGCTGCTCGTCTCGCTTCCTATCCGCCCGTTTCTACTCGTTCACGTCTCTCTCCGTCTCTCTCTCTCTCTCTCATACGCACACACTCACATGCGTTATATCTTCTCCCCCCTCCCTCCGTTAACCTGACTCTCTAGCAGCGCGAGAGCACCTGATGCTACACCTGAGGTAGCAGGGTCAACGCTTTTGCTCGCACCTTCGAGAGGACAGCAGCTAGAATAATCCACGAGCCCGAACCTATGGCAAACAAAGAGTATGAGCGTTTCGTCGTCGCAGGTGGTAATTACCTGAGCGAGTTTCCGGCGAGTGTTTCCGTTGGGGTAACATTATAACTGTTAACCAACCGATTTTCCACTTGCGGCTATTTGGAAAAGATTGCACCGCAGGGACGTGTTCAATGCCTGTGTGCTCGTCGTTCGCCATTCCGCGTTCAAGGTGAAATATACCGGTGATATTTTGGTGAAATATGGTGCGCGCCAAGTCGTTGAATAATTCGCACGTTTATTGGCTTGTGCTCTTGACATTTCTGTTGGCAAATGTTTACTCTGGTTTTGACGTATGATAATTACGGTTTTCTTGGTGGTTTAATTAACTTCTCTATTTATTTACCATTCGTTAATTGCGTAAATTCGTGTCACGGGCATGTGTAATTTTTCCTGAGCACACGTAGGACAATGTTTTCGCTCGCGGTTGATTAATGGGACAATACAGCATCGGCGTTGACGTCGGCTGCTTTGAAAGGTAAAGGCGTTCCCGATTTCTTTTTCGCCATTTCTCTCTTTCGTGAGTGATGAATGCCCGTGCTTCTTGTAGAATCTCGCTGCCAGGGTTACGTGACTCAACAGAAAATGCACGTTCGAATGTTTGGTTTACAGTTTCGAGAGGAATCCGGAATATCAACGATGTAGAACGATGTTCCTTTAAAAGGGACTGGATAAACATCACCCATCATTTTCATGCAAATAAACGTGTCGTTCATCGAAATGACGTGGCAAGGGAACGTGTATCGACGTTCCTGACTCTCTCGAGATATTCCAAATCTCAAAAAAAACTCTCATTTAGCTCACTTGACGACGTTGTAAACCTGCCTCTCGTCCAAATAATAAAGTCAAGGATTATCCACAAACCGAATGAATTTTTCGTTCGATCACCGAAACCGAATTAAGCTCGCCCCCGATTGCACTCGCTGTTCGAATGAAATTCAGCTCGTGTGTCGTAAGACGAGCTCGTTTGCACGCAGCCACTACTCTATTCACGCAGACAAACTAATCAAACTTTGACCTCTTCGATGGTGAGCCTCTTCGCGAGACCCGCGAAGCAGAACAATTTTCGCGGGCAACTTCACGCTCGATTTTTAACTCATTCGACACGCTCGTAGATAGACTCTCATTCTGCGGCAAATCAAGTGTCGATATTTGACGTTCCGTCGCGAACGAATGTACATGGAATTGGAAATAAATTAGAATATTCATTTGTTAACGCACTCTATTACGAAGAGCAGTTTCGTAAATACTAGGATAACTGTCCATGTAGCGTGTCTGCATATCTGGTATTAAAATAAATTACAGAGTACAGCTTGTAAAAAGCATCTTTATTAAGAAATTATCAAATTATGGACATTTCTCGCTTCTTACTTCTACGTAATCAATGAAATTTAGTTTTCAGTCTATTATCTACAATTATTACTATTATATTATACGTTATTATTAATATAGTATTGACGTGCAGAGATAACTGGTTCAAATCGTGTAAAGTACAGTACAATTATAAAATCTTTATTCGTGTTCGTCCACGAATTATATAAGAAACCTGTTTTAATTAATTTTGACAAACGTCAACTCATTTCAACCTTGACGACGTTCGTAATTTATCTTTAACCATTTAAGAATCTGTTCTTGTACTTGTTTATTTCACTTTATTTTACAAATGTGTCGTTACTATCTACTTCGCGTCTGTTTGCATTAATTTACACTTGCATCGACTCATTTTCACTGTACAAAGAAACAAATTGCAATGCAAACACCTGGTGTCTAACCGTTAATAACATAGTAACACATTCTGTGTGGGAAAATTTCAAAATTATTTCAGCTATTTTCAATTATTTCCCATCCTACCATCGTTCAAATATCTGCCACACTTTCCCACAGCAAACCTCCAACAATAAGTGACTATAGCTTATCGCTACTTACGAACGGATTAAAACTTCTATCTTACCAAGTTACTCTTGCCCATCTCTCGATTAGCGCCAGGTGTTTCGTGTTCCGAGACGAGAGTGGTTGTCGTTCCATGCTCGTCATTCGAGCCCTGGTACCGATACACACCTGAAACGATAGGGGGTCAATGTTTGTACGCGCAACTTCGATGAGATTGAAGTTACTCCACCGGGTTCGGTGGTATTAGGCGGATGCAACGAGTAGGCGTTAGCCCCGGCGAACCACATCACGATGGTCATTCAATTTTACCAGTTCGTCGAAAGTTTTCCAATTTTACTGGCTGGACGGATCAACGAGCATCGTACGCGCTACTTTATAACTTACGCGAAACTCCACTCTCTCTCTCTCTCTCTCTCTCTCTTCTGCCTGTTCGTTTTTTTTTTCAAAAGTCAAAGGAACACGCAAAGAAAACTGTATTCTTTCGTCCGTGTTTTATTCGATTTCGTTTCGTTAACGTTTCCATTCGCGTTCTCTTTCGGACGACATCATCGAGCTTTGCTAGTTCATCTTGACTTAATACATCGACCATATTAATATATATTTTGCGACGTATTTATACGTTTTCTTTAGAGAGTGGTACAATTAAAATTGTATGAAAAACGGCCAACAGGCAAATTAAGAATGCGTTATGAAGTCAAATTGTATTACGTTTAATTTAATGTGTCAAAGATCTTATCGAAATGTGACTAAATTCAACTGACATTTCTAAGGAAGACCGAATTTATACAGATTTTTAAATCACTTTGAATCATTACGTAATCATTATCGATCATCTTGAATAAATATAAAGTTCCGTTTCGTTTCATTAAATCGCCAGATTGATCGGCCGCAGTAAGTAATAAAATATATTTTATAGTTAGCCAGAATATTCATGGTGATACTTAAATGTATGTCCATATTTTCGATTGTAATGCATTTACACACTAAAATAAGTACAAACACAGGTTTATATAACTGGCATTTTGCTTGTTTTAATGTGTAGTAATACTCGTCACATCAAAATATGGACATACGTTCCAAAAATCAATTTTTCACCCTGATTTTTTTTCGTACGCGAATTCGTTGCTTCGCGCACTGAAGACTTTCACCATAAATCCATAAAAAAAGACGTTAATTTAAATTACACATTTGCATACTTTAACTTAAATAAATACAACAAAATCAAACAATGAGATCGTTGTGAGGAAATTGTTTGTTCGAAAAAACTGAGCAAGTGTCCGCTGATTTATGGACAAGAGCATAGAAACACGCGAAACGATCGACAATTCCTCGGACGTTCCCGGCGAATGGATCATTTCGACGAGCGACGATTGAAATCGTCGATTTGTTTTCTTGGAACGTTCGACGGAGAACGGTGACAGGTATCGGCGATTCACTCTTCAGAGATAGAATGAATTTCTTTCGCGTTTCTACTCCGTTTCTTGTGTGATCTCGCCTCGACACGACTGACCGCGTATGCACCTATACTACTTGAAACTCAACACGCACTGGTACGAATGCGACGATTCTCGATTTAAAGGACGATCTTCTTCTTCGATAGAGTCGAGTGATAAAATGTTTTGAGCGATGATACGATGAATTAAATAAATTGCTTCAGTTAAACTAATTTCAACGGAATTTCTGAGAAATCCTCAGCTAAATTCTCCGACGAATTAAACGAATTAATTAATTATCGAGAATGGAGTCGTAGTTGTGAGCAGATTTGGCAAGTCTTCCTGCTTCTCCCGCGGAATAACAGTGTCAGTCATTCTCTGTCTGATAAATAGTTAATTATAATAAAACTTTAATTAAGTCTTATGCATAATTGTCTTTACAAGTTACCGCGGCATTGTGATATTCGTTGGGAAATTTACATTTAAATTCGTTGGATCTCGTATCGTCACGAGTGGGCACGTGTTTATTTCAAGCAGCATGCTTCTTTCCCTTGAAATAATTAACGAGCAAATAATATTGATCCTTTTGCTTTCTTTCTATATTAAACATCGCGTTTTTTTTTCGAACCGGATAGATTTAACATCTATGAATATAATTTAAAAATGTGAATATCAAGGAGGTATGTTTTATCTGGAGAGATAAATATTCTTTGTAAATAATTTTTAAATTAATATTGGACAAAGTTTGAATTTTTTTTCAACGATGTTTCAAATGTATGTACGGTAAAATTTTTTTATGTAATATTCTGTTTCATCGATGAAGAATATCTTTTGAATGGTTATTGTGATTTATGTCGTTATATCCGCGTGAAATAATTTCAATCTACATTAATGTGATTACAGCTAGTTCTAAAATTAAGCAAACCGAATGTATTTTACCACAATAGCCGCCACACTAAGAATAAATATCTATCTTATCGCAACTTTATTGAAATTATATTATAAATATTTTTTATGGAGCATAAAAAGAAACATACGTACGTAAAATTTCAAAGAAAAAAATTGGATCATTCGATTGAGGAACCATGGCAAAGCGTTGGAAAACACGGCTTTGAGAAAAACACATGTGAAATTCTGCGTTTGATCCCGACATATATAATGTCATTTATTTTTCATCTACTGAATAAATCGTTTCCTCGTCTTCCATTCAAATTTACGATTTGAAGATTTTATGCAAATGAATTGACCAAACAATTGACTATTAATGAGCGTAATCATTCTGTACTGTTCTTAAAGTTTAATTCGAAGCGTAATTTTTACTTTTTTCTATCGTAGTTGTGTCGTTTAATTTCTAATAACGTAAAATTCTTCAAAAAAAAAAAAAAAAAAAAAAATGCAAGTGAAATGATCAAATTTTTCTTCTTTTAAATGGGAATATTTCTTTGAGTGAACAATTGTTTCACCTACCAAATATTATGGAATATGTGCTGTATTTCTTACTACAGTTTTGCGTGTCACGTGAGTTTCGCGCATTTTTGTACCTTTTAATTTACCCACGAATGCAAAATACATCTGCGGAATCGTAAATTTCATTCGAAACAGAAGAGTAATTACTCCTTCTATCTTCGCGACCGTAGATAGACAATAAAACTCCTCGCGAGAATTATATCGAAGATTCTCAGATGCAAACATCTGTAAATCCATGGCGAGCGGACGCATTTCACCTGTTAAAGCTTGATGGCGACAGTAAAAGCTCGGCTTTCTCCGAGTGCAACTTCCTCTAAATAAAGCCGCCGCTACTTCGTAAAGAACGTCATCCAATATTTAAGACATTCCGCTACGTTTATCTTTCGTAAATTCAAAAACAGCCAGCCATTTTTTTTTTTCACCCTGAGAAACGGGATTACCCGCGTGTGTTGTGAATTTGTCGCGGAAAAGAGACTCGGTTGCAGCTCGCGTCGCTGGAATTACAACGAAATAAAATTTCGAACGCGTTCGCTGATCGTTCGACCGTCTGGCCCGAGCTGTACGAAATCCTCTTCCACGAGGACGAGAAATTCCTGGATGCCGGAGACCCGAGGCGACGTCCGTTGAATTTCTCGAAGGCGACGGGAATCGTACGTACGCCCTTAAAATAATTCCGAGTGTCTGGTCGCCCGTTCCGTTTCCGGAAAGGAAGCGTGAATAATTCATCTCGATGGGATTTGCAGTTGCTTTCTCCGCTTTCTCATTCTTCGATTCCTGAAAACTGACCTGTTCAGCGAATGAACATCACAATCTGCGTTGAAACAACTGTGGACCTTTATGCTTTGAGTATTCAAACGCATGTAGGCGTGATGTGTACAGAAAAAACGAAGTAGAAAAAAAATTGACGAAGTGATTATGGTTGAATCAAAAGAGGAGAAGAAGGAACGGAATGCATAAATTAAACAAATTAATCACTAGACTTGCGGATTTATACGCAAATTTCTATTTTCAGGAATATGATTGACGAAACCTCAGTAAAAAAATATAAAAAGCATTATACTTTCAATATTTCATATATTTTGTTATTACGTATGTTTTTGTACTTTCAAATTTACCAGAAATGCATAGAAATCTACAGTTTGTCGATTACATTTGTGTCACAAATAAATTTTACTTTCCACTTTCGCATCATTATAGAGACATCCAGTCATCTTTTGGAGGATTTCCAATTTACTTATTTAATTTTTGCAAACCCTTCGTTTATATTGTTCAATGTCGTGGTTGTCTTTTAGGTAATAATTAAGAACTCGATGACTCTGAATTTCTTGTCCAAGATCAGAATGACTGTTCGTTCATTGATATTCGCCACCCAATGTATGAATACCTAACAAAATCGATAAACGTCTCAGAAATCCATCGCAGTAGTATTCGTTAAATAATTTAATAACTATTTAAATAATTTAACTCATCATAACATTTAAATAATTTAACTCATCATAAAACGAATTTATAGATTTCAACGTCCTCGTTGAAATCTATAAAATAAAGGTTACAGATAAGGGTCTCTGAGTTTCCATTGATGTTGCTATTGTAAATTTCAACGCGAGGAGAGCACCTGATAGGTGTTAATTTTTCCGTATGACGTGAACAATATCACGTTCATTTGCTAGAATCTAGCGAACCTATTCAAACCATAGATACCTACACTCGCGAAACGTATGAATATCTAACAAAATCGATAAATATCTCAGAAATCCATCGCAGTAGTATTCGTTAAATAATTTAATAACTATTTAGATAATTTAACTTGTCATAAAACGAATTTATAGATTTCAACGAGGACGTCGTTGAATGATAAAATAAAGGTTACAGATAAGGGTCTCTGAGTTTCCATTGATGTTGCTATTGTAAATTTCAACGCGAGGAGAGCACCTGATAGGTGTTAATTTCTCCGTATGACGTGAACAACGTTCATTTGCTAGAATCTAGTGATCCTGTTCAAACCATAGACACCTACACTCGCGTGAGAAACGATTAGGCGTGGCCGACGAACCGGAGGAACTTTATTTTCCGTGGTTTAGAACTTTCGCGTCGCGGATCGTAATTTCATCACGATCGAGCGGAAAGTGTCAAGGTCAACGATACGACGAACAACAGAGGATTAAGCGACACGCGGCTAATTTTATGATCGAGGCTCCGACGATCCGCGCTTCGTTCATAGGAATTACAAGCAAGTAGACGGAGACGAAGGTCGAGCAGTTTCGAGATTTTAGCGTGATAGGTTATGGGCCTTTCAAGGTGTGCAGATATAACGAGTTCCCAACCACCCACTGATACTTTTCGCTCTTCGACTTATGATAACGGTGATTATGATAACGGTGTGCTGCGCGAGGATTTAAACGCTGAACAATATCGAGTGGATTTCGTAACGACGTACACCGTTGAATTTGAAAAGAAAAAGAAAAAAGGAAAAAGAAAGAAAAGAAGAAAGAAAAAAGTGAGACTGTACGCGGACGCGAATGCTCGCTCGACTTTTTTGTTTTTCCCGCACCATCGGCGGAAGCTCCGAGAGAGTACTTTTTGCTTTGGACAAGTGCTTCTTTTTTTGTTCCGTCCGTTTCGCCGATACACGCGCGGCAATTTTTACGTAATGAGTCCTTTATTTTTGCTCGCGCGCGGAAAATGCGCCCGGCATAGCGTGTCACTCGCAGACAGTGTAACCAGTCGGTGCGTACTTTTTGTAAAAACCTTGTGATCAATGGACCTTGAACCTTTTTTCCACGATAAATTGTGGATAAACGTGATACGTTTCCAGGTATTCGTCGTTCGTCTATTCAACGAGCATGATATTTCAGCTTGAAGGAACAGCGTGTCTTTTCACGCGTGTCGATTTAGCGTACTATTCGAACAGACGATAGTTAAGATAAATCCTTCGGACTGAACGAAATAACGTTCTGTCACGAAATTTTTCTTCTGTGTCAGATGATTGTATGTGAAATGGCGAACTATTGAGAATTTTCAGTAGTTGTAAACGTATTAAATAACGTTTATTAATCGTCGATTTTGAGTTCGACACTCAATATGATCGGTGTTTTGCTAATTGTTTTATTACAAAAAGATGAATTATATATTAAGGCGAAACATGAATTATTAATAATGAAATTTCAGTGGATTTTTTTTTCTTTTTTTACAAAACTTGGAAAACTTTTGACCTAACGAAGTGAAACACTGAAACAATTTCCCAAGAAGCTGCATTAAGACAACAGACAAGTTTAGTGGAAAATTTAGTTTTACGAATCATAATCATTGCAAGCAATGTTCAATAAAGATTATAATTGTAATAATTACAAAATTGTTACACAGCAGATGTATTGAATCAAAATTCAATTTCGCAATTCCGTTTGTAATAATCAAAAATTTATATTTGCATAATTTTGTTCGGGAGTTTTTGTAAGTCAAAAAATAATTGACACGTGTATTAATTAAATACTAATTACGTATTGAATTCTCAATTCAGATAAATGTGTCGAAGAGATTATCTGTTGTTGAAAATTTTATGGATAAATCGGCCCACATTGAAATGTATTTCACTGTCAAACGAATTACAAAATTTGTAACGTTAGCAATTTTCACAATCTATTTTCCACGAATTACTACTTTGTTTAGATCTTTGATAAATTTTCTGGAACATTGTAGGAATTCGAACTATGTGGGGACAGTAATAAAAATATATTAATACTACAAGAATGAAAAATTCGTCAACGATGAAATAAACGAATTGTTATCCATAGAAAGCAATTACAAGCAATAATGTATACTGTATCGAATATTAATTAATAGAAATTTCCGTCGAAACTTTGAAAGAACAAAACGTTCCAATCAATTTGTAGTACAATTCAATTTTTTTTATCTTTTGTCTTCAATCTATATTTCTTATCGATCTATAATAAAATTTAATTTTTATGCAACACCGAGTTCTGACCATTCGTTTCTGACATTTAATTCTTTAAAAAAGTTTCTTTCTTCCTATAAATGACAATATTCAACATTTCAATTTTCGATGATTTGTTTGCAAAATTGAGTTTTGATCTATAATTGATTATTTGACCTATAAAATGATGTATTCTATAATGTTTATTTGAGTTTAAATTTTAAAAGAAATTTTAACAATATATACTGTACATTTTATTAGTATTTCTTCTTTCTGCTTTGTAAAACTAATCGAATAGTTTGAATGACCAAACATTTCTATCGGCTCATGGTAAAATTCAATTTTTCTATCAACATCATGTGTTTGTATTCAACATTAAATCTCATATTCGATTGTCTTTCGTTCGGTTTCGTGTAAAATTCAATTCGATGAGTGTCGAGCATTTCCTTAGCGGCTGCTTTATCCCTAGAATCAGGCTGGGAAGTGTTGTTCAAAGGTTTGTCTAATTTTCGAATTTTGCCGAGCTTCTCGTAATGTCAAAGGAACGCTTCGCAGTTTATTCGTCAACATGGAATGAGATTCAACGGTTCGGCATGCCTTTCATCTGGCGGACACGCCGGTGAAACCGAAACGCGACGGAATTTCCAATCTCCTCTCATCTTCGAGTGAAATCAAGCCTCGAAAAGCGGCGCTGGTATGCGCTGAACTTGCAAGCTTGTCAATCGGGTCTCATCGTTCTCGAGTCTGAACTCGTCGCCGAACTTCTTGCTAAATATTTCTTATCGACCCTGAGGTTGGCCGAGATTTCATTAACTTCAAATCTCCAAATTTGCACCAGAAGATATACACATGACGCTTATGTGAAAGTAGTTTATTCGAACGCTTGAGGACAACTTTTACGAATACATCACGCGCGTTGTTCGAAACTTTTTGCCTCGAAACTCTCGCTTAAAGTTTCGAAAGAACTTTCACTTTTTTTTCTTTTTTTAACAAAACAAAGCTCTTCGTGTGCTTTCCCCTGAGAAACAGCGACATTATGATTGTTACTTTGATCTTCAGTCTTTCAGGGATAACACCTAATGTTGATGATTAGGGCTTGATTTCCACCATTCGCTGACCAAATCTCCCAGCAAGTTACGCGGACGCGATTGGCCCGCATTATTATCCTCAGTTACGACCTCCCTATCTTTTCCATCGTGTAACGTTTTGAAATAGAGACGTTTCTCTTCTTGGAAATTGGTGTGCACCCTACTTGGCCGGACTCAAAACAGAAGAGGGTACGTTTATTATGCTTATCGTGAAAAATCAGGAAGTTGGATCGGTGTTTTCATCCATCTTCTGCTGGGGAAATCGGCAACGATCTTCTTGTTAAGAAGGACACTTCAGATGATTAGTTTACCAGAAGGGACGCTCGACCTTAATTTTATTGAAGGGCAAGTTGTAAAGCTTGAAACACGTTACGATACTACTCGTTTTAAAAATTCTAGAAACGAGCTTGCAACTTTAAATATCTATTTAAAAGGAAACGGAGTGAATCATTAATGTGATATTTGATATCGCAATTTTTCAGATAACTTGTTGTAATCTGATATTTAATTGTTAGATTAACGTAAGAATAGCTCAGTTGTGATCGATATTTCGATTTTAAACACCTCACATTTGGAAGTAGAAATTCACGTAAATATGTTATAAATAATATAGTATCAATATATTTTAAGAACTCATTTTTTTAGCAGGGGATAGCTATGTATTTTTATCACTGTAATTATAATTTCTGATTCCAAATCCTTTGCATTGCCAATTTGACGCTTGTACAGTAAGCTGCGATCAATAATGAATAAAGTGCGTAACAATGAAAAATTCTCGGTATTTTAAACTTCGTTGAAATTTCGTTGAAAAAAAAAATAGCCATAGAACTATTCAAAAATCCACACGGTTTGATTTTAAAGCGTAAATCCTCTACTTCTGACCGTTCAGAATTCGTTTTTTATTTTTCAAAGATATTTTTACATCGCGCAGCGAGCGAGTTTATTTTCGGAAAACTCTAAAAATTCAAATGTTTCGGAAGAAAAACATTGATAAATTCCTTTTCACTAGATTTGCTACAATGAGGACTGAAATTTCCCGTTTACAACGATCCTTCGAAACTTTGCTTCGTGATTCTCTTTCGCCATTTTATTTTTCATCAACTTCGAATCACTGTCGTTTAATTCCACGTTAATCCGTTCGAAGTCGGATAGAATGGCAAAAAATAGTTGCGCAGCAGACTATTGCTGCAGGTCGTTATAAGCAGAAAATTTCTTCCAAACGATGATGGCTCTTCCTAACTTAAATCCGTACATTTTGTAATTTCAAATAATAAGCGAGTACAAATTTGTTAAAATTGCAGCGCGCAACGTTGTGAGCTTGAAAGCACGTTACGATACTACTCACTTAAAAATTCTAGAAACGAACTTGAAATGTCTATTTAAAAGAAAAAAAAAGAGAAAAAACGTTAATATGATACTTGAAGTTGCAATTTTTCAGCCAACTTCTTGATATTGAATCTGATATTGAATTGTTAGATTTCCCCTTTTTTCGGCCACAGATTTGTAAAAATTTCCCCTGCTTCGGAATTCGTGCTCTGTTACCTCCGTGTGCGCACGTTCGACAAAATCGAGGCAAAAAAAAAAAAAGAAATATCACGAGAAAGAAAACAAAACAGTACGTGCAAAAATGGCCCTCGAGTGGCGTTTCCTGCGGAATCGGGATACATTGCACGCTGAAAAGCGTGGCACGAGTAAAGAAACGACGTTGCCAGTCATACCCTTGGCAAAAAGTCGAACACGAGTGACTCGGGATTACTATTATCGGTCGAGAATGCTTAAAATTCCTCGGCAAGTTTTTACAGGCGGACGCGCGTGAAATTCGCAATCCTGTGTTTCGCGTCGATATTAAAGGGAATGCAACATCGGCAACACTATGCGCTGTCATTTCCACCCTCGTTTGTCGATGTTTTTCCCCCCACACTTTTAATCACTTCCGCTCGTATCGCTTCCAATTGTACAAAAATTGATCGGCAAAAAACGTGAGCTATTTCCACCTGTTAGAAATCGATTTCTAAATCACCGATTGAACGTCGTACACGTGTACTCACGACGGTTTATCTGACGCACGTGGCGCTATCGACGCCATAGTAAAAAAAGAACGAAATGGCGACAGGTTGCTAGTTTCATTCGGTTCTATTAATTCTCGTTCAATCTCCGAAAAGAGAAATGTGCTCTGATTGAAGCGCGTGGCTGGAGTTTCTGATTACTTTAGATCGACGACGATAAAGGATGATTTTGAAAGGCGAAACTTTTCATCGCTCTAGTTTTCTCCGGAGCGATAGAATTATATTACTTTGCTGCGTGCTAGGTAGTACATAAAAAAAAAAAACGGTATATTGTTTTTCACGTGGAGGAACTTTTACGAGTGTTTCTGCCTTTAAACCCGAAAGTACGACAAAAGCGCAGTATACGTTGCCACAAAAAATTTTAATAAATTTGAATTAAATTCTGCGTATTCCAGTTTGTGCCGTATTAATGGACGTATTTTACCAATAATTCACTAACCTGAATGACAATTTGCAGTAATAATTCACTAAGCAATAATAATAATAATAATAATAATAATAATAATAATAATAATAATAATAATAATAATAATAATAATAATAATAATAATAATAATAATAATAATAATAATAATAATAATAATAATAATAAAAGCTATATCTTCTTCTCATTTACATATCCACGTGTAACCCACGCTTACAAGTTGTGATATAATCTTTTTCTTCTTAATGATAAACATTTCTTAATAAACTTTATAACACATTATAGAAGTCCCGTATATATTGTAGAAATTTATTCATTTCAAATTAAACTTCAAAGTTTAATTTTTGTCTCACGGAAACATTGTATTCTACACTTTTTACTTGTCGCAAGTAGAACAACCTCCTGTTCATTGTTTATTCCTGTCCAATCGAGAAAATTTGGCCAAATACAAATATTTTCGATTTTTATCCTTTATTTTCTAGACTCATTTCTCAGCTGTCCACGTAAATATAACAAATATCGAGTGATTACCTTTGAGTTTGAGCATGATCGTGCTTGCAGAGGGGAAAAGTAGGAGAAAGTAAAAGCAAGAAATGCTAATGTAACTGTGATATGTATTATAATATCGTGTACTCGCGAAAATCTATCCAGGAATTCGATAGAAAGATTCAAGCACTGACTCGAAGATACATTTTCAATCGTAGCATTAGAAAGTCCTCGTCCTCGTTTAAACTCATCCGGATTCATGCGCCAGATCGACGTACAATGGCGGCCAAGTACTTTGACCTGAGCTTACAGCCTTAAGTCGGGCTTTCACCAACTCCTCGTAATGGCATAACGATCCCCGGATTTTCCTGTCAGCTCGGAGAAAACGTGACTTCGCCTCGCGGAGGACCGCGCTCTCCAAATAACATCTACGACATTACTAAATCGTTCCCGAGCATGCGAGCGTATTTAACACGCGTTGCGTAAAACGTGAGAAATCTTATTTCGTTGTCCGCGTACGGTCATCGAATAGAAATGGAATAAAACTGGAAAAAATAGAAGGTGAGAGAATACTTTTTGAAATTCGGTGAGAATTCGAAATTTTTTAATTTTCTGTTTGATGAAATAAGATTTAGAGTAATTTTCTGTTTAATGAAATAAGATTTAGAGTAAGTACATTTTCTTTTTTTTTTGTAGAAGAGATGAAGATTTAATAAGCAGAAATCGAAGATTTTGCTACAATTTCTTAATCTACAATTATTTTTTTTTTTTTTTTTAATTAAGACAGTTTTTTTAATTAAGACCCTCCTTGATGCGGGTATTTGTATTCTGCAAAATCTACAATTTCTGATTCATTTTACGTTGAATTCATTAACATTCATTTCGCTTAATTTTAATTTATTTAAATTTATTGCTAACAATTTGATTCGGTTTATTCAAATTTGTTGATATGCAATTTTATTTCGTATTTCATATTCTCTTTGATAAAGATTCGTAATAAAGCTAAATCGAATTAAAAATTTCGAAATTAAGGAACGTGGAATTTAAATTGGTGTTCAATAATATCAGTTCAGAGTTGAAAACTGACGATTTTTCTTCGATAAAAATTGGAAGTGAAATTCTTTCATCTCTTTTGAATTTTAATGGGAAATTAAAATTTTATTTTCTGAATTAACGTTCGAAGTATGAAACCTTCGAAGTTTAAATGTTTTTATAAGAATCAAGAATTTAAAAGACAATCAATTTAGAACGTTGTTATCGTAGAAATTGTTAAAGTGTTAGTAATTGGATTCGAAAGTTTTGCATTAACAGTGAAATTAGCAGACGATTTGACATAGATCCAATTGACAAATGTTCTTCTGGAAGAATGTATTATTTCTTGTGTTTGGAATTTAATAGGAACTGAGAATTTTATTTCGAAAGTTTGGAATAACACTATTACACAGAATCTAAGAATCTTTTGACGTTCTATAAAACTTGAGAATTTAAGAAGATGATCAACTTAGAACGTTCTTATTTTTGAAAACTCTTTGGTGAGAGATGACTTCTTCGAATTAAACAAATGATACAGGGTCTTAATAAAATTAGGTGACTCAACATTGGAAAAATCATTTCAAATGTTCTGTTAGTAGAATGCAATTGCTGTTTAACTTTGTAAGAATTTAGAATTTTATTTTTTCACTAGCATCCAAAAGGTGGAAGTCACACGAAATTTTTCGAAATAGAAAATTCGCAGAATTCTGATAAAAATGCAAAGGTATTTATTTCTTTTGTCTCGAATTAAATTATTTATATTAATAAGTATTATTTAAAACCCAAGAGTTTCGAAAACAGTAAATTCAGAATTTTTAACAATCTATCTGACAAAACTCTGCGGTGGAAGGTTTCATCGTGCTAAAGAATTCGAAATTTCACCAGTTGATTCAACGTGACTAAAACTGAGAAAATAATTCCAAACTTCCGGCTTATATATGACCTGCGATTATCATAAGGTACACTCGTGCATATGTCTACCTAGATTAACGAATGATGTCGCACAGCACCAATAAATTTCGAGATTGCTCTTCGATATTGCTGCACAACGTTCACTTTAATAGTAAAACTTTTGTTGCATCGTGCATTTCACCGTTTTTACAAACTACCACTTCAATCGCAATAGAATTCGATATATCGTTAAACTACAATAATTTACAGTCTACGAAGAATGAAATGTGTAGCTGCGATTTCGACATCAGTTCACACATTGCTATTTATTCATATGTCTGAATGACATTAGCGCTTTCACTATGACCCCTCAAAGTATTTCACTGAAACCTATCGCATATTGTTTCGAACAATAATCAAAGCCCGTGGAATTTACAGTAACCGCAGGTAGAAATCGATTTCATGACTTTCATCGAGTGCTACGTCGTGTTACGTGATCGATGAAGTGATCGAGTCTGCAAACTTTAGTAAACTCACAACAGTAGATAAAGGTTTAAGGTTGCTATCTTCTTGATAGATTCGAGATTCAAGGTCGTCGTTGGCAGCGAATGGATCAAACTGCACCAAACAAATACGTCGAATTTGTCAATCACGTTCGATCGAAACGATCGTGCTTATTAGTTTTCAATCGAACGATTTCCGTTTCTATTCGTTTCAATGCGCAGTTTCATGCGAACTTCAGCTTTACAGTTGATGCTCGTTTCGCGTGAAATGAATCACGGTTTTGGATTTCGGTTTTTTGCATTCATGGAACATAATTACGCGTCTATATGACGCTTAACTAACTGCACAATAAGGGTGGCTCGACCTACGGCCTCGTTCTCTGTTGATCGCCGCAGCGAACGTTGAAACCTGTTGCAACCAACTGAAACGACCTAATGTCTCTCTCCTCCCAGCTGAATCCGTTTACTTTCCCTCTCTTTTCCTCTCGTTCCTCGCTAAGCGAATCAGTTCTTCCTTCTATCCACCTCGGACTACGATTTATTCCGTGGTTTCGCTGCTATTTTCTTTCGTGTCGTTCTTCAACCACTGAAGATGAACATTGCGTCAATGTTGCGTTTCATTTACGGTGCTTTTCACAGTGCTTTTTTGCAAGTATTAAATTATATCAATCGACTCGTAGTATTAAATTATAAGGAAATTCTAAGGATTCGTTTAATATTTTCTCGTCGTTGCGTCTTTCACCTGGTTTCCATAATTTTATGGAAATTTCAAGAAACTGAGAGTATTTACGATAGAATATTGCAATAGATATCAGTGATTGGCCCGTTAACTCATTAGAGAACACCAAGCGAGAATATTTGAATTTCTTCGGTTTTATACAACCTCAGACTTCGGGCTGAATAAAATAAGCGATAAGAAAGGTATTATTGATTGTAAAGGGTAACTACAACGTTGAAAGAAAACAGATTCGATCATGTGAAATGATGGAAAAAGATTGGAAATGAAATGAAACGGATAATTTCGGAATAATTTCAGAAAAAAGAATCTCAACGAGAAGATAAATTGCTTGAGAAAAATTCACGAATCAAAAAAATCGCTTGTGCAAAATAGAAAATATCTTTATCCTTCCCAAATGATAAATTTATTGTTCCTTCAAAGTAGTTTCTCCAAATTTAACTTTACATAAGAGCACTTTTAAAATATTCATTCCATGTTCGCGTGTCGCGGTATATATGTATATAATAATAATTGCATTTGCATATCGCAAAATCGAACTACAATTGCCAAGAGAAATGAACATGTAATAAATACAATTGGATATATTCTGGAATACAGAAACGTGTTCTGGGCATCGCGTTTTAATTGAACAGGTCCACTGTCCAATCCCTCTGGAGATATTTCATTGCCATTTGCGTTTTATTTTATTTATTTCGTTTTAAAAAATCAATCTGTGTATCTTGTTACCGATAACTCCAATAAAATCAACCAGAAAGAGTTAGTATCCCAATGCAGACAGATTTTATCTACGTCCACGTGGAACGTCAATTTCTTTAAATTTCAATTTAAGACAATTAAGATATGCAAGAAATTCACGGAAGAAAATCACGAAACCTAAGAAGCACAGTAGCTTCACGTTTCAGCTCGAAAAAATACAATTAAGGGAAGACGGTTAGAGAAGACAAAAAGTGAAGAGAAACAACTGAGAAATAACGTAAGGAGTACTATTTGACAAATTTTGCTTGCAAAACGTCAAATATTTTTTGGAAATTTTAATTCAAAACTAACTCAATAATAAAGTTGTCGATATTAATAGATTGAAACATTGATCGTATACTACTAAGGTGAACGATGATTGGCAATGATTATTATCAAACAGTTATATTAATATCGAGCTTATTAATCACCGGTGCACGCCAGTCGCTGTACCCTAAATAAAAGCGAAATGAATTTCTTAACGGTGACATCTAGAATCATTTTCTAACACTAAAAAAATCGAGAAATATATATATATTCTTCCTTGATTTTGGATATATCCGAAAGCTGCTTCGAAAAGAAAGGCAAGAAACAAAATTCGCGTGCGAAAACTGTAAAATTCCACTCTGCCCAACTATTTACTTCGAAGCATACCACACCATAAATAAATATTAGTTTCATTGTGCATAGTATATATCTGTATTTTCTAGACTATAATATCATAATATTTCAAATTTATCAAACGTGCGTATAACTTTTTTAATCTTTTTAATATTTAGTACTTGATCTATTGTGTGGCAACCCTAGTGAAAATCAAGTGTCTTTCTTTTCGTGCAAATTATATCCTAACTGATTGTGGCTCACCAATTATGTAAGTAGAAAATATTTAAATCATTTATTTATTGGTAAAAGTACATTTTACAAAGTACAAAAATATACGCATCTAGCTGATGCACGGTCTTTAAAATACGCGGCGATCTAACGTGCCAGTTTATTGTATCGTGTCAGTGAATCAACAATTTTGGTCCGATAACGAGATCTGAAGGCTTTATAAACGTGAGAGACGTATTCGAGGCACCCGGGAAGTTGAACGTCGCGAGAAGGAAATTTGCACCGGCAGAGGGAAACGAAATCGACGGGAAGAAACGAAAACAAGTGATCGGTTTGATCATGTTGTCAGTCGTGTCGAGCACGGAACGGAGATGCAATTGAGTCGGTAACTTCCGTGAACACACTGTCGGGAAACACCTCGGCTACCCCTTATTAGGGTCGCTCGCCAAGCACAAAAGCTTCGTTGAAAAGTTCTCCGCGGGAATTGAAGGAACGTCGGGCGAAGTTTCTCGGGAACAAGCCGATTTTCCATAACAATCTTGAACCACGCGATACTGTCTCCGCGCGTTGTTCAATTGGAAACGCAATCGGGAGGATTAAACTATATTTTTATTGGTTTTGTTAGAACGGAGTGAAGTTGCGTAGAAACATTGCGTAGAAACTTTCAAAATGGAAAAAATAGTTAATAGACAGACAAATTCTAAAGGCTAAAATTTATCAGCCTCTTGTCAATAATTCTTGTATGCAATTGTTAGAACTGTCGAAACTTTTTTTAGACTGACGTATCTCATTTTGCAGAGAATTTCTCCGAAATTTCGTCGCTTTTTGAAACTGCATCGAGACTTTCACGAGCGACGTTGTTCCTTGAAAATTGAACTTTATCACATTGAATACCATCATTTTGTATAATGAAACTGAGAAATAATCATAAAAAGATGGTTTCTGAAAGGTTTGTTCGAATCTCTATTCGGAGACTATTCTTTTGAGGATTATGTGAAACTAATTCTGTAAATATTGCATGTAGTAGTATCGAAAGAATTTTTCATTATATTAACCTTATAATTCTTTGTTATATAATTTTATTTGAAGTTTCACTGTCTTTGCACCTATCATTATGTTTTTTATACTATATAAAATTTCACAGAAAACTACCTCTGGCATAAAAAGATAATCCCCATAATCCTAGAAAACAGATTTAGACTAATCTTTGGTCGAATAATTATAAAGAAAGACAGTAACAACACCTAATAGAGATTTACTTCTAACGCGGGGATGAATTCAACAGCGAAAGATTTAAAATCTCAAAATATGTCAAATATGTGACGATCATTCATTTTCAAACTAGAATCTATGAAGTGCTATAGTACTCCTGCTTCATTCACTCTCCGAAATAGTTCTGAATCGATATGAAAAGTCCACTGTCTGCTCTGGCATAATGAGGGCAATTAACGCGTAATGAAATTGGTTAAAGTCGATGCACCGTGCGAGTCGTTCGGTAATGAGAGAAATTCGCAATCAGAATCGTCAAACTGCGCCGCGGGTTTCGCGCGATAATAGAATTGAAACGAGATGCGCGGACTTAAAATTGATCCTGATTATACATGTCACCAATCCCGATTGAATATCATGACGGTGTGTTCCACTCGTGCGCTGTCAACAGCGTCTATTCCCCATCGGATATCCTCGTTTGCCGTGTCAATCTCGCTTTGTTTACTCGATTCGTCGGCGCATAATTAGACAAAGGTAAAAGTAATGAAGTCGCGATGTTAATGGTTCGTTAAGCATGCTCGATAAACTGCAGCCATTGTTACTTCCACGTTCTTGATAACAATGTTATTACACCTAATATCACGCTTCACTTCGTTGAATTCTACATTCTGTTTCATTGCGAAACAGTATACGCGCACAAAATCGAGAAGAGAGAAAGAAAGAAAAAAAAAATTTCACCGCCATCGATCCGGATAATCTTGGATTCGCATGGATCCCATGCCGCGTTCATTAATATTCTCGCAACATTACATAATTATCCTGGCCGGTCCGTGGATTTGTTCGCAGCCAAGCGTCAGTCTGCTTGTTTTTCGAACGCGCGTTTCGAAATGAAATTTTGCTCCACGCGTTGTGAATCTCTCGCGTGGAGGATCTCATTAATTTACATGTCGCCACGCGTGCACGAGAAAAGAAATGTTACGCCCCTCCCCCCCCCCCATAAATTATGCGCTAATGACGCGAACGGAAGTAATCCAAAGTTAATCTTCTTCCTCGTGAACGTTCGTTCTTCTCTCTAGTTTCTTGATCGCCGCGTATTTTCAATTTTAACAAAAATGTACTTTTACGAATAAATAAATAATTTAATTAATAAATAAATAATTTAAATATTTTTTACTTACATAATTGGTGGGCCACAATCAGTTAGGATATAATTTGCACAAAAGAAAAAAACACTTGATTTTCACTAGGATTGCCACACAATAGATCAAATACTAAATATTTAAAAAATTGAAAAAGTTATATGCGTGTTTGTTAAATTTGAAATGTAATGAAATACAAATTTATAGTCTAAAAAACACACTTATGGTGTAGTATGCTTTGAAGTAGATAATTGGATTTTTCGAATAAATCCAAAATCAAGAAAGAATATATATATTTTTCGATTTTTTTTAGTGATAGAAAATGATTCTATATGTCACTGTTAAGAAATCGAAATTAATTTCGCTTTTATTTAGAGTATAGCGATTGGCGCGCACGACGATCAAGAGACGTTTACATGGTGGAAATTTCATCATCTCACTGACGACGCATTTTTCTCAATCCGCCATTTGTACACACGCGACGAACCTAACTGAACATTTTTCGCGCGACAGAATTTCATGCAGGTCTGCATGGAGAAATTTTCGCGGAATTTTACGAGTTTCTCGTGAATCGAGAAACCGTCGCGTTCCTTTCCGCATGGCTGGCGTCGTCGCAATATACGTTATACGTTATAAAATCGGCGACGTTGTACCATTCAACCTCCGTTGCATCGCATTAGGCGCGTGCATTAGACAACACGCTCAAAGCGGCGCAGCTGTGATTATAATGAAACGCTACGGTCGCTATCGCAAAATACCTGTGCTACTGACGACACATAATAGCAGCTGCTTGAGTATCGGAAGAACCGTGAGAAACGCATAGATGAAATATCCAGATAGGAGCACGATTTGTTGGAGCAGAGTTTGACAACGTTTTCACTGACATCAGAACACAATCGACGATTAAAGCGTGAAATTTGCGTCGGAGACATTGAAGTAGAAAACAGTGGAGAAAACGTTATAACAGAATGAAGCGAACGAGTTTTCATTTGTACATTTTACAAGGAATCACTCGAATCTTTCAACTTTACATTGTTTCACGTCTGTGAAATGTCTGACGGAAATAATAAATTAGCCATTTTGATCTCTTTGGTAGTTTTAGTGTTGAAACGGACACCACCGAATGATTAATTAACTCAAGTATTAACTTGAGTTTATTACAGGTGAAAGTTGCAAGTTTAAAATTTATTTAATACTTTTCGATTTGAATAAATTTGTTAGTAGGAAATTTCACTTACCCTTAGTTAAATGCGTATGCGAAAAAGAGATATTGAAGAAGTATTCGCATTCGGAGAGATCATTTTCCCTCAATTTTAAAACTAAGATTAGATCTGGAATTAATAAAGCTGTGAACTTGAAATTTTTTGCGTAATATTTCATTCAAATATTTACAGCAAAATTTTCATACAATATTATTTTATATTGCATGTACGAAATTATTCCGTGTTAATTACAGTGTCTCCATCTGAACGGTTGCTATGATTCACAATGGTTGTTGTATCGAAAACACGAAAATAAAAGATAATCTTATTCTATAAGCCCGTAATAATGTTAAGCTATAAAAATTTATTTTATCAGTATGGGAAGAAAACACAGTTTTATCACGAAAATTTCAATCTTGTCACACGATAAAAAGAAAGATATTACAAATATTGGCATAATTCTATTACGGACAGTAATTAACATTTTTTGGCGAAAAAGTAAAATGCTACTTCAATACATTCCGGTTTGTTATAATTTAATCTAACTTTGATTGGAATTAATTAATTAATAAGAAATATTTATGCATACTGATTAATTAATAAATATCAGTTGAAATTAATTAATTTAATTCAGATTCAAAGTAGGTGAACTTGTCCTGCGTTTGTTAAATATATTCGATTTCAATTACACACACACACACACACACATACACACCGATGGCTACAAATTTGTAAAATGAAATTCCATCATTGAAGGTTTGAGAGATACGAGAAAGAAAAAGAAAATCAAACTTTTTCGACTTCTCCAAGTGGGGTAAAATATCCGCTTAAAAATGTTTCACAGGCAACGAATTATTAGCAAGCCCAGCCACCAATTGCCGCAGCGGAACGTTGAAATTTTCCCCCCTTGAAAATGAGGCATGGTTCGGTAATCCGCTGCGAACACGTTGCGAATTTCTGTGATTAAACGCGGTGCTTGTGATACGTGTGTTCTAAACTGCAAACGTGCGGCAAACATTGATTTAAAATTATTGTGTTGGGCGGCAAGCGACACGTGCCGCAATACATACGTGTCTGAAATGTCCGATCGCGGCGAGGAACGAGTTTCGTCGACTTTCGACGCACGTAAAACGGAGGATGAGACTTAATTGACACTTGGCGCAGTTGCATCGCGGAGTTGCTTAGACATCGGCTGTACACCGGAAGTAGGTCGCTGCCAAAAGAGAGAGAGAGAGAGAGAGAGAGAGAGAGAGAGTCGAATCTGTTCGCGAGTCGGGCTAACGAAGCGTGTCGAGAGGCGTGTTCCTGGCGGAAATTTCACCTGGAGGAACAACACTTGGCACCGATGAAAGAGTTGGAAAGCGAAAGGTTCTCGCTGTGCGTCCGCGTGTCGAGCAAATCGGCCAGCCTCTATCCAAATAAAGGCACAGACGATTTTAATAAAGCCAACAAAGCGTGTCGACAAGAGGGGAGGAAGAGACTCAATGCGAGAATTGGAGCGTGAAAAGCTAGTTTCGAATTTCGCTGGGAAACAACCGTGAACGCGTGAGTTCGATGGCGATTCGTGCGGACAGACACAGGAAGAGTAAAGCTTCGTTTTCATTAGCCACGCGGGCGAAGTGCCCCGATCCTCGCGGGTAAGATTTGCATCCGATACGAGATGCCGCTTAATCGCTTAATTTTAACTTTGGAGCAGGTTGGCGGAATAATTTCAGAAACTTCTTCATCAGGTTGAATTCAAATGTGCTAATTGAACTGGAGCGAAGCAGCAGGATCGTCGATTTGGAAAAGTGAATCAACGATCGAGCAGAGGATACCGTAGATTTTGAATAAATTCTGTAATAAATTTGGAAACGAATAAAAATCTCAATATATGTAGCTAAATGTATACATATGTAATATACTTGCAATACAATATCCGAAAGCAATAGTTAATTACATCGATGAAATGAAACTGGGACAAAAATATTAAGAGCAAGAAAGAAAGAGAATAAGGCATAAATGTTGTCGAAGCATTTGAAAAACTAAGAAATCGTTCAATTCCACGAACTAGCAACAGATGTTTATAGATGCGAATAAATTCGGAACAATTTCGATTGAGGAATTGAATCGAAATTCAATAAATCCCACGTTTCGTACAATTGCAAGATAATTGCATAAAGTGAATCAGCGGAGGAATTAAACACTGGAGGAATTAAGCGAAGAATTAAGAGTCAAAGTAAAAAAACAGCGTCGGAGAGTACAGAATGAAACTTATGAATTTGTCTCGGGATAGTCTGACAAAACGAACGTTCGTTTCATTCTGATATACCATCGGCAAAATACAAAATGAACAAACGCGACAAATATTCACGCTTCACGACGAGAAAGGGATCAACCAGGATTTCACCTAGAGTGTCGTAACATGTCCTTTGAAAACGGATCTGCGATGCAACACTTCCTCCGTTCAAAGTCACTCCGTTCGTGCCGGACAATGAGGAATCTCTCGGCTCTCGGCCATTTTATCCGGTGCAAAGGCTTTCGTGCCGCCACCGTTCCCGATCGATTATTACATAATACGGTGGTCATTAACTCGCAGCATCGATAGTCCCCGATTACGCAACCGAACGCGATCGTAAACAGATTGTTTACCACGTTCCATGTCGAAACTCAAGTCGTTGGAGCTCGCCGGTGCTAGAGCTGATTAAATTTGATTCAACGACGGTAAGATTACTCGCGTGACGCAAGTGTGTGCGCTCGATCGAGGGGAACTGACTCCGTGAAGTTCCCCGTTTCTCGAAATTTTCACGGCGAAAGCCCGCGGGATCGAGATAATCCCGCGGCTGTGCGGCACGAAGGATTGTTGCTTAGATTTACGGAGACAGTCGCGGATCTGCCTGCAGGCGTCTCCCGGTCGGAATTCTCGGGCAAATTATCCCTCGATCGAGGTCCGACGCGCCATTGTTCCTGGCTTCTCGCCTGGAAATATTGATAAACAAACGTCGCACGATAAGCTGGCCGTTAATTAATTGCGCATCGAACGAAAGTAATCGGTTAATTCCTCGGCTGTTATCTACCTTCTTCCCTGATCGTCGAATATGCTGAACTCGATACGCGCCGTTAAAACGACTAATCTTCTGCTCGATTTAAACGACTGCGGAGTTATTTGTAGCTTGAAAACACATTCGTTGCTTCTTCGTTCGTTCAGTGTCGTTTGACGGTGTAGTTCCAGAAAAGCAAACTTGATGGTTTAATTGGCGTAGTATTGGCGTGGAATGTCATTAACAATTGCAAAGCGTGTTTCTCGTTTTCCAGAGTTTTGCACTTCTCGTTATCTATATTTGATATCTTTACAACGTTGGTTGTTAGTGAAGCTTCTCAATGGTCGGTTTTTTCTTGTTTGTTCTTATCAACAATCCATAGCTTTGGGGGGTTTCTTCACAGAGCGGCGCGAGAGTGGATTTTGATGCAGTATCTGTTTTATACAGTGCAAGAAATAAATACCATAATTGCAATTATTAATTATAATTAGGCTGCGGATCTTTATGTAACTTCATATTTTTATATGAACGCGATTAAAAGTATATTTCTAATAGAAATTTCTTTCTAATACCGACTATTGTGACAAGTGTTTCTCTGTGTCGCTGTTTTATATACTTTCATATATTTTAGGCAACCTCTGTATCTCGGTGTCCTTGAATTCTCCACAAATATGAACAGATACACATTTGATACAACGATTTACTTTTCACACGCGTACGAAATCTCGAGTCTGCAGAAACAGTCATTCTTCCTCGATACTTACTCAAATTATTGACCTGGTATAAAAAAGATGTTACCCGTTTAACGTGCTACAAATTAAAGTTAACACTAGAATTACTGTTTGGTAGAATTACCAGAGTAATTGAAATAGTCAATTTGTAATTTTTCATAAAAAATTTTATTCGCAATCGATGCGTTTTTAGCAATTTAAATGAATCCCTCGCGAAATATATTACTTGAAACTTGCGTTCTTTGCTGTACCATAAATTTCAAATATTCAATTGCAATTAATATATAATTATACAGTTATCATAACTATGATCACTGTATCATATGAAATGAGTTTCGCTGATACGAGATTTGTACTTTCGTCGTCTTAGCAGTTCCAGTGTTAACATCGCTGTGGCTTACGAGTGGTAAGCTCCAGAAGAAAAGGACTCCCATTGGGATCGAAAACACGCGCTGATACTATCTGCTTACTGCGTTATCTTTCTTTACTATCTCATTTATATTATCTATTTACTACAGCGTCAATGGATTAACCCAATTTCTTCTTCGTTGCGTACACGGTCCCAAAGTAATATCTTTCAGATTCTTTTCGCGAAACCAGCGTGAAAATAACGCGGCCAAGAATAATCGCGAAAACAGCGTTTCATGACGCATTATCACGAGTACTGTCACGATCTCGTTATAAATTCATGGTTTTACTTGTCAACTGCATACATATGTAACGCGATACTAATAGGCAAGCGTATGCATGAATTTTTCACATGGCAGACACATATACATACACGTGCGCATTCGTTGGAGAGCGTACGAGCGACGTACGCTGGCTGGATTTGGAGATTCATTCGCGAAGTTATAAATAAATCGATGCATCGGCAACGCGTTCGCCATTTCAACCACTAGTTCATCCTGTCAATTGCAAACGTCGCAACTTTACGAGAGTTTACGTTTATACAGTGTTTTTAATTAACGGTTTGGCCGACTGGCGTCTACGAAACGTGTAGAAACATTTGCCGCGAACAATGCTTCGCCGTGAAATAGCAAAAGTTTGATTTTTATTCGGGTTTATCCCGAACTTTATCTCATTGACGCGAACTGATTATTAAATTGCGTAATTGTACGTATTTGTTTCATTATTCTTTGCATGCTTCAAAGTTTCTCTTCTTTTATATAGAAACTTTCTGCATATATGTTTACAATATATATATTATACAATAATTATTACGATATAATAATTATACAATATATACAATAATTATTACAATATAATTATATTAATACAATATATACAATAATTATTACAATATAATTATATTAGTACAATATAATTATTATACAATAGAAATGTTCAGAATAAATTTGTATCTATATCCTTTTGAATTCAATAATTTCGAATGTTATAAACTCGAACGAAATCTCCAATACATCGATTAATAAATAATTCTTTTACTAAACACTAGACTCATAACTTTCTGGACATTCTTCAGTATTTTATAATATTTATGACACTGTTTGGATCAAATTAATCAAATAACTTGCAAGTTATTGAATATTCATATTACTAGGCTGCGGGTTCATATTTTTGAAAATAGAATTAAAAAATCAGAATCTTGATAGAAAGTTGACTTACACGTCCAATATTACAAAACAGTTTGAATATTTTACATATTCTCGAATATATAAATCAAGGAATTCACTTTTGTCAATACACTTATTTAGGAAGCTTATTTATGAGCATATTTATTATTTTGACAGATATTTTTATCAATTTCTATTAACATTCGAGAAAGCAACGTTACTTTGCATTATTGACGCAAAAGTATTAAAATAATGCGGCTAAACGTATCAACGAAAATTAGGTCAACCTAATCGTCTAAGACTCGGATATCTTGTCACGTTCTTACGTTATACCTAAACTTATTTAGTATTTATATACTTCAAGCTTGATGTCAATTTCAGAAATCTCTCGATTTCCTTAATTCGTTATTTAACACTAATCGTCGAGTGACGTTGATTTGAAAGATATCGCTTGATTAATTATAAAACCATGAGACGTCATGTTCGTTTTACTGAAGAATTCGTCGTGTCTCAAGCGGATGGAAATAGCACAGATAAAGAAATACATTGTCACTGCGAATACAAATTACTCGAACGTTGGATTTATTACGAGGCTGGTTTCCTTGAATCATTGTACACGAATTAATCTTCCTCGAGAGAATAATGCGGCGTGTCGTTGCGCCGAATTCAAGTTTCTCGATCGGCTGGACGTGACCAGATGCAAACGTATTAAATCTCTTTTGGGTCCAAATGGACACAATATCCACACAATGAGCCGTTCCTTTCAACGTTTTCTCCAGATATCAAATTTACAAGGATTGAATACAAATAATGTAGTATCGAAATTATTGTGTATAGTTATATATTTAGTTACTTTTACTTTTAATACATGGCCTGTTTGCTGAAGATGCGTGAATGAAAAGTATGAATGTGACGTGAGAGACACAGCGTTGGCATTGAGCGCTTTTCTTTTTGTGAGGAAAGAGAGTCAGCAGAGAGTCGGAAAAGAGTGTCGTTTAAGTTTATTCGAATTATTGTTGTCTGTGTTGTCTATCTTGTATTTATCGTTTGTTGTTTTGTTTCCGTTTTTTTTATTACTTAATATAATAAATCATTTAAATTATATCCCTACAATAATAGGAACGTTGCTCGTAAATAGATTTGCGGATTTTCATGCAAACTCATATTCTTCCGAACATCGAAAATAGAAAGTAGAAAGTATTACAATTAAATATTGTAACGAGTATTATATTTTTGATATTTTTATATGACACTTTTACCTGCATTGTATCTGTATTTCAAAAGTATCCATACAGGCATAAAAATCAAATCCTTACCCTATTTATGAGTGTATTGTATAGTTGAAATTAGTAGCCATACAGTCGTACAGATTGCCATTTAGTATGAAATTGATCAACTATTATGGTCAGCACAGTCACTAACGTTAGGCAATTATGTTGTGAAAAAATAGTTGGCACCGGCAGCTTCTGCAAAAGCAGTTGAAATGTGTTTGCATGAAGAATGGTGTGATATTCCATTTCTAGATGAATTTAATCTAACATATTACTAATGTTAATTGATCATTCTCATTAATATTAATGTAATTATTGTTGATTTTAAAAAAATTCTTAATGTAGGCAAAAGGTGTTTGCTGTGTCTAATCCCTGCATATTACGATCTTATAATAAGATCCTCTTGAAAATGACAATCATATCAATTATTATAATTAAATATTGTAACGAGTATCACGAACTCATTATTATTAATAAATTAAACAAAGGACTGTTGCATTTGTTATTATTATTATTATTATTATTATTCATATATTAAACGGATCAATGAGTAACATGAATACATGGAAATACAAGTAGACACAAGTAGATGATTAATTAAATTCCTTAAAAATAAAAATCTTAGAAACGTCACCTGTAGAAGGCATTATATTGCCATGAATGAAATTAAACTCATTCGTATACGGGGTATGCAAGTTTCGTGATCCTTGGCAGGAATCCTAAGTCAGTTTCATCTTAAATTTCATCCTAGGTTGAATGTATGTGTGTGTGTGTGTGTGTGTGTGTGTGTGTGTAGGTTCTTAAAGAGCGAGGCAATAAATTTCGTTGTTGATAATTTTAAGAAGAAAGAGGAGAGAATGTACAAGCATACATGAATGAACAATAAGCTTGTTTGATTCATGGACCGAGAAACATTCGAAGGATAGTGATTAAGGTGGCGCTGCACGCCAGTCTTTGAGAGAAAATTCGGTTTCCTGTACTTTCCGAACCTTTTGATCCTGCGAACTGCTTGCGAAATCATTCAAGCATCACCGCGCGCACGATCTTCGAGCTGTCGTGTCGCATTTTCACACGCCATTTCGGCGATAGTCGCGCTTTATAGATGTTCGCTGTGAATATTTTGGAACACGTTAAACTCGAAAGATTTCACTCGCATCAAGGATAAATTGCTCCGCTTGATTTTATTACTCGATTCTCGATCTCGTATAAATATTTGATCAAACTGATTATTTCGATGAAATATTTATCGTTTAAAGTTGCTTGGGAATATTTTAAAAATCGAATAAATTAAGTTAATATAAATAAGCAAGTCAGCTAAATTCACGTAAATAAATTTCACGCGATTGCAAGAACATTCGTTGGTTAGTTATTCTCAAGTTGGTGGTTAAACAAAAAAAATTTGACAATTTTAATCCAATTTTTTAAAAAATTTGGAACCTCGCACAAATATAGTTCACGCGAAGCTAATAAGAGAATAATAATTATAAAAAAGTTGTTTTCTTTATAATTTTTTTTGTAGATTTCAAGCAGCTAAAGACCTGCAGATTGACTTGAGAAAAGTATTGATAGATGTGAAAAAAAAAGTTGACTTTGTTATTGCATTGCGTATTTTGGTTATCACATATTTTTCGACGTGCGGTAGAACTTCATTTGTTAAACGAATTTTAATTAACGAACGATTAAATGAACTCCTACCGATGGATCCACTTATTCAAATGTGTGATTCCTATTAGTTAAACGAGAAATTATAGCTTGCAGAGAGAATTGGTGGATCCTCCCGTGTTACGTGTACAAAATGTCATGGTCTTCGTCTCATGCAAATTCCAAATGATGGTCGTTTTGTGCTGAATGTTAATTAAATCCGGAATATTAATTAAACAACGGAAGCAATCAATTTTAGTCTTGAGTCTGTAGACGATTAGTCTATTTATAAATACGTCTACAGTCAGTCACGAAAGTCTATGTACGTCTGCAAATTTCAAATATTCAGAGAAAGAGAAATTAAAACGATTTCATTTTTACCAATTTATGTACGAAATTACATTTAGACAAACTGATTTTGAACTGAGAAGAAGGTTGTTCTACGTATGGAAATAAGTAGAATAAAATCGTTTCTTTCCAAGGAAATTAAAAACTGTTGGAGCACACTTGTACCATTCTGAGCAAAATTCAGTCTATTTGTCTCTTAAACGAGACAAATTTCATTGTACATATTTTTATTCAATTTTGCACGTAGAATGTTCTTATTCACTTATTTATCGTCCCGAATTACTTTAATTACAAAAATACGTTATTACTTTTATCGTACTCAGTTACATCGCGGAAAACAGGGACATCTTGATAATTAAGTTTCGCGTGTATAAAAGCGTACATTAAATTAGAGAATCAATTCTGTTGTTCAACATACTGAAGCCAATCTAACTGAGTTTAACGTGGAACGAAAATGTAGACTAAATTAAGCCTTTCACGACTAAGGGAAACATATTTCCCCATTTTAAAATTAGTGATTGCCGTATTCAATTATAACCTTATCTGCATTTTTTATACAGAATGCCAAAATAGAACGTATGCCAAACGCAATTATGTAAATGGGAACGAGAAAAAAAAAAGATGTGCAAATTGTGCTAAACTAATATATGTGCAATGTCCATCTTTGCTTCACAATCAAAAGAAATTGCTTCGCAGAATATTATAATTAGCACATCATTTTGTATAGTAATTTTATTTTATTATTTTGTATTATTTTAGTTGACATTTTGTTATAATAAACCAATAAATAAAAGACATTGCATAATAAGCCTAACCATAATTTGTGTTATCTTTATAGTCCATTGGGAAAAATATTTTCCATAAAAATTCCAAAAAAACTACACATTGCTATGTATTTTTCTTATGATTTTTATTTATTTTACGTCTAAACAAACTAAAATAAACAGTTGCATGCTAATATTTACTCTTAGCAACCTTATGGTCGTGAAAGGGTTAAAGTGCAAACACAACCGAAAATCGATTGAAATGTAAATGATATTCGCCCATCCTTAGAGATCATGTCTACATCCACCTCGTTTAGACCTTGTTTCACAAGCCGACAATGATTGTTTAATCTTTCAACATACTTGCTCAAATGCCAACATCATATTTCATCTTTCCATCTACGGTCGTCGTATCCCTGTTTTGGTAATTCCAGAGACTCCCTGCGAGACGTTGCTGCTTTGTTCATTCAAAAACTTTGCCAATCTTCGCTAACCTTAATAGCGTTCGAGCTATCCCTCTCGGAGACGATAGTTATCTCTTCGAGAACAGTAGTTACAACATAAAACGGACGTGCTACATCCATGGAGCATCCGCATTTTCATTCCGCGAAATACGAAATAGAATATTTCTTCTTCCGTCGAGTCCCGTCTCTATCTCGAAATCGCATTTTACATGCAATTTCAAAGAAATATGAAATCACGAACGCCATTAAAGGAACTCGTGATTTTACTTATCTCGTCTCGGTCCTCTGTTCACTTTAATGCTAGAACCGTAACGTAAATATGCCGTTTCATTGGAAGAGAGCGCACCATGGGAGAGACTAGTCCCTCTGAACTTTGAATTTTTAAAAAGGAAACTCGCCAGTCGATCGATTTATCAGCTATTTGGGAAGAAACGCAGTGTTTACGACATACGCGTAAAACTCTGGACGGTTGTACGTATGTTGAAACGTTGCGTAACAGGATTGTAATCATTGATACATTGTGAATTTAAAGTTCAAACCTCGAACATATTACACGTAACATGTTTTGTCGATTATTATATTATAAAATGATAGATCGCACGTCAAATCGAACGGCGAATCGACGTTAAATACGAGTTCGCGCTTTGGAAAGCTTTAAACTTTGCTCTAACGCAGTGAAAGGTTGCCGTAGAATTAATAGTGATTTTCGAGGGACAATCTTGCTCGAGAGAAAAGATCATCTGCCATTGAAATCTATCGACAATGATTCATAAAAATAGCAGGTAAATAGAAATTAAATGTTAAATATTTACGGAAAGTTTCGCGATGCGAAAATTTGCAGATTTATTATGTTCAAAATAGTGCAAAGAAGCGTAGGCGAAACAAATTTCAAATTTAGCTTTCATCTCTTTGATATGAACTTCGATGAAAATCCGCAGTAGAATTATTAACTTAAAGATTTCAATTGTTTTACATTCAGTTAAAATCTGGCGAATCATAACTTAATTAATATTCTTTTCGAAAGAGACATGAACTGGCCGAGAACTAAAAAAGTTTTGTTAACAGATAAAATTAATTTTACCCGTAACTGATTCGTTTCATTTAATAGTATCTAGAAATTTTGTATAAATTTCTAAGAAGAATATTTCTCATTTTTTAATTAATGATGTTAATGATTTAAATCTTTTGATCATTTTCATTTTTAATTACATGAAAATACAATTGTATAAAGTTTCACTAATAATTTTTATATGACAACGTATATTGATTTGGTTGATACTGTAAATTATGAAATTTGATATTGCTGATAGAAAGGTGTCAGTATACTCATTCCTGAAGAGTTAAGAAGATTTAAGAATTTCATACAAGTATTTTAAATGAGTATTTTTCCTCGGTACGACGAGATATTTGCCGATACTGTTATAAATACAATAAAGCAATAGAGCGGTGAGAAAAGAATATACGAAAAAACAGTACAACGGGTGTCGTCGTACTCCTAATTTATCGATGCATCGAGGGCAGATTAAATTTGCGATTAAAGGCAGATTTCGCCCTAAGTACGTCATAAAGCTTGATATATTTATTATGTGAGTGGAAACGCGTTCCCGATATTCCTCACGAGCAAGCTGCGCTGAGATTTCGCCGTAGAGACTGGATTACTTAGCCCTTAGTGTTGACCATAAATTAAAAGGCCACCTTTGTTTCTCACGGTTTGCTTGCAAAAGGAGATGGACATGCTTTCAGCCACGTATCGTCACCGGGGTATCGACAAATTTCATTTGAAAACCGGCCGCTTGACGTTTCAAAGGGAACACATAGCGTTCGTATTTCGAATTTCCATTTATTTCACGATCGCGAGGTAAAGAAGTATCATTGAATGCAGCGAAGAGGCTGCGGATTTTTATGCATCCTTGGGAAATTTACGCTTCCGGAAATGTAAAAAAATGCACGTAACAAGTATATAAAATATTCGTAGTAAAATTTACTATGATAGTTTAAAATTTTCTATTTTTTAGAACCAACTTAATTATGAAAATAATTGATAGAATATACGCGTTTTATGTATAATATACAAGATATCGTAATTTATAATATACGAAATTGCATGAAAAGGAAATATATTATAATTATGTTTGGCAACAGCGCTGCACAAAAATAAACATAAAATATTCTTCAAAACAGATTTGTGCTGATTGAATTCACACAGCTTTAGTATAAAGAAATCGCTGCGTGGCAGTGAAACGAATATTCAATAAAGATAAAAACTTACGTAACTAATAGACACAGAGTGCAGTTTGCCTCGATAGTCAAAGAAAGTGATATCTACGACACGGATCTATTCTCGTAAGATCTTGTAAGTACATGCAACGCGAACCATAATGGAAACCCGTGTGTGGTTCAAACGTAGGAGTCGATCCCCTGTCGCGAGGGAAGAAACGAGAAAGAATGGATCCTGAAAGCTTTTTTCAATGTTCCACCGCCCATGGCTCGCACGATGAATCAGGTGGAGTGGCTGCGCCATCGATTTCGCGAAAGAACGCCCTCCAGACGGAATTTTCTACGTTACAAAGAATCGAAATGACGAGGTAGCCACTTTTTTTCTATTAGAATTTTGGCCAGCGATGATTTCGTGCAATGGCGAAATTCACGACACAACGGCGTGACGCGCGAATCATTTATCTGGTTAGATAAGAATAATGAACGCAGAGAAACGGAATTTACAAATTTATAAATTTACATGCGCGCGCAATGTGTGAGATTTCAGTATAATTTTATTAGATTTGTATTTGTATTTCGTACTGAGAATGTGTAAGTATACTGCAGTAGAACTTCCTATATTCGAGCTGGTGTAGAGAAACAAAAGTATTCGGTAAATCGAAGAATTAAATATTCAAATGTTAGTTAAAATATTCAAATAAAGGGAGTCCTGCTACATTATCAATCCTTAAACATTTAATTTCAAATTAATAATCGTATTTTGTATTTGTATTTCGTACTGAGAATGTGTAAGTATACTGCAGTAGAACTTCCTATATTCGAGCTGGTGTAGAGAAACAAAAGTATTCGGTAAATCGAAGAATTAAATATTCAAATGTTAGTTAAAATATTCAAATAAAGGGAGTCCTGCTACATTATCAATCCTTAAACATTTAATTTCAAATTAATAATCGTATTTTGTATTTGTATTTCGTACTGAGAATGTGTAAGTATACTGCAGTAGAACTTCCTATATTCGAGCTGATATAGAGAAACAAAAGTATTCGGTAAATCGAAGAATGGTGAATTAAATATTCCGTTAGTTAAAATAATCAAATAAAGAGAATCCTGCTACATTATCAATCCTTAAACGTTTAATCTCAAATTAATAATCGTATTTTGTATTTATGCCGGTATTAGAAAATTCACGTAATCTTCCATTATCTTATTATGTTTCCAATACTGCAAAGGGAAACCTATTTGCCAACCAATTGCCAACCAATTTCACGTAAATTACACACGAGGTCCATTAAATCAATATTCAACTAATGCTAACCAACTAGCATTAAACTAAAATTCGAAGTTCATTTGATACATGCGTGTACATGTGTACGACGAGCAAGATTCTAGAACGAATTCGTTTCCGTTTTAAGATTACTACTACGCTGTATACTTGAAATTCGTAACTCGACGCTAACGGACGCTAATTGATACACATTAATACGATGTCGTAAAAACAGGCGAGTATCCGATTCCGAGGCTCGTTAAGCGACGTTTCGAGGTACGTAAATCAGAATTATCGCAGATCGACGGCCGGTTCAATGCGCAATTAATCATTGACAGCGATGATATCAACGCGAAATTTCGCCGCCGTTCGTGCCCAACCACAGCTGGCGACTACAATCAGCGCGAATTCAGCCGGCGAGGATTTATTGGTCGCCAGGGACGGAAATTCGTTGGAAACGCCGACGATTCGTGCGAAACAGAAAAGGGGGCACAATTTCATCTTGCTTGTCCATTCTTATCGCTTCCGTCTTGGATTATGGCTATTTTCACCATAGCTGCGGCATTTCGTACGACTGACTCGACTTGTTTACACGCATATGCACATTGACGCTGTTCGAATTGGTCGTTTGTGACTGATGATCGTATTGCGTATTCTGGGCGACTAGTTTATCATTTCCATATACTGCCATACGCGTTAATAAATCATTGGATGCTTAATGAAGTTAAGACGCGACTGTGATTTACGCTAGAAAGCGCCTGACCGTTCGTAACTCTGTGAATTTCAATTCAATTCATTGCCGCTTGCGAAAATTAATAGTTCGCAGTTTTAAACTTTATCTACTGTTTTCCAGATAATAATTTTAGATGCGCAATTGCGCATGTGTTTTGGAAAGTGTGTTTTAGGTCGTCGTCATTCTATCAATCTTTGTGATCGTGCAGAGTGTTTAAGTACTGTTCTTTATTTACAATATCTCTTCAGTTTTTGCTAAATAATTTCCATGTTCTTTGATCACATATTAATTTTTTACTTGGTTCTCCTTTTCACGTGAAGTCGTTGTTTTTTTTTTGGTCGAAGACATCAAATCGCGACTCGTATTTCGATTACACATATAAAAAAATATGTATTATTAACGGCAAGAACAAATGTAACAAAATTGTGTCAATCTTCACAATGAACAAATGTCCGGTGACCTATGGATAGGAGAGCGTATTGTACAAAAATAGAATGTATTTGGTTATTACTATTTCTTCCACAATCCTTCATTTAAGAATTTTGTTATTGAACGAAAAATTAGAATAAGAAAACGAATATCAATGTATCTTATTTACGGAATATTCATTTAAACATTATTTGAATTTAACATTAAAATGTATGTTCATATAAATTCGTTTAATCAAATATATTTCTTTCTTCGACGAATTCTGAATCACTTTTTCACACGTTAAACGGTGTTAAATGAACACTTGATAAGCAACCAGACTTTCGAAATCGAAACTGCAAACACACTCTGTTTCGAAAATCGAACATTTGTCAACCGTAGAAGTATTTTCAGTTGTGACAGATTGAACGAATAGTCGAACAATTTTCGTGTGCGAATGAATATTAATATTACCACTACTACCAACATAATTTTCATTTACTTCAAGGCTTTCAATTCGTTTGTTCGTGTACGGGCGTGCAATTTGTATTCTCAATTTGAATTTAAGTAAGTTAACATTCTACAATATGCAGAGTGTATGTGTTCCGAAGTTTAATGTTCAAACTCTGCCAGGTAAAAAGTGTGAGTAAAATGTCATGCAGCAAAATGCCTCATTAAAAATACTAAGAACGCAGAATATTGATATTGCCTGACTTTGAAAATTAATCGAAAAAGTTTGAAAGGTATATTACTTGAAATTTAATGGAACTCAGAAATGTAAGCGCTAGAAATAAAATATATGAAAAGGATTTTTTCGTACATCTTAACTCTTTCTATAGTGAATGATAGTTTAATAGATAGTTTAAGAAAAGAAATTCTAACATATAACTGTACATCTTAGAACAAAATGTTGATAAAAAAAAAATGTTCGATTCAAAAATTACCAATTCTTACAATGTATTTCTGTATTTTTAAAACGAACGAAAGAAAACGTAATATCACGAACAGGACACTTTTAAATGGCTAATAAACAATATTACAAAACTCGAGTGGAAGAACTCCCATCCACTGCATTGCGTAACGCAATAATTCATAAAAATTAAAAAAATATTCGCCACAGATTTACACGGTCGAAAACCGTGTGTAGGTTTTACGCGGCAATTTCACCGCCGTTACGAAACATCCCTATTACAATTAAAAGTGAAACGAATCTCGTTTATTCGGCCGCGACGTAACAACGTTTAACCCGACATTTTCGAAACGGCGTTCATAACTTCGAGTTTATATATATATATATATCTACCAGCCATTGCACTGACGGCGCGATTCACGGAATTTTTCGCAGTTAATTGAAACGAAGCACGACTTCTACAACCGGCAGGCGTTCAAAGAACAGTGTTTTAACAGCGTGCGTCAACAGAGAGTTAATGCATTTTAACGGCGGGCGGGTAATGAAACGAGTCGTCCGATGGAATTTCACGACACCGTCGTGTAAAGGCTCCCTTTTATTTATTATTGTTGCATCGCGCACCGCGCGTTTTATCCATCACGCGGAGAAATGTCACGCGTAAATAGCAGTTTCCCGGAGATACGACGGAAATATCGTTCCGACGAGACGAGAGGTAGAGAGAGAGAGAGAGAGAGAGAGAGACGAAACAAGGAATTCCTTTCCTATCTGAATATTTCAGTTCGCCGCGAGACTCGATTATATTTAAGCGCGAGAGAAATGCACGCACGAAGAGAATATGATGTAGGATAAGTTTTCCAGCGAAACGCGGGCTCCTCTGATGAATAAATGATGGAAATTTAACGGAAAAAAAATGTTAGAGAAAAACTTGGACGGTTCAACGTGAGATTTATAAGGGAATCTGTTTAACGAGTTCACCGCGCACGACGTGAAGTCGGTTCGTAGGTGCTTTTAAGTTACGTAAATATTCCGTTGTCCTGTAAGGGATTTCTCCGAGGGTTATGCTTGAAATAATAATGTAGTTTGTTAACAGAAAATTGAAACGGGGAAATTTAATAGAAGAGGTTAGGAAATTGTAAAAAGTATGGAAAAGATGAGTAATTTCTTATTTTCTTATACGTATATTACATGGTGCGTTGATTTGCGACGGGAACTAATCTCACGAAAAGTAAGATCGTAATATTTGTTGTCGACGAACCTTCAGATATTTGCACGAACCTTCTAAAACATGTTTGATCAGCTTCATATTTTATAGAATTCTGATACATTTTATGACCATATGTATACTGTGTAGAATACAATAATAATTGTTGTATTTAATTTCCAGTTAAAAGATTTAGATAAATAACACGTATAATTTTTGTACAATGCAGGAAAGATTACATTATGCAATAATAGAACTTTACAATAAAATAGCATGATATAAATAAGAAAATAATCGAGTTATATCAACGAAATGTCAGTATCAAATTGAAAATTCGAGATTCAAAATTCCAGAATCAAATGACGAGATACATAACTATGACAACATTTGGTAACATACTGAATCTTACTCTCTTGCAAGAGAAACTTAACCGTATTCATGTTCCATATTTCTACAGTGATAGAAACAATTATCTGTTAGAATGTAACATTAGATATTATAAATAAAGAAAGGACAGATTCGTGATGAACGTATAAAGTACAAATTGCTTATACAAGGGGAGATAGTAACTTAGAACGAACAGCTTTTCGGGAAGCTTTTACGTTCCTTGAATCTTCCATGGATCAACAACTCACGGAATTTCTCGCCAGTTCCTTTCAGAATTTTTAGGGCATATTATAGCCAAGTGGCACAACCCAGTTCCATTCAGTGGCTAGGTTATTTCAAATTTTGTTCCTCCGTGTCGCGAGACTCGCGAGGAATTTTGTGAAATTTCTCCTCGAATTTCGCGTGGAACAATAGATTATCCGAGATTGAGTAACGTTTCACCTCGAGTCTTGATTTTCAAGAATCGATTTCATCCGAAGTTCCAACCGTTACCGAGATTATGCCACGAGAAACTGAACGAGAAATTCCAAAAGCGATAGGAAATTTCAATTCTCTCTTGCAATTTTAAAGAAAGAGCTACAGATACATGTATAAAAGGTATTTCAGGCGAAGGACATATAATCTGAAATGTTATATTGTTGAAATCTTTGAGGATTGTTATTCCGCTTGAAATCTGAAATTGACATTGAAACTATAAGAGTGATTGGTGAAATAGAAATTTTATAACTTTGCAGTTGAACGATTTTTTTCGAAGATATACAAACGAAAACTAGTATTCTTTATCGTATCATAAGCTCTTTTCCGTTCTTTTCACTTCAGTTTCTTCGATACAAGTTTCCTTCGATATTTTATTCATTAGGCAGGTTTGATCTCGTCAACGTGGACGAAAATTTCAGAATTTTAGTTTCATGATCAAAGTGTAATTCATTCGGGTTTCCATTAATTATTCTTTTATCGATCGTCGCATAATTGGTTCCAAGTATTGTTTCAGATATTCTCACTTCTCCAATTGCATTATGTACGAACAACATATAATTATACAAATTCCTCTCAACTTCCATCTTGCACGAATATAAACAAACTTTGATCAACAATCGCGTTTATTTCGATACATTTTATACGCTACATCGCACGATTTGTTTGCAAACCTCACAGAGAGATTTTGGCTAACACGCACGAAGGATATACGACGTCTACAAATTCTCTACGAGTAAAGTAGCTTCTTCGCAATAAATTAGCTCCCGTGCTCGTTAGCCCAAAGCACAATGCTCTAAGACAAGGTGTACACCATCTCCCGTGTACACTTACCTCTTCGAATAAATTCGAAGTTTCATCCCGAAGTATTAGTTGGACACGGGCAGCTCGTTTAAAAAAAAAAAAAAAAAAAAAAAATATAAAAAAAAACCCGTATCCTATCCTACGCCGGTCTGATTACCACAACAATGCGAAAGTTCTACATTGGCGAGGAACATAGCGAATTAACCGACGCGGCGGAACTTCGTCGTCGATCGATTCTGGCCGCGCTCGGCGAGAAAACACTTACGAATCCTCTTCGTAACCGTGCCACGAACCAGCTGCAATGGCCACGGAATCTTTAATCGTCCCCATAGAATGGCTCTCGAATGCTTCGTTTAAGAAAACGATCGTTATCGGCTTAATGGATTGCCGCGATCGAAACAATCGTAATCAGGTCAGCGCGTGTAGTAGCGCAATCAACGTGATAGGTAGGCGTCGTAGGTATGTTAAGTTTAACTGGAACTTGAATCGTCGACGGTGACAGTGACGATCCGCCATAAGAAATCGATCTTCGAACATTCGAACGAAGAAATTTGTACGCGCCGATAAAATTTGTCCAGCGTACATTGTACTTGATTTTCGCGCGTTTAATAACGTAATGCGAGATTATACGCAATAAAATTATTATTTGTTCTTCAATTTTATACTATACACAAGATATAAGCATTTTATATTGCTTCGTCATATGGTATTTTTCTCGAAATATTCCGTAATACGAAGCCATGCCCTTCGAGAAATGTAAAATGCAAAAAATTAATTCTGGTCCTTAACTTTTCTCTTGGAACTTGGAACGCAGTGAACAATTTTTGCCTGTCACGTTCTACAGTGACGTGATACATGTATAATATATAGCTTGCCGTTAAGTCGTTCCCCTAAAGGTGATGATATTTCTGGCTTTGAAGATTGACAAATTTTTCCACCGCTGCAAGAATAATCTTCGTTAAATATTTTAACGAGAACATCTAATTGCGCCGTTATTGAAAACCCTACGTATCTCTGAATTTCAGCTTACAATTAATGTAATATACAATCAAAATGACCAAAAATGTACAAATGTAAATAAAATATACAAAATATAGCACGCGTTAGAATATTTAACAGGTAAGACACGTATCTATCATTTTTCTTACACGCATTCACAATAAATATCCGCAATACTAGTATTCAATACTTTCGAATACATGTGAATGAATGTACAACTCGTACTAGAAGAAATTAAATAATTCTTGTAAAGTATCCTCGACAATTTTGTTATTCCTTATGCGCGCAAATTCATTCAAGATTAGCCACTGCTACTGAGTTACGCGGCCTCAATCACGAATCGATTAGACGAAAGTGTAATCGGAAAGTGTGATTGTTTGGAAATTGCCGGGTCCAGCGAACGTAATTGGAAAGTTCCCGCGTTAACGCGAAAGGTTCTTAATCGATTATTTGCTCGCATGTTTTCTCTCATTGTTCAGGCAGATCTCTCGGTGACAGATACAAATTTCCGCGATAGAGAGGCGAAAAAGATTGAAAAAAATGTTTGATCACGTTGCTCGCAATAAGGAACGGGAAATGACCGTGTTTCCGCGGCGAAATCATCGATAGATCGATGCTGCACTCACGTGTGCTGTCGTGCCGGACGAATCGAATTATCGTTGCCGAAATAGGATCGCGGCTAAATTCGTGGCGCTACACGTAGTTCTGCAGGGTTTCGGTTATGCTGGATTTCAATCGAAGTCGCGGTTTCCTTGGCGGTCAGGTACGTCATTCCATATTCCTCGTTGTTGACGCTTTCGTTAATGGACCGGAAGATTTTATCTCACCCCTGACGATATTCAGATATATTCTCGACTGCGAAATTTCTGACCTGAATGCGCGTGTCCAGACAGATTTTCGTGAAGAAAAATTAGCAACTGTATATAACGTACGTGAATTATGGCTGAATAACAGTTCTCTTTCGCAGTAAAAGGACAGTTTGCTAATTCGTTTTACGTCCGTACAGCTCGAAATCAAAATAACAAATGATCCCCGAGTTTTGTTTTGACAATTCAATTCTCTGTCTCTTCTAAGAACCTGGAATTCTTTTTATCCGCGTGTTTCGCCGTGCACATTCCCTTACACACTGTAGGTCCTCAGAATCGAAAATAAGGATTATTTTTCACAGAAATAAATGGTTTTGAACATTCTGTCGCAGTGACAGGAATTTATCTAACCCTAATTTCTTTATGAAAAGTTGGTGCTTTTTCCCCCCAGTCTTATATTAAATTCATACAATCGTCAATATTGTTCATTGCTAGAACACTCGTTATTATATTAGTCTCAGGTGAAACGTGATAATTCAAGTTCTAAATTCAATTTCTACAAATTTCATTAAATTGTACATACATATTCTGCATAGAAAAACTAAGTAAAAAATTATTAAGGGAATCTTTTAAATTTCTATTCGTAAACACAATATTTGAAAAAAAAATCTACTTTACTTTAAATATTCGAACGAGCGATGCCAATCACTAGATTTTTTATTAGCCAAAATTGGTCGGAGTTGTAAAACTTTTAAACCAGACAGTAATTCTCAAGTGGCACGTCCTGAGAATAATCTCACTTTAATAATTAATATATATTAACATTAATTGTTGAAGAATGTGTCTACATCCCAAAATGTCCATGCGATATATATATATATATATATATATATATATATATATATATATATATATATTTCCACTTCGGTGGAATTTTAAAAATCCCTTGAAAAAGAAAAAGTCTCATTTCAACCGAATACCATGCAGCCCGGATACTGTATTTCCAGCCAGTTTCCCCCCTCCCCCCCTCTCTTTCTTCTCGTACTTTCCCGCGTTTCTTTCAACCTCGATCGCTTACCGGATCGATTAATTAACCGCGCAGAGAAATAAGCGAGAGATAAGAAAAGGAAGGGAGAAAACCATGGCGCGATGGCTCGCGACGAGAATAAATCGCGGGTAATGACTCCGCTAATGAATTACAACGTCACTTTATATTTTTTCCTAATTAATGGACGCCATCTATTACGCGCGAAAGCATCGATGAATTGCTTCGCCACCATTCGTTCCTCATCATCCCTCCGTTGCACGCCCTTGGCTTCTTCTCTCCTCTCCTCTCTTTCTCCGTCCCTCATTTCTCTCTGGTCGTTTCGACTCCGCTACAAACGATCCTCTAGCGACCATTATTCCAGGTGTTGCTGAGAAATTGAAACGAACAAACGGCACTGCCGGAGGTCGTTCGAAACGCCAGTGCTCGTGGTTACCACTTAATTCATCGTGCTCGCGTTCACGTTTCGCATTCACGGTCCGGACTTGTATCGATTTACAGCCACCTTACGAAAGTATTTGAATACTTGTTAACAAAACATTTTTTCATGAATATGCATGTCGCGTATATTCGCATTCATCGAAACTTGTCGTGATTTTATTAACAATTTCGAGAATACAATTGAAACGAGTGAGTTCACTTTGGAGGAAATTGTTTTGGCAATTAAATGTTATAAAAAGAAATATATTTTGTATATATATTTTTATATATCATTTAGTTAGTTGGTCACAAACGTATTTGAACGTTTGCCGCGCAAGTTCGTCGAGATTTTATAAGGATATGATCGAAAATATAATTTCGCAAGGATACAATCTCTATTTTTGATTGTTTATCGTGATTGAAAGGAGAGAATGGCATATAGAAAATTGTTTTACTTATTAAATATTGACGGGAGTGCTATTTCGTATATTTTATATTTCTTTTACAGGCACCGTGCGCAATTTTTTAATAAAATTTCATTGGCTATGAAAATTAGTATTCTGCCGCATGTTGTTTCTACTTCAAACTCCTTTGTTTCGAAAGTATATCAATGTAATTACAATAGTCATATCTCGTTACACGAAATGTCTTTTGTAAGATTTTGTAACATATATCGAAGCAATTTACGCGAATCGTGATATACGGAGGGGAAAATATTAGAATTCATCGGAGCCGTTCTTAACCGGAGTAGAATTTTATTAATAACAATCGTTCGTCGTTTCATTCGCCCGATTTGTTCGAGCAGTAAGAAGGGAACGATGCAATAACGAGGCCCTCGTTACGTCATATTAAACGCAGCCCGTATTTTTCAACTAATATTCCGCATAATTCTTTATAACCGCGATTTACGAGCCGCAGTGAAACAAAGTAACCGTGGAAACATAACCATTCCACGGTTTCTATCTCGTAAATTCAACTCGTGAACCTCCTAACCAATCTGCGTGAAAGGCATCTCGCTTGCGAGAATAAAATGTCACAGTGTCTCGCGAAATAAACCACTACGAAATTGATCGTAGATTTCCGAAAGAATGATCCACGGAAAATTTCGGTTCACGTTTGATCTCTTAATCGAAGGATTATTTTCTTGCCTGTGTTTGGAGCGATTGTATCTAGAATAATTATACAGGGTAATTGGTTCTAAACGATGAAGTGGTAGATTGTGACATTCATAATGTTTCTCGTGATAACGGAATATATAATTACTTCCGAGTGATGGAATATACCGTCACGTTCATTGTGTACATGTGGCTGATGGTTGTTGAATTGCATAATCGTATATTACCATAATCACTGCTACTATCGAACAATCGGGCATATTCCTTTTACTAAGAGATCTTCTTTATTGTCACAAGTATGTATTTTCAAAATATTCGAACACGATGGAAGAAATTTTGTGTAAAAAGAAATATAATATACGTACGTGTGTTGTACAAAGTATTTCGAAGTTTCATTATCGTGATTGTATTAAAATTTGAAACCAATTTGAATATATATACGGGAACATAAATAGGCAGAAATATAAAAGTATACAGAGGTGATTTAGTAAAAAATTTTTATAAAACACGAGTAGTCAGTTTGAGTATTAAAAATGATCCAATCGAATGTTAATACAAATATATTTAATAAAAGAATTTAATGTGCAATATGAGTGTTAAACATGAATCTATCGAATATTGATATAATGTATTTATGTGTTTCTGCGATCTTTGCGAAATATTGGTATACTTGTAATATATAAGACGGATATAATCTTACTACCGTGTTGAACGAAATTTCAAAATTTATATTCCAAAAGAATTGTCGGCGATTCAAGTACTTTTACGAGCAGCTGCTTGTGTTTTAATTAAAGTTGATTCTCTTGATCCGGCGATTTGTCACCGCGATTGTTTGGAAAACGAATTCCTCGAGTGACTCCGGCGCTTTTTGCAATTTATCACTGCCACTAAATAGATTTATTTGCGAAACGCGGGCGGCATACACGTGCCGCGAACGAAAACGTTGCGTCACGCAACGGAAACAAATACATAATCCTGCTGACGGACTAAACAAATAATTCTATCTGGCAAAATCTGTTTGCTCGAATGGAACTTCGTTTCAATTCGCTTCTGATGCGAACGTACGTGCACACGTTTGTTGTTACTATTAGATAGAGTGAAGTGCACAGCTGAAATCACCGACCACAGTTCTTCTTTTGTACAAATTACTATTAATAATTATTGCTGTTGATATTGAAATACGCGAAAAATGAGCATACAATGATGGACACACTCGAACTGTCGATATTTTAAACTGTTATAACTTGGTGGAAAAGAAATAGTACAACAATCCAGTTGACCTGATTTTTAGGCGTGAATTCTCTGTTTTAACACCACTGAGTTCGATTTATTCATATTCGATTTATTCATATTGTTCGATATTTTCACGTCGTGCCGCAGGCGGCGAAATAAGAATATTCTTGTCCTCGAAAATTGTGAAAATTTAATGGATTCTGAAATCATTAAAAATTTAAGAAATTGCTTTCACGATCCGTTATCGTCTCTTGAAGATTGAAATTTCTCCTTTACACAGAGCCCTTAAAAATTTTTCACATATTTCATATTTACAAGACTTTGGCAGTAATCGGAACAAATTTCGTGTCATTATTCTTCAGTTCTCTTCGGCAATTCGAAAACCAATATTAATCGGCATTTGTTGTTGCAATTATGATTGTGACTCTCTGATTTTGAAAATCTCCACAGATTCTCAATGGGATTGAAAATGAATGGAATTATGTGTAAGCCACGCTAGTATAAGAGATTTTCGTGCTCTGAGCTAATTTCACGCATTACGCCATGAGCTTAACACTTCTTCAGAAAGCAGAAAACTTCAGAGAACATATGTCTGTATTTAATCAATTGTTCTGTAAAACGTCTTTGTTCATTCGGTCTCCTTTATCCGAACCACTATTTTAACTAACGAACATTTTACTGTAGTAGTATAGTAGTATTGGATGTTAAGATAACTTAACTGTAGAATGAAAATTCGGAGACTTGCTGAGATAACGACTTACTCGTTTCTAAATCAACGCTTATTACAGGAAATCAAAAAGAAAAATACCCTTCGCATTGAAAAATTATTTACACTAATATTAATTGTGTAAAATGTTTCTCAATCAATGAAAAACGATCGGCGAAAATTGTGATCGTTCGTTCGGTTACATTTTTCATTGTGACGTTGTATGCAAAAAGTAAAAACCATCAAAGAAGGACGTCTTGTAACCACCGAGCAAATGAGACAAACAACTCACAGTTGAAAGATAGAAAAAAAAAAGAAAAAAAAAAGAAAAAAAAAGGTATCGTCGTGTCTTGCGAGAGAAAACCAACGAAAGTCCAGTCGGAGAATCGCGAATTGTTTCTCCACAGCTTTTCGGTCTCACACAGCTTCGTCCTTGGACGAGTACGCAGGATTCTCGCACGATTTTCTCGTATCGTCGTAGGCCAGCCTCGAGTCGTTCGACTTTCGTAGCTCGTTGTTGCTCGCGCCGTTTCTGCAGATCACCACCTCGTTGGACTTGGCTGGCACGCTGATTACTTCTGTCAGCTGCATCGCTGCGGCGAATCTCAATGCCTGCAAGCAGAGATCGAGAGATCGTCACCTCGCTCGTGAAACTTGAGAAAGTTGTTGTTTAACGATGCATGGTTCGTGGGGACTCGCGTGTTTCCCGTGTTGACGAGACGATCGAGGTATTGTCGATTGTGAAACGACGTTTCACGCTGAACGAAGGAAGAGAGCACGTGAGAACAGGCGCAGTTTCGAGGCGAACGATGTCGATCGTAATGAATCATTGAGTTATTTAAGTCTCTTTTCTCGCGCTTTTAAATCGTGAAAAAGAGATCTAGGTTGTGAAAAATAAGCTAGAGATGAAGGAAATTTGGTGTAGTTGGAGTGTTCATTTTTATTGGATTTTTCAACTTTATTCTTCAATTAGTAGCTTTGTTCTTTAATTAACAGATCTTTATATACATATATATACATTATATATATATATATATATATATATATATATATGTATGTATGTATATTAGGAATCTTTACGGCCATTGAATTAGGATTATTCAATTTTTGTCATTTTATATATTAAAATATAACAATAAAATTGACGAATCTAAATATAATTTAATAATGTGATTTAAATTATATTGTGTATATTATATAATATATATTATATATTATATATGTATTGTATTATATTATGTTCACACATTAATACGTATTAACTTTTGGTGTTCGTATTTAATTTTTGCACTATTTAATTTTTATGATTAATTTTCATTGAATGAACTTTCCGGCACAATATATCATTTCGCTTTTTTTTTTCCATAATGCAAAGTCAATAACATATTTCCAAAAATCCAAATGAATTTCGCCAATATTCTAACGTAAAACATTTGTTAATTAATTTAACCGCACAATAATTTTATATATCACTTTCGCAATAAATACTCAACAGTCATGAATAATAAGATGTCACGTATAATAATTTTTAATTATTAATATGTGTAATTAAAAACTTAATGAAACTTGTAATTAAATTGCTTTCGAACTGTTCAATTTGATCAGTTTCAAAAATATGTGAAACACCTGAAGTGTTTCTGATTCAATGGTTAGAAACCATAATAAAGAAAATGGAATCTGAAAGCAGAAATTTTTTTTTATTACGAGCATTGTATAGGATAAATCAATAAAAATTATTGCTTAAAACATCTCGAAAAGACTTTGAATGAATCACTCTGTAAGGCAAATGAAAGCTGCTGTTTATCAAAATACAACTATCTTCAAAGGACAAGAAAGAAAATTTATATATACATTCAAAGGAAATAGTAAGGAAATAATTATCTTAACTTCAACCTGATATAATCTAAATTGCATTAATATATCTAAAATTGCAGAATTGCATTTAATTTTTACAATCAATGAGTAAAAAGTACTTTTAGATAATGGTACTCGTTCATTCTCATCTTGTATGAAATATTCTACTTTCAATACTTTATCTACGATGTAGATATTTCGCATTTTTTGCATTTCTCGTGCATCTTTACATTCTTAAATGTCCTATGAAAGCATAGAAATCCGCAGTTAACTTAATTAGCATGGACACGAAAGAAAGTACGTCTCTGTGTCTTTCAAAGTACTTAAACAAATGAGAAAAAAAAATTACGAATGAAAGTTATTACCACGTAATAACAGTTACGAAGAAAATTCAGTAATTTGACAGGGTTGTTAAGATGATTCTTTTACGAGTGAAAGAAAGTTACATCTTTCGTGTCGCGTAATGCCGATGCAACACAATTAAATTGGTCTCTGCGGTTAATAGAAACGTGTTCCGAAGCGAGCTCATTCAAAGAAATTGCATTTTCCACGGTTTCCAGCAACGTTGTGCTTAAACGACAGGAAAATCCGCGAAACTAGCACCATTTCCAGCCCTCGTAAATCACGTATCCTAGCTACGAGTAGATAACCCCGTTTTATGTTATCAACTAACCTTGTTCCAGTTTAGACAAACTTTCTGCGCGCCGTTTAGCTTCGTTTGTTGCTCATTTTTACCGATGCGATTTTCATCGTTTCCGGTTTAACCAGTCGATAAAACTTCCATTTTTCGTCGATCGTTTCGCGCGTTCGAGTTGTTTGTTTCGGTTTCTCGAAATCCTCCCGCGAATTTCATGTCTGTAGCGAAGACTTCTTTATCCGAATACCTTGTTATCCGAACAAAATCTTTACTAGTAATTAGATTTTTATGCATTTTTGCACTTTTACGAACACGAGAGAAAAAAAACTGAAGAGTAAAGAGAAACTTATTTCAGTTATTAAATATTTGTTTATAAATACTCTATATTTTTTGTGCGTTCTTTTAGCTTCAAGTTTCCGCAAGTGCATGAAAATTCGCAGTCTATTAATAGATGCCTCTTCCTGTACTATGTGCGAGGTGTATTGAAGATGCAACTGAGGAGGAGATGATAAAAAATAAAAATAAAGTTGAAAATAAAAGTAAAGAATAAAATTTTGCGAAGAAAATCAAATTTGAATTTAGACCAACCCAGTTATATCAAATATAATAATATCGTGATTTCCACAAGATCGCTCAGTTGACAGTAATATTTCGCAGTCGAACACAGGAGGCAAAAGTTAAAATACACGATCGTTTAACTGTTAAAAATAATTCCACAATCCAATGTGCAATGCATTTGCCCGTCATGCGAGAGATGTCCACTCGAATTTGCGCGCTGAACAATTAAAAATATCTCTGAATTAAAGTGTCACGAGGAAAATTCTGTAAAGGATAAGATGAAAATGATAGTAAATTTTATATGAATGTATCAAATAGGATTATTTATTCTAATATAAATTTAGGTAGTAAATCTTTAAGATTTAGATGTTTAAAGATTCAGGGAGTAAATTTTTTATGAATGAATCGTGAAAAAAAAAATTCTCAACGTTGAATTTATTGTGTGTTTCAACGGCAAAAGATGTATTGTAAAATTCATATTTTATTTTTAGAGAAAATAATTCTACAGGCTTTCCTAAATACAATGATATACGAAATATCATCTAAGTGATGATATAGCCGGCCAGAGAATGACTTTGCGTGAAAAAATAAATCGAAAAGGAAGAACAAAATTTTCTTTATTTAAGACCATGTTTTCAAGGAAACCGGATTTAAAAATTTGCCAAGTATATTGAATTGGACAGGAATGAATGATCAATAAAAGGTTACTCTACTGAAAATGGACTTTGAACATTTTCAAAGAGAACTAGCTTGATAAATTTTCAAATTTAATTTTCTGAAAAACCTTCTTGACTTATTTTTAGAATAATTTCCTGCTGATTGTTCATGCCTCTTCAGAATTAGCAAAATTTAAACGAACGCGATTCAATTTTCAAGCTTGCTGTCAATTGTAAAAATTTCATTCTTTCTTTCTGCATTGCGTTCTCGGTTGCACCACCATGACGTGATCTATAAAATTCAAAGCTCGAATGCCCTTGCTCCAATTCAGACAAAAAAAAACACACACACATACGTAGAGCTATACGTAGAATTATATTCCTTGCAAACGAAAATTGCACGCAGTTGAATGACTATGTACACACGTCGATGTGAACAGCTCGAAGTGAAATTCGTTTCAGTTTCTACTGAGAGTTCGAGATGCACAATCGTCGGACGACGACGCAACTTTCGTCGCCCATGTAATAAGCGATTCTCGCGTGGTCGATACCTGGCCAATGCAATTTGTTTCTGCGCTATCAGCGATGCTGCATCCAGCCTCGCTGACTTGTTACAAGATTAAGCTAACCGAAGGGCGAAAGAAACTTGTCCAATTGCGAGGTTGTCGCGTTGCTGGCGCAAATCGATCGCTCTCGCTTTTTTCCCGCGCTCTCGAAACGACGTTTATTTCCGAACTTCATCCCCATTCAATTACGCGTTTCATCCAAGCCGTTTACGAGGGGGCGAGTTCTCGCTCGCTCCTCGCCCTATCGGCGGACTTTCCACGAAAATTAAACGGAAATTCGCCGATGGACGTTTCGCTGCCACTACGATCGAGTTAAGAACGTGTTTATTATGTCGTTGATGACAATGCAGCATTCCGAATGAAGCGAGATTAGGCGAAGACGAAAGGAAAACATCCGGTTGGTCGCAAAAATTTAAAAAATCTTTCAACCCTTCGAGAACGACGTCTGACTTAGACTATAAATTACATTATATAATAATCATATTTCGTTAATATTGTTAATAAATATTAAATTAATAAATGTTGAATATACGTTGATTAGACTTCAGACGAATTAGATTAATACATAGACTGATGCAATGACTTTTTTAAAGAAATTCGAGTAAAACTTGTTGCACAATCTAGTGCGAAAGAAGTTGTACATTCTAGTACAAAAGAATTATTCTTCGAGAACTAATAATGAGTATATAAGGTACTTACGTAACTGACTGCGTGTATTATAAAATTCCGTGAGACTCGAATTTTGCTCGGGAATCTTCTCGAGGGCGAGAAGTTCAAAAATTTTTAAATCAAAGTGTTTTCTTTAAAGGACAAGAAAGAAGTTTCCGATTCGGCGAGAGTTCAACGAAGTTTAAACAGCTAGAAAAAGATAGGCGTTGCAGAAAATCACTCGACTTCGATGGTTTATGAACAAGCGTCAAACTTCCGTCCCGGAAGACAAACGACCATGAGAAAAAACTCGAGTGTCTCCACGCTAGTGAATCTTATTTGAGAACATTTCCCTTTAAAATCGAACTGGTCTGTCTGCATACAGTTGCTCTAGTCTACTTTTGCGCTTTATTAAAAAAAATTGTTGCACCGATTTCTATAATTCACGGACGTGTGAAATTTTTTCCTTTCAGCGAAGTAAATTCTATGAAAATTGTTGCCGTTTTAAGCAATAAAATCAATCACAGCGGCGTAATTTTGTCTAAATTTAAATTACATGAAAAATGCATAAAGTATTCCATTTTATATATTCTCAATAACAATGTTAATTGTTGTTTGAATATTCTATTCTTAATTTTAGATTTGATAATGCCATATGAATTTTTTTGAATATGCTAGAACACTTTTAGCTTTGACTCTAAAAAATATATCAGACATAAATGACATATGTAACCAAAAACATTTCCAAAATAACAGTTAGTCGTCATTCCCAAATTTTTACACTTCATGAATGACAAAATCCTTGTAAATAACGAAAGAAACAACTCAAAGAAAAGTTATTAAAAAATAGTGATTTTACTTAAGAAAAGGTAATATACACAGGAATATTTATAATACAAAAGTAAATAAATAAATAAATAAATATTTCAAACGATCGACACGATATTCATTCTTTGATATTATTCCGCAGAAATAGTAATGTGCATACGAACGTTCAGTGTAAAAAAGATTAGCATATCAAACGTGATCGGCACGATTTTCGTCCTCTGATATCGAAGAAAAAGAGAGTGAGTTTGACAAAAGTTTACCGCAGAAACTGTACAAAGAACGCGTCTGCGGTGAATTCTGAAGTTCACTGCAAACTTTGACCCAGTATTCGGTCGAAGATGCTGTAAGTATTTAACGAATCCATTGGCAATCGTCCAATTGCTCGAATGTCGAGCAATCGTTGACTGGATGCAGTTATTGTACGGTCGTGATTTAAAACTAGTTCCTTAGCGTTGTGAGAGAAATCCAAAAAAATGTCGGGTCGGGCATCGAGTCGAGAACTTCTTTCGGGATCGAGACAAGGTATTTTCGCGAAGGTATTTCAAGGCTCTAAAATATCGGGAATTTCCCGAGAATTTCGAGAACTCGAGGCATGTTCAGGTTATAAAACGAGGGATCCCGAAATGCGTTAAAAGTGCAAATTGATCGTGCACTCGATGTGCTTCGGGTGCTTGATATTCTCGGAAATTCTGATACTTTCGAATCTCGAATTATTCGAATCTTGCCTGTCTCAGGCACCAGGAATGAAATTATTGTTTAAAAAACTAACTAACTTTTTCTTTCTAACTTCTCGTTCCAACTATCTAACGAATTTTCTGTCAAGTAATAACGGATGGTCAAAATTCCTTGATAGCCGCTCGGCAGGGTCTTGATGACGGTGTGTGGAGGTCAAAGGTCATTGAGTCAGTGAATTCCGTGAAATTCTGATATTTTCAAAAAATCTCGTTACCTTCCGTCTGTCCCTGTGAGCGGAATACAGAATCCATATAATGTAGCACGCCATTATTATGGCCGGTATGCAGACACCGGCTATGGTGGACGCTTCCCGCAGGAGTGCGTGATGCACAGCAAGTAGCATGATTGCCAGCATGGCCCCACCGGCGACGTACCTTCCCGTCCGACGTCCTTCGTCCTGTCAACAAATGACAAATGTACAGGCAATGTCCCGTGAATTTTACGCGCTCGTTAATCCTCTTAATTGCCTTAATTCTACTTTTCGAATCAACGTGCTCGCTAAATTCAAATTTTTTTCTCAAAGTGACACACGATTCTCAGTCGATCGTACAGAATTGAATTGAAGAGAATTGCGCGTAATATTTTGTAAAAATTAAATACCTCGTTTTCACGTATACTACGAAACGTATATATAAATTTTCCAGTGTTAATTGATTTAAATTTTTCTGTTTACTCAAAATACGACCATGTCCAGCCTTTCACGTAGAAACGGACAGTTTAAAATTGCATTTTAACAGGAATTCAGTCTCCTTTCGGAGAACGTGACTCATTATTGTAAGACAAGGGATTAAGTTCTTTCGTCGAGATTTCTTCTCACAGACGAAATTCCTTGAATGAAGATATTTTCGCGCTTTCTTGGTCTAGAAAAAAAAAAACACTTTCAGAGACGTTCCAACGTGGAATGAATGATGATGACATTAATAACAGGAAGATGTGCACGAACGATGTAATAGAAAGCAAATTCTAAAGCGAAGATGCTATCTTTGATATCGACGGTAAATTTATGTTACGATTGAGGAAATGGGAGCAATAACGTGCTTGAAAGGAGAGTAAGCACATTTTTGGAAATGGAGCTGTGAAAACGACTGGAAAGAATCACGTTGAAACAGTATTGTTCAACCAACAAGTTTATATCCTAATTATCTCGTTTATTTGAAACTTGTTTAATTATTGTCGCAATTGCTGTATTTTTTAATCGATAGATTTTAACGAATGTACCTTTGATCATGCATTTGAATATTATCGAAGAAAATTGTTTCGTTGTGAAAAACAATATATTATCGGAAGATAGTTACTTGGAATGTGTAGTTGATATGTTTTAATAAATTTATCTTTGACGTTTGTTGAATTGAGTTATAGTTACTGTTGTAATCAAATTGAACATTACTGGAGAAAGATCAGAAAATATTACCAAACATTTATCAAAGAAAGACATCGTTAGCAGATTACAAATTCTTATCGCATTTATGAAAAGTTTAGAAAAGTGTAGAAGTATACGTAACGCACGTATTATGTAAAAATACATAAAGTACAGTAATTATGAGCCGTAAATTAACATATAAGGTGAAAATAACTTTTCATTTCGCTTCCGTCCTTTTAATTACCTTCATCAAAATACAAAATTGCAAACATGTGCGCAAGTGATGTATAAGAATCTAAAGTATGCTTGAAGTAAAATACTCCTCGTAATATTAAACAGTTCAAACGATTTCCTGTTTAGTTTCCATTATTTTAATTGCAGGAAAACTCCATCTATGCGAGCTCTATTTATTTGAACTAGATTTCAGCCAGTAGCCGTTCAAATGAGAACCAAACCTTGAATTTATTTATTTGAATTTGAACTCCTATTCGTATGGATAAAAAAAATCACTAGTGAAGGAAAGAATTGTATATAAACTCCTACTGTATAAATTATGTTGTTGGCGAAATTCTACTGTATCTTTGTAAAAAAAAAGAAAAAAAGAAGAGAAAAAAGAAAAAATTACCTTCGTGAAAAAAAGAGATTATTGTACCTCTGTAAAAGAAATTGCATGAAAATTGCAGCCCGCTCGTCAGAGACGAAATTCAATGGCGTTAGGGGACTCTGTCCCCTCGGACAGAAAGAGGGAAAGCCACAGAGGACAGAAGAGACTCGGTATTAAATTTTGGGTAGCGATCGCCGGCCGAAGTGACAGCTCCATTTCCATTCGTGCGACGCCGATGCAATTTGACCTGTCGTTGAGGCTGCTTTGCATTCGCCGCGCACACGCGTGTTCACCCGCATCATCACCGATAGCCTAACACGTTTCCCTTTTATTATCGTATTCAAATCGGAGTACCGGCGGATGTACGTACTCAGACAGTTGGCACACTTTTTGTCGTAAGTCGCGCGCGCTCAAGCAGAGATTTGCACGGCAAATACGCGAATCGACTGCACCGACGATCGTGCACATTTGCTTCGACGATCGAATCTACTATTTTACCCCACGCTCTCCCAACACGCTCGTGAATAGTTTCCTATAGTTTTTTTCTTAGTAGTTTGATTCGACGTGAAGAGCGAAAGATGAGATTTTTGCTGAAATTTCGCGTCGAATGGACTCGAAATTTATACATTGAATTTTGGTACATACTTGATGTATCCTTTTCTACTGTCAAACCTTTTTTCTTATAAATGAGTATTGAATAAAGTAATGAATAATTATCTATAACTTTGTAATCATCTCATTTCTCCTTTTTTTTTCTTTTTTTAGTAATTTATTCTAATCTAACTGAAGAACTGTTTCAATTTACGCTCTTGAATCAACGAAATTTAATAATATTAAACTAATGATATCAATTCTAACAGATTCAAAAATTATGCCGATTTAAAAGATCGTTGTACATCATGAATCAGAGATAGAGAAGGGGGTGGGGGAAGAAATTAATACAAACTATTCTCAAATAAATTCTGGCGAAAACTCGTTAATGTTTGTAAGTGCAAGGTAAAAAGATATATATTGCACGTATATGTAGAAACTTCCAATTGAATAGAAACTACCATGGGAACACGGTTTTCCATTTTCACCGCAACGCGTGACCCGTTTTCCCTGCGACGCATATTGCACGAAAACAAAGGATTAACATTAACAACGCGACTCTCGTCGTATTTTTATTTGGCAAGATTGTGTTGCATGAAACAACGCACGAGAGCCGAAAACTTTTCACGGAGTGAAAAACATTGCCACGGCGGAAAAAAATTTACGCTTTTAAAGATTTCATTCTGTGAAATTGCGCGCGTGCAATATCTCTCTTTCTGACCGTGAGGTATCGTTGTTCCGCAACGTAATAGAAAAACAGTGATCTTTCATTCGCGACCAACTGTTTGGGAAAGAAGCTTGTCCTGTTAAAATTAACGAATAACACGATGTTAGAGTCATCCGTCTGTCTTTGAGCTTTCAGAGCAGATTGCAGCCCTCGATCATCAGGATCGGATTCACAGTGAAAAATTTGTTTCTCGCAAAAATATTAACTTTATGCTCAATTACGTATGATAATGCACATAGCGATGAATAACGAGATGTCATGTACAGTAATGTAAATATAAATTATTAATACGTAGGTGTTTGCGATACTTTAATAATTACTGAAATTTAAATTAATTAAATTCCGTTCAAAGTCTACAATTGTAAAAATTATGGTCCCAATTCAATAACCAGAGGCTGTACACTGTGTGACGCATAAACTCAACAACGAATCTCTTCCCCCTGCCCCTATTGTGTACAAACAACTGTTAATCCAAAGGAAAAAAAAAATAAAAACATAAAAAATATAACCGAAAGAGAAATACTAAGAGAAGAGATACTATGATCTTTACGCTGCTTTTACATAATTTTAACCGAGTTAAATTTATTGTGCAAATGTTATATACGAAATATAATTTTTAAAAGTTTCGCAAACAAACGGAAAGAGAATTAAACAGACTACAGAAGGGATCCTCGGGCTGCAAAAATTTTCAAAACGGGCCACATGCAGGCTGCGAGTTATGCGTCACTGCTGTACATGGTTGGAAAAAAAGTTCAGCCGATCGAAGCGCGTAGGATCGGACCGAAACTGTTCTAAATTTCGAGCATGCGAGTTGTGGAAAACAGTTTGTGCCGAAACCCCTTTTACGATACCTTTCCCTTCAACCCTGCCCTTTCGAGATCACCATACCGCTATTAATCGCGTAAAAAATATTGAGAATATCGCAGCGAAGATAGAACTGACAGACAACGTCAATGCTGTCTGAAAATATCGTTGTAACGTTGAAAGATCATGGTGTTAAACGTGTATTAACACTAGAACTACCACACCAGTCAAAATGACTAGTTTTACAATTTTATTTTAAAATATCTATTTCATGTTACAATTTCTTCCCCGCAATGATGCAATGACTTTTACAATGATAGCTAAAGATATAATAATATAATGAATTTTATTTTATTTTTATTTATTAGAAATCAAAATAACTTTGGTTGAAATAACTTCGTCTTAGCTGTCTAGGTAGTTCTAGTGTTAAAGATACGTGTGTTTCTGAAACCACATGCGTAAATGTAACCCTTACGAGTATGTTAATATTATATTAATAATTATGCAAAATAAATTCATCGAAGTCTACGCGTATTTGTCGAATTTTAAAATCAATTGTAATTATTAATTGTAACACTAAGAAGAACCATAGTAGATTTTACGATTTGCTTATGTTTTCTAATGAACAAATGTAAGAAGAAACATCGCCACTTTTTCAAGATATGTACCCACGTATTGAGTTATTTATTGGTTAAAGTAACTTTAACCAATAAATAAATCAATACGTATAAAATCGTATAAAATAATCGTATAAAATACGTATAAAATAACAAATCTTGTCTTTTCTCAGAGATATATGAGATTCGCAAATGTATGTACATATTTAAGCAGATTTTCGTGACTTTGATGGATCTGTTTAGGATCGACATCAAGTCCATCATTACAAATAATAATATAAATGTAATATATTAATATTACAAATAGTAATATAAACGAACGTAGAAAATGGATATAAATACTAAACAAACAGAAAAAACGTTATTAGCGTTTGCAAAATGTTTCCAAATATCTCTTTAAATATTCGGAATATTTGACGTATGCAGATGCATATTTGATATATGTAGAATATTCGACGTACGTAGACTTTCGTAACTCTATATTAATGTGTGTACCGTGATACTTTAGTACACGTTCGCCCGTGTACTTCAGTATCTATGCATTTTTAAAAATTACACGAATCCGAACGCGAGTACATTAAATACACGTGTAACCAGTGTTCTCCGGTAGTAACTAACCGTGGTCGCAACAGTATTTAGGGTGTCCCTCGAAGAGGACGCGTTCGATCTGAGAGGCATGACAATAACATAAATCAGCTTCGACCGACAGATTTAAATAATCCTGAACGATGGGAAACGCTCCGATGGAATTGAACTGCCTTCGCGAACATAGATCATCGATACTCCCTCGTCGCGATTCAATCTCCCGGTCATTCTTCTCGTTCTAAGCGGCGACATGAATGATTGCCAGCCAAAGGACACCTTGCAACATGATGACCAACGTTCTCCTATGGAACATTTTTTATTGTACACGATATCTCACTGGGTCCGGTCTGGTCTCGCCAGTTGGTTTTCTCCTCTTCTCTTCTTTTCCTTTCTTTCTTCCTTCGATGCGCACTGCTTCAAAACTTTTGCTATGCTTCACACACTTCGAATAACACGCGTTACTAGGAATGTCTAGTGAAATTTATTTGGTACACCAGCTGTTAAACCGAACATCCTGTGTTTACAACAGGCACGGCTCGACTTAAATGTTTTAGTTCGTGCTAGAGTATTTAATAGGATAGATATCCGGTATAAGATGTATAACTGCGTAACTAGAATTTATATATATATATATATATATATATATGTAATATTAATATTATATTACATGTAATAATATATATAATTATATATATATAATTTGTTTTAGTTACGGAATGAAAAGATCATTTGTTAATTGTTGTTATTTGTTCTAATTTAAAACCCGGGAAATAATAGTCGTTAAAAACAAGGTAGTTGGTATTTTTGGCAAAAGAGAAGCAACAAGCAGGAAGAACAAATGTGATGTCACACGAATATGCAACTTCAAAGTTACATGACGTTATAGACGGTTAAAATAATTAATCTGCTTATTAGAGATTCAAAGAAGATTCCCTTGCAGTCAAAGAAAGCATACGTGCACTTTTATTTCGTTCCTCATTCGGTGTTCAGCAAAAATTTTAGTAATTTTAGCAAGAAATCACTCAAAGAGTTAATTCGGAAAAGATTACAGTGGCAGAAAAAACGCGAGAAATTACTGAGAAAATCACTTTTAACATTCAGCGTATACACGATTTCTTTGTCCAACGTTCATTCACTGAGTTTGAAACTGAGCAGCACCGAGCATATTCGGTATTATATAAAAATATATATGAAAATCACTGTGACCTCGGGCGCCCAACGTTCTTGATCTTCAGATCCTGGAGCCTTTTGCTTCGTTTCATTCACTGAAGAAATGTAAAATTTATTCTATTCACTTTGAAACGAGCAAGACCAGTAAAACATAGAAACGTATATGAAATTATACACAGAGGACATTGAACATCCAACGTTCACAATCTTCGAATTCTAAAAAATTTTGGAGCTCTTTGTCCCTATCCAACGTTCACTGAGAGATACAATCCTCCGAAACACATTGAACTAGCGGAATCTTGAGATTCATGAAAAAAATTCTCACGTCCTCCGTCTTGTTTCGTTAAATATTTATCTACTGAAAAAAATGTGCTGGACTAATAGAATCTTGAAATTTCGAAGCTCTTATGATCTTCGGATTCTTAAAAAAAAATTCTAAACTCTTTCGCCTCGTTTCGTTTAACGTTCATTCGCCGACAATGAGATGATGCAGTCACTTTGAAACGAACTGGACTACCAGCGACTAGCGATAACGTCGCCTTTTTGAGCAATGTTCGTTCCTTCGGCATTGAGCGTGTCGCAAATATATTCACAAGGACTCACGTTCGTTTTGCAAATGCGAGAAGAAGATTCGAAACTAAAGGAAACACCTGGGAGGAGGGTTTCTCTAAAAAGTTTTTCACCAAGTTCACGATCGACGATCACGGCATGATCGGCATCTCGCGTACACTGGGAGGCGATGGTGCGTCGATCCTCGGAATCGATGGTGGCTGAAACTGGCCTCGCGGGAGAGTTTGGAAAACGAGAGAACGAGGAGGCGTTCTGAAGGAAGGATGTATCGAGGGAAGCAGTGGCAGCCGCGCATTTACAACGCTGACGGCACAATATAACCCAGGCAAACTAGCTAGCATAATAAACGAATAACACGATGGACCAACACACCCACGTCGACAGACGTCTCTCTTTCTCAAACATGGCGCGGTGCGTTGCGCTGCTGTGCGAATCCGAGGATCGAAGATAAATGTCTTTGCCAAAATTAGACGATCCTTTCCCCGTGGTGTTTGACGAACGTGGCGTTTGCAGACCGAATACTTTTGGTAAAATTCCTCCGCGAGGAAGATTGACGTTCCATTAGGTTCGCTGGAAAGCTAACGTCGGATTTTTGTTTACGAAATGGTTTTATTTTACGCAAAGATGAAATACTGGTTCTAACTCTCGACTCGCGTGAATTTCTCTGAAATTAAAAATGTATCTCGTATCCGAACGAAATGTGAGAAAATTGTTATTATTGTTGTATTATTGTTATCCGTGGTTCGATTTAATTTGATGTTGTATAAATTGTATTCAAGTCTTCTTAAAATTGTATAAATTGTTTTTGTTCTCTAGATTGACTATAAGATTGAAACATATAAAATTATTTGAGAATATAAAGTTTCTCCGACGAGACTGTAACAAATAGATACGCAATCACACACAAAAATTGAGAAATCTAGTATAAAAAGGATTTACGCTACAAGACGTTGAAAAATGAGATTTTTGTTAATTCCGGCATCTCTTGGTGTTCAGATTAATTTACAAATACTTGAATAAAAATATAAAATACAATTATTTAATTAGTTATTCGCATTGCAACACTGCTCTTCACGCTCTTTTTAATAAAGTTTTCCCCTTCTTCTTGCAAACATAATTCTTTCCAAATTGCGTCACTTTCGTCACAAGTCCGGAATATGACATTTAATAATAATCTCGTGTTAACGAACAAATTGCACGAAATTGTCAGAAGCTGTTAATTTTTTACTCGACTTTATGCCGATATATCTGTTAATATATGCTAACATGTTAAAACGCAGCGAAGCTGACGGTAAACCGTGTTATGCAGAAATCGAATTAACGTTGTTCCTGTGGTCCATGAGGGAGTTTGGAGCGGAATGTTGACTCCCGGAGCATCTGATTGGAGATGCTCGTGAAATTGAATGCTGCCCGCGTGAACTGTTCCATCGCAAATTCTGTTCCACGAATATTCGATACCACTCGATGAAACTGTTGTGCCTTCGATTAAAGACAAGAAGCTTTCGTGACAGCGTTCGATGTTAAATAATTCGCTCGAAATTTTATATGAATTTCATTTCTACACCAATACAGTACACCGCTATACAGAAAGTTTATTTTCAATATTTAATCAAGACAATAATAATAGAATAATATTGTGATATTTTGTAATAAAACTGTTGACGTATCAACACTTTATAGAGTGCAAACTATCATTTAATTTTTCCTTCAAAATAAATCCACCTAGATATTGAACGTAAAATATTTAAACATGTAAGTGGCACTTGTAATTAATCGAACAATAGTCGATGGATACGGACTTCAATAATTTGAATGTAATACACGCGATTCAATTTAAATGAGAAGATCTCTATATTTTGATAAAATATAAAAACTACAATGGAAGCTTCGCATTCTTCATTTTTGCACAGCGCAACGATTTAAATTAAATACATGTAAAAAGCGCAGGAAAATGACAAAGCTGAACACAATGTCATTATTAATTTAATATACATCGCTCATTGACGATACTTTCAACAAATATTCATTCCGCCGTTTGCACAAATTTCGTTCTTACATTTAACATTTTGAGCGAACAAGAATTGAGGAATTAACAATGGCTCAATTTTTATGAAATAAACGATAAAAAGTGTATCCGTCAAGACAATTCTGAATAAAATAATTTCAAGGGAGACAATTACAGACAAATACAAACTCGATCTTCAGACACACTAAATGCAATAATAAACAACGTGTGTAGAGTAAACAATAAAAATTCTGTCTTTAAACGCCACTTCAAAACCGGAGAATGGAAGCAAATTGGAGCGATTTCGTTAACAAGAATTGAAGAATTAACAATGACTAAATTTTTATGAAATAAACGATAAAAAGTGTATCCGTCAAGACAATTCTGAATAAAATAATTTCAAGGGAGACAATTGCAGGCAAATACAAACTCGATCTTCAGACACACTAAATACAATAATAAACAACGTATGTAGAGTAAACGATGAAAACCCTCTTGCGCAAATTCTGTCTTCAAACGCGACTTCAGAACCGGAGAATGGAAGCAAATTGGAGCGATTTCGTTGAACCATGGTCCTCTGAAATAACCGTCGTTACGCCGGTGGTCATCGTGCCGTAGTTCGTTCAAACCTCCTAATGAAGAAATAAAAAGGCCCTATTCAGAGAAAGCCGACGGCAATGCCTTGGCAATCAAATAAAGGACTCGTCGTGTCGTTTCATCGGGACGTGGCAATAAGGTTGCAGGATATTCGATCAGCTTCTTCCATCTAGCACGGGCTTACGACATCGTCCCTGGCACGGCGATTACGTGATTATGTTTCCGTGTGTCCTTTCCTTCCTTCCTCTCTTCCAGTCGGAAAAATCGTTCGCCTTGTATCCTTTATGACGTCGGCCAACCCCTAGTCGCGTCAATTCTGTGCCAGGCATACAGATCGTCTCTCTTAACGGGGACAATTCCGCGGAGTATTCGAGCCACGTCGTGTCCGCTTTTCAATCGTACACGAGCAAACCGAGTCGTTTAACGCTACAGTCGCGGCTTCATCGTTTTTATGTTTATGCACAATCGAACGACCGACTGGAAAAAAAGAAGAAAAAAAAGAAAGTGAGTAGGTGACGTTTAATTTGCGCGGCAAGTTCGCTTGCTTTTTAAAAATGGCCTCGCAAGGATATTTGTCACGAAATTAATTTACGTGGAGTTACTTCCTGTAGAAGTTGAGAAATACTTTGAGAAATACTGTATCGATTGAAAAGTCTCATTGAACGCGACTGTGATGGATAATGGGCTGTTTAAATATTTTTATCATTTTTGCATTTGCAGGATTTGCTTTGTCTAATTGATGATGATTTAATACCATTGAAACTGTTATTGCCAGTGAAATGTTTGGCACTAATGGAATTCAGCAGAACCTGAATCTCTATTTGTTCAATCGAATTGACGGAAATATCAATTTTCGTGAAAATGAAGAGTCTACGGATAACCAATATTCCCATTGTTGTGTATACCTTTGTACACAATATGATATATGTATTGCTTCGCCGCTGACGTTTCATGTCACAAACAAATAAATAATATATGCGTGTCCATTTTGGTAAACACGAGCTTCGCATCTAGTCTAGATTAACCCATTGACGCGCATTCCACTTTCGCGGACTGTTTTCACAGACGGTGAATTATCTCGCGATAAAATACCATCGCCAAACTAAAACCAAAAATTCGAAACGTTCGAAATTTCTTTTCTCGTCGAGAATATATTTGTGCGCGTGATACGTTTGTTTTGCTTTATTTTAATAAAAATATATAATATGCACGACGACGACGATACCCGTCACGCGCGTCAATGTGTTAAAAATCCTGTCTCGCGTGAGCCGCTTCGTACAAATCTATATTCTTTCTAAAGCGCAGTGGTAAACTGTGGCGAATTTGGCGCAAAAACGTTCGCCTGCATGGAGGCTAGCAAAGAACGTTTTCGTGACCTTAATAGAAAACCAGGTTGACCAATGAAGATCGTATCTAGTACAACGACTCGAAAAGTTTTCGGCTGTCTGGCTCCTCCTCTGTCTTTTTTCCTTTATTTTCTCCGTCTTTGAACTTCTTTGGCTGCATCGTTGCTTTCTTGCTTCTTGTGTACTATGACCCAGTTGGTGACGTAAGAATTCAAGATCGTGGATAGACGGAAACGATAGTCGAGTTTTCGGCGTTCTTATCGGTTGTCGCGCTTTCCCTCCTTTCGCAAATAAAAAGAGAACAACGATATGTAGATTCCAGTAAGACGCGACGATAAACTATTTCGATCGCGTTTCGAACGGTGTAGAATGCAGTTAATGGACTCGAAGTGGAGTCAAGTTAATGATCATTTTGAAGTTCCTGAGCGCAGGCAAACGACAATTTATTTTACGAAATAATTTTAACAGTAATTCGACTTTAATAATAATCTTGTGTGTGCTTTTTTTTAAATACTTTTTTTTAAATACTTTCTATAAATCCTACAATTCTCCCCAAAATACCTTTACACCATCGTAAGTCGAGTTCTGTGTTCAATAGTGGATGTCGAAGAATTGTCATTTCATTTTCCAGCATGATAAATGGTAGATTTATTTAACCTTTTAAGAGTCAACATTGCGTTGACACAACGTTTGCAATTCTTTTCCAATTATCGAATCTTTCCACTAGCATCTCATGCCTATAAAAGTTCCATTTAGATTCTATAACTTGATGAAATTTCAAAAAATTGAAGTGCCCGTAGTCCTTAATGGATTAAAAAAGAAAATTGTTCAATTTAATAGAATTCGCTTAAAAATCCGCATCATCAGGGTCAAGCTAAAATTCGCTTCTGATAGAATGCGCAGCTTCAAAAACATTTCTTCTTCTTCTACAGTGACGTTTTCATAAATATGACCGACCAAGAAAATTTCGTGCAATACACACCGAAACACGACTCGTTCTTCCCGAGAAAACTGATTCATCGATAGATCGAAGGCGCGTCTATAATAAGATTCTAGTGTAACTTACATCGATACGAATTCGTTGAACGTTTCGTTCGTCTCGATTCCTTCGCGATTCGCGTTCTCAACGGTCGTGTTACTGCTGCGCGTTGAAAAAACAGCGAGTCTCGAAGGGATATTTTAATAATCCCTTCGTTATTCCATCGTTTCGACGACGCTCCAGAGAAGAAACGTTGCTGCAACTGCTAGCGGACCAGTCAGCTAAGAAAGTAGAAACTTTTAATTGCCAGCTACAATCGTAACTTTCATGGCAAATAAAAATCCATCGCGCTGTTCTTTCTACGAATCGTCTATTTTCGCCAAAGATGCTAATAAAGCTGAGTTGAAATTACCCCGACGAATCTTAGCGTCCCCTGCGTTCAAGGAATTATGTGCATCGTTGAGAATAGGTACTGACGGTGAGATTCGTGGGTGTTGTGTAATCCTTTTCTATCTACTCGAATCGTGTTCCGAAGTTGGATACCTTTCCAGTGGATTTAAACACACTCGCGAATGAAACTGATCAGTGTTGAAAATCGTAGAACAAACTTTTGTTAGACTGTATTAATTATTTTAATTGATACATTCGAAATTAATAAAAGTTTGGAAAGATGGATTATCTCCAATAAATATTTCTTTTATTTACGGCAGAATTAAATCTGTGTTGAAATAATGTATTTTAACATGATATTATATGATCAATGGTAATAATATTATTAATGGTAATATATTATATATAATAATTAATAACCATTTTAGCATACATATAATGATATTCATCACGATCATAAATGATTCTGCAATGATAAATATAGACCGTAACAAATATTATTTTACATTATTACTGTATTTGCCTAAATATAAGTTTGGTTTTCTCTCGCAGATGTTACAAGAATAATTGGTCTTCTCCATTAGCATTACAGTGTGCATATCTTTTTCTTTTTAAACTGTTCTTCTTTTGTGCAATTTACAAATACATGTGACCGATCTTTCCATTTATTAATGACCACTCTTATAGCCTGATCATTTCTTATGTGATGTTGAAATCAATTGTAAATGCTTTGATTTTGTTAGTGAAATAAAACCTTCTCAGTTGTAATCCAAAAACTTGGCAATTTCACTGGTTTCAAAAAGTCGCAACTTTGTGTGAAGAAATCAAACGCGCAACTGTTGCATCACTGGTCTTATATACTCATTATGCTACCTAATGTAAAAAGTTGAAATTTTGTAGCCAGTTGGTCAATGACGCAAACGTTGCATCTTTTGCTACCAAGCAAAAATATTAAATGCTATTTGATGTAGAAAATTGAAATTTCAGACATTTTTCAAGTAACAAAAAAGAAAAATGCAATGCCACTTGTTTCCTAGATTTATTTAGATCTGCCTCTACGTACAGACTCGAGAGCTTCAAAAGTAAGTGAAAATAGGTACTTCAAGAAACAAATTATTAATTAGCTAACGATCCTGAACGATCCGAATAGTTACTTTCCTTTCCTCGATGCAAATAGACAATCGTTGTTTCGATCCATTTCCATTTGCGTTCGGTTGGATGTCACCAAGAATACATGAATATCAAGTGGTTTTCTTCGCAATAATTGATTTCGAGCAATTACCAGGTTTCTTCTCCCTACAGAATCAAGGAAATGAACTAACTAAGAAGAAGTGGTTACAGAAGATTTTCCGGTGATTTTCAGTCATTCAAACAGAATCGTGGGCGATCACACACAATCTCTCACGAACTAACATGGCTAATCTGAATTAATCTAAAAAAAATGAACCACCCTAAAGCCAAATTGATCAATTTCATTTTTTGCTAATTTTTCAATTTTATTATATATATATATATATATATATATATATATATATATATATATATTATACATATACATTTTATTTTATTATTATATACATATATACATTTTATTTTATTATATATAACACACAATTAATACCCGATTCAAGAAACAAGAAACAAACTGTTTTCAATAAATTGGTGAAAAAAATTGTACAACAAATTTTGAGGATTTGTTATAAAAGGGAAGCTTTAATATTCAAATTCATTGTAGAGGAATATCAAATCCAAGTTAGAAAAAAAATTTTTTCAATATTATTTTGAAAATTTATGATGTTTTCGAGAAGAAACGAGTCTTCACAAACTGCAGAAACATCGTAGAATAAAATGAACGATGGATTTTAAAAGTAGATTGTATGATTTCTTTTTACAAAATTCTAACAGTTTCAATATTTAGTGTCCAAATATTAATCTAAGTCATTACAAAAATTGTTTAATATATTGATTCCAATAATTTCTACAACGTATTCAAAAATCGCTGAAATCGAAGAGGAAATGGTTTTTTCACAATTTTATCCAATAACTTTATTGAGAAAACTTTCTTGAGGAAACTACTAACTGATTAAAATAATATTAATTTCAATTCTAAATCTCCTAGAATTTATCTAGATGTCTTTAAATTATATCTAAATCTTAACTAAAGTAAAGTAAAGGTTAAAGTGAACTAAGTTAAATAAACTAAAATAATATTAATTTGCTCTTCAATAAAGCTTGTATTATGTGATAATTCTTATTCTCCCTTTATTTCCAATATTATCATCTTATTTCGTTTTTCAATTTACAAAGTGATCAAGGTGGCTTACTAAACAATTCAAATAAAACCATGTTCTTCATCGATTGTACCTCGTTTCTTTTTTTCAAAAAACCTCTGGATCGTTGCAATAATATTCGAGAATAATGACTGGCGAGTCCTGTTTATCTTCGAGCGGTAATTCACAAAGAATACGCGAGGAGGAAACGGGTACGCGCGTGTTTTTTGTCAGTCGTTGCCTCGTAAAACAGACGTGGCTGGTGAAATTACTATGTAAGCCGGATGTTCCGCCACGATGTGTTATGAGTCATGAAGTTTTTTGAGGGATCATCGAAGGAACTATAATATTCAAAACTGAATCATTTTGTGTTCGACGAGATAAAAATTTTACATGGTTGTAGTTTTATCCGGGAATATAAGTATATTTGGCTTTGATCCGCTTGTGTGTACACTCGTTTAGAATCGATGCTCGTTTTTCAGCGCGTGTTAAAAATATTTTTTTAATGCAATATTCATTTACATATGGTATTCTGCTCGCAGTTTATGAATAACTAGGAGGAAATTCACTTCGTTCGCGAAAAGATTACATAGAGTGCGCCACTTTTTCAGCAAATAAACTTGTTGATAATTTCAATGTTGCGATTTATTTTTCACTTTTCGCTCACTGAAATTACATTTGTACAGTCAGTTTTTAACTTCTAACATTCTTGACATATACTAAATACTAATTTATAAGTCTATGACATATAATGCTAATTTAGAAAAAAATTATATTACAGTCAAAAATTAAGTTGGTCCCGTACGAATAGTCATGCAAATGAGAAAGCATCCACGATCAATTCAATAAATAATATTTGTTGCAGACGCAACAACGTTGTTCATATTTTCTGATTTCAGTTCCGATTACTAGTAGCGCTGCGGTGCAAAACCTGTCTATATCGATATGGTAGGATCTGACACAAAAATGATAAGAGGATTAAAAACAGGTCACAATGTGTGCTATTAGATTGTATGCAATATCTATTCGTGTATCTCGTCTGTGCAGCGATGAATTGGAGAACTACAAGTAAAATGATAAAAAGAAAATAATTAAGTAAAATGAAGTCCGTTAGGATTTTGTCAAATAGTGTATTTCCAGATACCAAAACACGAGATTAGTATCTAGAATTATTCCATTTATGTGTGTAGCAGATGTACATTTTTTGTACACAGTATATATTCATTTTAAAATTGACGTGCATGTTCGTCTTTTGTACAGGCATGTATCTTTATTGGTAGGAAAGCAATGCTTCGCAAATTCCTTATAATTATTTTGCTTGAACCAATTATTTTGCATTGAATTTTCAATGATTGAGTTTTGAATTACGCGCGTGAAATATTTCAATCGCGCGCCATTTTAAGCGAATGGGCATGCGCGTCGCGTTAGCCAATAGAAAAGCGGCTAGAAGAGAATTTGGCGGGAGATGCCATCATTCCAGTTTTGAGTGTCATGGCGTCGAGATGTGTCAATCCGTTTGACAGTTATGAATTTCATAAGTGCGTAACATTTCCATTGTCATTCTACCACCTTTTACAGTTTACTATCAGATTCGTTTAACTAATATATTGTTGTTTAATACATTTTTGGATGCTGTCATAACGATATTCTATAATTTTATGAACTTCGTTTGTTCGATTCTCTGTTCAACTACGCAATTGTTAGAATTATCATATAATGTATCATATCATATGTTAAAAGTTTCTGAGATACAATTTGTGTTTATTCATTGCATTATTTCGATACTGTTAAGTCTAATCTCAAATTTTTCATTTTCACTCATGCAGATTGCCGACTGAAGGCCGAAATCACTTCGAAAGGACTCACATCTCGATGACTGGAGTGCAAATTTGGTATGTTAACAACATTTGTAATTTATCATTCCAATTATATTATTATTTTATTTGCAATTATATATGTTAAATATGTGATATAATTAGTGTAAAGTAAATTACAAATAATTCTATATTTTATTCTAATTTTAAAGTAACACTGCAATGATAGAAATCATATTTTCTGTTCGAATAATATGCATTTATTAAATTTCTTTATATTTAAGCGAAAAAATTGAAATAACATTATATTCCATTTGTACTGTGTATTTTCTGTATAAAATCGCTGCTATACTTTTGTCAACAAAGGCCAAAGCCAGGTATAGGTTTCTGCGCGTTGTTGTTAGTCTAATAAGCACGTATTTCTACGAAAATTAATTGTTTTTGTATATTTTATGACTTCTTGGAATTATATTTGTACATTTGTGAACTATCCATTCCTTATAATAATTTATATACACTTTTGTTTTCAGAGAGTACTCGTGATCGCGTGCAAAGCGCTCGTTAGAGTCAGTGTTTGCTGCACAGTGGAAATTATATTCTTTCAGAGCATACAACAGCTCTTAATAGTTATTGCAAATTTAGTTCTTACATTCAGTTTATACATATATGTGAAATTAGAGTCAGTGTTTGTTCGTCGATAGTATTTTAAACGGGCGAGTTACTAGCTTTTTTTTTTATTATTTTTCTTTCCTTTAAATATTCGTTCTCGGTATTAAAATCAGGTTTTCGCAAGAGGATGTAGCCTCTCCAGGAGTCAAGAATGGTAAATATGTTTATATATACATTTTGATATTTTTGTACACACACACACACACACACACACACACACTCTCTCTCTCTCTAATTTATTTTATCCCTGCATGTTATATTTCAATTAATTCTACTCGTCTTAAAAAGACGACTAGAATTTTAATTTCAAATAATTAACACTTCAATTTCTTGTTTTCTTACAGCTTACCGTGATATTCGATGATGGCTTTTTCGATGATGATGATGGCTTCTTCGCATCCAATGGTAAGTCACATGTGTTTGTTTTCTCTGGTCACTCATGTCGTAGTATAAAGGATCTGAATCGACACGGGTGATTGGTTTATGTACATTTTTATATACGAATGTATTGGCTATGAGTTCTTATATATTCGTGAATAGTAATATTTTGTGTATTTTATTTATTATTTAGTATAGGGTCTTTTTTACATACGTGTTTTCAGACGATTAAAATTTTATATCAATAATATCCTTATAATATTCGCATTTGATGTTGATACTTGCAAAAGTTATTGTTGAACTAAATATTATAATTATTCGAGTATCTTGTTGTATAGAAGTTATTTCGGATATTTTCCGATTTTATTGCAGTAGAAATTACAACTGAAATTACAAAATATGAACGATTTAAATTTGAATATAATTTTAATGATAGTAATATTAATTTAGAATTTTCTTTTGTACGAAATTATTACAATGCATTGAGTTTGCCTTTTTTTTTTAGAAATAAATTTCTTGTTCATTTACAATTTTTTTGTCTCAATGATAGAATTTAAATAATTTATCAAATTAATAAAGTAGAATTCTAATAGAGTGTAAAGTTAAAAATAAAATTTGAAAACAGCGATTGAAAGATATTATTTGTTTGTTACATGAAATATAAATACCGAGTGGAACTTAATTTCACTTAAGGCTGTTACAATCTTAGAAGAAGATTGTTAAATATAGATATTAGAAATTATAAATTCAATTTGTAATGATTTACAGTTTTAAGTTCAAACTCAAATCCGTACTGTACTGTTGTGCTATCTGCTGGTAAAGACCAGAACCCAAACGATGAGAGCAATTCAATCGATAAAAACACACAGTTTTTAAATTTTCTTTTCTAAATATAATTTCGTTTATTTTCCTTTGTTACTTTTTTATCTTATTTACCTTAGTTTTATTCGTGGCTGTTGAATTAATTCCGGTCAGAATTTTCAATGTTTTACATGTTTCTAGTAAAATCGAAAGATTTGAACAAAATTTAATTACAAACATTACACGCATACACATCAATAATTGTAAATGATATCTTATTATTTACTAATATTAAAGTATCAATTGTTATAAGAGATAAATAATCGAGAGAATGCTTCGTTTGAATGTTTAAATGCGTACATAAGTATGGAATAAAATGTATTGTGAAAAGAATATTTAGAAAGAAAGAACTCTGTATTCAAGGATTTGAAAATTATAATAAATATATTACTAAATTAATACTAGAACTAAAGCATAAAAGTAAACTGAAAGTAAATCGCATTAATTAAAATAAAGGAAACAATAAAACTTTATAATACAACAGAGCACACAAGCTTTTATTTATATATTTTGCGAAAGATCGTTTAAATCTGTGAAAATACACCGTTTTACGTTTACAAAATTTTTACTAAAAGTTTTAATTACAAGTTCGTCGTTTTGATTACTTCGGTAGGTCCAATGTTAATAAAATCTAAATATTATTTAATATAATAATTTAAAAAATACATTGTTATTCTGATTCCTTAATTTTACTAAAAAAAAAAAAAAAGAAACATGTAGAATGTTGAAAATTACTGGATATTCTAATGGTACAGAAAATAATCAAGATTTTGTCTGGAACGTCTCTTACAATTTTTTCTTCCTCCAACGTCCATTCGGCTTCTGTCTCTCTGATAAAATAACTTCGCCCTTAATCTCTTTTTACTTAATATTCGCAAGAAAAATTCGAAGCTATTACATTCCACTTGTAAATTCTAAGGTTCTCCTCAAGCTTCTCCCCCGTTCTCGCGGACGATCGTTCAACAAATTCCAAGCGTGGTTGCCGATCACGATATTCCTCGAACGATTATCCCGGCGGCGTGTAAAAAGCGCACTCATCTCCGATCATACTTGCGTAGACCTTCAATTAAGGTGGCTGGTCGAGTGCTCGAAAATCGAAGTACTGCGTGGAGAACTCGATATCCTTGAAGCTGCGTATCACAGAGTCGGATGTATCGTTATCCTCTCCGTAATAACGACGATAATTATTTTCTTCGCTCGACTCTTCTGTCTCCCGTCGACATTCACGAGAAACTGATCCCGTCTGGATCAGAGATCATGCAGATCAAAGTTATACTGGCGTTACTGTTCGTTGATCAGCTTTCCACTCATCAGCTTTCTGTTCCCCTTCAAAACTCCCTTTGGTTCGGTGATCTTAGGAAAAGTTGAAAACTAAGTTTGCCTGGCGTGTATAATAATGGTTGTATTCGATTCACATCGACGATATTGCGTACGATAGAACTAATATTGTTAATGAAATTTTGTAGGTCGTTAGTAAATTGAGGTAATCTTATATTTTTACGAAGATAATTAATGGAACATTATGTTAGCCTACTTAAACCTAGGTAGAAAACATCATTGAATATTTTATATATTTTTGCATAATTTGTCTGCATTTTGAATGCATAAAAATTCTTTATTAGATAATAAATGCTACCGAATAAATTCTTTTGCATATTAATAACGAGTTTGGCAATGAAATAAATATGAGTGAACTTTTTAAATTCGTTCGAAAATTTCACAATAAAATTTTTAATACGATAAAAATATAATTTGATTAGTATAATGGGCAAATTGTCATGCGTTTATTTTCAGTTATTATGGAAATACCTTAACGTAGTATCATCTGGAAATAATTGAGAAAGATTGTCTGCGAAAATGATTTATAAGTTTATAATATAAATATATAGGACGCAGTATTATAAAATTTGGAAGCCTACCAAATACAAGCTTCTTCGTATAAAATCAAACAATTCCTAGTTCAAAAGCATCTTGGAAGTCACAATTTATTTCTGCGCGTGTTAAACGGCGAACGGTTGGTAGCTCGCGGTATCGAATGTGGGTCACGATCCAAAGATCACGATCCGGGAACGCGAGGCGAAAACACGCTCGGGAACGAATCTCGTAATTTTTTATAGCTTGTACGAGCAAGTTAACCAGCCACCGGATGGATACGCGTTGACAGTTTCGAGTGTACTCGGAGCGTGTACCCGTCGGAACGAAGAGCGGAGTCGACAGCTCGCATCGTTCAAGCCGATGGTGTGGCTATTTCCACGTGGACGCGTGGAACGAGGAAAAGGGAGGGAGGGGGGGGGAAGAACGAAAACGAGGAGGCGTGCAAATTCACATCGAGCCTCCATCGTGCTGATAATATTTCATCGGGGTCGCGTAGAAGACGGCGCGGAAAGATTGATGATCGCCGTTGGACTAGTCCGTGCAACACGCGTCACATTCTGTTCGCCGGATTTGACCAGATTATTAACTTCGAATCGAATTAACAGCGATGGGTAATTCCTTTACGTTCCCTCGGGCTAGCGCGTGTTCTGTCGTTCAATCTTTTATCAATTGTTGCGGTCTCTCCTCTTCTTTCGCCGCGATAAAAAGGAAAAAAGAAAAAAGGAAAACAGAATGGGAGAATTGAAAAGATTTGTAAATTCAGCATCGAAACTATAGACGTTCGTTGGACGAGAAAGGAAGATGGACGTTAATTTATTCTATATTGTCCGATCTCATCGGATTATTAATATATAACGTTTGATACCATCGATATGAGCGACAGTGTATTGTTAATTATTGTATTATCAATTAATTATTAATAATATATTATATTATCCGTATCTTGTTTCCTATTTGATTATCCATCATCCGCGTTTGCAAATTCAAATTTAAATTGTATCCGTTGGAAGGGAAACAGAGTTAGAAGTTAATTGATTATCCATTGTCTCTTCCGGTTATCAATGTTTCTTCTTTTCCGTAGTGAAAATGAGGTGAGTCGAAACATTTGAAAGTATCCAATATTTAAATAGTATTGCATGTAAAAGAGTAGAGATTTATTAAGATTGTCTTCTTGTTTAATCGGGCACTGATCAAAATCTTGTCACGAGGATTACACTTCAATTAATACATTTCCTGCTTAGAGTAAAATTGAGCATTTTACTCCAAAACTCGGTATCGTCCTCAAAAAAAAAAAAAACGTTCTTCACCTTCCGAAAAGGAAGAAGAAACAACGCCGATGTCGGCGAAACACGACAGAAACTCGGCAACGTCACGCGATCTTAATTAACAATGTACTCCAATTTGCTGGTTAGAAAGGCAGCGTCGAACAGTCCTTGGCGGGTGGTGCAAATTTATAGGTCCTGTCTGGGAGCAACTTCAAAAGCCGGCTGCTCGATATAAATCAGCAGAGAGACCAAAAGAGAGAGAGAGAGAGTGAGTGAGTGAGAAGGGAAGGGAAAAGGTTAGAACTTGAAAGGAACGAACGTGAAGGAGAAACGAAGATGTACGGCCGTCATTGTTTCGGCGTTTTCATGGTATTGAATAGATGCTGCCGGTTTGAATGAAGGTTAATCCGCATTCATAATCGGACGCACGTAACACGCTCGCGCACACGCACGATCTTGAGAGGGACCGTCCTTCATTCACCCGTTAATTCTCTCTTTCTTCTGCCTTCTGATACCTGAATGCAACCGGAAGCCCTTTCACGCGTCCCGATTTCGTAGTCTGAATGAGAGCACGGTTCTCCCGAGGGCCCAGTGGCGGATCTAACCTTTCAGGCGCCTGGAAGCCACAACTTGCCCGTTAAATCGATTGAAATGTTTAGTTCGAACGATTGGACGAACCCTTTGAACGCGATTCGAACGATTAGTCGGCGGTCGATTTAATCGATTTAATCGAAATTTCCGTGTAATTCTGTTTATTTCGAAAGTTCAAGAGACCGAAGTATTTAGCAATGCTACGATGATTATTGCTTCATCCTTAATTGGTTGGTCGATTGATGGAATCTTCTTTTCAAATACTTTTGGAGACTCCGTAGCATTCCGGAGCCCGACGTTCACAGCGTCGAAGTAAATTCGGTCCTGCGTTTTTCGATCTTCGTCGTTTCGTCCTTTGATTCACCAGCTGAAACACGAATCTTTCACGGCGACACGATCCTCCGAGTTGGATCCAGTTAGGGCCAGGACGCGAAGGAATCGAGATACCAAGAGAGATCGAGGGATTTCCAGGCTCCCCCGGATTATTCCATGGGGTGTGTCGATCGAATATTCCTACAGCTTGTAGGCACTATGCAATTTAAGCGGTTCTATTATTCGAGCTCCTATTATCCGGATGTATCGCTGGTCGAACATAGCCTGTTATCCGAACGTATTTTCTTCCATGCCATTATGGCCCGCGCGAGTGGAAATATTTCACTGAAATATACTCTATTTATAGAACGAATCTCCTGGCGTAAATGCGAATATATAAGTACAGTGTTTCTGGGAGAACAGTTTCGCAGTTAAAATTTGATTCACGACGTCTGTACTTGCAACGATCTCGCACGGAGCCTCGACTAAATGGTCTGCTGTTCGAATATTTCTCAGAGTAAACAGTCAGTACGGTTTCTCTAACAACATTATAGTTCGCACAGTGTCTTTCTTCACTCTTGAGATGAAAATATTTTACCGCGAAGTTCAAATATAACTAATAGGCAAAAATCTTGAGAAAATTGAAGTATAAGAGGATTGTAGATGTCCTGTTTCACGAGTGGTAAACGAATCCGCATCTCAATCCATGTAACTTTTGGTATACTGACCGCGTATCATTGTTTCACGAATAACATAATGTATCCATGTCCATGTATATTTCAATACAGGAAAACCATTCATTTTAATTTATCTATGCAATTGTTCCCGCAACCAATCATTATTCGAAAAAATATTTAAAATGGAACGTGTTTTATAATGACCACTAGAGTTATCTAAATAAAGGCATTTTTCGAGATCACAAGGTTTAAATGGAATGGTTAATTCTACACTTCTTCATACTTCAGTGAAATAATAAATATCCAAATTAAACTTTTCAAAATGTACATGTATATACGTGAATGTAATTTCCAAGTTGTACGATGTCACGTCACATGCTACAGAGGATTAATGCACGTGCATTTATCTTGAAATTACGGTTTTTTAATTTCATAATGCACGTTTCACGTGTGCCACGTGCACGCGCGTATTTCAATGTACGTTCGAAACCTAGAAGATCTCGCACGGAGCCTCGAGTCGATTAGCGCTAATGGAATCAATCGATCTTACCAGTGTCAGAATTTTCAAGTTCTCGAATGGTGAATTCCATTAGGCGTCTGTTGCACTCGGGTAGTACGTATCTACCGATCATTCCCATCGAAGGTCCCCTTCTGAGAAATCTAGAGCGATCGCGAATCGCGTGCCAAATCACGCGATTCAGCTCTCGATAGCTAAGCGATTCGCTTATCTTCCCCCTCCCCCCTCCCCCCTCTCTCTCTCTCTTCTCTCTCGGTTTACGTTTTCAGAATGTGCAAGGGTGAACATCGGTTTCTCGGATCGCTGCACTCAGCAGCCGCGTAAACACGAACCCGTACAGCTGTCACTTATGCTGCATCTACACTGATTATAGCTGCTTGCGAGGTGTTCGCAGAAACAGCAGTATCGTATCTTCACGCTGGAAGTTGCGAACAGCTGGCGATATTGTAGAATTTGTCGAACTTGTAGAACTAAGTATTCGAAAACGTTGAGATTCTTTCGTACTCGCGAAATTGAATTGAATTAGTTCAATTTCATTTTTTTTCTTTTTTTTTTCGTGCATTCCAAGCAAATGCAACAGTGTTCTGTATTCTCAAAGATACGTACACTCGAAACGTTGCGTTTGAACGAGGATTTTTTGCCAGAATGGTTTAAAAGATCCAGAAGGAATTCTGCATTCTTCATTTTCAAGCCGCTTATATATTTTTCTAAGTTTGAGGAATATCTCAATGTAAATGAAACATCAAGAATATTCTTTCACTAAACATTATAAATCCCTTTTGCTCGAAATATCGAAAATTTGAAAATCGTTGCGAGAAATTAAGACTTTCATGAAATATACTAAACAGAGTATATTTTTCTTCGTAGCTGTGACTACTAATCTCTTATTTTGTATCATAAATTAAGGAATAATGACTCGATGCAAAGAGAAGCTAAAAATTAATAAAAATCTCGGTTTTTAATAAATCTACGGTATATAACTCTCTCTTGCACTGGATCTTGAAAACTTAAGGAAATATCTCAGGAAGGTCTGTTGCTTGCGTCAGCTGCAAATATTTTTCATCAGTGAGTAATGTTCACTGTTATCAGCTAGATATTTCGTAAGTAGTGTTTTAACTGCTTGCACACAGCAACGTGGACGCGGTATATTACGATCCTTTCCCGATCCTTTCTCGTGTAATCGTAATCGCGTGCACACTTTTGTCTCGAGCTTCGAGCTGCTGGAAACGCGACACTCGTCCGCGAAGTTTCTCTGCTCGAGGTAAAAACGTGGATTCCATGTCTAATTTAGATGGCCTGGTTAAACCGGTCTAATTATACAGTGAAGATCGATAGCCGATTTTAGGTAGGCTCCCTCGACGAACATTGGGGACGTTTGTCAATAAACAGTTATTGCGCAGTCGTCGCTTGCTCTCTCTCTCTCGTCAGACTTTAAAATAACTCGCGGACGCGCCACGTTTCAGGCCATAATAATGCCACGGAGCCACGCATAATCGTTCTCATTGTCTCGCGAAAAGCGCGTTCGCTCTTCGACGTCAGTTTGCTCGGCTCTTCCTTCACAGGCTTTAATTAACAGATAACGCGTAATTCTTTTCCCCCTGGAGGGAGAGACAGAGGATCGTTGTAGCTATTATTCACGATGTGACACGAGTCATCGATTCGACAATGTGTTACGTGGTCGAGGATGTGGCAAAGGGGACAGTTATAACGGTGGCTGGACGTGATTCGCGATTACGAGGGTTAATCGAAGCCGCAGGAGGTCGTGTATAGCGGCGAGTTGAACAAGACGCGTCCTACATAGTGCAGATAATTGGAAGTATGAGAGGAAAATTTAAATTTACGCTGCGACATGGTAGAACGAATCTCATAATTGACGGGCTTGACCAATAAAGAGTGTCGACGCAAGGGGAAACGAAGCAGATGATTCAATTATATGTTTCTTTAAAATATCATAGGTTACAATCGAAGCAATTCCCATGTTAGACGCTAGGTTGATTGTGACTATTTTGATTGAAATGTAAAAACGATTTATTATTACAATGTTATTTTGCCTGAAATAAAACATGCTTGCGTCGTAGCATTTTTAAAGTTTCTAAACTAATTTCCGTACTAAGCCAATAGCGATTGACGCGTCGCAAACCCTGTCCGAACCTTCAGGTAATCGATTAGGGCTCGGGACCCCACCGAGGTTCCCATCTTCCCCTCACCCTGCCGATTTGCTTTTAGAGTTCAAACGGTTAGGAAAAGCACTGTGACATTCTCGGTTAACATAAAAGAACCGTGAGCGAACGAAAGGAGGGATTTTGTAATCGAGTGCGAGCGTGAAAAGGAGAACGTGTAATTTTAAACGAACTTGAAACTCAAGTCCTCAACTGTCCTACAATATCATCCGATACATGTTCTTTCTCAGCGATTATTTATCGAAGGTTTCGATATTTCAAATTTGTAAGAATTTTCAACTATAGAATTCGGCGAATATTAGAACACAGAGGTTCGTTTACAAATTCCTTCGAAATAACTTATGAGTGAAAAAAAAAAAAAATAGCTTGAAAAGGTACTAAATTTATATTTTAAGTTCACGTAGAAAATTACAAGCTGAAGTTTCACATATCTTTATTGAACATTGAGTTTCTAGCAATAGAGAAATAATTGCAATTAACAGTAAGAGAAGATTTAATGAGAAAATTTAATATCTCGTACTTTAAACTAAACGTCACTGCACGCGCATCGATTTAAAATAACAAAAACAAATTACGTGAGAAAGAAAGAATAATTTGTTGTTTAAAATTTTTATTTTCTACTCATTTGAAACAAAATGCGCTCACGCCTGGATGATTACGTTACAAAAGTTGCTCGATTAATCAAGGGAACTTTACGAGACTTTGGTTATCGAGGTTAACCAACCACAGAGAAATCTCTGTTGATGCGTTGACGATACGAACGGTATCGGTCACGATGCACGTGGTGTAAATAGATAATAAAAGCAAGGGAAAAGTATCCGGGGTAAGCGACTGACCGACGATCGAGTATAGGAGTGCAGGCTGAGCTGTTTATCTTCTGTCAACTGCCGATAGGAAAGCTTGCGTTCCGCTCCAAAGTCTCGCGATGCTTGCCCCCCGAAAAACAGCGTTTGGTGACGTTTTCACGTTTTATCGAATATCAGTTTTTCTAATCTTTTCTAATCGCGGCGAATGGCCGGGAAATGATCTCTCATCGGGCTTGGAAAATATTAGATAACAGGGAAATAAAGATAGAACGATTTGAATTTGAAAAAGAATTCTTTTGCTTCAAGTAACTAATAATATGGTGATATCGATTAAGATCTGGTCTATCAATTAACCATTTGCACTCCGTTGTCGCCGCAGCAGCGACATCAAAAAGAAACAATGTTTTTTTAATTTAAATATTTTATATATTGATTTTAAATATTCTTTAATTTTTATTGGAAGCCTATGCTGTTAGTTTGTACATATAATTGTGTAAGTAGTAAATTTTGTAAATAGGTAGGAGTAGCTGGTACCCAATAGTAAAAATGGCTCGGAGTTGTTGATAGGTTATATTAAAAATTGCTCGGAGTGCAAAGGGTTAATAGATTTTGATATATATAACGTAATACAAAACATAGACACTCACGAAAATATTAGGAAACTTGTAGACGTTTTGTGAATATATTACGCGTGTTGTACGAAAAATTTTCGAAATTTTATAATCTGAAAATATGATACAGAAAGTACTGCTGAGATTTAAATTGCTAAAGGATCAGGTACAAAGTACAAGCAAAAATAAATGAAAGAAACTGTCGCGTGTCACAATGCTAGGCCCAAAAGCGACATCACGTTGGCGTTAGGCCCTGAAACAGCCATCGTTATCTCATCCGACGCCCACCGTCGTTATTTCCTCTCTCCCACGTGTCAATTAGTATTCACCGAGATTTTCGTTACTTCTTTCCTTTCCTCTTTTTCTCCTATAAAATTCACTGTCTGTATTTGGCGAGATAAACGATCATGGGCGTGGAAACGTTGGATTATTCACTGTACGCTTAAAACAGTCGTTAAGGAAAATTATACATCGAGAAGCTCGAAATGAGAATCTTCAGATCCTCGTTTCGGTTAATCAGGGCAATTAGAAATTCAAAGAGAAGAAAGAACGAGTCTTGGCATAGCTAATTGTTTACCGATTTAGATTTTCTTTTCTCATGAAAATATTTGGTTATTGATTTTCAATTTTCGAGAGAGATTTACTGTAATTTCGACGCGTAATTTATCTTCTTACTTCAATAAAAAAAAAAAATAAAAAACAAATCGCGTTAAATTCGACAAGCTTCAAGCGTTAAATCGACGTTTGATAAATGTTACTCAGTCACGGGAAACAATCTGGATGGGTCAAATGATTATTAATTGGCGTGCCTACACGAAACCGCAAAAGCGGCCTCGCCGATCCTCCGAAAGTTAAACGTCGTGGCAAAAATGGCCGCGTTTATTGTCATAAAGCAAACAGGCGGGTGTCGTGCAGGCAAACATAAAGCAGGGGCGTTAGTCATCGTAGGAAAAGCCACGGGATTTCGTGGGTACCGAAACTCGCAATAAACGAAACGCACCCCGCTGGGTTCTCGACGTTGTCTGGTCGAGGACTCCCTCCGCTATCGGATTTCCCATAGATCATCGAAAAAAAGTTGCGACTTCGGAGCGGTCGTAATCCCTCGCTAAACAAAGGATATTTTGTTTAAACAGCAAGTGAACGGAGCTTGATAATTAATCGGCGGGTGCCGTTATTCCCGCTAGCAAACCCCTCGGCCAAGATCTCGTTCAATATTTGCATTGCAGGCGCTTAACAGTTCATCTTAACCTCGCGTTTCTCGTAGTTTTCTCGCAAAAAGTGTTCTGTATTATACGCGTGATAAGAAAACCATTATGCAAATCGGTCGTTGAAATGGGCGGCGGCACGGCTGAAAAACCGCATTAGACTCGACCGGTTTTAGAAACGAGCTTCCGGGTAAATAAAAGCGACATCGATCGATGACGGACGAGAAAGCGTCGTAAAACCAGCTGTAAACGAAACTAAGCGTTTCTATTTTCAGTCTTTGCGCCCGAATGGAGGAAGAAATTTCATCCAGTTTCAGCTTATTTCAATGAAATAACGTGTAAGGTTGTTTTGTAAGTAATGACGAATCGACAGCAGCGTTTATCATAGATCGTGGCAAACGAAATTTAAGTTACTTTGCATCAACTTTGCAAGCTTTTCTGACAATTTGGACAACTATCAGTCAGACAATTATCTCAATCCAATTTATGAAAAAGTTTGATGATAGAGAACTTATCGACTGATGAAATAACTCTATAATAAACTCAATTTAACAATAATAACTGCGTGACAACTTTTTAAGTATCAGTTTAAGCTCTCAATGTAAGCATCATTTATATCGTTAATTTAAAATTTACGACGGCTTTGAGAGTTTGAATCGCGTCAGAATATTTCATTATACGTACATGTTGCAGCTACGTATAATAAAATATTAATTACAACGGATAAAATCATTCCTAACTTTACTCAGGTAAAACATATTAATAATGAATATATTGAAATAAGAAAGTATCTTAGATATTTCCGTAGCAATTACGGGCGTTCTATAATATAAATTCCGCTCGAGGAACCACCTTCTTCCCGCCGCTCGGTTGCTCACGAAATTGTAAATTCACATTTTGAAATTCGTATTCTGTATATGCCGGAGCATCGTGGAGAGCAAGCTTTATCATTATTCCCCGGGGCAGTGAGAACAGCCCTCCCTCTCCCGGTCCCTTTCACGAGATGCTTCGACCACGAGGAAAGAAGCGTTTACCGAACGAGAGTCTCTCGTTGGGAAACGCGTTGCCATCTGTTTCTGTGCGATCGACGCGCGGCCAACCGAGGGGTAAACAGCCCCACGAGGCCATCGCCAGTAACCCCCGTGGCTCGCAACATTACGCGTGCCCCACGAATCGTTCATCCCACGGAATTGCAAGAGTAATCCCCGAGCCGGCGCCGTTTCCTATTTACATAAAAATAATTAAACGGTTCGTTCCGTGCGTTCGCCAACCACCCTCCTCCGCCTCCGAGCATCCGCGCCTGGAACGCGCGAGGCTCGCGCGATCGAACCATGCAAATCCAGCGTAGACTTTTATAAAATTTTATAATGTATGTAGATGTCGGTGTGCCAACTTTCGCGGCGTGTCCTCGCCATGAATTTTAACCACAACCTCGGCGCTATCTATCGTCGTGCTGTGTAACATTGGGGATGATCCCTCTCGAGAACGATCCGTTTTGCTCGAGCTGATGCCATCGTCTACGCTGAATTGTGCGATTTAGGTCAGAAATCTCATCGATTTGTTTGCGCCTTGTAGAATATGATCGTTGTTTCGTCTTAGTACATCCGAGATATTCATGAAAGATATGATGCTCGCACACGCGCATGCATTACTGGCTGAGAAATTAATTCGAAACACTTGCTACTTGTTATTTTTTTCAATGGGGAATACAGCCGTGAGAACAGATCTTTTTCTACAGCAATAATGAATTTCGACGTAAATCTTCGGCCGATTTTTATTCAATAATCCTATTTCTTCGCATAGAGGGCTCAGAAGCTACCAGGATAAAAGTGATTCGTATCGCACAAACAATTTAGTTATAATGTCATAATAATTATACTGCAACGATTAAAATGTTCCGCCGATTGAATGGCAATAGGATTAATTCCCGAGAGTCTCGTGTGTTATTATATCACACTGATAATATTGCGCTATATTACATCTAAATTTCATATAAATCTACACAGTTTTTTTTATTTAAAATTCGCTACCTATAGATGAATGACTATCTGCTTATCCGGTCAGAGATCGTTTTAAGCGAACGAAAGACTGTTGTATCATCTTTTGAACGAATTGTGTGAACGCGGCGTAACTGTCTAGCATGATGTTAAGAAATTGCTCGTCCCGCTAATCTGTCCACTTGCTCTTTGTTCTCCGTACTTTAATCGATGTCTCCTCGGATGGAAGAAGTTTCGTTCCATTAATAATTCATATTACACGGCCGATGCATCTCTGTCATCGTATCGTAGGATACGATCGATCCATTCCCCGAGCAACGCCACAGAGCAGGCCCGCGTATACGATATTTCGTTTGGTCTTACTCGGTCGTCATCATACTCAGCCCTATTACGGGGCGACTCGATTCGGATCCCTCGAACAATGTCATCGAGATGAAAGAGAAAAGAAAATATCGAGAAGATCGTTTCGCCTATGAGGCTCGTGGCAGAGGAAAGAAAAACTAGAGACTATGATTTTCCACGTGTATCGAGATGACATGTGTGCTGAAGGAAATTTGTGTAATATGCATATCAGTGACTTGAAAATATATGTGTAATTGTTATTACAAGTTTAGTATTATAATAATTATTGGACACGATTGTACAGGGAGAATATAATTCACGATTGGACAGTATAATGGAAACATGTGGTACAAGAAATTCTTTTTTTTGAAATTAAATCACACGAATTCTGAGAAATGTTTAAGAAAATATTTTACTATTCTTCATATAGATATTGTTCAAATGCTTTTAGAGAAGCTGGAGGAGATGATCTGATTCTATTTTCCCAGAATAGACCGTACATAATTTGTTAAGATCTAGCGACTGTGTTGACAAATATACTTTACAATTATACGATGTACAACTTTGACACAATATATACACGATACGTGTGTTTATAGAATATTTAGATATATAATATGTATAAAGTGTCCGAAGTATAGTATAATTATAAAATTTGGATACGTAAAATATCTAGAGTACAATGTATAATTATGTATAATTATGAACTTCTATATATAATATAAATCCGTATATATAATATAAATCTTATAAGCAATGTTCCCCTTATTTTGTCCAACTTCTATAGATGTCTCTGTGTGTTTAGTACGCGGGGATTCGTTCGACACGTTTGAAAATTTCATGAAAAAGAGGAAGCATAAATAAATAAATAATAAGAACGATTGAAGATGGATGACCACGTAAACCAATAATTACACCATAAATTACACGAATTAAAATACAGACACAATAATTGTATATGCGTGCCCGTATATTTTAATATCCACGAGATGAGAGACGTCTAGAAAAGACGATCGAGTGAAAAATGAGGAAAGATGTTGCTCACACGGGTCAATGGTGAGGGGGTGTAACTTTCGTGCACCCCGCATAGACACGTGTTACGCGGCAGAGGAGAGAAGAAGCATGAAAGCATCCATCAAGACCAGCATGGTGCACCGCGAGCATGGTAGACAGCTGCCGAGCTCTGTTCTACCGTGTCGAGGCTCGTTTCGCTGGCTGGGCAAGCTGCTGGTGAATTCGATGTGGCCCACGATACTCGAGGGTGGTTGCGCGTTCGCGACGGACGCCGCGAGGGTTGCCTCAAAGACGGGGGACAAAAGAGATAGGAGGGAAAAGGGAGAGAAGTAAAGGAGTATTCCGGCGGGTAACGGTGGATCACGTTAGATGAACTCGATTGGGGTGTCTACGCAGCCGGAACCGAGCCGAGGAGGATGAAAACCTCTTCGTCACAAACCTACCCTACCCCCCAAGTCATTTCTTTCTGTCGCGACCCCCGACGCGACAATTTTGATCGATATCTTTCATTTTCATTCGGCGAACTCGCAGTTCTCTCGTCTTTGATTTCTTTTTCGTAGAACGACGAGGAGTGATAATAACAAGGTTACTCTTAACGTTACTCTTAACTTTATTTGAAGATAATTGAGTCTCGCTGTTACATGCATTTTTTTGATTTTTGTCATTTCGTTGAACGACGACGAGGAGTAATTGATCAAATAAAACGGATATGTATGACATTACGGTGTTCGAGATTGTTGCTCTGTATAAGTTCTTTAACATATTAAATAACTTATTATATAGCTAGAAATTTTATTTATTTAATGACAAAATCAAGTATATAGAATAAGTAGAGAATATATAAATTTGATGTGACTTACTCATTATTGGAATTTTTTGCGATTTCAGTTATAAATAATTATATAGAGCAATATTTTATCGTGGTGTCTGAATGTTAATCTAAATTTCGGCAGTATATGCGTCTCCAAAAATGTTATAGAAATTATTGATAATAGACCTTCATATTTACAATATATTTATAGGCAAATTAAGTAAATAAATTCTTTCTTCATTTAAATTTATACTATAAAAATGAATGTTTAGAAAAACGCGAATGAACATGTTACTCAACCGAGTAATTTACATATATTTATTCACAGAAGAATCTTTTATTTTCGCTTTTCCATTATCAAATTCATTTCATTTCATTTTTTTTTTTTTTTTTTTTTTTAAACCAGAGAACACCGAATCCAAGTCAAAATTGAACCTAGTCTAAACCCAGTTTGGCGTAAACATCCACATTTTGTCTCGGTCATCCGTAAGCAGATAGTATCGCGAATATTTTCCCGTGTCGTAAATCAACGCGCGTTTATGTTCACGTTTTACGATGGTCTCTTTTACGCGAAAATGGCGGCCATGGACTTCTCCGTCGACTGCAGGATCCTTTGTCGACTGGTGAAACTTTCATATTTCTATGCATCTTGTAACGAGTCGAAACGCCAACTTCGTTCGCCGGCAAGACACGCCAGAAAAACGACGCTATTAATATTAACGCGACTCGTGGCAGGATTCGATGTTCCGCAAGTTTCGAAGTTTCTCCCCGGACACAGTGAGGATCGTGCCGCGATCGTTTTGTTGTAAAACTCCTTGGGTGAATTTCGTGCTTGATTTTCAAGATTAAATTTCTGCCTGATGGCGATCCGCTGTTCATTCGATGCTGAATTTCTTCGAATTCTGCAAAACTCCGACGGCCATTGATAAACTTCTTTCTCCTTTGATTTCGCGATAAAAGTGTTCGCGAAGTCTTGGAGATCGCAGCAAGATCGCGGACGAGGCGTTGTTTTAATGCTCGTTGAAACAGCGATGGGATCAAGCACATTGCAGGTGAGTTCGAGCAAATTGTAAGAACTCTTTTAAGGGGGAGATGTGCTCACGCGTGTGTCATATTCATGGCAATTTTTGACGTTTTACTGTACGATCCGTGAAACGAAGTCTGCCCTTTGTAAACTTAATTAAGCCCACTTTCATAATTGGTTGAATTAAATAACATTAAACCTCTTGTTCCACGTGGAAAAAATAAATGAAACGCATAGACGAAAACGTTTTCGTTTGAGACTGCTTTCAAGAAAACAGATTTTCAATATGTTTTCAATATGTTTTTTATACGTATTGAACAATCTTCTGTCGATTATTATGGCAGAATTACCTTCTGTCAATGATTATGGTTTAACACAAATATCTAAATAACGTTACGTGAAAAAAATGTTTGTTCTACATTTTCGATTTTCTCTCGTAGGATCACTCTTTTCTTAGGTAACGAATATGAAACCAGTTATAGTCCATGGAAACTGATACGAAACCAGTTATGGTCTATGGTAACTGATATGAAAATTGCTTCTATAATTCTATATATCTTACAATCCTTAAGTAACATCGTTGGGTTGTAGACTGTAGATAATTTTAGTAATTTCTGTTACGTGCAAAATTTCAAGATATTTAATTCTGTCGGTAAATTAAATTGAAAATTCAATCAGTATCCAATGATGTCAGTTAAAAATTATATATATATAGAAAACAAAACTGAGATTGATTAATTTAACGAAACGTACCTTCATACGATTCATATATATATCTGCTAGGTATATATTGATATATATCTGCTAACAATATATATTTAATTATACGTCATACGATTAATATATATCTGTTACGATGGAATCTTGCATAGCGAAGTCTGTCTTTCATAATTCCTGAATTTCCCTGAATGTTCGAAACTTTAATAATCGTCAGAATACATTGTATCGAACGTCGATCCCATCGCTGAAGCTTCACGTTATTCGCGAAAGATCGCCAAGTATTTTAATGGTGCCTGGCGCAGGGGATATCGGCCGGATATTTCGGAAATTTTCAAGTCGCGGCGCGCATCTGATAATCCGGTATCTGAGGATCGTGCACGAGCAAGGGTGCATTGTGCGCAATGTGCACACGAGGGTGTATTAAGTGCGCGTCCCTATATAGCTCATTCGACGCAATCACGATCGTAGATAAGGCCTGTCACGATTTCGCGACGGGGGGGAGGGAGGAACTCTCCACGGTCGTTCGTTTTCCTTCGTTCATTATACATACAAACGCGATGGTTTACGTCCGGAACTCGCTTACTAGCGTCTGTTCCGTCTTCGCTGCGAACGATCAACGACGAAAACGACGAACACCGACGATAGAAGGGAACACTGACTCGTCGTCGCTGTGATTCACCGTGATATCTGCGATTTATCTTGCGCGTGAAGCTTCTTGAAGGTCCCGAACGTAATGCGCGTCTAGAATCCTCTCGATCGACGCATTTAATACGACGATGGAGCATTGAAGGGATAATAAATGATCCCTCACGCGAGCAAATATTTTTACGTTCCGACGCGTGGAGCGTCGAAGGAATTTCATTAAAAATTTTTTGACGAGATCGTTAAGGTGATTGAACCAACCTTTTCCCTGGTTACAGCGTCGAGCATAATTGAAGGGTTAGGGTTTACCCAATTTTTTGTTTGGAATGAAACTAATAAGCGAAAAGGGCAAAGGATGGAAAGTAAATATAAATAAATTCTCTTTGATGAAAAATAAGCTGTTAGTGCAAGTGATAATTTTAAATAGTAATTTAAAAACAAGAAACAATAGTTTTTTTGCACTAATTTGTTGCACCGACGTGGTTTACACAAACTTCTGAATCTGAATTCAATCTGAGAATCTGTGAAGGTTTCTTTTGCGATGGAAAGTATAAGACTTTCATAAATGCTTAAAAATATCGAATTTTGAATACTTGAAAGAAAATTAGTGAAACGTATGCGAAAATGCATTGATGCCATCTTAAGAACCAAAGGGTTATAAAGTAGAAAAGTATGAAAAATTTTATTACGAAAAATATCGTGCGAAATTGAATTAATGAATATTTCTAGTTACGTACGTATAGGCAATTAAAAAAAAGCATATCATTAATATTAAAAAATTACATCAATATGTTTTTTATGAGTCGCAGTATAACGTACTGGTTTTAATTACCTACACAAAATGTTTCCAATATTAACGACGATAATACAATACAAAACCAGAGGATAATAGTTCAGCTCTTCGCTGTAAACCCGTAATAAGATCTTGGTGTTAAAGAAAAGAAGGAATCTTGTACGAGAAGCGATCAATTTGTCGCTCGTTAATAATTCATCGAACCTTCATTTATCACGTTCTTTAATACGAAACGCTGACGTAGACGAAATTCCTTGAGTATGGAACGCTTCCACGAAACGAATGATGCTTCGTTGAAAGCGTCGTTGCTCGATGTTTTCGCCATTTTTACGCGGTTGCACGTGGCCCGCGCGAATATCACCCAACTAAACATCCATTTCCGGGAGCTTGTCGATTCAGGAAGCCTGGAGAACGTTGCAGATATTACAGTCCTTTGCATCTGTAAATTCGATCATCATCGAATTACAGAATTACTTCTGCAGATACGATTTTGAAAAAATCGAAACATCATCCGACCATTGAATCAGGAACGCTCCAAATTTTCAACGTGTTACCCATTTTTTAACGAAAGTCGAAGTGTAAATCGAACGATATCTAATTACAGTTTATTAACTATGACATCCTATTATTTATTGCTACTTTGTATTTCTTGCGAGAATAGTTAAATAGTTAAATTTATTAATTAGCAACTAGATTATCACAGCAATCCATTTCGACCCTTAGAAAAATCGGAATGTATACAAAATATCCCGGAAAAGGTATTTATATCTCGTGTGATGAAAGTCAGTGTCTTGCACTCTCGAAACACGGATAATAAATCATTAGAATTTCCTCTCAAAATTTCCATCGCGAAAGTCTGAAATCTGGAAGCTGTTAATAAAACAGTAAAAAATAAGAATAGCGAATGGCGTTAAAATTAAAGATAATTTAAACGATGTGAAAAGGATAAGATACTGTGATTTTCGGTGACAATTAACGGAGTAACGATGCGATCGATCAAAGGATTGATTTTCTGCGTGCGCACGTCTAATTTCTACAAATAAGCTATCTGTTCGTCGTCGACGAAAACGAAGGCCGAAATTACACAGGGAGTACGGGGTGAACTCATAACGAAGTCGAAAAGTGGGGCCCAGGCGCCAGTTTCGCGCGTGTGATAATATGATCGAATGACGGGGCAGTCTCGGAGGACAATCGTACGAGGTTGTCGAGTGTCGAAACGCAATTCATCATGTAGCTCGCCCCTGAAGAATAGAACGGCGAATATTCGAACAAATGGAACAGAGAGTGAAGGAATATGAGAAAAGTGGGAAATACGGAGAGAGACGGAGCGCGAGTAACGGGGAAAAGATGAAGAAGGGATACGAGGAGAGGGGAAGGGAGGAAGAAAAACGGCCGTGGGACTCTGTAGGTACCCTTGCACGCACTCGACGCATCAATCTTCTTTGCCAACAATGTTCGCGTAAATTACCCTCATCGATATCAAAGTGACGAGGGTGGCAGGCGGCCGTTGGTGTTCCCGGCTATGGTGCTGGCGGAAGAGACCAGCCCTTATCTCGCGCTAGTCAGAAAATTGAGTTTACAAAGATTCCATCGTCGGGCAGAAGGCTCTTACGGCCTCTACAAACGTCACTCGCACGATACCGCCATTCCTGTGCCCCGTTTGCAAATTCACGCGGTTCGGAGTTCTGCTCTGTACTTTGGTATTTTTGCACCTTTAACCCTTGCCGATGCTTAAAAGCACGGTCTTAAAACGCCAGCCATACTTGAAAGTACCTTTGAAAGTAGAGTTGCGAGCCTGTCGGCGCTTACAAATAGATTACAATTTTATATCTTCACGAAGCTGATCGTGAAGAAATGAAATTTTCGCATTGAATATTGTATCTATTAAACATTATAAAGAGTATTATATCTACATATGTAACATCACTTTACAACATAACACATTAAATTATTATAATTATTATATGTTTAATATCGTCGTCTCTTTTTTGTGACATAGTATATGTCAAAAGTTAATTAATGATACAAAAATTCATAGATAATTTAAGTTCATTTCTATTAAATCAATTTCCTTCGTCGTTAACAATTCAACGGTGAATCATAGAATGGTAGAATCTTCCTGAATATAAATCGCAGACGTATCATCGCCATTCTGCCGTGTAAAGGGGCAAGTTCTTTTTAGATACATTGTAAAAAAGGAACTGGTTTTGAGAACTGGTTCATATGGCACTGAACAAGATCTTATTAAGTTATTTATCTTTTCCAAAACGTCTAACTTAGTTGTTGGTGTTCGAGGATTATAAACTGTAACTATCAACTCATAGAAGCGGAATGGTAGGAAATTTATAATTTCTGATTTAACGTAATTTAGATAACGATATGATTTAAATCACATTTAGATCAAACAGACGAGCGCTCGTTCATTCCCCCATTTCGATCAAATTCATGCCCATACTTGCATCGTTTATTATACACTAAACGAATATTAATGTAACAAGCGACAAATGAGTTTGGTCGAGATGAGAAACGAATCGTTTCCATCTAAACACACCATTACACGTTACGTAGTTTCCATTTAGTAGTCCTTTATCATCATGAATCATTATTATTATTGAAGAATATCCGTAGAAAACACAAGTGTCAAGCATCAAATTTTTCAGGAAGGACAAAGAAATCAGCGAATTTTAAACTATTCGCAAAAATTGTACGACTGCGTCACAAAATTGTCTATTCTCTGCATTGATTTCGAAAGCTGTATTTAAAATTCACGAAAAAGATTATATCTTTGATGTAAAGAAACTTGCAACCACCATAAATGCTAATTCTGTTCGTAAATCACTCACGCAGGAACTCAAAAGTATATATTTTTCTTCATTTTTAAATCGAAAGCACTACAAAAGTATATAAATAATCAATTTCGACGGGAAAATTTGACATTCAGTATTTACAAAGACGTTGTTACCAATAATATACGACTACTTTTATAAAAGGAAATTTATATAGAAATGGATAGAATATCTTTCGATAAAAAGACGAAATTTTTCAATTTTTGTCGTTACGATAACAATAATTATATCGGAGAATTTCGACGATAAAACTCGCCGATAAAATTGATACGTACAAGCGAGAAAGGTCGCGTAACAAGATCGGGAAACGAGGAGATATATCGTTGCGATACACGTTGCTCCGTACCTAGGGTTAAGGTTCACGCTTTACGATCCTCGCTGTTGCAGGTCATCATACCTCGGCAATGTAGAGTTAACGGCCTGTTCCAGTCCAAGCGCGTATACCTGCGTCAATTATTGCCTGTTCAGAAATTCCACGGCTCTCTGCCCGGTGAAACCAATTCGCCTGACGCCGTAAAGCCTACGAATCGCAATTAGTCGGCCCGTTCCTTTTCAAAGTCACCTTTGACTCGAACCTTTTGTTCCACCCTTTGAAACCTAAGCCGTGTTGCACGTCGAGCACAAGCCAACCATTGCCGGGTGGTGGTCTTTCACAAGACTCGACTCGCGTGCTCCTGTTCACTTTAAATCCCAATTATTGCGCGATTAAAGCTTGTACTACGCGCGCCGCTTTATCTCTGCCCATTTTATAATTTTCATTTCGAAAGGTTGTTGTCGGTTGTAAAATTACATTCGATAAAAATCTCGTCGTTGCGAGGAAACTTGCTAGCGGCGGCCAATGTAGAGAAAAATCGCCGGGAACACGTGAAGAAATTGAACTCTCGTGAGTTTCACGTTTGCAACAAAAATATTTAGGCGCGTTCTCTCTTTACGGAGAAAGATATTTTCAATCGAATTAAATTATTCACTCATTTTTGAATGTTACCAATTTTTTTGTTGGTAACACTACGTATTACTGTTAGCATTATTGTTTGTGAGTTTTTTGTTCAAGTTTAAATTCAAGTAAATTGTATTTTTCTTAGCACGTAATCTCACTAATCTCTTCACACTTTGAGCAAAAGTTTCAGTTGACGAATCGAATTTTGAGATGGAATTTAAAACTCAAGGTCGTGTTACTATCTCTTTCTCTACTATTTAATAGAGCTGTGCTGTTTATTTCATATTTTACTCGTTGTTTCGAAAGAATATTGAATAAATCCTTAAAAAAAGTATCAAAGAAAGAGTCGGCCTATAAGATTTGTAGGCCCTTGAGGCCTTATATAAAATACGTAGAATTTTATTAAAAAATGATCCGAGCCTCGTGAGCCTCCTCAGTTCTTGCGTCCAACATTGCGGCAGTACATTATTGCAGAAAACAGGAAGCACGCGCACGATATCACGGAAAGACTGTACACAGGCTGACCGACGAGCGCATAGAACGAACAGACAGCGCAATCGGCCCATAAATTTTCAGTGATACCATGCATCGGTGGTGCCGGCCTAGCTCGAGCGTGCTTCCGATATGTACGGCCGGCCCCGAGTCCGAAGCACGGCCTTAAATTTCCTTTCAGACGCCTCTAAACAAGAACGAAGAAGAAGACGAAAGGGAGAAGGCGGGACGTGTAGCTCAGCGGGAAGAGATTAGAGCGCGCGAGACGTTTCGCGGTGGCGCGGCGTCGACGATACTCCGGTTTAATGTACCGTTATGATCTTTATGGAGGGCGTTTATAGGCTATTACGATTGAATTTTCACGGGGAAACGGTGCTCCCGTTCCTGGCCCCAATATTTTCTCCCGTGCCATTGATAATTCAATCTCAAACGAGAGAGAGTTAAAGTTTATTTATGCGTGATCGTGCCACCGGCTGTGCAGAGGATTCAAATCGACTTTTTACGTAGCAATCTTTTCAACAATTATACGTCAATCATGGTTTTACAAGTAACAGTTTATACGTCAGTGGTCCGGATTATTTGGTAACCTCCAATATTATTCTCTGTTTCGCCAGCTTTGGCTACAAAGGACTTGTATATACACGTGTGTCTGCAAACATATTTTTTTGTCACATTACATTACATTATAAAATTTAACTTCGACAGAAAAATCATATACTGTATATAGCATAAATCAAATTTCGGTGAAAATAATATCAGTCACTGTTAAAAACGAAAAGATCTTTGGTCTTTGATTTTTTATAAATGTTTTATAAATGTAAATTAATAAATTAATCGGACAATGTCTCTATCTCACGTATGGTAAAGGAATTCGGATGTCAGTCTGTGTGACTTTAATGTACAAATACCCTTGTATTTCATGATTATTCGTATATTTTCATTCCACGTTTTCACGTGTACTTAAATTACGTATTAATATATATTTATAATATAATCGTTGAAGGTGAAATTTCATCTTAATTCGATAATTGCGAGAAGTAAAGAAATCTTGATTTCGATTAGATATAATCGATATAAATTGTCTCGACTTATAGGATCTGTGGACATCTTAATGTTCTATAACCAAAAATCTCATTCATTTACAATAGAAAAAGATTATCTATTGGTTAATTGTTATTGCAATTATCTATTACTTAGTAATTTTTCTAAATAAATAATTTGATATTTTTATACTAGCATACCGTTGAAATACAGTACATATAGCGAAATGCACTAAATAAAATTTCCAAAATGCAGTCTAAGAGATCAAGACGTTATAGAAGATCAATACACAGTGGACGTGCATTAAGCCTTAATTCCTTAATACATATTTCACGTGTCACGTGTATTTTAGTACACGTCCAAAATCGTGATCTCTAGTCGCACAGAAATATAGATCTTTACACGGTCATAATTGTCGACACGATCGTAGATTCGAAATATACACGCGCATAATCGTTGCCACGAAACGACATTGAAAGAGTTTAGAAGAAAGGGACAGAGACACTCGTTAATCGGTAGTTGCCCTCTTTCCCAGCAGGATACGACGTTTCCGCGTTTAATTGCGCCTACGTGTAATTTCCACTTTCACCGGGCGTCTCTTCTCCACGACTCGGCGTAATGAAAATTTCCAGCTAACAGGATCATCAGCGACGAATTAAGCGAATTTGCAGTAATCGCGAAGGCGGCGGCCCCGCTCCTCCTGGCAAGGATCTTTAATTAACGAAGCTTATTTTAATCATCCCCGATCAACCATGAATCCTCCTTCAGCTACGTTAATAATCGCGCTCGTTGGAAAAACTTCTCCGTCCACCAGTGTTCGCTCTTTCGTCACGCCGCGATAAATTTCGCCGCGTCAAGAGTATCGCGTTCTACTAGCGAGAATTAATCGGTCCAACAGCGACGACGATTTTTTTTTCTTTTTTTTCCAGAAAATTATGTGCCGATATTATGGAGATATCATCTGTAATTTTTTTCGCCGGAGTCGCGTTTTACGATAAGTTAACGGCCGGACGAAGACGGAGGAAAATTGCTGGCAGAAAAAACGTTTATCAAGAACGTTCGCGTAAGCAATTAAGCTGACGTTCCGTGCAATTAGGCAGAACGCGTAGTACAGATGGACGTGGAAAACAGGATCCGGCAGTTTAAATGTGTAAATTCTGCGGGCCGACTAACGATTATCTGCAGGCCGGTAGTCGACATCCTACGACACACAAGAAGCGTGTTAATTTCCCCCGGTTGGCCCCCCTGTTTCGAGATTGTCTATGATCGACGACGGTTGCTCCCATGGGCTCTCCGTTCCGTATTTATGGGACTGTAGATTAGTTCGCGAGATCCAAACACGGCGGTAATCTTTGCGACGAGGAGGACAACTTTTGCGACATTGAGCGACGCGCGTAATCGAACGACGCCGTTATCATCGAGCCTGCCGCATGAGTAACTTTATTCCCTCGGTTTTACTCCTTTTTTTTCGACGTCGCGTCTCGTTCTGTTCTTATTATTTCGACCTACGTACGTACACGTACACAAGCGCGAAATTTCCACTTCGAGCGAGAGTGTGTTTATACGTCAGCGGGGAAACCTTTTCGAAACTAAAGGGGAGAAATTAAAATCACGCGTGTCGTTTAATACGCCATTCGCCACCGAGAGCACTTCCGCGTATTTCGTACATTAGCGGAAACTCGACGAGGCCATGGCGCCACATAAACCGCCGGTGATCATCGTCGACGCTTCACACGAGACTCCTAAATATTTCACTCGGCGCCGCGGCTCAGCCCAACCCCTCGCTTGCCGCGTATCTTTACCCGCTTCGTTTCGTTATTTCACCGTTCAATTAGTGTAAAACAAAACGCGTTCGGCGAACGGTTTTGCGAGATCGCTTTTGCAATTTATAAATCAGATAGAGAAGCGGGTGGGTGAACGAGGAGGGTGCAGGACGATGCATTATCGCGCAGCCCCCGGGTTGCGCGTTATTCTCGCGATACGATCGCCGATGCAGCCTCGATTTCCCTTAACGAGTAACGCTCGATCGAGCAATGATCTCGCCGGATTTCGAAATCGTCCGCGAGAGCAGCAACGCTTGCCGGATGAAACCGTCTGGCCTGTACCCTTCGACCGGCGACTGTAGACAACCACCGGCAACCTACACATCGTATATACAGGAGCGGGGGGGGGGGTAGATAAAATCTGTATTACGTTTAGGGACGACGCGGCTGAACGCGCGTGCGCGCCCTCCCGTTGCAAACCTATTAACGTGCGTGAATGCGTTGCATCGGCCGTACGCACACGCGCGAAACAGGGACAGAGATAGCAGACGCAGCGGCAGGATCGTTCTCCTGGATCCTCTCTCGTGATTTACGCATACCGTCGCGTAGGGATGGGATCAAGCACAATGCGAGTACTTACGAACACCGAACCTTTCGCACTCGCGGAGTTTCCCTGGATCAACGTGGATCGATTTTCGTACGAAATGGCGAGTCGAGTCAGTCTACTTGGAACGAAATGGTGTAGCGTTGGAAATAATCGCTCTGTTTAAGTATTTTGTCTTTTTCATCGGCGGTAGGTTTTATTACGTGATTTTTAATAGTGTTTTTTTTTTTATGCTGAATTCGAATACGCCGAATCTTCAGTTTTTGAGAAAATTTCTGAGGAAGAGGAATTCTTCAAGTTTGAAGATTTTTTGGATCTTCACTCGGAGAGTTACTCAAATATTTTTGCTGAAACACGTAACATTATAAACTTTTCAACTTGTTCTAACTGTAACTAAATCTTACAAGAATAATATATTTTATATTTGGCGCTTTTATTTGATAAACTTATTCGTTGTTTTTGTTTTTACGATCATTCCGATTTGAAGGGCGTTTCCCTTCAATATTAACTGATTAACTGCTCAGGTTCTTCGAATTTTCAATTTTCAACTATTGATACCGAGGCGTTTCTCAGTCACAGGTACATTTAAATTACTATTTACCAAAGTTTCTAATTGAAAATCATAAAGGACATGTCGTTTCTTTCATTAATCTACACTGTGTTTAAAACAAGATTCGCTTCGCTAGTTGCTTCATTTCAGTTTTCACTGAAGATTCGAATTTACTTGCGAGATATTCAATCTCGTCTCTGTCGATCACACTTGAAAATACAATTTTCATTCAGAAAAATCTCTTGTGAAACAGCCGAAGCTGTCTCAGTATACTTAGAAGTACTATCGGAAACATCTACGAAGAAAAGGATTTGAATCCAACGATTATTACTCGAACTTGCTCGAGTATACTCGATCCCATCTCTAGCCCCAGAGCGAGTTTTCGAATTCCAAAGCTTCCGATTGACCCGGGTGCAGCGCGGAGGATCGGAGCGGCGCGCTTCGCTCCGTGCGCGTTGGCACGAAATTTTGAAAAACGATTTTATCGAGCGAGAGCCCGATTGGAAGCCACGAGCAGCGTTCGCGCGATATTTCAGCCAGTCAGGGGACAGCCGCGTAATTGCGGCATACATCTCCGCTCCTAATTTCGCTATAAGCTTCGCATTAAGGCGGTGAGGGGGAAAAAAGAGCCGGACGAATCGCGCCGCCCCGGCGACAAACAATTCGCCTCCTCCCTGCCCGTCTCGTTCGTTCCAACCCTTTTTCCACCAACCCTTGTTCCAAATGCTTTTTTTTCCCCGCGGTTCGCGCCAGCCGGCTTCCCGAACGTTAAGGACACTTTAATTGACAAAATTTCGCAGACACACCGCCGCCGCCGCCGCCACCGGCCCGCGCCGCGACATAAATTTCCAATTTTCGCTACGCAGAAATGGCGAAGAAGTTTAATTGGCGCCGTCCGAAACTTTTAAAGCGTTTCCGCTTGTCGGCTCGGAGCAGCGTCTTGTTCGTCCCTTAACGGAGGCAAAAAGCAGCCTTCCCAGCAGCGGTTTTTACCGTGAAAGCTTCCGCTTCTCGGCAGCTAGCCGCCGTTCGAATCAATTTTCGACCGGTGCGTTACACCGTGGAAACTTCGCCGGTAGCGGTGGTATTTGCGTCACGATCGACTGTCAGCCGGATTGACGCGACACGTCGGAATTCCAAATAAAAAGCATACTTTCGCAATACTACTCTTTCGCAGCTAAGCTTCGACGCCCTTGGTTTTGCACTGGAACTTTTACGATTGGTGCACGAGAGGTCTTACCGATCGTTAATGTTTATTATACGAGTACTATTACGAGCGTAATAGTTTATTCAGGTCTCTGGTATTTATTTTGGATTATCGATAGGTACTTTACAATGCAATTGTTAACACTCTTTACACGGGGAATAATTTTCACTAGGATTGTTCGATTAAGAATTTGGAAAACAATCTTCTGTATCAACGTAGATTTTTTGTTGCATAGAGCGTTATTTTATTTTTCCAATTTGCGAATGCAAATGCGGCTCAGAGGAGGATATTTCGAATAACTATTGAATAAGAGTCAAATCCAGTTGTTCCTTTTTTGTACGTTGATGACGAAAGGATCCAGACTTGATTAGACTTGATTAATAGCATGTGCATTGATAAATATGATAAAGCATGATATTTCATACAAATGAAGCTGACTTTCAATCTTAGTTTTGATCTATACCAGTGATGGCGAACCTATGACACTGACCCACGCGTTGATTTTTATAAACTTATCATCATATATATAAAAGAATTTTAATTATTTTTCGAACCCTGCCTTTCAAAAAATGTTAAGAAAATTACATTTTCGACGTCGACATTTATTTTTTGCTCTTCACTTGCAAAAGTAAAAGTTGTAAAACAAAAAGGAAATGTAAACTTTTCAGAGAATTATAAAAGTGAGAGCCAAGTGACGCCACTGACTTAGTTAGTAGTTAGCACGAGCTAGTGCTAAAAAAAATAATGAAGAAAATTTGACCTACTTCTCAAAAAGGTTCGCCGTCACTGATCTATACTATAGTTAGAGTCTGTGTTTAATTTATAAATGGAAATAAATTTTCTAGCGTTCGAAACACCGAGACGATAGATTAGCTTAATAACACAATTACTAATTTAAAGTCAGATGGTCTGCTCAAGAATTCGATAGAAGATATTCCAATGTTCTTATTTTCAAACACTGCATCTTGCTTTGATGTTTTCCCGTGGTATGAACTTATCGTCAGATTCGCGGAAAATCGGCGAAACAGCAGGCTTCGAGGGAACGAGATCGAAAGACGGTTCACAGAACACCCGGTCTGCTGTCCCGATCTGGCCTCGTTGATCTGGGATCGAGCGGCGCGCTGTTAATCTCGCGCGAAACGTAACGCGATCATAAATTACGACTCGAACGAGCGGACGAGCGTAGCGCTACGTGAAAAGTATGCTTCCTGGCATCGGGGTCTTCGTAGGCAGCCTCGGAGGATAGTTTATGGGCTTGATCTTGTTGCGTACTGTTACCTTGATTCTCGGTCATTATCGTTCTCCACCTGCACGCGATCAGAACTCCTCGGCCCGATGCATTGTTGCGGCCCAGGATGTTTGCACGTTGAATACACACTGGCGGAGATGGTGATTTCGCGAAATACCATCGGCCCGCCATCGTATTTATTTTGTCGATAATAACGAACGCAAGGGCGGTGCTGTGTATTTTCTCATAGATTCCGTTGGGGCATTGTATCTTCCCCGGAAGCGGCGCGCGGTCGACTCGCAGATCTCGAGTTCTCGGCTCGTTTAACCTGCCGATGACCGTGCGAAATTTCCAGATTCTCGCGGTTGTCTTGCGTGTCTGTAACGTAGTTATTTTAATCGAGCACGAGACTCATTGAAGATTCATTCTCGTCTTTATACAAAGTGATGAGCAATGGAAAGTTTGAAATTTAAGATCTGTTTAATCTTCGTTTATCAATATTTTATTACCGTACAACGTATTCGCGTTGATCTTCTTAAATATAATTCCATTTCATGGAATTGTAACATGATTTGTTTATTCTGCGTTATGTCGAAATCGTGTTTCCTATAAGACTGTTGTCACAAGATGCAGAGTCATGCGTATTCTATTTATTTCAATCAAAAAAAAAAAAAAAAAAAAAAAACGTTATAAGAATATTGTGTTTTGGAGAGGAACGGCTGCTATAAAAATGTACGTATTTTTTTTCTCTACAAAACGTTTGAAATCGTTCAAAAACCAATTCTCATTTTTACTGTGAAAACCAATTCATGCGTCCGTGCGCTCGCTTCGCACAAAATAAACCTTTCAAATCTTTTAAAAGCAAAAAGTACTTTCATCTGCGGTAATAACCAATCTACACATTCACGGATGTTGCACATGTGTCATGTATTTCAAAAGCCATAGAACTCTTTGGAGAAGTTTTTCAAAAGAAAAATATTTCGATACTTGCACGTATCGCTGGGAAAAGGAATGTTCAAATATTATTTTTGCAATTTTCCATTTTTAATCCTTAATCTTCTTACTGTTTTATAATTCATTATATAGGTATCATTTACAGAACTACAAAGTATTATTGTACAATTTTGCATATTACTTTCAAGTGCAAACATTTTTGAATTTTCACTCATTTCGTAAACACGAGACATGAAAAAAAGATATTAGCTAAAAATATTTGAAGTATTAGGAGGTTCCCTGTGCTCTATAACATTAAGAATTAAATTATTTCTACATTTTTGAAACAATACAATCTTACAGCCAACATGAAAGGTATTCTCCAATTTCATTTCGACAACGTTGTGAATAACAAAAGTTGAGAAACACACATTCTTCGCGTGTTCACAGCATTTTCAAAGTGCACGTGCAGACGATGTGTACACATTCCAAATTGTCGCGTTCGTCGTAAAGAAGGAAGATTGTGACGCTTCTCGGATACAAATTCTCCAGTAAATGTGAGATATAAATCTGAATTTTCTCAAGTATCGTAAGAATATCGAAGAGTATAACTTAAAAATGATGAGAAGACGCATATATATATATATATATATATATATACGCTGCGAGGAAGGAAGAAGGAAGAGAGAGACAGAGAAAGAGATTCACGCAAGGTACCGTTGCACTTCCGGGAAGGAGAGCGTGGTGGGAGCAAGCACGTGGTCGCATGAACTCACCCCACGAGGGTCGAGAAGGTCCGTCGCGAAGAAAGAAGAAGGTTAGGTGGTTGAATAAGGGCGGGAGCAGCGAGGAGCTGCGCGCGCAACCGCGGGCCACGCTGCCGCCGGTGGCTCGAGAGCGAGCCGCGTGGTCAGCCCGCTTCAGTAACTCCGATACCTTCGAGCGAGTGAGTCACGTCCGATTTCGAGCCCGACTGTCTGCCGAGACGCGCCAAAATTCCTCACCACATCCGATCATTTCGCGCGTATTTTCGTCCATTCAACGCACAGTTGAATCACTCCAGCGGTATATATCGCGATCGAAGCGAGGTTCTGTTGTTACCTCGCGCTCCAACGATAATCATTCAGTGAACATCGAACGTTGTACATTGTTTATAAACACGCGACAGAGACGCGTGACCCTCGAACGACTCCGAAATTCTCGCGTAATTCTGCGATCGAACATTCGACGAGCAGCCAGTCAGCGACAGTCTTCTAAATTTCCACCTTGATAACAGCGACCTGTGCGATTCGCGCGGAAACGCCGGATTTTCAGAAGACCGGATCGTCGAATTATCGGGGATCGAGTAGAATTCCCGTGTGATGTTTGCTTGATTTCGATCCCCCGATCATCCGGTATCATCGTCCGTTCTCTGTGAATAACACTCGCCACGATGTCGATTTATTACTACGTGATCCTCTGTACTGTCGTGGTTCCGGTGTTGTGCGAGCCAGTGAACGAACCCACGAAAACCAGACTGACGATCCTAAAGTGTTGCCGGTATAACGAAGAACTGGTGAAAGAATCCGACAACGAGGTGGACGCGAGTACTCGTTGCAAGGCGACGAAGAACGAGTGGAAGCCTATCATCTATTCGCCGTCCAAGGCAGACATGCTGGAGAAACCGCCGGCGGAATGGGACATCGTCGAAGGCAGGAAGCCCGTTTGCGAGCAGAATTCTGCATTGACCTACGTGCCGTACCGAATCACCAATCCGTTCGTTCTCATGGACGACGGTCGCGTGATCATCGACGTTCACGTGAACGAGAGATTCGAGCCGGACACGTACTGCGCCGATTCCAACGCACTTCTCGTTTGCATGAAGAACAGAATGCAAGGGAACCACGAGGCTGTCACCATGAGACCACGCGTGAAGAAATGTTGCGGTGAAAACGCCACGTTCTACGAGGAGGAGTAAGTTTTTTTCTACAGCTTACGATTTTTCTTTTTTTTCTTTTTTTTTTTTTTTTTTCTTTTGCCGGATGTTTCGACTTCCGATTATGTTGTATCGTTCGATTCGAGGAATTTGCTCGACAATAGGCAGAGTATAAATATAATAGGAAGAGGATAAAAACGGAGGATAGTTCGGTGACTCGTAATTCGTAATTTGTGTTTTGTTTACGAATTGCTTGTCCAAAAGTAGATACGTATGTCAATCCGTGGCGTATCGATATAAACTTTGCAGCTTTAGCATTACCGCGTGTCGTACGTTTCGTTGAAAGCTAATATGTACGATTACATTATTGAATATTTCAGCTGAATGTCGTAGCTGGTCTTTGGCTTTGGCCTTGGTTTCGTCAAAATGGCCATGACCATTTTATCCTCCCGAACTTAATGCTATTTCAAAAGTGACAATGATAATATGTTCGTACTGTGATTCATACAAATTTGAAAAGAAAAGAGGATAGGTTCAGTTTCATTTTCAATAGGCCTGAGTGACGTAGGTAGGTTGCTTTGTTCATTACTTTCAAAGTGGTTGAGTGGTGAAAAGAAACTTGGTTTTACACTTTTTTTTCCAGTTACTGACTTTCGTCATACTTTGACAGAATACAACGTATCGAGTAAAGTAAACTTTCCATCGTGAATTCCTATCACGTAGTGAAATCTTTGAACAAATATTGCTTGAACACTCTACAGTAAATAAATATTCTTAAAAATTGTTCGTAGATATACTACTTGAACACTAACAAGAAAAAAAAAATCGTCAATGAAAGAGGTTTCTTTCATTCAGTAAAACAGTGTTGAAATTTAGAATGTTGCCTGAAATTTCTCATTTACCAAACATGATATAATCTCATTATTACCTTGTGCAATCCCTGTGAAACCTACTCGAAAGATAGACAAAGATTTAAATACTCCAGAAGCCCGTAGAAGTCGAAAGCTATTTAAAGGAACTCGTTACAGTAGAACTCCGTTTATTGGAACAAAATTTTACTTAATGATCTATTAACTGAAATTCTGCCGATTGAATCCACTTGTCTGAACTCTTGTTACGCGAAAAATGATAGCAAGGAAAATCTACGTTCATTTGTAAGTTTTAAATACTCGAATGAAAAGATTTTAAATATTCTAGGCAGTCATTTATTTATTAATTAAAGTTGAAATGTTTAACGAAAATATTTCTCATATTGTACCGTGAATGCATTAAAATATATAAAATTTATTCTTATTATTATAATAATTATAATTAGAATAAGTTTCGTTTACTTTCGCATAATTGCACATAAATTTTCTTAAGATGGTATTTATATTCTCTTTTAAACGAGCAGTTTGTTGCCAATATTTTCAAATCTGCTTTTAAGTCTGCTTTTAATTAAGTAATTAAATAAGATCCACGAAATGTCGGAAACCTTACTTTTTCTCGTTCAAGTATCCGAAATTTGACAAAGTTCAATTCGTATGCAGTCTTCCGTAGAAAAAATATACAATGCATTTTCTTTCGTTTGCCATTATATATAAATTGTTTGTTCTCCGACAAGCTCAAATAAATGGTGTGCTAAAAAAGAAAGGGAAAAAAAAGGGAAGAATTCGCTAGAAAAAGATTCTAAAAGTTATAAATAACAAAAAAAAAAAAACAGATTCCAGTTAAATTTTTCTCGACTTTCGCGACGAATTTTCACTTGAAATAACACAACTCTGTCTTTCACTCTCTTTCTTTCGCTTCTTCCATTTTACGTGAAAAAAATATAAAACTATTTTTCTCAATTTTTTGTAATAATCAAATATCCGTCATATCTATATACATACGTATGTAAAGTTCTTCTACGAAATATTTTTCTGTATAAAAGCAAGATGTTTAATGAACAAAAGAGCACATAGAATTCCATTTGTATAAACGCGTTGTAGAACAAACAATTTATTATAACCGGAATTTTCTGAGTCTTCTTTCTACCTTCATTCATTACTTTTCACTCAATATAATAGATATTCAAGTTCAAACAAGTGACGAGAGTTCATTCAATCGAGCATTGGCTGAAAATTTGATTCAGAATCCACCTAGTGCACAGTTCTACCAGTTAATAAAACTTGTAATTAAATTCTGCTCAAACATCTCGCTAATTGTGAAAAAAAAAGTAATCCGAATTCGACGATCGGACACTATATTTTGTTTTTCACGAGAGAGAAAGAGAAAGAGAGTCGATATTTATACTGTAGAAATTTTTTATACGTAAAATCGTTTCAACATCGCTGGGGGAGCCGCTGTGCACGCAGCCAAACGTAAAAACAAGGAGGCAAATCAAATTTAATACGCCTCAGCGTACAAAAGTAGCCGCGTAATTTCGACAAGTTAGAAAAAATCGGTGCTCTTTACGAATATATCCCGGTGATTCGCGTTCCCTAGTGGCAAGGCTGCGAAAGAAAAAAACACCGGCCAGCTTCGGGAATAACTGTAATCGTTTGGCCGATTACGCGAAATTTATCGGTTTACCCGCGCGAGCCGATGTATTTTTATTGAGAGCCGCCGGTTGTCGTTTGACGCCGGCCGTCCCCTGGTGGGAGGTATACACAGAGAGAGAGAGAGAGAGAGAGAGAGAGTATGTGCGTGTGAGAGAGAGAGAAAGGAAAAAAAAATAAATGTTGGAAAAGCTTCCCTCGGAAATGCGGTGTTTGCGATGCAAGCGTGACGCCCGAGTAAACAAAAAATGCAGAGCTCCGTTTTAATCGCGCTTCCAATCGCACAGGCTTGGGCAAGTTCCGTGGACTTTGTTGGAATTCTGTATGACTGGCCAGCGCATTTCCCAGATAAATTCTTGCGATACGATACGTGCACCTTTCTTTCTTTCTTTCTCTTTATCCGTTTCTAGCAGTGTGTCTGACGGCTTCTCTTTCTTTCTCGCTTGGGTCCCGTCCGTTCTCGTAGAACTCCGGGGTAAGATGTCCTGGAAAACTCCGAATGTCGGTTTTACGAACTGTAGTTCCCTCGTGACTCGGAGTTGTCGTTTAGGTTTTCCAGATAAATCTCTCCAACTTGTGTACACAGTTGTCTTCAGTTTTTTTATGATGCAGCTAAGAAAAGGGTGGAGATCCGCGTGAAGAAAATAAATCGGAACGAAATTGTGCATGTTTCATAGGGTGCACTTCGTTTTCCATATGATTGAATTTGAAAATTTGTTTACCGTGTATGTGCACACGTATGCGAACCTGGCACATGTCTGTCGTATGCAAAAATTTTAATACCACGGAAACTGGGACTGTATACATTATAGAATATTGGAAAAGACAAAATTCAGAAATTTGTTCTTCGCTCGTTCGAACTTTTGCTGCATCAACTGCCACGATAGACGGAAATTAACGTTACAACATTTTATATTTCATTAATTTAATTTTCGCATAATGTTGCATTATATTTGTTTGCATTTTATGTGACGATTTTGTCCAAATCGTTAACATTGTTGATGAAGAACACCAAGCATTTTATAATGCTTTTGTAAATATTCAAGTAACGTTAAGACTCAAGAGACAATGATTCTGAATTCGTTTTATCGCGTCGTCATTGTATTAACTATATATGACTAAAAGAGAACTACTCTTACACTATTCCAAAGCAATATATATATGTATATAATCTAACTTACTCAGACTTTTCTTGCTTAATACGTTACTCAATAAAGATTTATAGATTTCTTAACACCCGACCATTATACATACCTACTACCTAATCCTTTCACCTCGATTTCACATTACCTAAACGTTTCCACCGTACACCATTAATCGTAGGTTTTCTTTCTTCTGTTATATCTTCTATATTAATGTTGATCCATCGGAATTATCGGACAAAACGAATGTCGAAACAAATCGATAATCAGTGAAAACCTTATGCGTTTCAGGCAAACGTGCGTTCTTTCGGAAGAGTCGGCCAATCCCACGCCCTTATTACCAAATGCTTCTGCCGCCGCTGAGATCATACCCGGTTTCCCAACTTGCCTTCGTTTCGACAATCTTACGTTTCTGGGCGATGCTAAGGATGCTGTGTTACTGCCGGATGGCGGTTTGGTAATCGACGGCGTCACGTTACCCACTGGTCAGTTTTGCGTTGAGAGGGTCAAGGAACTGAACCACGTGGCCAAAGTGTTCGCTTGTTCCGAGCATGCACCGCAAAGGTAAGTTTTCGACAACTTATGTTAACCAGAATTCACGATCACACCGGTTACATTCGACTAACGTTCGATCAACCAATCGAGGACCGAGCAAATAATTTCTCATAACTAGACTGCGTGCTTTCAAGGGCAACGAATTGCGTGGAAAAAATATATAAAAACTCCAAAATATAGCGCTTTTTATAATATCTGTCACATGAAACGATTTTTTTATCCGAGTTTGATCGTTTTAATTATATCATCGAGATCCGGTATAATCGTGACATTATGAACATTTTTCGAAATTTCATGAGGTTGTAGAATCTAAATGGAAGATAATGGAGGAATTAAAGGGATGTCCGAAATTGAACGATGTAAATTGATTGAAAGGAATAACTGCGAACGAGATCCAACGTTGGTCCTCGATGAGTCTATTTGCACCGAGTGTGAAATGAAAAAAATCGAAACTACAAAAATTGTGAGAAAAAGGTCTGCATCGATTCGACAAACGTGCACGACGAGAATTAAAATTGAAATTTCGAAAGTGATCAAAGTGCTCGTGAAAACGCTTGGTAACGTTCTAGTTTTAAAGTTCAAACTTCTGCGTTGAACACGTGACTGAAGGCAAGACACAGGGCGCAAAGAAACGAAACATTGGTAAAAGTTGCAAAATCGTACGTCGTTACGATCTGCATGCCGAAAACTCGAAAATCGCAAGAGACGTTCGCCATTGCTTAAAGCAATAGATACGATTCTCCGACGTTAGCAACCTCAGACATTCTGCTTACGTAACCATACGCACCATACGATTTTTTACTATTTTTGCTCGACGCGGCAGCGCGATTCCCTCTCGTTCGCCGCCGTTTTCTCGCACGCTTTCTCAAACGAGTGCAACCGGCGTTCTACTCGACGGAGCGCGTTTCTTCGTTAAACGAAATTAAAGTGAGGAACGGAACGCGGCTGTAACGCGTCTCTGAATTTCACCGGTCAAAGGAAAGCGAATGAAAATGATGGCGTGATTCCAGTTCGAATTGGCAAACATTGCAAACATTCGGGATCGATTCTTCGAGAATTGTAGAAAATTGTAGTGCAACTTGAAGATATTAACCGTCGAGTGAAAATTTTATATTTTGCTCGTTCTGTGATCTCTTTTATATTGTATTCGCACAGTTCTTGCACAGTTACCTACATTACATTATATATTACTCTTAAAATTGTTGTTACATATGGAGGCTATATTTAAAAAACGTTTGATTCTAATTAGATCATATATTTTGTATTTAAATTTTTAACAAAAATTTAAATACGGATACACTTATATAAGTTATTTCTGTTTATGTAACGTGTTTTATTCTCAGATTGTATAATTAAAATAATGAACAAATGATATCAACTGAGGATTTGTAATATTCTACAATTTGAATATCTTATTGTGTTATATGAAAAACAAAAATTTTCCAGTTACGACGGACGAGTTTTTCACATTCTGGTTAAAAATAAAATTATGCTAAAAAAAATATTGATACATCGGTACGTGATTTCAAAGTTACGCGGCACGATGAAAGATGAAGATACGTGACCATTTGAAGTGCGATAATTACACTCAACTTGCGCGTCAATTTTGCACTCGAAAGCAACTTCGATAGGTGATAGGAAACTTATCAAGAATTTGCTATTCGATAGAATTTTTCGAATCGTGTCCATTGGAAATTGTTCTGTAGATTAATTAAATTTAAATTATGCACCTACTCTCTACAATTTTCTGTCGTTTTCTTTTAAGATATGAACGAAGTGATAATCATGCGAACGTGGATAATCATGCGAACGTGCAGAAACTTAGAGCTTTAATCGTTGTAATACCATTATGCAACGAAAATGATTGCAGCAATTTACGTTATATTACAAAATTTTGCATTCTTCGTAATTAAAGTTAAAATTAGATGAAGTTAATTATTCCAAAGCTGAGTAATTTAAAATCCTAAATCGTTATGATACCAGAATGATATCAAGAAGCAACGTAGAAAAAAAAGCCAAGAATTTACCGTACGCAGATATTGAGATATTTATTCTTTTGTGGAGAATTCAAATTTCACTTCAGTTTTGTTAAATATTTTATTCCTTTTTTCCGCCATTTCACATGAAGCAATTAAATCGAACGTTTGAGTCTCGGAATATTCTTTTCGAGATGCTCTCTCGAAACACAACTGCCGTGATAGCTGCTCTCGGAATACGAAACCTGTTCGCGTTTCAATTTGAGATCATTATTCCTTGCTTCTTGTTTGAGAGCGAGCGACAACGCTCGCCATCATTCTCAGATAGTTGAACGATTCTTTCCAGTGTCCACTTACGAAGAATACTTCGAGAGAGACAGTTTCGCTCTCAAATGAACACGTACCGTTCAAGATTCGTAATCCTCCGCCGCCTTCCTTTGGCAATTTAGTTTTAATCGATCGACAATCGGTCGATTCACGCTCTCGCCAAGAGGGTAAGCTGGTTCGTTGCGCGACGCCCTGCTTGAAAGCTCGAGGCACGAATCGACTTTTTGCCCGTTTATCGGCCGTCTCGATCTGCATTTATCGTACGACTTAATTGCATCTTCGATGGGTTTGAGTCGAGGTTCGGCGCTGGCCGCTTCTCTCTACGCCTCGACAGCTGGAGAAAAAAAGGTCGGTTATCCTCACTTTCACTTCGTCTGACGAAGAATTTCTAGGTCACGTCCGTGCGCTCGCGATCCGCCGCGTCATCCATGAACGCGTTTCCGTTCTCCGATGATTCGTACTTGAAAGAGGACAGTATCGATCACAGGAAAGAAACTCAGGACAGTTTGAATATCGTAAGAAACCGCATAATTGAAATATCTCATTTTTGCATGTATTCTGTATGCTTGAAATGCATAGAAATCTGCAGGCTATGAATCGTTTAATCATTACAGATTGTTTTTCATTTACTACTCCGTTACATTATATTTAATTTGTAGTATTTGATTTACAGTTCGAAATGTGTACAATTTACAATTTGTGTGACTACTTTTGTAGTATGCAAGTTTGCTAGTATGCATTTGTTGGCAAATTTCAGAATGCAAAAGTATTACTCTCTGTAGTGTCTAACAAGGTGAACAAATTTTTGTATTAACACGCAACACGGACCAATGAAACTTTTCCTGACATACCGTAAGTCCGGTGTTACCGATCTTTTTCACCACGATTGCGTCGCTCAAACTACATTGGCCAGAGTTTTTATTCGAAAAACGTGGGTAATAAAGCTCGCCCGGCGCAAGAGTGTTCTCGGGAATTGTACACGGGTGTCGCTTGCAATTTGCAAAACAACACTCGAAACTCAATTAACGGGACCGTTTACATGTGGCCGGGCTGGGAGGGTAGCTCTCGTTTTCGCGAACAAAATCCAGTGTGACGTTTTATTTAGAATGGAAGCTTTTGGCCGCCTGTTTGCACAATTTGTAGAGAAATCCCGACTTAAAGAAAAGGATCGACGAAAGAGAGATATACAAATACCTAGCACTAAAACGTACCAAGCGGAGTTAAATGACGCCTTTTCAAAATTTACTTTAAAATCGTGCATTCATTGTTATTTCTTTCGCTTATTTGACTTTCTGTAAATTCTTATATTATCTGATTAATCGATTTCTCGCTTTTTGTTTTTCTCTTGGCTTATCTTTTACCGAGAAAAATTCTTTGAATACCTTCTGTACCGCGAGGGGTCATTCGACCTCTTACGAAATTTACGTATTTTTCTGACTGAATTTATAAATCAAAACCAACAGAAAAAGTTACGATACGAAGTTCGAGACATAGCCATGCGTCAAAACCAAAAACAATAGAAAGCGAACACCCGAAACAATTAGTTATTATAATAAGACTAAATTTAGCGTCGATGTGGTTTATCAAATGGCGCGAAAATCCAAATGCACACGTATTCTTCAATATCCTGGGTACTCTGTCGGAAAACAACTGGAATAAAGATATCAAGACAGCGTTTCCTGTTACAATTAGCAGATGAACTAGTCACAGAGTGTCACGAATTTCTTGAAGAAGGAAAGGAAAATCTACAGGAACAAGGAACATCGAGCAGCCCGAGCAATATTTCCCAATCACGAAGAAAATGTCAAGTAAGATTGTGCACGGGTAATAAAACCACTCGAACTTGCATAATTTGCAAAAAATTTGTCTGCGGAAAATGTACGAAGGAGAACCCAGTCATATGTAAAAAGTGCAATTAATTGATTTTTTTTTTATTTAAATAAAAATATATGTTTGATTATTTTATTAGAAAGCAGAAGTTATGTGGCGAATTATTTCCTTTGATAAATTAAGAATTTCTTTCTAAAAAACAAACGTTTATTCATAAAGGGTCAAATGATCCCTTATAGTAAGATAGGTATATGTAAAATGGCGGTACGTTTAGTGCGTTTAGACGTAGAAAGTGCCACATCGCGCGCGAATGCGAACAGTCGTGGTGCATGAGTAGATACTGTACGCACTGATTGCTAGGAAACGGCCACACGTCTTCTTCTTTTCTGACCCAGCTGCCGCTAGAGACACGATTCTCCAACAGAGAAACTTTGAACGACTTTCTAAGCTCGAGATCCCCTCACGAAACTCGGTGAAACGATTTCACCGGGACTTTCACTGGCGCGGCCCTGTGAACAGAGAGCGGAGCGTGGATCTGCGTCGAAATTCGAGTATCGGCACGCGGATGCGCGTTTCGTGGAAAGGGCAGGATGTTCCTGGAATCGAAATTGTCGACAGGAGTGTCACACAGGGGCGATCACAGTGCTTGTAATGACACGGTAGCGAGCTCAGTGTCTGTTACGATGTAACGCAATAAAATCAACCCTCTGGCACCGCGCGCAAAAGAGTAGTATAGCTGTCTCTTGAACAGCGTACGCGCTTGGAACAACCATCAATTGTGTAATTGAAAGTTGCGAATGTAATCGATGATTATGATTTTTAATTTAACAACCAAGAGTTGTTTATCTTGCACGCTTCATTTTCACTTGTTTCTTTCTCACACTCATATGATATGTACGATGTGAAATAGAGAAAATGATAAATTACATCGATCTGTACATCAGTTTTTTTTTTCTTTAATAAACGCGAGAAATGTTGTATGTTTGTTTATATCCGCATATAATAGAAAATATTATATTTTCTATGATTTTCTAATAGTTTTCGATATATAATATCGATATACGTCTATGTACACGTCGGCGACGTATAATTTAACATACAATCGTCATAAATATTTCGTCTATCTTAACCATTCACCTTCGTGAATTTAGATGATAATAATTTCAAATATCACAATCCACCTCGCGTATGATTTATTTCCTTACCTATGAAAAGGTTCGATCTCTCTTCCCTGTTGTCAAATGAAGAAAAATTTCCTTAACACTGCACGTTCACGATTTAAATAAAAATTCAAAGATATCAAGAGAAGAATTCGCTTCTAATTGGAGCTAAGTGTTGTTCAATGATCAGTCATATTCTAATCTCACGATATTGACAATAAAACGAATTCATAGAGAGAGAAAGAGCAACAAGCAAGAAATCAAAATGGTTTCCTTGGTAAACTTTGCAGGCCAATAATGCAGGCGGCCGACATCAGGTTCACCTTGTATCCCGTGGGCTTCATCATTAGCGCGGTGTTTCTGGCAGCCACTTTGGCCGCCGGTTGGTTGCTGCCAGCCTCTCATCACGTTCTGCACTGGCGTTGCCAGACTCATCATGTCACCTGCCTGATGCTCGGTGATCTCCTCATGGCCATCATTCAGCTCGCCGGTGACTCTCTTCACGGCGGAAGCTGCAAGGCGCTCGGTGAGTCACGATATTTTTTTTTTCAGTATCGTTTTATCGTTCTCTCTTACACTTCCGTTTGATCTGTAAATCGTGCGCCTCTTCCGTGAAATCGTTGCCTTCATCAGGCAGATTACGATCGAAGCGAATTATACACACAAGTCATGATGCGCGCAAATAATCTGCGCGTAACAATCTTCCGCTTGCGAATAATAACCGAGATTCAGTGTAAATAATGATGGTTTGTTAATCAAAAATATTATAAATTCGTATGAGCAAGCCTCTCAAGTTTTTCGATTTTTACGATAATAATATTTTTGCCAATTTGCTCGTCACTGTTCTTACAATGATATTCTTATCGAGTCAGTAAAATTAATTTTTTTTTTTTTCGGTATCATTCGTCCATGGAATCTTTCGATTATTGTTTCGCTCAATTTGTTGTTATTCAATTCTTGCAGGATTTTTACAGACTTTAGATAAATCTTGAACAGATTTCTTACCAACTACACCGTAGCTAACGTCACTTTAAATTCCTGCAATCAAGTTCAAATTAGGAGACTACATAGAGTTGAAACGTGAATACCTTTGAGAAATCGTTTTAATTTTTACTTTATATAGCATCGATGTTTATCGAAAATTCTAATCAATTAATAGTCTTCTTCTAGTTTAGATCAATTATGTTATATCAAACCTGCCTAGCCTACTGATACTCGGTAGCGCATCGAAAATTAGACGAAATCGAAATGTATTCTATTATTCTATTAGGACGCGCTATGTTTTCCACGTGATTTGATTCTGGGTAACAGAGACACCGTGCAACCCTCTCGATTGCTCGATCCTTGAGGATCAACAAAGACTCGCGAGATCACGATCATCGATCACTCGGCTCCGATCCGATGGTGCGGAACACGGCGATTTCTCGCGAAATTAATCAACGGGCAACGCACGTTGCGAGCGGAAACGCCGTGCGTGCACGATTTCGATCTCCTCTGCGGCGAAGCGGATTTTTCAGCCCGTTTCAGAGGGAACAATCGCCCGTGTTCACCTCGCGACGCGCGCCAGCTATGCGAGCAAATATACACCGATGGAATTCGAGTCGGCCGGGGTGGTGAAGCTTTATTTGCCGTGTGCCAGCCTCCCCCTCCTCTCGGCCCCTTGCCCAAACTTCGGGCTAATTATTCGGATAATCGTGCTAATCCCTCGGCAAAGCTTCGTTTCTCCGTTTCGCCGGTTTCGATCGCCGAGAATCGATTGCAGCGTACACCTGCGAGCCAGCCAACGGGCTGGCGAGGGACGGGTAACAGCGACTCTCATTTGCATCTCCGCTCGTTTCCGGCATTATCGCTTTGTAGTCGGCCTTTTTCGAGTCCCTTCCCCCATCTTTCTTTCTCTCTCTCTCTCTCTCACACACACACACATACACACACCCACGCGCGCCTCGTCCGCGGCCAGATTTAAACCGACCCGTTCCACGGGGGTAATTATGTTGCGACCGGGGAATTTGCATCGAGCGTATTTCTTTCCGCGTGCAGATCCCTTTGCGCGCCGGATCCGCCAAGTCCCGCGGCCATTTCCGTTCCCCGGCGCCGGCCGCTAAATCTCCAACGGAGGAGGGCGCAATTGCGCCCTTTCGCGTCCTTTCTCGCACATTGTCGCGTTTGTCGCGACCGATCGACAAAGTCTTTGGATCTTCTCCGCGTTACTCCCGAGATATTATCCCGCAAGAAGCTGGAAATTTTCGTGATTTCGAGAAGCCGGATTTCATTGGCCTAAATAAATTTACACGCTTTTTTGTAAAATATTACGTCACGATGGGGAAGCGAACATTGTAAAATATTTATAGAAATAGAAACGTACGTTTCATCAACGGCATCAATTTCCAAACTCTACACGATGTAGAGTCATAAAATGTAAGCAACCTGTTAAACAAGTGACGTAATATTTCGTGTTCAAGTTGGAGCGTGTAATTTTTCTACATTCTCTGATAATAGGTCTTCTCATTGCAAGTACTATTTTCGTAAGCTGTTTATATTACGTCGGTGTACACTACGTATTAAGTGGTCACGCGGTGAAATGACCGAAACTTCCAACGTTTATAACATTATGTGGTCAATATATCTTGACCGTCTTGAAGTAAATAACAGTCTCGTAACAAGAATGACAACTCCGTGTTTGGCATCTTCGAGAAAAGCAAAAGAGCACTCCAACGTTTTTCGTTTTTGATCTTTATTTAGCGAAATATTTCTCGTATTGTCTAATCGGCATGAATCATGGAACACAGTTGTACTTTTGATGAAGTTGCAAAGTTGCGAATATTATAACAAACACGGAATTTCAATGAATAAATGTTGCATTGATTTGATCTGTAACAAAAGAATCAGTCAAATGTACCTCGTTCTTCGCAAAATCTTCCAATTCACACGGTCGTGCAAACGAACAACAAATCTCGCCCTGAATCGTGGTTCAGATTCTCGAAGGTCTCCTATCTCGCGACATATTTCCAAGAATTCGACCTCGAGGAAAATCCCTGACTGGACCCGATATCTCCTCGGTTCTCGCACACGTCTACTCGTCGGTGAACATATTTTCAAATAAAAGATAAAAGTACGACGTGCAAGGGGGGGGGTTAGGTCTCTCTGCTGCGCACGTAGACTCGTGTGTGCGTCGAGGAAACACGGAAAGAGGAGAAAGTGGGACGTCGAGTGACCCACAATCGGACTCTCCACGGATTCGCTCTTCTTGCTCGTTTTCCTCCTTTTCCTTTCCCTCCCTTCTCTCGAGCCGAAGTTTCCCTTCCCCTGGAGGTCTTATCGAAGGTCCGTACCCGAACCTTTTACGGGCCAAGTTTATTGTATTGACACAGTTCGCTGATGAATTTGTTTGGTCGGTTAGAAGTAAATGGCAGCGATGTGTTTCGTAGTTTCCTCGGGGGGGGGGGGAACTAATGGTCCGAATGACGAGGGTGATTGTTTAGCTGATTACGCTTTTCAACGGTGACATCACGTGCAATTTTGGCTTCCGGGTTACGTGCGTTAGGTTTCTCGGTCTCGTCTCTTCTTGAATTTTAGACGTTTTAACGGAGACGGTTCCGGATCCAACTACATACAGTTGGGCATTTCCTTTTGTCCGAAATACTTGGCCTGTTTTGTTTCAAGAAGATTGCATAATCGCGTCGCGTTCGTCTTCAGCGCGCGGAGAGATAAAACGAGCAAACAAACGAGCATTTTCAATGACGATAGAACTCGATGGATGACAATGGCAAACTGTTCTGTTTTTTCCGATTACGAATTAATCAACTCTGTTAATACGTAAATTTTTTAGTTTCATTAAAAAGCTATGGATTTTAAAGTTTAGTTTCGAACAATGTATTTGTATTTGTTGTTGTATTTGAATATAGGAGCTTATGATATAGAGCTCGATGAATGACAATGGCAAACTGTTCTGTTTCTTCCGATTATGAATTAATCAACTCTGTTAATACGTAAATTTTCATTAAAAAGCGATGGATTTTAAAGTTTAGTTTCGAACAATGTATTTGTATTTGAATATAGGAGTCTTTCAGAAGCGAAGTTCATCGATTTAATTTTGTATGGTTTTGTGAATTTTAGTATATACAGCGGTGGGCAACAGAAAGTTTACAGTAGTACTGTGAATGTTAATAATTTACTAAATATTATATTTTTTAGCATACTGGCAATAGTAATCTACTCGTATTTATTACTCTTGGCAAACCTTGTAATTTTATTTTTTTTTTCTGTCCATCGTCATAAGTACAAGATTAATATTTAATTTTTAAGAAATAAATGATTTACTTAAATCACAGTAAATTCATTCGTAGCGATGAAAGCAATTCTTACGGTAACTTTGACTGTGAATTTTAAATAGATCACACATGCACGATCGTTGTTTGTCGTACAGAAGAAGAAAAAGGAAGTTGTCAGCTGTCGTGAGGCAATAAAACAAGTGTAAAAGTGCATGGTCAGTAGATCTTACAAAAATTCTTGACTATCGTTCATTTGTTAGTTAAAATTAAACGACTTTTTGAAATATTAACACGAGCAATTCTATATAATATTTAGATTTCGTGATTTTTAGTTTCAGTTTATTTCTGTTTTTTAATGAACAAGTGTAAAAAATATTTTTTGGAATCAATTTGTACAATACTTTTATCTAGTACTTATTATTTCACAATTGTATTTTGTCAATCGTTCGTTAAACTATTTATAAAGATACCATGACGATTTATTAATAATTATTAATTTTCAAAATTAATTTTCATTATAATAAATAAACTACAATAATAACAGTAAATCATAAGTTATATAATAGAACGTTAATTAATACTCGTAAAATATTAAAATTCTTAGTTTTCTATAAACACTTTTAATTTAACTATAGAGTTTGCATTGCTAAATTCCAATATAATATTAGTACATAAATTGAATATTAACCTTTCAGGGTCAATGCCCGTTCATTATACTGATTGCAGTGTAAGCTAGACCAAAAATGATTTCATCAATACTAAATTATTATACATTATAAACGAGAATCAACACGTGAATGTTCTTCACCGTTGTCATTAAAATCTACAAAAATTATTATCGTTACTATTAACTTGTCTAATTATTGCTATCAATATGATTTAAATCGATGGAAATCAATATACGTATAATTTGCTCACTTTCAATTTACGGATCGAAGGATTATATATTTTCCGAGCAGCTCGTATCGCAAGAGTCGCCAAGGGGAGCGAAAAATAAAAAAAAAAAAAGGAAAGAAAACACAGGCGTATTGGAATCGAACGGGATTGCACAAGCAATCGAAAATTCAGTTGACTAGCTGGACTACTGGAGATCGTGCCGTGGTGAAACGAATTGGATTCAAGGACTGCTCCGTGCTCATTTCGCCGTTCGGCGGAAGTATTAAAATTCATGAGCGTTTTTAATTCGATTAGTTCGGTCGTCTTTTAGGAACCTGCTACGACGACGTAGTGGCAACAGTAGCCGGTTAAAAATTCAACTCGATTATGTTCGCTCGGTGAAATCTAGTTTCTCCCGCCAACTGTTAACTTCTTCTCCCCGAGGCCTGTTCTGCCTCTGCGTGCTTCGCGGCCGGAATAATTTGTAGCCGGGGAAATTTCCCCCCCGGTTCGTAAATCGTACGCGCGAGTGGCGTGCCGATGTTTTCCAAAGCGATCGCCGATATTCCGCTCTCGAATCGATCACGTATACACACAGCTCAGCAGCAGCTGTGTGTCCAGTTCGCCGAAAACTATTAGCGAAAACCGTGTTTGAGAAACCATAACCGGGAGTGGCCGGCGGCTGCCCGCTGTTGGCTCGGCCGAATGTTGGAATTTATTTTTCTATTGGCTCAAGTTTTTCCCAGAAGCTGGTTTCCCTCGTTTTCTCGCTGAAATTTCTGCGCGCAACTCGGCTTTTACGCCGTTCGACGCGACGATATTTTTACGTAACGCGAGCCTTGAAGTACGATCGCGAACGGTAAGAGAAAAATTTTTCACCGGCCGTCACCGGAGATGATCGTGCGTGTTGTTCATCCTCTTGGCTCGTTTGAGTTTCCAACACGCGTACGACGTCTCCGGTTACCACGGCGTGCACGCAGCGCAATTCAACGCTTACTGTAACGCAACTTCGATCGACCGTGGAATTTCATCGCGGTAGTAACGGTATCGTCAATGTCCTTTCTCTCTCTCTCTCTCTCTCTCTCTTATTTTTTCTTTCTTTTTTTTTTACGTTAGGAATTGCACTGAATGCGTATCCGAACGACTAGCTCGTCCGTCCCATGCACGGACGTGCAGTTGATCGCGAAAGTGTATTTTTAAGAAGAAATTTCTATGAATTTGTTTCAAGTACATTATACGTGTTATATGAAGCGTTTTGGAATTTCATTCGTCGCGAGGGACGAACACGATGATTATATTAGAAAAGTTTTTGACAAATTTGAAAATATACTTGTGTAGTAGTACAAGCCTTCGCAGAGATCGCACAAGTATTTGAATAACCACAATCAGTTATTATTATTTATTTTGTTTCTTTATTAGTCCGGTACTACATATTAACATTTTATCATTACGATGAGCCTCAATATTTGGACTATCTTTAACACTTGTATAAATACTTGAGATAATTGCTCAGTTTGACTTCTTACTGAAACTACATGTTGTAACTTCAATACATATTTCAAATTAGTTTCAAGTTTAATTATGTTGTGTACGTGTAATTATGTTGTTTCATCGCGCTGTGAATGTGTAATGCAACAAATATAATTTACACATAGATGAAATTTCGTTTACTCTATAAAAGATAATTATTCAGATACTAATATACGTTCGAATTCCGATCCGTTGCAATCGAGAATACTTCTTCCACATTTGATAAACAAATCGATCTCACGAGTCGATTTAATCGGAGCACACCTGCAATTTCAATTTCGAAAATTCAGATCCTCTCTGATTCCGTTAATAATCGTAGATCCGTAAACGAATAACAGTTCTAATCGTTCGATTGATTAAGATAATTCTTCGTGAGAAATTACATCTACAAATAGCATAACAATACAGTTTGTCGATTTTGTACGACACGCGTCAGAGAAAACCACATATTATGCAAATAGAACACGCAGCCAGTGTCTATCCGTCTATTTCGGACGATTAATCCGAGCTGCTGTCTAGTCGTTCAAATCACGCATCCAACGTAACAATAGCCTTATTCTCGAACCATAGTGAAACGTGGAGGCGATGCGAGGCGTGTTATTGTTTCGTAGAATTAGATTGTTACGTATCGATGGCCTTGCTGCGTCGCCGGCTATCGAATAACGGGTTAAACGCTCATCGCCGCAATTACGGGGTTTTTTTCAGTATTTTAGACGACAGCCGGTACGTGCTCGAAGCGATACGCGGACCGGTTATGTCGTTTTTTCTTTCTTTTTTTTCCTTTTTTTCTTCTTTTTTTTGCTTGGTCGAGATTGCAATTTATTCGATTTATTCGAGCGCGCGTCGTCGTACGCTCTGATGTATGCGTGCTGCGTGCCACGTTGCTCGGATCTTCGATCCTGTTAGATGAAAATAAGAGTCATCGTGTGGAACAGGTTGATCGCCGTAGGTGTCCGCGGTGTTACGTAATTCCTGGAAATTCATCTTTGAGCCTTCAATGTGTGTGAAATTTGGGATATTTTAGAATCTGTTGCAGTTTTAGAAATTGTTTTTTTTATATATATATATATATATATATATATCATAATTGCAGATATGAAGAAAAGGTTCTGTCATTTCCATTGTAGAAAAATTATTATTATAATTATTTTATTTTCTAAAATAGTTATTTTCACTTTGTTGAATGGTCTTTTTTTTTTAAACAGCAAAACCTATGTACTATTTATCATAATTTCTCATTGTATTATTTTGTTAGACAATCGAGACAGTATGGCTTTTTCATGAAAAAGAAGAAAACATTTTTTTAAATATTTTTGCATCGTTCTTTGCTATTATCATATTTAATATTAGTACTGAAGAAACGACAGAATTTTCTTGATTATTTTCTTTTTATTGTAATGAAATACAATCTAAATAGTGATTTGTTTCATCCGTTAAATGTTGTAACGAATTTTGTAACTCATAATTTTAATAAAGCAATACGATTTATATATACGTATGAAAATTCGCGGTCTACCGACGGATGAAAAGAAACTCTATTGTTCGTAGATTCCCATTGAGGTTTATATTAATCGAATTGTTTGCATTCAAGTAAATTAAACTCCGAGTACTTTTTTGACGAATTAGTAACTTTATCTGCGAGACTGTTATTTTACTTGACTTGGGGTAGTTCTGTATAGCAAGTTTCAAGGGAAGTTGAGATTCTCTCAACTATTCTTCGACCTCAAAGAAACAAGAACTCCTGTGTGTAACGCGAAGTTATTTTCAGTTTCGTACTTGCTAACATTGGTTGAACGTAGTCTGAACTTTTTCCTCATTCGCGTTTGATGCACCTAATATTTTCACTATATTTACAATTACAGTTAATATTTCTCATGCATAACTACATTCTTTAATCTCTCTTTTTTTTATTATGTTTGCATTTGAATTCAAATTTAAGCAAAACTTTATCATTATACATTATAAATATTAAAACTTACGATTTTGTATTTTTATATAAAATTAGAAACTTGTTTCATTTACTAAATATTTTAATAAATCTGTTTTGAGTATTTTCTATATTTTTACACATCGTGCACATTTTCTGCAAAAAAACAACGTCATATTCTCCATAGATGCAGAAAATCTGTGGTCTAGTTATACATACGTATAAAGAATAAAGATCAGTGTGAAATTTTCTTGCTTTATATATGTTAACACATATCCGTCCGCATGACGAAAATTCGTCATTTGTATATTGCAGTAGATAATTGATTGTTGTTTTATTAAGTTTGAATAAATTAAAACGTAATTTTTACCAAACAGAGATAATTCTACGAAAAAACTGATTTCAGCTTCTGTTGCGTCGTATAAGCGTGCAAACGCAAAAAAAAAAAATTAATTTAAAAACGTACTAGTCGGTACTGCGTATAGAAGAAGTTTATTCAAAGTTTAAGCACTTGGGTGTTTCGGATATTTAAGAAATTTCAGGGATATTACTGTTAATTTTCTTAACCTATTTTTATCAAAATCAAATAATAAAGTAAATCTAAAATGGAGAACGAAAAAGAAACGTGTGCAGACAATTTATCTGATTGTGAGTCTAGTGATAACATTGAAGATCTTTAAAAATCTAATTTTGATAGTGATGATAGTGACAAGAAAACGCGCACGTCTAAATCCTTTACAATATAGTGACTCCGAAAATGATAGTGATTCTGAAGATGACTTGTGGTCTGATACTGACACAGAACCCGTTTTGGAACCTTTTGAAGGAGTGCCTGGTGTAAAAATTGTGCCAAATTCACCCGAAGAAGCGAAGAACTATTAATTATTGATAAAATTAAAGTTTCGAAAATAATTTACTTTGTCTGATAAAATAACGAGTATGTTTTCAGTAATTCATTTCAACTTTTTTGTGGATTTAATTTTTATTCTTAACTTCAGAAAGAAAAAAATCAAAATGAAGGTATATATATAAATACAAATTCATTTTATTTCATTTCCCAAAATTTCACTGAAAAATATGTGACTTTTTAAAAGGTTAGGTTGTTTTATATAGAGCATATCGTTTCTACAAATAGTGTCAAAAAACGCCGGCATTTGGTCAATGGCAGTGCCGGACGGATATGTGTTAATAATACAAAACTTCAAGCGTAACTAGAAAATAATAACAGACACGTTGTAAAAGTAACGAAACAAATGATGCTAGAGTGAACAAAAAACGAACAAGTAAATGGAAAGCAGAAACGAATAAAAAGATAATACCTGTCTGTATTACTCGCGGATTGAGTTGTACGTGCCTTTGAAAACAGAGAATTCGAGAAACATCGCTTTTATTCATCGCCGGGATTGTCAATTAATTTTTACGAGACTCTTCAATCGAAGACAGCAGGCATTCGCGTTCGCGAGTTTTACGCTCGTATAAATTTCTTTCCTCCTCGTATAAACGAGTTCGTTTGGCTGATGATACACCACCCGGTACATGAGAGAATTCCTTCATCTCGTAACGCTTTAATTATGCTCTGGCCGCAAGTACCCGCGTTCCCGTGGTCTCGGCTCTCTCCGAGCTGTGGCTCGTAGCTCGATTCACTTTTAATTACTTTCGACCTTGCGAATATCTGTCGTGTCTGGAGCCGGATGACTTCATGGGAACTCTCTTCTTCCGGCGCGCAGCGTCGAGGCGTGACTTGACCTTCGCCAACGATCCACACTCCGCGTTGTCGCAAATCCTTTCTAATCGATTGCCTATCGTCGCTTCGACGTCCGTGAAATAATCGCGCGTTGCGTGTCGTCGTCGTCGTCGTCGTCGTCGTCGTTTCGCGTCGATCGATGAGAGAATTACGCCATTTAGCGCGTCGTCCTTTGCTTCTTTTTCTTTTCCGACGAAGAATCGAGAAGCTGGCGAATGTTGCTCGATTTGTCGAGTTTTCTCGCGTTCACCGTGTCACTCGCGTAAGGAAACACCGTGACCTGACACGTTGTTTCGCCGTGACTTTGGCCGAGAGGCTCCGAACATCCTTTTATGGGAAAGCTTCGTCGATACCGTATTTCACGAGAGAGAGAGAGAGAGAGAAAGAGAGAGACTGCGGGAGATTGAAAACGCCAGTTTCCATTTCTGCTTTGCTTGTGACGCTAGTTTATAGAATTTAAATTATCAGAGTGTTGAAACTGGTTTTTATCGGCATATTTTTCATTTTATTTATTTTATTCCTCAAGTATTGTATGGCCATCTGTGATGTTGCTTTTAACTTTTATTTATACTTATATTTCTTCTTATATTGTTCTATATCTTTCAGTCATTCAATTATAATTTCTTTATTATTTTTTAATCTCAAGGAATTATATACGCTAATATATATAATTGAGTTTGATCTTTAGCTGAGACTATGCTTAAAATACACAATAACGTGATAATAACAGTTTGTAAGATCTTCTAATTCTGTAAATTTCAGTATCTGCTTTATTTTACTATTCGACGGTGAACGTGTTTGTGCAACTTTACATTTTTTTGAATTACAAACATGTAAGCTAAATAGAGATTGACTTTACTGATTAAATATTATGCGTAAAATCATTCTGAATATCTCGTGTATTTGTTCGCTGTGTATGTCCACTCTGCACCTTTCAAACTTTCCATAAACAAATAAATATCCGCGTATTATTCGTTACACGCGATTAAAAAGAATTTCTCGATAAATACGCAAGTCTAATAGTAAACATAGTGGACATAGAAAAAAAGATAAACGGTACGAAAAAAAATGTACAATAGTGAATTATGTGTACATCTTGGTTTTAAAAAAGAAGAGCCGCCAGAGAAATCCAGTTTCTTGCACAGACTGTTGGCTAGGCTACAAATAATAAATTTGAAGTATACACTTCGTTCTTGGTTATGAAGTACTACTGTTTGGCCAAAAATCCGGAATATGCTCCACAGTATTTATGGAGAAAATTAAACTGGAATTTTCCTCCCTTAGGAAGCCAGTAGATCAAAAAATATAAATTAATTTACCTGGGTTATATGTTGTAAATACGAATTTGCAATATATGTTTGTTTCATTTAGATTTCATTTTTGTTTTACACTTCACTTGTAGCGTTAATCTTAAGAATGAACACGACCAACAAACAGAATATTCTATCATTATCTCGTCCTACTTAATTTCAACAAGAAGGCTCGGCAATCTGATTTCCTTGTGATTCTTTCGTTTCTATGCACGTTGCATAGAAAAATTGGAAAAAAAATTTGGCTGCAGCCTTAGTCTTCTAATGCAACTTCTCATTTGCATGGATGATGGACCGTCATCGGGTAAGCTTCGAAAAACGTACACTCGCCGGGGGTTTCTTTTTTTCTTCAGCAACCCGTCGTCGTCGTCTGTTGGGAGAATGTGAATCCATAATCTCTGCCCGTGAAAGGGACGAAAGTCAGCGTTGCCGTGACGCTGGCGATATCCCGGAATTAATGACTGTAAAAACCACGGTTCCACGGCGAAAAGTCACGGATTTTTGTGTCTGTCTACGGCCACCGCCGTCCATATTTGCTCTTCGCTCCGGCTCGTTCCGAGACTAGCCGATTTTTCACTCGAGTATTTATACGCTCCAGATGACGACTTCTTGAAAAGTCTCTTTTTTACGTCTGTTCTGTTTCTTCCGAGAATTTCCGCGTTTAGAAAGAATTTCCATCGTAGAATATATGCTGGTGTGCGGTAACACCAAGTTACTTTTTACATTACTCAACGTTGCATCCGTTCGTTGCAAACACAAATGTTTGAGAAAGAGTACGTGCAACATTCTTGGAAGTGATGTGCAAGACGGAAATGGCTTTAAATGATTTAAAACAATCGCAACGAAAGTTAATTTATCGCATGTTTACATGTTTTTCTTGTACAGAGATTTTTTTCAGTTTAAAGATCAACCTAGGTAACTGTTTAATTCCAGGAAGCTGTTAGAAATGATATCGATTGAATTTCTTTTATTTTCAATCACTTGAATATCGTCACGAAATGATATATATTCCTTGGTCTTTCGTTTCGTAATACTGACTGTCGACGAGAACTATCGAGAGAACTTATTTTAGATATGCCATCCCGTGCACTGAAAGTTATTAAAATTGAAAGAAACTTGATCTGATTACATTTTACAGCTTCTTCGATTTATATCTATAATTAACTAAGTTGGAAAAATCTGTCGTAAAGAACGAATCTTCGTTGTAAGTTTTTCAAAGTTATATGTAAATCGTTTTCACCGTCTTATACGTTTCTTATGTTTATCATTTTTCGTACGTTTTTTTTTTTTTTTTTTAGAAATTACAAATACTCTTCCTCGGGTATTGATATCGTTCAATGAATGAATATAATCGGGCATTATACACGTAATAAGTATCAAAAGAAAGTTGTAATAGTCCTTTGCTTCCGTCGTGTTAATAATTTCGATAAGTCGATCGCGTGATTCTGTGGATGTGTTTTACCGTTTCTTCTTAACAACCAACAGTTTCGTAGCTATAATAACTGCTTTATCAAAGCTGAACGTTCACGTCGAAACTGAACGTAGGAACGATAATATTGCTTCCAAGAATTAAATTCGTCAGAAAGTAATGTCGGATTCTTACTTACGAAAGAAGTTGATCTTCTTAGTTCTGACGCAAAACAATTGTATTCAAAAATTTAAAAAATAGATGTAATCATCTTTTTTCGTCAATGTACGTATTGCAAGTTAGATTATTTATTGACAAATGTAGCAAAATATATAACAGCATTTATCATCGGAATCCAGCATTATTTTCTGCCGGAAAATTATGATAATTTTAATCTTTCCAGAACTACGATACAATTATTGCTCGAAAGAAAAATTCTATCTCTGTTGATGATGGTTTAATTGAAAGATCAGATAATATTGTTTCCAAGAATTAAATTCGTCAGAAAGTAATGTCGGATTCTTACTTACGAAAGAAGTTGATCTTCTTAGTTCTGACGCAAAACAATTGTATTCAAAAATTTAAAAAATAGATGTAATCATCTTTTTTCGTCAATGTACGTATTGCAAGTTAGATTATTTATTGACAAATGTAGCAAAATATATAGCAGCATTTATCGCCGGAATCCAGCATTATTTTCTGCCGAAAAATTATGATAATTTCAGTCTTTGCTCGAAAGAAAAATTCTATCTCTGTTGATGATGGTCAATTGAAAGATCAGATGCATCGGAAATGCGGCGACACTTGGGGAAACTCGTTATCGTAGGTCGTTTTCTTTTCTAATGTCAAGTTCGTTTCCCCTTCGGTTGATTAATGCCTCGGCTAATTAGCTGAAAATAGCGTGGCACGAGCATACGCGACGGATCCCGTGTTCCGTGACGACAACGCTCTTTTTCATCCTAACGTGTCGACTATGCCTGGCCTGTACACCGGTTGCCATTCGCGCGCTTATCGTCGCTTGTTCCCTTTCTGTGGGGTTGCGCAGAGAAACCCTTTACGTGTTCGCTTCTCCCGAACACTGGTTACGTTTCAAAGTCGTCGGACAGAGATAATCGAAGTAATTGTTTCGTTGGAGATTTATAGGGGAAGATGCGTGAGCATTGGCCTCAACGGGGTAGATAATCATTGCTATTACGATAAAGCGACACCACCGTATTTGGGAATTATTTGAACTTACTAAATATTAACACGAGTCTGAAAATATCCAGAGTGAACGATGTATTTCGTTTATTTAACGTCGATCGTTACAAATACAAATTTTTACTATTTTCAGGAATCGTGTACCTCTCAGTGAATCGCGCGTTTTCATTTTCGAGAATTTTTTGCGGTGTACTTTATGTTTCCTTTCTTCAATTAAATTCTTATATTTCTAGGAATTACATTTCTCAATCTCACGTACTTTCTCGTGTGTTTTAATTTCGTTTTTTTTAAATTAGAATAGACGATTGTTATTGATATTTTATCTTGTAATCACGTGTACATGCAAATATCATGCAACATACAAGAAATATCAGTTTTCAAGTTTCTTTCGTTCGCTACTGTTTGTCAGACAATGTTTCATATAATGTTTATGTGTACAAATAACAATTTCATAAGCTTCGAACCACATAACTGATAATGATTAAATTAATCTGTTTCTTTTTTTTTTTTGTATGTTCACTCCACGTTAAATGTTAACAAAGTGCAACGAAAACGTATTGTTCATCTCAAACGATATTCATGCCGATATTCATCGATTATTCTGAAATGTTTATAGAAATAGAGTAGACCACCAATGACCGTCGTAACAGTGAAACGTGTTAACACATATCCGTCCGCATAACGAAAATTCGTCATTTCAAAGACAATCACCAGCAGCCAAATGACGAAAATTCGTCATTTGTATATTGCAGTAGGTAATTGATTGTTGTTTTATTAAATCCGAATAAATTGAAACGTAATTTTTACCAAACAGTGATAATTCTACGAAAAAACTGATTTCAGCTTCTGTTGCGTCGTATAAGCGTGCAAACGCAAAAAAAAAAAATTAATTTAAAAACGTAGTAGTCGGTACTGCGTATAGAAGAAATTTATTCAAAGTTTAAGCACTTGGGTGTTTCGGATATTTAAGAAATTTCAGGGATATTACTGTTAATTTTCTTAACCTATTTTTATCAAAATCAAATAATAAAGTAAATCTAAAATTGAGAACGAAAAAGAAACGTGTGCAGACAATTTATCTGATTGTGAGTCTAGTGATAACATTGAAGATCTTTTAAAATCTAATTTTGATAGTGATGATAGTGACAAGAAAACGCGCACGTCTAAATCCTTTACAATATAGTGACTCCGAAAATGATAGTGATTCTGAAGATGACGTGTGGTCTGATACTGACACAGAACCCGTTTTGGAACCTTTTGAAGGAGTGCCTGGTGTAAAAATTGTGCCAAATTCACCCGAAGAAGCGAAGAACTATTAATTATTGATAAAATTAAAGTTTCGAAAATAATTTACTTTGTCTGATAAAATAACGAGTATGTTTTCAATAATTCATTTCAACTTTTTTGTGGACTTAATTTTTATTCTTAACTTCAGAAAGAAAAAAATCAAAATGAAGGTATATATATAAATACAAATTCATTTTATTTTATTTCCCAAAATTTCACTGAAAAATATGTGACTTTTTAAAAGGTTAGGTTGTTTTTATATAGAGCATATCGTTTCTACAAATAGTGTCGAAAAATGCCGGCATTTGGTCAATGGCGGTGCAAATAATGCCGGACGGATATGTGTTAATAATAGTATTCTTAAAGCTTTCGAGTCTTCGCACGAAGAGCGCGATTGCAATTTTTGAAATTGCTCAGCGCGGTTCGAGCCGCGCGAGATTTGTAGGCAGAGAGAATGAGCTATCCGTCTTCCGTCTTCCGGAAATTACACAGTCTTTAAGAAGTTGCGAAACTCGGTTGTTCCGATTGCCTAAGAAACTTTCCTCCTCGTAAATACTACTCTCTTATTCGCGGACGCCCAGGAAACGCGAACTTTCGAACTCGTTGGCGTTTAATACGCTTTTTACGAGTACGCGGGAAATTGTTACGGTTTCGCGGTTTTATTATCTATTCATACGACTTGTCCGACACTGCGAAATCGAAACACGAAAGTCGACAGAGAGTTTACAGAAGAACTGGCATGCAAAGCACGGACGAGGCAGAAAACCTCGATAAAAGTGAACCGCCAACTACAGATTTTGTGTAAATATATCACTGTCTTTTTTAAGAATAGCTTTTCGTGAAATGAAAATCAGTGTATTTGATATATTTAAACTCATTTAAACAGTGTATGGATGGAATTCTTCCAGTAAATTTCCTTGCGACAGAATTACGAAGATGCAAATTTTTACCGTTTTAATAAAACAGTGAGTTGAGTATTTCTTTTGCATTTATACGAACAATATAATGAAGAGCATAATTCAACCACTTGCCCATAAATTTTGTACAAATCCGTTCTTATTAATAGTATCATGCACAAAGATCGAACGCCGATAATCTGAAATAATTTTACGAGAATCGTGACATTTGAAACTTCAGTGATAAATTCACTTAACTTGGTACATACGTATATATGGAAAAACAAGTTGAAATGTAAAAAAGAAAGATAAAAAGAAGTCCTCGGCTTTATAAAAGAAGAGTAAAGGAGGGAATGCTCGTTCATGCCAACAGCCATCTGTATTTTGGCTCGTGCATGCACTCGGTGTGAAATACGACGTATTCAGACTTTTACAGTTACTATTGCCAAGAGCAAGATATCGGTTTCAAAAATTGTGCTTTTGTAGTCAATAAAGAATTTTAAGAGTATATTAAGATTAATTAATTTCCATTCCTTTTTAATGAAATAATCTCGAGAGACTAATATAGACAGTACAACGAAGTGTATTCTTACCAATTTTGATTCGCACATCTTCATTTCTACGCGGTATTAAAGTACACGCGTTTCCACCGCGGCACGTCAGAATTCTCATCTAATTGAATTTAATTCAGTCAAATACAGTAAAAGATTTCTACGAAATATTGACTTCAACTCTTACTAACGTTCAAATCGATGGTTCTTTCACTCGTAAAGGATCAACGTTGCGTTCGTGCAAATTTCATTTTTATATATATATATATATATATATATATATATATTCTTTTTTTTCAATTAATTTGCGTTATTGAATTCTGTTCTTTTAAATATCGTGTGGTTATGCAAGGAAATTTCAAGGATTTGCTTTAATATTTTTCCCTTCACTTCTCCGTTCACTTATATTTTACAGTTTTATGAAATTAAAAAATTCCGAGTATTATATACTTCTCCAGAGAAACAGAATCTCTAAAACATTGTATCACGAGACACACGTGCAATCTACGAATTTTAATAAAGTGCAAGGTTGTATAGAATGCGCCAAATATGGAAAAACATCTACACTAAGTTATAGTATCTTCTGTAATATTTAATACGTACAATGTTTTACTTTCTTTTTTAACTTCGCTATGTTCTTTCGATCTACTTGTTCTCTAAAATTAAAAAAAAAAATTCCTTAAATCCAAACGAAACACGATAAAATCCTTATCAGTGTGCATAAAACTCTTTATATTTTATATTAAACATCATAAATCCCTCTTTTCTTTCCAAATCGTGTGTCTAAGATTGAAATATAAAAATTCGAGGATCGCATTTCCAAAAAAAAAAAAAAAAAAAAACAAATCTAACTATAAACACGACGACTTGCACAGTGTACATATCATCCCCGTTGCTTGGTTCTTAATAATTTGACACCCCATGAAGATCTAGAGACCGTTGATTCTTCCATTCTCCGTCTGTCTCCTCCCCACGCGTTCCACTTATCCAATTAACCATGGAGTTGGATCCCCGACGAGGAAATACAACCGACACCTGCGGAATAATAGCTCGCGTTAGGGGTGCGAGAAGCTGACGGCGGAAAGATTTTCACGAAAGTCCCGAGCGGCGACGGTTTCGCGCGCGCGCGGCGTTTTATCCGGCGGCAAATCGCGGTGTGCCATTTTTATGTTTGCAAGCCCCGTGACGGCGGCTGGGCGGAGAGAGAAGGGTGATTAAAGAGCGCCGCGGCGCTCTCTCGCAAGAAACAAGCCCGCGAGCAAAAAAAAGGAGCGAATCGTATGTCATACGTATGGCGGGGTGTGAGAATCGGGCGTGGAGGGAGGTGGCGCAATTGGAAACACATGGCCGCGCTGCGTTTCCTTTTTTCTCTCCCCCGTTTTTCCCAAACCCTTTTTCTTCCTCCCTTTCTTTCGCTGTTTCGCCGTCACGCGGCGAAATCGAGATTTTTACGTAATATCCCGCCTGCATGTTGGTACGCTTTGGATTTCGTCTACAAAGGGATTTCCTCGACCTTTGACTCGGGAACACCGCACGGTCGACGCGCTCTCTGCTCTGCAGATTTCTCTCTCTTTCTTTTTTTTTTTTAATATTTTAAGACGACGTTGGCTGTTTATTAAAAAAAAGTTTAATCTTACGACGAAGGATTTTTACTTGAATTTGAAACAGTCGCGATTTATTATTATAGTAGCAAGTCTAAGTGCCTGTTGATCGATAACGACGAAATCTTTTAAAATGTATTACAAGTTATTCACAAGTGCTGATACTTATGTATTTCATAGACATCACAGAAGTATTTAAACAGCTGTGCATTGTATTAATAATATTCAACGAAGCCACTCTTTAACACTTGTAATGTTCACACGTTCTGCATACGTTTTCAGATTAACTTCAATTATAATCATGTGTAACATAATTCATTTTAATAATGAATTTAATCACAATAGTCATCCATGATTATAATATTATAGTGAGAGTTCAAAAAATTTCGAGAAAGTGTCGTGTTAGTTTCGTGAGCCACAGTACGGGTCACAGATTCGTCTTTTACTTTACATCCTACGTTCAAGTTGATATCACATAATACAAACCTATATTACACACACACACACACACACACACACACATATATACAAATTTTTTATTTCCCATCGTTGGCTAATCAACCATCCATTACTCTCATACTAGAATAACTCGTATTCAAATTCAAAATACATTCATTTCGTATTACCATTTCGTTCATCTCGCACGTTGAAGCTTCCTACTTCTTTCACCATTCGATCAACTCCGTAACCATTTTCAATGCAATCGTTCAACGCCTTCGTTTTACATCCCTTTTATAGTGGTCGAAACGAAACGAAACCTATCCGTCATATTTACCGTACGACAGAAACGTAATCTGCTTGTCGGCGAGGATCAGCTCGAATCGAAGAGCCAGAAAAAAGGGGGTGGGAGAGGAAGAACGTACGATGGGATGAGAAAAAAAGAGGGGAGGAAAAAAGAAAGACGATGGCGCCATGGGACCACCAGCAGGGTGGTCCTCTTTCCCCACGACATTTTCCCCTGCTTCGTCACCCTGTCTCGCCTCGACGAGACACGTCCCAGTCACGTAACGTTAAATTGGTCAATTATTTGCCAATCGTCGTGTCCCAATCGCCGACGTTCGCAGTCCAAAGAGGCATCGCGGCTATCCGCGCCAGACAATCGCCGAGTCTTCCTTTCAAAAATATTGGAATTTACTTCCGTAATTGACTAACAATAAGTATAAGAAACGTAGTGAGATGGTCTGAGTCGCGGCTTCATTCAAATGACTAATTTCAGTCGAGTGAAAAACCAAAGCAATTGAAGGTAAACTGATTGATTGTTTCGTTATTCACATCGATTTCACATTGGAGTTGCATCAGAGTTTTGATGACGATAAACGTCACGACGTATTTGTAGAAATATATTGTTTCGCGTCAGAACGTATCGAGAACGAGCATCATTTTCAACGTTTGTCTTAATTTTTTTTTTCTTTTTTCTCTCGAGGTATGCACAATCATAATTGTTGACATCAAATGAAGGAATGCCCTTCGACCAAATTTATGCTTGTATTTATTCAACAAGCATTGGTATAACAAACGAGTTACGAATTTGTTGGAAATGGAAGACGTACCATAACGTATCGTCGATCATTCGTTTTAATTTTAACACTTTCTTCGGGAGTCGTGCGCTGTTTTTACCTACGTTTTGCCTTAATTTGCTAGTCAGCTGTTTAAACCGCTGGCCCACTATGTTTCTACTTTAAGAAACGCGGCGAGAAACCATCTTCGACTGTTTATTCGTAGAGTTCAGGAAGCAGAAGCTAGACGAGGGATGTCTAGAACAAATCGAATCGGACCTGTGATGTTTATTGAAGTTATCGAACTGACAGGATACATCTCAACGTGTCCACGACAAGTTTTACGAACTGCTTCCTCGTCTGTGAGGGAATTTTTCAGAGTAGATTTTTCATCTCGGTGATGATAAAATTTGACGATACACAGTCTGCGTGTTGATTTTTGATTATTCCCCTCTCTCTCTCTCTATATATATATATATTATTGGTATTATTATTTATTTATTTAATGAACAATGATTCAATAAGATAATAAACATTATAATAATATTTTTGAATGAACTGTTGCTAAAATTTGACAATGTACAGTCGGTGAGGTATTACATTAATGTTTGGACGTCATTCAATAAACTAGATACAATAAGAGATGTAAGTAAACGCTATTGTGATAGTGTTTTCGAATTAATTGCTTGTTAATGAAATTTAAATCGTTCGCGTGTTACATTAATATTTAGACCTGTGAAAGTAATTCTTCTATACATTTGTCCACAATCTATGTATTTTTAAATTAATTGACTAATACTTTCGCATTAATATTAAAATACATAATTATATGAAATAACACGATAGTAAGGTTTCAAAATGTTTCACAAATAAAATCAAAACATGCTCGAAACAAAAGAGAATGTCTACGGTAAAATGATCTGCTATTCGAAACACTTCTCCAATAAATATTCCCTGAGAGCGTTGAACAATTGAAAAAGAAACATCTCACGATCGAATAAACGTATCCACGTTTTGTGGCATAAAGCAGCAGGCAAATTAATAAAACAGATGTAGCCGGAAAGCGGCGCGGAACGCTTTTCAGACAGATCGTCTCCCGGCATCGGTTCGAGAGCTCGTTGTAAATATGATAGATGGAGCTCGTTTATTTGCTCGTAAGGACTGGGAAAATATGTTACGCGGCCGACTGTAGCCAGGCACGGGCTGATCTCGATGTGAAAAATTGGTCGTACTTGCATCGGCATGGAGATTTCATCTGTGACGGAGCCGGACGATCATAAATCTGGGTAAACAGCGCGCAGAGACGAAGGAACTTCTTGTTTTTCTCTCTGTTTTCTTTTTTTTTTTTCTTTTGCTTCGTTTCTATCTCTCTCGTTGCCTTCGTGGAGCGAGTGTTCGAACGTACACCCCGCTAGAGAGAAAGAGAGAGAGGGAGGGAGGGTGAAACTTCGAACCATGCGCGCGTCCACGTCCAAAGAGCGAAATACGATCTCTTTTTTTTCCTCTTTTTTTCACCCCTTTTCCTCTTTGTTCTCCACTTCCCTCCCCTCCCCTCGTCCATCCGACCGAGCTTTCGAGTCGGAACTAGCAGCCAGAGCTTTGTTCCACGGTGCATAAAAGCGAAGCCTCGCAGCGGGCCGGAACCGTGCGAAATCCGCGATAAATAAACCGCCCTCCTATGCGAGGAGCGATACGGTTCGCGCGTAGGACAATTTACTTTTTTACGGCGAACGCGGAGAAGCTGCAGTCCCTCCGGTAAAAAAAAAAAAAAAAGAAAGAAAGGACTTTGAGATTCCTCGGGACAATTGGCCCGTTGAGATTCTGCTGGTCGCCAGACGATCATCCACAGAGGCGCGGTAAGTCGCGTTCAACGCGTACAGCGAGAGTGGATTTTTTTCGTTCCTTTTTTTCCCCCTCTTTTCCTTTTTAATAAAAAACGCGCGTGTTCGTTAACCCTATGTAGGCGAGCATATTGTCGTATTCTTCGTATGAAAGCTGAGTCGTTCGTTACCCGAGGCTTTTATTTGTTTTATTTCTTTAGGACTTTTAGAAATTGTGAAAAGAAATTTGGATTACTTGATGTTAGTTAATATTGATCTTTACTCGTAATCGTAAAATTTTTTATTAATCGTTTTTTTTTTATGTAAATTTTCTTCGAAAGATTCACGAGTGAAATTTTGTACAGGACCGTTAACACCTATGGACGGATTGAGTATACAAATGACACCTATATTAGCCCTTGGCATCATAGGCCAAATTTAGGCCAAATTCGTGTTTACATAAAGTGTGAAGTTAAATCTTTTTAATTATCACGCGTGAAAAATCTCCTTCAACAAAGCTTACAAAAAGTTTCAATTTTTAAGGAAATTCTGAAAAAAAAATATTAATTCCATTGTATTCTGTATTTTCTCTTTCTCCTTGATGTATGATTAGTGCTGTTAGCAAGTTTATATTGATAATGGAGTCGATGAAGTTTCTAAAAATTAAAATTTTGAAAAGCGAAGGGAGCATCGAAACGTTAAATCCATGTACGTATGTTTTTCTTTTCTCTCTCTCTCTCTCTCTCTCTCGAGCTTGATTAACTCCATAACATTGGACTCGGCGAATTATGTAGTAGTATCTGCAGCCTTTGAAGTATGTTTTCGAAAGCAGGCAATTTTGCTGGGGGATAATCAGGTTTCGCGGGGAAATATGGACTACTCGTGCGAAGGGCGAAAAATGTTTTTTCTGGAAATGAAGTTTGTTAGGACCACGTTCCTAAAGTGTACACACGTATGTCCTTTGAGGGGTGGTTCTTGGAAAAATATTTTCCAGAGGTAATCAAGGGTTTGACGTTAGCATCCAAACAACCGGAGGACGCGTATTTATGCTAAGAGAATATTACCGGGTAAAATCTGTCCGATGTAATTTGTACAGTGATTTGCGAAAATATTCGAACGCGTTGGGGAATTTTCACGTATGATGCGCACAGAAGCGTTGTAATCAAATATTTTAAAATTTCATTGACACAGTGACGAGAGACGATTATCATGATTATATCAGTGAAATTTGAAATCTGTCTGAAAATGTATATTACGAAATATTTATCGCAAATGTACATGTGTAGTGAGAACTCGTGTACAGTTAAAAACGAATGTTAAATAAGTAATTGGCTGTTTAAATATTTCTATGATGTCTGGAAAACATGCAGGACATCTCTGCGACCGCGGGATGATTTTATATACATGAATTTATATACATAAATGTGTCGAAAGAACATTGAATTTGGCTGATTCAGAATTAGACAATAAATAATTGACAAGGCAATATAAATAAATCAAAAGTATCCTTCGAGATGGTAGTATATCTGATAAATTTTTCAAACTCAGCTTGAAAATATTATTCTTCCTCTTCAATTTACGTTTACATGCAGAATCATCCTCTGATCAGTTGCATGATCGTTCGTATTAAATATCTTGTAATTTCTAGATATGCTTTTAAAATTCGTTTCAAGCTCGAGCAATAATGGCAACGATCGTCACAGTGTTAATGAAAGTTCAAAACGTTTCATACAGCAATATATTCGTGAAAAGTTCCTATAAATATTCAAATACTTTCCTCGACAACGATTCATGAATACGGCCTCGCGTGAAAATTTCGAAAACACTCTGGGGGAGAAAAGATAAAAGGAAAGAGAAAGAAAAACGGAGAGAGCCAGTTGAGAGGAGAAGTTCTTCCCTCGATCAAGAAGATGTTACTCGGTGTCTCGAGGGAGGGAATACTGTCAGGGGATAAAGAAATCGCTCTCTGATTACGTTTTGCCCGTCCCACACACGCACACACACACACGCGCGTGCGCGCGTTCCAGACCACCCGAAAGAAAATCTCGAAGAGAAGCTTCCACTTCCGTGTTCCGGAAGGTGTCTGCGGCTGGTGGTTCTGAAAAGTCGTGGTTACCCTCTCGAACCACCTTTCCCTTAATGCCGCCACTTTATCGCGAGGACGGCTCTCTTTTAAAGTTTCTCGAATTTACACCCAGTTGCTGCCACCACGTTCACCTGACTACCCTTCGCTAGCTTACCGCGTCGTGCAATCCCGCTACTCGACTCTTTTTCCCCGAGGATAAATACAGCCGAACGGCCGATGATTTAGTGGGACGCATCAGGGAAAATATCGCGTCGTAGATCGTGGCTTGTAAGAGCTTTTCGCGGTACGTTAGCGCGGAACAAAAATAAATAACGCCGCGATTTCGCGAAAAGCCGGGGCAATCAGTTTCTTCTCGTCGAGTTTTTTCCAGCTCGAGAGAGGGAGAGAGGGAGAGAGAGAGAGAGTTGAAAAAATAACCACCAGCGAATGGCGAAAAAGAGGATGGAGATGAGACGAGAGCAACCCTCGTGGAGAGTCCTGCGTTGGTGGCCGCAGGAAAGAATTATTTCCGTCGGTTCCAGCGGCTCCTAACCTCGTTACTAGATGAAAAGGAAGCTTCTCCCTCCGCGTGTATGCTCGCGTACCGTGCTGTCGGTGAAAGTCGCGTGAAGAACCGCGACTTAGCGATCGAGCACACTGTTTCCCTTGTAGTGGAGCGCGCGATATTCAACGAGTATGGCTCCACGGGGGATGAGACTCTCTCCGAGAAAATGTAGTTACACACCCTATTCCACACGGTTTACCCCTAGACGCGCGTTCGTCCCCCCCCCCATTGTGGTTCCGCGTGCCGCTCGATGACAATTATTTTATTTGCCGAGGGAAACACCGAGTCACGCTGGCTCACGTCTGGTCGAAAGATGGTTTTTATCTCGACGAGTAATTTTGTTATTTTCTTTCTCGAAGGCGAAGGGTGTGATCTATGGAGGAGATAGAAAACTGGACAAACGACGTGTTTTCCGAAGTTTCGTCACTTCCCCCCCCCCCCTCCCCCAATTGCTAGCTTTTAGTCTGGTATTTTTCTGCTGATGACGATTGTTTGTGTTTCACGATCTTCTGATTTTTCTTCTTCTTCTTCTTCTACATTTTTTTTTTTTTCTATTAATGTAAAGAATAGCGTGTGTTATTCGTTTGAACAGATCTCGTTTCCCGCAACGGGAAAAACAACTTTCTTCACGTCGCTGGTTACATTGGCATTCTTTTGAAAGCAATTGCATCTTGACTTGGCTACGATGCTTTCGCGTTTCCTTGGCGAAAGAAGCATTTTTCTAGCAACCAGACATACGATTTGTTCTCTCAAGTTCAGTAACTTCTTCCTCGTACGATGAAGCCAGTTTTATTGGTACTTTCCCGCTGATGACAATTGTTTGTTTCACTTGTGTATGATCGTTTGTTCATATAAAGAACAATTTATATTATTCATTTGAGAGGATGGCGTTTCCAAACAACGGGAAAACAACTTTCTTCGGGTTGCTGCTATTTTTCTGAAAGCAATTGCGTTAAAACATCTTGACTTGGCTACGATGCTCTCATAGTTTTTCAGTTTTTCTCAGGCGAAAGTGGCATTTTTCTAACAGCCAGACAAACGATCTGTCCTCTGAAATTCTGCAAGTTTTTCTTTTCAGTTTTGTTGGTTTTACTCGTGTTCTTCTACCGATGATAATTGTTTGTTTCGCGAAGATGTCCACTTGGTTACGACCGCTTAACAAATATTTTAACAACAAATGTTTCCAACGTAGAGAAAAGCGTTTTGAAGCGATATTTCTAAAATATTGACATGCTCTTACATTAAAGAACAAATATAAACAAATCAAAAGTTTTATAAAAGTCTGCGTACAGTTTTATAAAAGTCTGTGTACAACGCAACAAAAATTTGTTCCGATACATTTTCCAATCTATTTATACTCTTTTTCGTCAGTAAACGAATTATCCTTTTTCCAGAATTTCTATCGCTTCAACTTTACAATAACGCTGCAAAGTGATTTATTGGTTCCCAGAATTTTCAATTCGAAATACATTTTTTCATTTTCTCTTACAAATAAATTGTAGAGTGCAGCAATTGGAATATAAATTATTATTTACAACTAGGCAAATAAACTAGTACGTATAAAGCGTATATAAAAATCCTGGTCTTTTTTTAAAATAATTCAAAATTTTCAGACGCATAATGACTCTATATAGACTCTCGCGACCCGACTGTGTGTGTGTACGCATTATTCATTCAAAAGATCGCGGTCTCGGCGTTGTTTCCTATAATTCGTGAATTCCTTCCCACCCCACTCGCGGAAGAGGTAGTCGCATCAAAAAGATCATCGCCGCTCACAGACGTAGTGCGCGTTGTTTTCGAGAATCGCATTTCTAACAGGAGAAGAGCAGAACAGACGTTTCCGAGAGAGAGAGAGAGAGAGAGAGAGAGAGTTCGATAACTTTTCCTTCCACTTCCACTTCCACTTCCAGCACCTGGCGTTCCTCTCGATCGGCCGAACCGTTCTTCAGCACGTTTCGCAAAAATCTTGGCGTCGGCCAGAAGAACGTTTCGTCCGCTCGGAGCGTAACAAGGGAGCGGGAAGAAGAACAATTGTTGGCCCCGGCGATCGGGCTAAAAACACGCAGCTCAAATTGAAAGCAAAAGGACGAGGGTGAGTGGGGGGGGGGGAGGGAGAGACGACGGTAGCGAAAACGAGAATGGATGTCCTCTTCCGATTGCTCGGGCTCGTTCTCTGAGCGACGCTGGCCGTCGCGACGCTCTGCCTCGCGTTGTTTTACCGCTGCCTTCCGGGAAACTCCGGCGGCGAGACTGCTTCCTTCCGGGAAATGGACGCGTTCCAACCGGCGAAACTGCCTGATCTTCTCTCGTGTTTTCTCGACTGCGTGGCTCTCGGCTCCGCATGTATTCGGTGCTCCGCCAGTATTCGCGAGTTGAGAAAAGTCGCCGAAAAAGACGACGGGGAACGATCCTATCGGCCACTTTCGGTTTTCCGCTTGGATTCGCGGCGACGTGCCGCCTCACCGGATTTCGACTTGGCGGACAATGGATCGATTTATCGGAAGGAGGTTCCTCTGTCTTTTAACGTCTTCGATTGATTTTTATTGTTCGGAAGTTATTTCTGCCGGGGGTGGGGGATGAGTTTGCTGGCCGTTTGCCAGAAGTTTTCGAAAGCACCGGGCAATTTATTTTCCGAGATTCCGCGATGAATATTGCATCGCGTTACCGCGTTTTACTTGCGTGTCATTACCATGTCGCGAGTCTAGAGTACGAATGATTGTTGTGTAATTGTTTCTTTGAAAAAAAAAAAAAAAATAATGGAACGAGTTTTGCGAGCAATTTCGTTCGGCCAAGGAAAGAAGAATACGTCGGTACACAGAGACTTGTAAAATATCGAAACAGGGTATTTAATGTGATGTTCGGTAAATACGTGAAAACACGAGGTTATTATTAGACGCACGATACGCAAACACGCGGAATATATCGAAGGTAGGATGTTTAATCATTCCGCGATATAAACCATAATAAATATCTACGATCATCCGTTTGATCGACGCGTGATTTATATAATTCGTTTACATTTATCAAACGAGATCAAATATAAAGTAGATCAAAGTTCAAGGATCGTAGTCGATGGTAATATTCAGTGGATGAAGTTTCTGTGCTCGGCAGAGACGTGAAAAAGGCTGCAAGTCGATCGAGTCGACCGCGATCATCTTCGTGCTTATTTTAATTTCTCGTCGACGCGAAAATCGCGAAAATCTCGGCCAACCTAAGCCAGAGCCGACAGCCAGAAAAGCAGCAGCTTTAAAAAAAGAATCGCCAAATATTTGTCCCGTTGTGCCGAGCGCTGCAGTTCATCATGAAGCTCTGCGATCAGACAATGCGCACAGAGAGAGAGAGAGAGAGAGAGAGAGAGAGAGAGAAGTAACAGCGGTGGTGTGGCATCGTCTGAACACGGCACCCTCTCGCTTCGTCGGCGTTCTTCCTGCAGTTTTTCCTGCGCGGTGCCAGGCCTTCGCTCTCATCCGGCCGTAGCTCGCGGCGTATCTTCTTTGTCCGTCGACCCACTGCTTCAAATCCCGAATCTGCCTGTTTTTTTGACGGACGTGAAAGCCCGACAAGTAGCGGAAAGCCGGATGTAACTCGTTCCACGTCGAGATTTCCCGCGTGTCTTGTCAATTTTTTAACGTACGCTTCGACAACGTTCGCTCCTAGCTCTTTCCGAGCCTTTCGCGCTTTATGCTTTCGCAGTTTTCTTCGTTTTCAACGTTTCAACGATAACTGTTGTTGTTCGCCGATCTGTGTTTAGAGAACGAAACGCTTTGCTTGCGCATCCTCTTACAATCTTTCAATCTTGCTGCTCATTTCAGCAAACAGAACGGAAGTTCTTTCAAGAAAGACTTTGAACATGAAATTGAAAGAAGAAATCGAATAAATAAAGCTTCGTGTTCTATTTTATACGAACGAAAGATATGTGTTATCGTCGAAAGAATATTATTAGATTGAAAATGAATCAGAAGAACGTGTCCTCTTGAAAGATTTACAACTTTTTCGATATTTTCTTCGACAACGATCCTTCTCGTCTCGGTGTTTTTGTCATTGATCTTTATAGTTGTTCAATCACCATTATCCAAATTATCCTTGTGACCTCACTGTGATCCTCGAACTTTTATATTTCAATCTTACTCTCGGTTTAGCATGCAAATGGGATGTTCAATGTAAAATCGTCCATACCAGTAAGACAAGACTTCTTTTGTATCTAGCAAAAATCGTTATCGTTAAGATTGTAAATATAGTTGCGTGCGTTAAGAGCGAATAATTACACGATTCTCGTTGATTTTTCCCCAAAAACGAGCTTCTCACTTTCTACATTTTACCATTTTTCTTCGCAACGTCTATGTTTAGAAAATGTCTGTCTCGGTTTATGTCCTTCTTTCAAATATTCCTGAAACGAAGGACAAAATTACGGTTGTTAACGCCGAGACAACAGCACGTTTTAAAGATTGTCGTTGCACGACGGTGTCTCTTGGCTCCTTGGTGATCGCTATTGGCCAGAGGACGAGCGTAACGATGATTATGGGAATACGGCCAACGCCGCGGCGCATGCACGCATATATGTATCTCTGGAGTCCGCGATAATAACGATAGTGGTAATAAATTGTCGTTGGCCGCGACAGCGTCGACCATATTCACGATTATGACTATAATAAATTGGTGGACAACCGCTCGCAGGACCGATCGCTTATTATTATTAGAGCGAATATAACAGCTACGCCGTCGATTACGTTGGCCGGCCTATTCTCTCTCCCTTAAGTGAATTAACACATACAGAGAGAGAGAGAGAGAGAGAGAGAGAGCTGCGTGATGCCTATCGCCGGTCATTTACTTCCGACGATCGCTTTATAACCTGAAATTAAACAAATCCCTTCAGAGTTCCCATTATTCATCCTCCCAGGTAATTTCAACATTTATCGTATCAATTATTGTCGTATTAAAAATCGAGAAAATTCATTTCACTCCCTCCGATTCGTTCAACTCTCTCCGAGGACTTTCGCCCTCGGTTATTTTATTCCCCAAACGAATCGAATAATCGTCTGTCCTTTATCATCGCTTTTCGACGTTTCAAGAGTGCGCACGAATTGCTTTTTAATAATTACGTCGCGCGGTGAGAATGACTCTAATAAATAAACGTAAAGAAGGTTCAGTTGAAAGATAGGAGAGTGTTTTTGTAAAAATTGGAATATGTTGTTCGTTTTAAAATGAAACGAGCTTTTTTTTCTTAACGATAACTATAAGACTAATTATAAGGATTTTACCAAGTTTTACTACTTTACAATCAATCAGGTTACTATTTCATCCTCGTGTATACTGATATAAATCCTTTGTACTGCACGATTTTACTAGATATCGCTGAAGAACTAATATCGTTTAACGCATTAAATATTACATTTCTAAAATTGAATGAAACGTCATCGATGTAATGTTAACGAGACGCATGGGAGAGCAACTATTTATAAATAGCTAAAATAATAGTGGTTTTTCACACGCCGAAGGAAATATTCGTGAAAACTCTGCCTCTCACAAAGATAGTTATCTTAATATATCTTGTCTGAACATATCAAGTTAATTGTACATTTTTTTAATATATTAAAAAATAGACGTCTATAACGAAGGATGACAATAGAGGACGATGTCGATGAAAATGAATATAATCGGTTTTCTACGAACTTGTCCGTCTGAATCCCTGTACATTTATTTCGTTCTCAGCTGATGCAGAAAATCGTATCACGCGCTCTTAAGACGCGTAATATATATATATATATATATATATATATATATATAATATATATCCGCCATTATGAGACATCTCCCATCCAACGCGAAGGAGACGTGTTAACATTATTAGAATTAGCGAAACGAAGGCATTCGAGGGGATTTTCCCTTCGGTGGTGCGGTCTCGATGAAATATTTTTCAGCTTGGCGTCGTGGCGCGCGCGTCGTCCGATTAAATTCGCGCGGCCGCGTCGCGGCAATAATTCACGGGGGGCCGCGCGCCACGTCGGAGCGCTTCTCCTCGTTTTTCCGTTCCCCTCTCCTCCCTTTTTTTTTGGCAACGTTTTTAAGGTTCCATGCGCGGCTAATAGGAAAAGATTGTGTCTCGCTAGGGTGACCGTGCGCCGCACCCCAAACCTCGTTGCTTCTCTCGCGCGCTCGATTTATCATCGTGACGTGTATTCCGCGCGTCTCCCTTTCTCCGTTTTGGGGTGGATTTCTCTGGATCCTCTTACTTGCCTGCCTGATCCACTGCCTCTCTTCCTACATCCCCGATCCCGTGAAATTAAGGCGAATCGCGGAGTTTCGTATTTCAGCGACCTACGTATGCGATTAACTTCCCTCCGTGGTGTCCCCCAACTCCCGATAAATCCTTCGCCATTGAATCCTTGGGGGAGGGAAGGGGGAGAGGGACTCTGATCGAAGCCGCAGATTTTTTCTTCGGTTCTTTGTAACTCTTTTTATTTCGTTTACGTCGTTGGGTTAGTTTGTTCTTTCATCGGCGAAAGAAAGAAATTCATATTTGAAGCACAAGCTTTCTCTCGCCGTTATTCATGATCTTTTGCTTGTGCAGAATTTCCTTCCAGTGTCTTATGTGTGTGCCATTCTATTTATTTTCTTTTTCTTTCCACCGATATCGAACGATCTATTCAATCGTTAATAGTCAAAATTCCAAAGACAATTGTTCAGATGAATTTGGGAAATTCATCTGCCGAGTAAGAAGAAGTTGTTTCGCCGGGGATAAAAAAAGAAAAGTAGCGAAACTTTCCATTGATAAAGAGCGGAAGATTACCGATACGAAGCGAGCGAGATCCGTCTTCGAAAGGCAAAGAAGAAAGAGCAAACGTAATTAATCTTCCGTCCTTCCGACCAGAATTCCCCCCCGAATTATTTCCGGTGGCCGTGTGGGACGATGAAATTCGAGTTCGACGAAATTCAGCGTGTTGCGGTGGCCGGCGAGCGATCCGCGTGTTCCCCTCGAGTGGGCGGGAAATTCGAAATAAAAGGAGCGCAGAGACCGCGACCAAGCCGGCTGCCGGACCTTCGGAAATTTATTCACCGCGGCCAGGCGAAGTTAACAGAGAAACGGTGAGAGAAAGAGAACAAGAGAGAGAGAGAGTGAGAGAGGGGGGGGAACCGGTCGTGAACGGTCGATGGTCTCGCGGCGCGTTATCCTATGCGAAACACTCTGGCCACCGTGATCCGACTGTATTCCGTTTCGATACATATTCAGTCGAGGGGCGAGAACTGGCTGGCGAACGTCTTTGTATTGTGTTTCCTTCCAACTTCCACGGCCCGGTCCCGGCGATCGGTTTCTCGTCTGGTTCCTCGTAGCTTATTTCTTGCGAGATATATCCAGTGAAATGGGACAGGTTTTGCACAGAGTTTGCGTAGAGATCGATGGAACCCGGATTCTACCACGGGAACGATGCACGATGTAGATATGCACGTGCGGATACGGGAAGCTATGAATAAGGAAATTGGAAAATTGATTAAAGAGATAGCCGCAGTTACAGGGGATAGTGTTCCTAGAATATAATACAAATTTTTATTCAACACATGGACAAACGTATGTGTAGGAATTACAAGAAATTGTATTCGTTACATTATACAATCAATTGTTCATTACATCAGCAAGCCTTAATATATTCAGTGTAATATTAATTTATCTTTGATACTCGTGATATTCATTTTCCATATTTATTATACGAGTGTTATAATCAAATTGGTTTTAAATTTTATTAATGCAACTACTAAGTATACACACACACACACACACACACACACACATGTATATATTGAACACAAACATATATTTAATAAAAAATCAGTATATATATATATATATATATAGCAACATATATATATACTAATTTTTTATTAAATATATGTTTGCGTTCAGTATCTTGTAATTCGGATTTCGCCAATATAATCACAATAATCGTTTCTCGTTGCGTAAATGAAACGTGTAAAAATGTTTCACGTAACACGAGCAACAGAGAAGACTCCTCTCCATGAAAAATGTCCACAAATACTTTCGAAAGAACACATTTCAAAAATATTTTCCTCGGGGAAGCTAGAAACCGATCGAATGATAAATCAAGGAACGTTTCTTAGCGCAAGCTGCGCTTGATAAAAACGAATTGTACGTTCAATTTCCAAGAGCTGCTCTCACACTTCTGCACGTATCGCGCAGGAATCTTCGATAGAAGTTCTTCGAACACCTCGAAGCGCGAGCACACGGTAGATACGGTGTATCGTATCAGATGCATAGGGATAGAAAATTGCAAGTACGGTCGCACAATACACAGAGTGTTTCATCATCGAGTCTCGTTTCTCGTTACTTCGGAAGCGAAGCAGTGCCTTTCAACAACGCCGGCAGCGGCAACCTGATTTCATTGTAACGACCAGCGGGGAGAGGCAAAGAGAGCCGGATGCAGAAAGTTTCCCTCTGTTCGCCGAAAAATTTTCCGAAAGAAAATCGGTCTCTCTTCCTTCGGCTGGCAATCTTCTTCAATCTGAAGTCTATTGTCGAGCATTGAAACAATTCGATAGCGAAATTAATAATATTCTACTGCAACAGAAATGTATGGATTTTGATAACTTAATAATTCCTGCAATTATTCTGCGTATGAAATTTCCATGTGACCATTAACTAGTTATTGATATATAGAGAAATTCTTTCATCGCGAAGGTTGAAGATAAACGATGAAAATGTTGGCGTTTTGATCTACACCAACTATCCAAGTACGTACTTACAAACGATAGTTGATACAATATACTAAATATAAATCTCTCTCTCGTAAAAGGTGACGTTTATTTGGCGCGTATAAGTCGAGCGATCTCTCGCCGGTGAAAAGCGCGTCGAGATTCTTCCTCCAGTTCACGCTCGTTCCTTCCTTTTGCGGTGTTTCACGCGAACAACTCTGCCTTCCTTCTTTCCTTCCTTCTCCTTATTCTTCGTCCCCGTGCAACGTCGTCGTTTCAGTCGTTCGTCCATGAATTTCCTCTCTTTTGCCCATCCCAAGCCCACCGTTACAGCTTTATTTACGTGTTTTCGGGCCGAGTACAAGTGTCCCCGGCTCGGCGTGGCAAGTTCTCCGACAGTTTGCAACGAGAATCATTGCCCTCTTGCCCCGAACCCAGTGGGTGTGTCTAGGCCACAATGTCGAGAGTAATGGAATCGCGGCGGATTTTTCTCCGCGTTTTTCGGGAAAGAAAAGAGGAGAAATCCTCTTTCTCTCTCTCTCTCTCTCTCTCTCTCTCTCTGTCGGCTCGCGATGGAAGGGACCGCTGGTTTGGCAGCCTCTTTCGCCTCGCGAATTCTTTCATTCGCGAAGAGTGCTGCTTTGAGCCGGCAGCTTTTCGCTGAATTCCCTGGAATGCGGCTAGAAGTTGTTCCATTCGGCTATTCTTCGGGTTTAGACCCGAAGGGTTTCGCGCAGGGGTTTTAGCTCGTTGGCGAGTGAGTTTACGGCCAACAGCTGGTTAGAGATATAGATTCGCTCGGGGAGGCGAATTCTGTAAACTAAAGATCCTAATTCCAGTCTCTCGAGAGTCCCGTGCTGTTGTATACAGTAGCTGACGATGCTGTTCCAGCACTTGCCGCTTCTGAATGTACCTTACGTCTTCGTACATTGTGCTGCGTAAGTGCTATTACGAGGCTTCGTGTATCGGCGAAGAATTTGACAAATTTGGAACGGCGTGTGTGGAAATCACGAGTTATTCAGCGGTACCGTTCCTAATGCGATCGAATCGTGGCAAGATAGACAGTTCACTACGTCATCCATTGGAGAAACATTAGTTTACACGAAAAATTTACGTTCTTATCCTACACAATAGAGAAAAAAAAAATATATATATATATATGTAAAATAATAAAATATATATATATATATACATGTAAAAAAAAAAAATATATATATACACAAAATGACAAAAATATAACTAAAGTTATTCTTCGTGTGACTGAAAGTTTCTCCCGAAGTAAATCGAACATCTCACCTGTAACGGACGTGTTTTCGTTATTCATCAGTCGAAGAAATCTGCGTTACTATCTCGAACAATGACGAAAGGGAAATCGAATGATTGCGAGGGTACGTTTTGCGTTGGAGTTCAGTGCAGCATGGTAATTAAAATTGATGACCAACAGAAAGGCTGGCAGAAAGAGAGAGAGAGAGAGAGAGAGAGAGGTGTATGAAATATGGGAAAGGATGGGAGGGTGTCGCGAGTCGCCAAATTTCGAGTCGGGACACGGGCCAAAGGTGGAAATCGCGCGTCCGCCTCGAGGAAATTGAAACCCATAAAACATAATGGTGAGCGACATTCGGAGGGATTTACAGGCATCGCCATTTCCCATGACCACCTCATTATTTCTCTCCAGTCGTGTCATTTTGCATTCGTGGAACTAGCTACAACGTGCTTGGAATGTTCTCGGACGAATGTTGTGTCGACGACACACGATCTCGAGGAGAGAGAACAGGACCCGTGCCAGGTGTTGCTGCTGCATGGTCCACCATGGACTCGCAGCTTCCAGCGGCTACCTACAGTGCCATATGGTCACGCACAGTGCTGTATCGATACTACGAGAGTCCCGATCCCTATTGCTGACCAAATTGCTGACACGTGTTTCTTTCTATTTTCACTCGGGTGACGAAATAACAGCAGGCTCGAACGGTTCACTGTGGCCGTGATTTACTGCGTTGCAGCTGCGATTTATTATGAAATGGTGTTGCGAACGATTATTACAGACGGTTGGAGGAATCTCCGCGTGTTTCAATTAGCTTTTACTTGTCCACTTGCACGGATGCTCAAACGTTCGAACATTTTGTTCAGCATGTTATGTGTTTGCAAAATATTTCGATGTTTTCACTAACAATGATAGTGATTAGTTAGAGAAACCTAAAAATATATATATTACGTGCACAAAGTATTTAAAGTATATATACCGGTTATTCATTCTTAAGCTTTCATATTCGATGAAACGATTTCTTATTGCTTTATTGCTTTATGCTAATTCTTGTACTACATACAAATATCTTTCAACTGTTTTATTGATTTTTTTTAGATTGATTTCTAATTGTACCAATATAATTGTGACAATCGCGTTTCATATTCTAGTTGTAAAATTTCGAAAAAAATAAGTGTTTGAATACTTTCGAATACGAGCCTCGTATAAGTTGCTTCGCAAAGTAAAAGATGGAGGAAATTTATGATATCACAAATATTTCATCTTCGAATTTACCATAGCCATCGATGAATGAAATTTAACTTAATTCTACCAACTGAATCATACATCTTGGATATTCTACACGTTTCTGCGTGTTACGCGTGAATTTCGTTCCAATCATAAATCGTTCATTTTTCTAAAAAGCTAAACACTGTCTAAATGACAAAGTCAAGAACTTTTACTTCAATTTTTTTTCATACATCTCTCTACGTATTTAACACGAAGTCGTTCAAATTTGCTAATCTGCTTCTGTGAAAAGCTATCTAAATTCGTCGTTTAAAATCCTCGATTTTTACCATTTGATTCTGGTGTCAAAACACCAGCTGAAGCCTCGTCGGAGCGCAAACCATCGAGAAACATTCCTTGTAGCCACGAATCCTACAACATTCTTAATTCCAAGCGAACGTGGATTTGCGATTCTCGCATCGCGTCGCGCATCCTGTGCTCATTTGCATTGCGGCTTGCCGGACGAGTCGTCGTCTGCCGCCATTGTTTCCTCGATCGATCGATCAAGAGGATACGGACGCTGAAGGAGCGCGCGTACTTTCAAAAGGAACGCGACGAGAACGCGTATATTTACGATTTGATTCACCTCGTAATGGTTGTCCGCGCGCGTTGCAAATCTGCGAGACGCGAAATTAACCCATTGACTGCCACGCAAATTTAGAAATTTTATTTTAAAGAAAACATGAAATTTACCAAAATATAATAATACTAAGTTACAGATTTAGTATTGAAATGGCATTTACAGTAATTTTTATTGAAAAATAAATATATAATTAATATATATAATAACATATTTAATATGTTATGACCGAATAGTCTGAGTTGTTATTTTTATAATAAAATGTGATATTAAACATGTTTTATACATTATATTAAATTTTTATTCATCCTTTTTAATAATTCCTAACTCAACCGGTAATAAAAATATTCCCTGACCGATTGTAATCAATCTAAACATGTAGCGCAAACTACGAGATATCTCGTAGTTGGCAGTCAATGGGTTAAACGTGTTTCGCCGGTGGTCAATTGATGTTGCGGATCCAAGAAACGAAAAAGGGAATGAAGGAACGACCTTCTACGCGCGAGAGGTTAATCACCTTGGCGAAAATGCTATAATATGCACGTTCGTCTGCTCCTTTGTGAGACGATTATTGTCGTTGTTATGGTGAACGATAGAGAACGCAGAATCACGAAATTCTTCAAAAACTTTTATATATGCACAAAGTGCCTGGACATCTGATTATCTTTGATCTGCTGGATCTCAAATATTATGTCGTGACATTTTGCAGGATTCTCATCGATTTAAATAAATCGATCGTAAAGAGAACCGATTGTAAATATTATTTTTTAAAATGTGAACCTTGAAATTCGTGGCTACCATTGCCATTCTTCGTGGTAATTGAATTCAAGAATGTAGGTTTCTCGATTGATTAATTAAGATTTGATCAATTGTATACGTGATCAAATGAAGTTAGAGTACCTCGTATGAAATGGAGTCAGTTGATCTAAATTGATCTAATGTAAGCCAATCCAATAGCTAGAGTTGTTGTCAAGACATATTAACTATGTAATGGCCCGAGAAGATTCCAAAATTAGATTAACCATTTTTACATTATATTTTGGACTGGTTAATTATATTTTTATTGTATCATATCGTGCGAAAATGAACGAAAGATGTGCATCAGAATGTTTTACAGTCACTGTAAGAAATGTGTTACGCGAAACAACATTTTGAAATTTCTTTCAGTACTGTTGTAAATAAAAGTATATATAGTCTGCGTTAAAACATTCTCACACAAATTAACGTTCCAAGTAACAGAGATTTATCGTACCTATTAAATATTATTATAACAAACGCTATTTTATTTATTTATCGCGAACATACGTTCAACGATAGCCGACGAGGGATTTGATCGAGCGCACGTGGAACCATAAATTTTCAAATTGCTCTGAAATTTTGCCAGTGTAATCATAATAGTCGCGTTGCAGTACTAATGGAATTTCAAGATGTTTTATGTTATACGTAACGAAACATAAATGTCTGTGATAAACGTGCGAATGTACTATACTTATGTGTACGTGTATACCTGACCGACATACAAAGAAGTACAGCGATGCTCAACCAAGAACGATTACGTTTGAAAAATGGTTGGAATGGCGCGAATGGATGGGCACTATCGAAGTACGTGCGTGACTTGAGACTTCGTCACGGTAACGTCGCATTGTCGAAGGTACAATCGGTGCCATTATGCCCATCTCGAAGCCATGAAAACAGTGGCTCTCGTGTTCGATACCGTCTTGTACTTCGATGAATATTCCTTTGAGACTCTAATTTTCTTCGTTTCTTTCGATTGGAGACCTTCTCGCACGATTTTTTTCCTCCTAGGAACGATTGAAATTTCGCGTTGCTTGTTTCGCACGTACGTATTCGAGCGGCAGATTAGAATGTATTTTGGCACGTTCGATCATTTTGCGCACGTTTCGACACGAAATCGATATTTCGGTATTCCGTGAAGATTATTTACTATTGCAAAATGAACTTTGTAAATAGTAAATGATTCTGCTGAAAAGCATCTGCTAAATGCATTCTGCTTCTGCAGCTGTAGAAAAATTTACGAATTCTACGGCAAATTTTCGAATTCAGTCGAGAAGTTCCGATGTAGCGAGGCGCCCGTGAATGATCATCGATTCTGCAACTTCGGCAATTTCTGCGAAATTTCACGAATAGAAAAAGACGAATTGCAGGAGATAATTGTTCTTGAGACACACGTCTTAACTCGGGTGAAAATCATTTTCCAACTCTTCATCTTCAACGAAGAGCTATTTATCAGAAAAGCATTCCATTCAATTGTTTCGAACTATCGAACATGACACCAACTACCGAACTCAGCTTGAAAAACAAGCGTGAAAAACGCCTGGTTTCTCGGACACTTTTCTCATTCAAAGGGACGAACGCGTTTACGAACGCGCGGAAGCCATCTCTCTTCGATATTTCGAGAACGATCGCGTCGAGGGCTCTTCAAACGTATCGCGTTCGAGTCTTTTCACCGCCGTTTCGCACGGCGAGCGGTGCGTATATATAAAAAACAAAAGAAATAAAAAAAAAAATGAAAAAAAAAAGGAACGATGAACCGTACAAAATCAACCCTCTTCGGTCGCGTTACGGTTAGCCGATAAATTGGTGCCGCTTCTGAAGCACTTTCGAGTGGCGCGTTCCGCGAATCGCTATATAAAAACCCAGGGAAATTGCGTTTGCACGCTATTTTCGGTAGCCGATAATGCCGGAACGCGGTTTGATCGCGCAAAACGGGTAGCCAGAAGGGACCGCACGCTCGCGCGTGTGTTTTTCGATCGAGCGTAATACGTCGGTTTTTTCCCCCTCGATGCACGCGTGCTATTGACGGCTTCCTATGGACAATACACGCGAGCAAAGTGGCTAATACGCGGGTGCCGGGCGGGGGAGGTACGCGAGTTTTCGCTCGTTTCTTTTTTTTTTTTTTTTATTTTTTGTCGTCTCTTTCGAGTCGCGCGGACAATGAAATAAAGAAAGAAAGAGAAAAAAAAGAGCGTGATCGAAGGACAGGGAAAGGAAAAGAGTACTCGTTAGGAAATATAAATCGTGAAAATGTAGGAAACTCCCGTTCGCCGGGAGTGGAGGATCCAAGTGAAGGAGAAATGTGGCGAAGAATTCCGTTGGTAGCGATGGGATCAAATGTGCATTAAGCATGACTGAACATGAACCGTCCGTGAACAATGTCCGGACAACTTACAAGTGTACAAGAGAACGAAATCTGTGTGTGAAAGTTAGCAATTATCTAAGTCAAACCAAAGGTTCTATGTGAAACATACGTGAAAAATGTATTTCAATACGCTGATTGTAAGCGGGAGGCAAGAAATTACTAAATGAAATTTGAGGACCATCGTTCTCTGACATTTCAATCCCTTTGTCTTGCGCCGAATTATTTACTTTTTGTTCAATGATGTGATTTGTTTTCGATAGAAAGTAGAGACAATTGTGATAATCGTGCGATTTCGATAGCAATGGGCTGTAAAATGTCCTCCTTAACTTTAATAAGCTTATAATAACACACTCGAACACTCATGGTTACTCAATACTCTCAAGAGTTTCGATCCTTTCAAATGTCAAAGTACTTACAAGTGCCCCACGATCACGTGTTCCGAGATCAGCAAGATAACCAGCGTCTATCATTTGACTAACTGTAATATAGCAGATACAATGAAACATCATCTTTGACGAGTGGCAATCGAACTTTCTCCACTGGGATTTGACTCGATTTCGTCGAAGCTTGATCCCATCGCTATTCCGTGATGGTCCTCGGCCGTGATAACGAAACGAATTAAATGTTACCCACCGTCGTGAGCAACGAATTTTTTTAATAAATTCCACGGAACGATAAAATCGTTGGCCCTGTCCTCTCGATCTCTGCTGGTCCTTCTTGAATTCCTGCGCGTAATTCCACGACGGAGCGAGGTCGACGGGTAACGGGCTCGGATTGCGCGGATTCCTCGCGTAACTGGCTCCGATCGAACCGAAGGAGATATTTTAATAACCGTGCTCCAATTAAACGTCTTGGCGACCGTTCCGGCCGCGTGGGAGGCTTTATTGATTTCCAGCTAGCACACACTGATTATCCCGTTCGACGATCTTAATTCTGATCTTATCTCTAATGTGGCCGATCGAGTGTCCATTGCTGTGCTGCGGCGATGATTAACACTAAACGTACCGGCATTTTATATATACCTCTCCTTACCATAAGGCGTCATTTGACCCCTTATGAATAAAACGTTGAGTTTTAGAAAGAAATTCCGAATTTATTAAAGGAAATAATTCGCAACATAACTTCTGATTTCTAATGAAATGATCAAACATATGTATTTTTATTTAAATAAAAAAAATAATCAATTGATTGCACTTTTTACATACGACTGGTTTCTCCTTCGTACATTTTCCGCAGACAAATTTTTTGCAAATTATGCAAGTTTGAGTGGTTTTATTACCCGTGCACAATTTTACTTGACATTTTCTTCGTGATTGGGAAATATTGCTTGGGCTGCTTGATGTTCCTTGTTCCTGTAGGTTTTCCTTTCCTTCTTCAAGAAATTCGTGATACTCTGTGACTAGTTCATCTGCTAATTGTAAACAGGAAACGCTGTCTTGATATCTTTATTCCAGTTGTTTCCCGATAGAGTATCCATGCATTGTTTCCAGCTAAATCCAGGATATTGAAGAATACGTGCACAGTCCTATTGCATTTGGATTTGACGCTGTGTTTTCGCGCCATTTCGACGCCAAATTTAGTCTTATTATAATAACTAATTGTTTCGGGTGTTCCCTTTCCATTATTTTTTGGTTTTGACGCATTTGTGTCTCGAACTTAGTGTATCGTAACTTTTTCTGTTGGTTTTGATTTATAAATTCAGTCGGAAAAATACGTAAATTTCGTAAGGGGTCGAATGACCCCTCGCTAAGGTACATGAGGTATGTAAAGAATTTTTCTCGGTAAAAAAATAAGCTAAGAGAAAAACAGAAAGCGAGAAATTGAGCAATCAGATAATATAAGAATTTACAGAAAGTCAGATTAGCGAAAGAAATAACAATGAATGTACGATTTTAAAGTAAATTTTGAAAAGGTCATTTGATCTCGCTTGGTACGTTTAGTGTTAAAATTATCTATCGACAGTCGTATCCAGAGCCACACGTGTAGCAATGGTGTGCAGTAGAGGATGAAAGATGGTTTAACACCGACGATTAAAGCACAAAATTTCTATCAGAGACGTTGATGTAAAAAGATAGGAAAACTTTGTAATGCAGTTACAATGTTCTTGATCTATACATTTTGTGAAGAATCATTTAAATTTCTGAAAAGTGAGAATTCATTTTCATCGGAGTCGTTAAAATTGTTTTACATCTGACAAAGTATCTGGCAAAAGTTATAAATTGGTCGTTCTGATTGACTACTTTCGTAGTTCTTGTGTGAAATTTGGCATTTATTTACGTTGTGCTGGATGTCTATATTACATTTTATTAACAGCCTAATGCTAACAACGGTCCCTGGTCGTCGACGTTTAATTATCGTTATATAACTCGTAATCGAATGTAATACGTAAAATGTTGCAAATTTCGGAGCGATTCTAATTCGATAATGTAAATTATCAATCGTGATAAATATAGTGCGTTATTTCGTGTTATTTGGTTTTGAACTTTCTTTTGTGAGAGCTTCATTATAAACTAGTTTCATTTTTTTGTACAACTACAGCGTCCTAAATTGAAGTATGGGCATTACGTAGCAATAGTGAAAGAATGAAATAAAATTTGAAACGAGAGAAACGAGAGAAAATGATAGAAATGCATTAAAACGGTAGTCGAAGCGCGAACGGAATACCGTCTTATTCGCACGAGTGGCAGCGATTGTTGGAATTCATTGTTCCTCCTTCACCGATTCGATCACTCTCGAGTGTTGTTACAAGCGAGTGTCGAACACGCAGAAGTTGCTTCGTTGTATCGTCGAATAGAGTAGTTAGTAAATTTAGTCTATCAATGTCTGCGGAATAGTTACGGTCTATTGAAGCTTCTACCAATCACTCGGTAGAACACTTAGGTTGGAACGCACTCGAAAAAGGAAAGAACTCAAAAGGTGAAACTCCCATTTGACATCTACTCAGAACAGTATGATATCTCGTCTTATCTCGATCTGAAACAGTTATGTTACATCTCGTTTCTAATAATGTGGTTTCATCCAATCCAGTTCAAACTGCGACCTATTTTCTCGCGCGTCTAAGAATATCATGGTGACGTTGCTGTTCATCTTTGCAAATCAAAGTACAGTAACGTGAGAGATCTTTATTGACTGATGTATACATTCGACTGTCTGCGTTATACGTTCTCCTAATAAAACACCTACAAAGCTGTGAAAGTCAATATCTCGGTCAAAATCTCTCGTTTTTTAATTTTATTTCTGTTTCGACGATCTAGAACCAGTTTATTTGCCCGATTGATTCCACGGGGGTTGTGATTGATCTGATGATCTGTGAGGTCTATTTTTGAACGACTCTTTTCATAAATGTCAGCAGGTATTTGAATAATTCTTTTTATAAATATTAAAAAATTCTTGGATAATTCTTTTTATAAAGAAACTTTTAAAATATTCGGACATCACGGTGTTCAAAGGATCGATACTCTACAGTCATTGCCAGTTATAAAAGTTCTGTCAAATTTCAAATAATAAAGATTTTGACCTTAGTTTAAATATTTAAATTATACGTTTAAACAAATATAAAAATACGTTTAAACAAATATAAAAAAAATATAATATCGATTTTTTTTTTATATTTGTTTAAACTTTATGTAGTAATAAATCGGAAACATAATTTTCTGTAATAAAATGGTACATTGTCCATATATATACCTATTCGATATCAACTAAATAAACTAAATAACAGTGAAGTCTAAAATCGCAGAAACATTTATCTATAATGTACATGTAATATCAATGTAAATTCGATTTGATAATATAAAATGTAGAGGAAATGAGAATAAACGTGAAATTTATTTTCAACAAATATTTGTTATTCCACTTCGCGGTGATAGACTGATCCTTTGAAAATTTCAAAACTGAATGCGTGAAATATTCAGGTGGCTGAATATTTTTATGATCAGCCGTACATCATATCTATCTCTGTATATTTCCGATGAACGTGAGAAATTTTTATATTCCCAACATGTACTAATATTACTCGTGATGGATGTTGTGGATATTTTTGATTAGTTTATTCGATCATTTATTTCTTTTTTTTTTTTTTTTTATTTCCTCTCGAAGTAATATATCGATGTACGTACACGTGCATCGGCTGTTGTAGTTTTAAACTGTTGGTTCGAGTTTATTATTTTTTCGACAGTGGGTAGTTTGAAATTGAAAATTTTTCGCTTCCAACGAAGAATCGTTCCTCCCAAAATAAAAATACTGCACGTGTGCACACACCTGTACAAAATTCACCGTAGTACTATGTATTTCTGTATTAATAAAATAAATTCCATATTATGAAAATGATATCAGGTTGAACCTGATTAAAAGTAATTGAAGAGCTATTTCTTGTTTCTACTTTCTGTCTTGCTAATAAAATTCATTTGTATAAACAATTTAAAAGAAAAAATATAAAGGAGTCAATATTACACAAATTTCAAGACAAATATTTGTTTCAAAATCCGGCACATTAAGTAGGTAATATTTTACCAAACAACGTGTAGAATATTAATATCAATAATTGCATTGTGAAACATACACGTGATTTAAAAATTTCATTATCTTTTAAACCAGCGTGCACATCAAATAAAATTTTACGATAACATGGAGTAGCACTTTACGCAATAATGTGTAGAATGTTAACATTAATAATTGTAATCCATAAGTGCGAAATATTAAAATTATTCCAAGACTCTTAAACCAGCGTGCACGTCACACACGCTACTCCTTGAAGAGGCCACAGCCTCTTGGAAAGTAAAATTAATAAAATCCTTCCACGGGAAGGGAAATCAATCATGTCCTTCTTCCACGCTACAAAGCACGTGACTTGCTAGAATTTCGCGATTCGTCGTTCGTTAGATTCGCGCGGCGGGATAACAGGAAGAAAGCGTAACCGCGGTGACATTAGCGAAGGATCGCGGAGCTGGCGGAAAGGTTGGCAAAAGGGGCAGCGAGGCAATCGCCATCGTTATTCAGCGGCAGCGGAACGATCGCGTTACACGATCTATCCGAACTAATAGCGCGAACTGGAACGCGCAACAAAGGCGAGCGCAGCTCGCTGGCAAGAGGGAACTCCGGTTCTCGATAAGTAGAGCATGAAGCATAAGTAAGTGAGCGGGCAGCAGCGGTAGCCAGTGTGCAGCCGAGGAAAATGAATCGTTGCGAGCTTCGAGACTCGAAAATACAAACCTGCGCTTGCTTTGTTTGTCTCTTGACGAGAGACAATTTGACACATTTTTGACTCGTAAAATGTTGTATTATTTTGTACCGCATGCTGCTGCTCGAAAGTATTTCTCGAATCCTTATACGGACTTCTACTTGAAGAAAGATGTAGAATCTTCTACGATATTTTGCAGTATTAGAGAATATATCTATAATATATAATATATATAAAATATATATAAATATATATAAAAGATAATCTTCTCATCTACGTATCCAGTATGTATAACGTGGTTTGCACTGGCTCGTTGCATGCATAATATGTTGCATTTACAACATTTGCTGTTGTGGTTCGTAGGAAAATTGTGAGATACTGTGTTAAAACGTTCAACAGCGAAGTAAAGACTTTTTGCTAATAGATTCCACTTCTTCACCTGTATTTAACATATCATATACATTTGCACAAATGACCGCAAACGGTAATATAAAATCAGTCGCATAATGGAACGAGAGAGATGCACGAGAGATAACGAAAGGCTCATAAAAGTAAAAGAGCTCTCTTGCTCTCTTGATTCTGTGAAAAACCTAGAAAATTCATGTTAATTTCAATTGATAATTCATCGATACGTATAATAACTATTGAATAATTATTCGGACTACTACCAAGAGATACACATGTCTAATAAATGAATTGTTCAAAAATAAAGAATGATCCGTCGTCTCTCGCAATATTTCAAGCATCCCTCCCGATATTTATGTCAGAGGCGAAAGACTCGTTCACTGCAGAAATTCCCGCAGTTGTTCGACGGTTTCGAGATACCGATTCAGTCGTCAAAGAAGCTCGTTCTCCCAAACTCCTCCGCGATTCCGATTCTTTGAACCGCAAAATCCCGCGCCTTTCCAGCTGGTCCACTTTCATCAAGAAACAATACCGCCATAAATTCCTGCCGAAGAAATTCCGGACGATGCGATACGATCGTCAAAACCGCTCGAGCTACGTTGCGGAGACTCGTTCTCGATCGAAACGCCACTTCTTCGACGAACAATTGACCAGCTGCGCGTCCTGCTTTCCGGCGGAAGTGGTTCCACCTGGTAAAGATGGTCTATAATAGCGATGAATCGCGCAGCACCGATCAAATTGTTTCGTTGTATCTTGCGTCAAAGTCGGTGAAAATTATTTAGAAACGTGTAATTACGCCCTTACATGGTAAAAAGCTTTGTCCTTCATTCTTACGATCTGTATATTTCTACGTTTCCTTTGTTCAATAATTCCACGAGTTTGGAATAGTACAAGTCTTGTTACAATTTGTTTTTTACATTTAATAGACCTGCGATGAATTTGTTTTTTTTTTTTTTTAATTTAGATGCTTCTTTAATGAAAGATATTACGCGAATGATAATTTCTTAAAAATTCATGGATTATTGTTAGATGTTCGTTCATTTGATGGAAGATGAATACCAATGAATGAAACAATTCCTAGTGATTCCAACAAGTTTCTAGCGATGATACTGTTGAAAATTCCATTGAGGCATGCAAATTGAAGAGTTGTCAGAAATTGAACGAGCTTAACTTCATCTGAATGTTTATTCGCTCGACTGGCCACTCAAAAATAAACTTGATAATAATTATAAACTCGTTAATAATTTCTTTTACAAATCAGATCTCAATCTGCAGCTAATTTTATTTATATCGTGTAATATTTTTACGTTGACGTGGTCCCGAATGTATTTATACCTTGACAAACTTTCGACGATCGACCCGGTCTGTAATTTCAAAAACCCTCAACGAGCCTAATTATCTAGCCTTCTCTCCTATATTATCTCGCTGATGAAATCTCGCATTCGGTGCGATGCTTTCGATAACCGATCGTGGTCTGTGATCATGCTCGTTTGTCCATCTCACTTCTCACATCGCGTCACGGAACAAGCCTGTACCATTGGTAGAAGCGTCGGCAAGCATTTAGCATCGGCGATTGCCTGTTTTTCGAGCAGGACAGATACTAATCGTCGCTCTCACGTAACAGGGTCACGACACACGCCTCTCGCGCGTGCGATAAATCTGAGAAAATGGATGTCGCTGCGTCGAATTGGCGTTGCATCGGCGCGCGCTCGTTCACGTCAGTTATCAGTTATTAAAGCACGAAATCAGAACGGGCAGAGGACCAGGAGGAGGAGGAGGAGCACGAGCGTTAGACGAGTACGGAAGATAGATGTACGCATGGAAGAGGAGGAGGAGGAGAGGACGCGCGTGTTCGCGCGGATTAAAAGCCGCGGAATCGATAATGCGGCCGCGTTGCCGCGCGCCGCGTCCTTTGACGCGATTTAACGTCATACGGATGCCTTTTTAATACGGGCGTCGCATGAATAAAACCTCCGCCGATGGTTACACGGCCGAGCGGGGATTAAAGCCGGCAAAAAATCAAATGAACGGACTGCATATTCGCTTTGACATCGCGGCCGAGCTGCCGCCGTTCTAGTTCACTAACCCGCCGGTTTGTTGGATTAATCCGGCGCATTGGCTATCGAGGATCAGCCGGATGCGTCCCTTTTCAGCCGCGATCGATGCGGATGCGATCAAATTCGATGCGAGTCAAGTTTCGTTTCGCGGCTTTCCCGCGGCCACTTATATATACTTACTCGAGAGTGAAAGTATTGCGGCGAGTGTTGTGTTCGTAACGTGTGTTCATTTGTAATGCGAAAATGTATTTACATTTGTATTTAACGTTCACTAGCAATACTCGAATCTTGGAGAATCGAACTCTGTGAGCTTCCTCTTTCTCTTTTAATATCCATCGATGTTTGAAACTACTTGGAAGTAGTCGGATAACAGAACAGAACAGCTCTATTAAATATTGTAACTTTGTTGCATATTCATTGTTCTTCGTTTTACCTAATTAATGCTCTATTGCGTGAATTTTTATGAGTTGAAAAAAATATATAGTCCTAAAAATGAGTGTGGTCATGAAATAAATGATAAAATTTTAGAAAATGTTATTTATTGCATTTTATGACTGTTCCTGTATGGGAACTTTACATACATATGCAGGTACAAAATCAATCGAATAAAAAAAGAAAAACAAAAAAATCTCCGTGTGAGAGTTCTTCCCAATTGGAAACAAAATGCAATAGAGGGTTAATTTCGCTGCAAATGTACATGCATTAAAACTACTACGAAGAGAACCTTCAACGATTTTGATAGAAGGAAATACTGTATCGATTACGCGTGCGTATCTATGAAGTAGTTCAGATAGCAGAATATTCCGACGATAGAACGTGAAATAGAAATATACTATCTGATAATTGACGTCCCGACGATCACATTCGTATTGTCTATCATATTATCATATATCGTATTGTCTTCATTTCTATAAATACTCATGAAGCTACCTCGTGTACATCAACAAATGGGAATACTTGCAGAAGATTCGGATCTAATGACAAAAGATTCAACTACTTATGAGATATTTGATTTTACTTCCTTTACCTCGCTGAAAAACACCGCGGCCTATCTTCTTCTTCTTCTCCGTCCGCTGGATGAAACCGTTACGTTCGCTAGCGAACCGGATTTGCTTGTCGTTCAATGGCGGAATGCGGTCTTTGAGATGTGCTTTTTCATCCTGCAGGATGTACAGAAGAGCGGATGATGACCTGGTTTCCGGTATCATGATTGATGGAATGACTGATCAATAGTACGCAGGTTGTGAGAGTAGAGGAAATTTAAAGAAATTGTTTTGACTAAACGATAAGAGTAATTTTGAATGATATTGAAATGCAGTGGTGGAAGATCGAACTAAAACATTTGAGACAACTACCTTCTTGTATATATAAATATATATATATATATATTTATATATATTTATATATATATATATATATATATATATATACTTTATATTATTTTAAATTTAGGACTGACCAGCATAGCGTACAACAGGTAAAATAATTTATTAAATGAATACTGTAATAATATGATGAGTTATTTTACAGTTATATACATTTACACTGTACTCGACGAAATTACCGAAACCTGAAACAGTGAACGTTTATAAAAGTATATCTCCTGTCGTGAGAACAGGACGTAAATCTCGCATGTCACCGAAACTAAAAGAGAAATTCATTATACATGTTTTATGAAACATGTTATAAGAAATTAATATATTGAACGAAAAGACCATGTGTTTCATACGGGATTAATATGTAAAGATAACAACAAAGTACAGAAATAAAAATGACGTAGCAAATTGTAGTCTAATTATTCCAAGTCGGTATAGATACGAATAATACGAATAACCATTCAATATGAAACTACGAAAATTCACCGGTATCGCGAGTTTAATTATTGAATGAAATAAACGATATACCGATAACAGACGTAAGCATTCTTTAATCGGTGATCTGATCACGTATCAATCAGGACGTCGAAGTATAAAAAGATATGGCAATAAAAGAAGTGCAGATCGTAAGAAATGGAAGCCTCTGTTGCACTGCGAGCTGTTGCAGTATAAATAGAGACGACACGAGTTCATTCAAATTTGAAAAAATTACGGCAATTCACCGATATCAGGAAGTTTCATTATCAGTGAAATCACGAAGATCGAAAGAACGAAGCACCGGCGGGCGGGATCTGTTCGGCATGCCGGCATCGTAGGGAAGCGACGAGTGAATCAGAAACCGTCGGTCCGGTTTTTTGCCCGGCTGGTTCATTGGCATTCAGCGACTGGCTGTCGCTCTCGAAAATTAATATCGAGTCTCGCGCGCCGATCGAGAGAGGGTTCTCCATTACCCAGCACCGGCCGATCTGCCACTAGAGAGCCTGAAGAACTTACGAAAGGTGCTTCATCCGGCTTCTAATTGACTCGCGTCATCCGCGAAATTTCCGGTCAAACGAAACGTGCCGCCATTAAACAGCGGCTTATCGGGAGGAAATTAAGCACGTCAAACGGATGTTTCGATCACGCGTATTCTACGCTTGTCTGTCATCGGGAATCTACCAGACTAATTGCACACCGTCGTGTTGCGCGAGTTTCTTACCGCGAGTCGAGTCAACGGCGCTTTTTGCCGGACGCTCGGTAACAGGCCTCGTCATTCGACAGAATTAATATTTCGCGATCGCGAAGCAGCGTTCAACAAACGAGGGTTGGAAAGAAAAACAACAGATGATAATTTGGCCCCTGTCTCAGATTTTTCTCGTACTTTAACTTGTTTCGAGGAATCATTCAAAGTGATTACAAGTGTCTTTTTTAATTTCTTGCGCTGGAATAACGTGTCACGCACGTCGAGAATTTTTTCTCCCAAAATTGCAATATTTTCTCAGTTTTAAATATATTTAGATATAACCCAGGCAAAACAAATAATAGATTTATTACTTCTTAGTAATAATTTCTATCCAGTAATATTATACCGACGAGTTCAAAAAGAAGTGACGAATTATTATATACGGTTTGGTCACTCATTATGGTCCGTGAACCAGTTGCCAATACAAGAGATTAATCTTAACGTCGATAATTTTTTGTCTCAAAATTGCAATATTTTCTCAGTTTTAAGTATATTTAAATATAACCCAGGGAAAACAAATAATAAATTTATTACTTCTTAGTAATAATTTCTATCTAGTGATATTGTACCGACGAGTTCAAAAAGAAAGTGACGAATTATTATATATTAACTGTAATCAGAAAGTAGAGAATTGGATCAGATTTGAGTCCTTTTTAAGCATTTAGTGCCTTTTATTTTGTTGTTCCTTGTGATTTTACCGAACTTTTATCGTTTTTATTCTTATTGAATAGTATTTTATTATTGAATTTCTTAACGTGCTTATTCATCTAATTCGAATGTATAGTTAGATTACGTATCTTTAAATTTCGTATTTTTAAAGTTTGCGACACTTTTTAGTGAATATTCTTCTTTCTCAACAGTTTGTTTAAACTTACACGTATTAATTCCCCATGGTCGAACTACTATTGTCGCACTTGAACCGTTCTTTGACCACGTTCAACTTCTTCTCGCTCTGCAAGAATTTAAAAAGGTTCTCCAAAAAGGCTTCACATTAGCAAAATCTCCACGATATATTATACGATCGTTTCTCAAAGTGTTACTGCGGCAAGCGGTAACGATTCGCCGTGAAGAAAAAAAATTCACGAGCATAAAATATTTTGAGATCGAATTGCATCCGTAAGGATGGTTACAATATAAAAGAGGTATCAAATTGTAAACTATTACCAAGAAAAATAAAAGAGCAGAGAGAGAAAGAGAGAGAGAGGCGCAAAAACAAGGGGAAAACCGTTTCGAAGACAGTAGACGGTTTCGGTTTGGCGATGACCGAGCGCATTAAAATAATAAGCAGTCGCATTAAAGTGATTACCACGCAAAGTGCAGGCGACCGCAGGAAGCGGAAGTTGAAGTGTCTTGGTTTAAAAGGATCCGCGGCGGCGTTGGTGGTCGGCCTGTCGGGCCGCGTCGCTTTCGTCGCCATTGTTTTTCTTGCCGTTCTTTTAAACCAGCTCAACGAGCCACCGCGACGTTTTCGCGAGAGAGAGTTGGAACACAGAGGGAGAGAAGAAGAGAAGGAAGAGAGAGAATGCTTGTGCCGCGCGCTACGTCCCAATGAACCAGCACAATCCGTCATTTCTCGTTGAAATTTCTCTACTCCTCCTCTGTCTACCTGCGAGAACTCGTCGTCCACCGCTCTCTTCTCTCTCTCTCTCTCTCTCTCTCTTTCTCTTCTTTGTCCTCGGGTCTCCTTTTTCCATCACTCTTCCAAACTCGCCCGGGCTTTGCCTCCGTCTTACCTTTTGTATTTCTCGACCGAAGTTCAAGACGAGTTTAAGACCCCGGCTTGTTGATGTTCCTCGGGGGAAGCTTGGATAGTTGATGCTGCAAATCGTAGGCCAGGTTCTTTGAGACTTCGCTCCCCGGCAAGCTCTCTCGATCGAGCTTTTAAAACGATAGTAAATGAGAGGTTAAGAATGTACGTTGGAACATATAAAAGTAAGAGTGTCAGTTAGTCGGACGATTAACGTTGATCCTAAAATATGATAAAAACATAGCGAGCAGGATTAGATCGTTGCCGAATATATAAGTGCGACATCACGTAGAACCTTCTGATTTCATCTGAATAATCAGCTGCAAACTTGTGATCTAAACTCACACGATATATTTTTACTCTAAATCTTCGTTCAAGAAATCTAACTTTTTACTTGTTTCCAAACTTTGCGCTTAAATCGAAGGAATTGAAGATCGATCATAAAACAGATACAGAGGACCTTCTAGGACCTGCGAGATCCCTAGACGGAATAATGACGCTACTTGTTGACTATAAATGACTTGGAAGTGCAGACAAAGTCAATTGGATTCTATTCGTTCAAGAAATCTAACTTTTTACTTATTTCCAAAGTGTACTTTGCGCTTAAATCGAAGGAATTGAAGATCGATCATAAAACAGATACAGAGGACTTTCTAGGACCTGCGAGAATAATGACGCTACTTGTTGACTATAAATGACTTGGAAGTACAGACGAAGTCAATTGGATTCTATACGAGCTATCGGACGAGCCGCAGCGCTTTTTGTACAAACGTCGAATTGTGCAAGTTTTATATATTAATGTTCGCTCTTTTATTATTATAAACGTAAAAAATAAACTAATCTTGATATTCAAAGTCTGAATATAAAATTTGCTGGAGTAAAGTCGGTGCCACAGGACTCCAAAGAGTTGACACTGACTGCGATCATTGTAGCGATAAATGGATCAAGGTTGATCATAGTCCGCAGGATAATACAGAAGAAAGTATATTACTGTATTCTCGAAATGGAACGACGAAAAGCCTACGGGCGTTACGTTCACTTACAATTTCCAACATGGAGCAGGAATTTCATTTCCATTCTCTCGCGAGTTTCAATAGCAGGCAGCGCGTATATCATAGTATCGACGTGGCTCTCGAGGGTCAAGGACACATTTCGCGTAGAAAACGGCGGATATTCGAGCCGAAACACATGTCGAGCACACCTTCGTAAAACAGATGGTACTCAGACTTTGGAAAGCGGGGAGGGCTGGCGCGCCGCCGCACGCAAGCAAAACTGGAACGAGAGAAACGCGTTGGCACTGATTTGGCAGCTGTCGAACACGTTCGCTGGCTGGTCCAGCTGCCACGTTAATTTTCCCCGCCGCGCCGCGGGGCTGCAATTACGCTCGCCTCGGTCCACGAGCAAACTAATCGGTATACAATCTGGGAAGCGAATTTACAAGGACTCGGCTCGGAAACTTTGGAGGGCCTGGTGGTCGTCGGATAATTGGAACGTCCCGGCTATCATCCCGACTCGGTCGGCACGTCGGTGGATCGTTGATTTTAACGGATACTTAATTTCCGTGTTTATCTGTTTGTTCAAAAATGGTGGCTCGTTTCGCCCGGAGATTGAATCACTTCTGCTTGTTGCTTTTAAACCCGAGGATTTGATGACGCCCCGAGCGTTAGCAGTTGATTGGCGAAACCGTAACTCCGACAGTGGTGGAATTCATTTCTCGCCGTTGTACTTCAAACGAAAAGACGCTTCTTTAATGGAAATACTTTGGACTTTAGATTTTAGATCACAAACGATCGTGCAGAGCGCGAATTATGCGCGAGATAATGGAAGCATAATCTCGTGCATTGAGAAAATTCTTTGTTAATACAATGTGCCGTGCAGAATCATTATTGGCCTAAATTCTTCTGGGAATGGAGTCGCATAAAGTTCTGAGTCATGACTGCATTTCATGCAGGGCACTCTTTAAGTGCTTGCGGAAAAACTGAAGAGGAAGTTCTGGTTATTATAAGAAGTTAAATATTAACAGTTGGGAAGCATTCTTCAATTAGAAAAATCGGAAATGCAACGAAAGTATTAATGTTTTAATGTCGGTATGGCATCTCGGAATAAAATGACCACACGCCGATTTGATGTTCCAAAGAATTCAATGTAAAGATGACATAAAGAAGTATAGAATGCCGATCTGTTATTATTGTTTGACTTCAGAAATAATTGATCTTGAAGAAGACGAAGATCCATCAAGAAAAAAATTCATCAAGAAAGTTCAATAGGGACATTGTTTGAAATTTAATATCATTAAAAATTTAATAGATTTCGTACAATTGGAATTTTACACGAAGTAAAAGATTTAAGCTAAGATCAGAACTCAAATATACGATAAGTAATTCTTGTACTTCTTAATTTTCTTTTTTTTTCTTTTTGCAATAAATGAATCTTGTAATAAATTATACAGTCGCTATATGTTCGTTTTACACGTCGGGAGGGTTGTAGCAATCGAGATCTCGAGACGAATCTTCGTATCGATAGGATAGACGACGGAGGAGGAAGATATACCGAATCGCTCTCTGGATGGATCGCAAATTTGCCGAAATACTTTACGCCGATCCATTCGAGTCTACTCAAATTTCCGCGGAACGACCACTCGATCGTGCACGGTCGCCTGAGTTCCGAGAATCGGCAGGCGAAAGTAGTTTGAAACCCTACACCCCCACCCTTTGTCACGCCGAGAGAGAGAGAGAGAGAGAGAGAGAGAGAATTTCGCTAGAAGGGTGCGTTTATCGTGGCGCGGAATCCTCGCGCGACGAGCCAAGGATTTTATTCGATATTCCGTTCGCGAACGAACCGGTCCGTTCCTCCCTCGCTTCCTCTCGAATCGGCTAGCTTGGCTTCTTCAACCCCTTTACCTCCTGCCCGCCTTATCCCGCTCGGCCGTGTCGAGCGCGGTCGGTCGCGCGCCGAGATTCTCCACGCTCCTGACTCGAATTTTTTATTAAATCCTCGCCACTCGATAATGGCGACTTCTCGTGTGTATCGAGATGAAATGTAATTTTCATCGGTCGCGATTCGCAAACCCCTCCGGCGCCTGCGAGGGGTTTATTTACCCCCCTTCTTGCATGCTTTCCAATTGGATGCTCGCCGTTCACGCCTTCTTCCGGTCGCCCCCCCTCTTTTTACATTATATGTATAATAAATATATATGATAAATAAAAAGAGGGGTTATTTGTTGTATATTCAGAAATTTATCTCTGCAACACGAGATCAATTTCTGCAAGTCAAGAGTTTATCTTCTTATATAGTGACTCTTATTAACATTTGAATATCGCGGTGTTCAAAAGGTTATTGCTCTATACAGAGTGTATATTCTCTAATAGAGATATACTATGCTAAAATGATTTTTCGAGATATTTAAATTTTAATGCTTAAAGAGCGTCGAAGCTGCGTCAGTTAATGCATTAAAAAATTTATTTTGTCATTTTAATATGTACACCTTTTATTATTATATCTTTCATTTCCATTTCTCGCTGCGAATAATGACAATGATGTTAATCGGATATTTTATACATTTCGTTATTGTGTATAATAGCTATTCATTTTGCGAGATGAAGACTTAATACGATTCTATTTTCTGTTTCAGGTAAGCAACGTGAACAATGGCGTTCAAAATTTTCATTGATGTTTCGTTATCCTAAACGAAGGTAACTTATTCTAGTAATGAATTTCATGGAATTTATTTCTTCAATGAATAATATGAAACAACCACATATTCCATTTTATGCATATTTCAATCGAACTTAAGATTTCAGAATCTTTTGATGTTCCGATATACGTAAGTAATTTAAGTATTCATTAATGAATACCATGGAATTCATGTTTTTAATGGATAACATAGAAATATATTCATATTTCACGTACATTTTTATACCAAACGAAGCAAAGATATTCATTAGATACGACGGTCTTCCATCCAGTCCAAAATTAGCCAAATTCAAATATACTTGGTGAATTTTCAAACTCGATTTCCTCGAAAAAACGAGGTTTCAATTGAACAAATTTTATTCTTCGTCTTCGCTGCAGGACATCCTGTATATTGTATATTTTTCTGTCTTACTCTCTCTCTCTCTCTCTCTCTCTCTCTCTCTCTCTCTTTCCCTGCACAAGAGTCAGAAACAAAATTATTTCGCTTCTTTCGCACATTTCCCGTTTCTTTCTGTTTGCACAGGTGTATCCTGTGCCAACGTTTGCACGGTACGATATAATAACTCGTTGTTCGCGGGATCTTTTGAGCCGAAACGCGAGCACCGCGCTTGTCGGTTAATTAATGCGCCGCGTATTAAAGGCGAACGAGCGAATCTTGTGAAATCTCGTTTGACTTATTAGCCTAAAAAAACGTAAGTAAACTCGCGAAGAATACAACTGAACGAATAACTATCGATCGTTCTTCGTTGATATCAACACTGAGATACACAAAGGATGCACATATGAGAATCAACTTTGCACAGTTCAACTTAATAACAAACGCTAATTCAATTAATGTGTTGGTTTTCAATTGCACACATTATGTGCATTTCATTCTTTGCGCATTTTAGTATTAACGGTGATTAAAAAGGATTTAAAAATGTCAAATTAATCTCCGATTTATACTAAATCGATTAGGCACGCTCCCATTCATAAACCACTGGATGGTTTGTTTCGTTTCGAACGAAATGATTATTGCAATATTGATACAATTCTTTCGTATGATTTTGTTTAATTTTATTACGTTCATCTAATTTTCAAGTATTATCTCGACGCGAAATGAATAATATACGCAAGCAGTTTAAATGAATAATTAAATAAAAACTCCTCGACGAGTTCGTCTGCGGAGAAAGTCAAGTGAAAAATTAATTCCTGTCAATTACGAAACATGGGAATCACTGAAGAAATTTTAAAAATAGAACAATGCTTGAAAATTCTATGCAATCGCGAAGATTGATAAGATGAAATTTTGCGTTTAACAATTCGGAGATCTATGCAAATTATTCAGTGAATTTAGAAAGCACAGTAATGAAGTTAAGATTATGATGCAGCCTGTGTAATCGCGAATACTTTGTATTAATCGTAACCACATCTTGATTTTATTAAGTGTCCCGTGATTTGCAAATGGGACTGTATGTTCTCCATTATGTCCAAAGAGATCGGTAATCTCGTAAAAATGTCAGATTAGTCAAATGGAAGGTATTCGCGCGACTTTGAAATTTCTATGGCTATCGATCGACAAGCGATCCGTCCTAGAACGTGACACCGGAAATTGCTACCTTCGGTCAAGGGAAACTCGAGGAGACTTACACGACCGATTTCTTCAGGAATCAGGTTTCTGAAGGTGGTTCGCACCGCGACGATTATACGCTTTAGCAACTTTCTCCGTATCTAAATGGCTACATTCTGACGTTAATCCAGCGAGACATTAAAATCCATTCCCTCGCGGTGAATACGAAATTCCTTCATCGATCCCCTGTAATGAGCGACTGTAAGTAGCATGTTACGTATTACGGAAAAGAACATGCAGTATATGGGCCACAAGCATGCTCGTAATGTACCGCGAGGCGTATCTCACTGATGTTTGTGCAAAAACACGTGCCTCTTTCATACGGTCTGCTCTCGTCGAACAATTTCGTAGATTAATCGAGGTTGTTTTGCACGTTTACGCGGTATAAAACGGTGGAATGGAAGATTTATAAGGGTGGTAAATTGTAGCAAGGAAGATTGTGCAATGAGTGAAATTCCGGGATGCAGAGAGTTTTGCAACGGCCAATAATTTTGATCATTTTTCGTTAGTTCTGTTCCTGCTTTCTTCAAGTCTTAAGGATTCTTAAGGATGTTATTCGCCAATTAATTTTCAAGAACGTTGGACGTGTCTTTTTGCTAAAGGGATTATTTACAGTGAATTGGCTTATATATTACGAGAAAGACGTAGCTGTGCTATGAAAATATTATTCAAGTTTACGAAAGCCTTCGAATAATTTGACTTTTAAAATTTTTGATTGATTTGTTTCATGAAATTATATTTAACACGTTGTTACGGATTAAACTTTCACAGTTATTTCGCAGCTTTCTCAAGAGCTGTATTTCTTACGATTTAATTTCAAAATTTAACTATTCGTAATTTAATTATTCCGAATGTGCGCTCGATAGCCATTACATATTGAAAAATTACTACTGCACATTTGTAAATCATATTCTATATAAAAAAGTAAATGTTGTAATTGGTGTAATTAAAATTCAAGCGATAAAAATTATTGAAGAAATACAGTGATTTGTTTCACCTACTAAAAATTATGACCAAAATTTCGAATATTTTCAGTATTTTCACATGCAGATATATTCGTGCATTTTTGAGAAATTTACGTTTCCGAAAATTTACAGAAACGAAATATTCGTTTAGATGAGACTGAAATTTCTGTTTAGATGCCATTTGTTCCAATTCGCAGTCCAGTTATAAACACTCTGTTATTCATATTTTGACATAACACGGAGATTCTTGTGGCTTCCAAATGTAATACACATGTAATGTGTATGTACAATGCATATATAATTTGATTCATTTAAATTTCTCTCTCTCTTAAATCGAGTGACGTTCGTGCTCGCACAGCGAAAAACACGAAAAAGAAACGTAAGAACGTTTCTGCGTCTTCGCGAAATTGCACGATCATCCGAGCAGTGGAAGAATCACCTAGCGCCGGTAACGTAATTGGACGGTAGGTGTATTTTTAGGGGATTATCATTGTCGAAATAACAGGGTGGCGGAGAAACGCGGCAATTCCGGGGAGGGTTGCGACCCAGCGATCCACGGTCGCACGAATTCGACCACGATCCTCCACGTTGTGTACATCGCGCGGCTCTCACCTTGATTACTCACCTGGGGTTCAGGGCAGCAGGTATGCATACCCGCATGTTTGCTCGAATAATTGGGAAGCTATACGTGTGCCCCGGAATAACCCCCCAGCGTGGCGCGATCCGCTTGAAATTCAATCTACCTCTCGGCCAACCGATCGCTTCGATAAAGATCTGCGCCGCCTATTTGTAGCTCGCGACCAAAATCGTTTTGCGATCGCGTGTCGGATTCTGTTAACGTTATCGTTGCTACTCGATTGCATGGGAATTCGTTTCCGTTCCCTCCTTTTCTCTCTCTCTCTTTCTCTCTCTCTCTCTCTCTCTCTCGCTCGTTCGCTCTTCTCTTTTCTCATACCTGCTTACTCATACCTTTTTTTTTTTCAGAATTTCGTTTTTCGCCAGGGTGAAATTGGGGTGAAATTAATTCACGAGGTAATGACGATGGGGGATAAAATCGTGGAAAGTGTTGAGAGTTTGTTGCAAGACGTTGCTGTATATACTCCCGCGTTATGTTCCCTAATTCCGGATATTTGCGGCATGTTAGACTTTCGAGACAGTATTCGTTCTTTGGATGTTTGAATTAATTGGGTTCAAAAATTTCGAGACTTGTTCGTTTGCTAAAATTTCATTTGCGTGAAATCGATTCACGAGATAATGGGCCAAGGGTGAAGATTCTGAGAAAGTGTAATTACGTTCATTAGTTCAGGCAAATTTTTATTAGTTTGAGCAACACGTGATTGCAATGCGCGATTTTTAGTACCGTACGTTCTCAAAACTTCGAAGCACGTTAGAATCTCGAAGGAAAGGAATATTTTATTTGCAACATGATTGTTGTTAAAGCATAACTGGTTATATTTGAAAATGAAAGTTACAATCATAGTATTCGTTCCGCCTAAAGAGCAGAAAGTACTCGATGATTCCGATTATAAATTCGCAAATCTTTCTCCATCTAAATTCTAGAATTTCACAAAGTTTCGAGAACCTAATATAACGATCTATAACCCTTTTTCAAATCTCGGAAATTTTCTCTTACGCTTTTAATTGTGTAACATGCTGCCTCCATAATGTTACAATTTTATATCCATGGCGTGAAGGAAAAAATGTGTACGGTACTTTATCCCCAATTTTCCAGACATTATTTCACTGGTTACCATTCTCAATGGCTTAGGGATAATATAACGCTCGAAAGTCAAATCCGGGAAAGTATATTTAAAATCAAATCCACGGTTATGCAGAGACCGGACAGAACGCATATTTAATCCGTGTCCGACGATTTCCGTAGGAGGCCGGTAGTTTACGGGATGCTGGATAATAAAGATCCCTGCTTCACGCACGAGGACATAAAGTATCCGTGACTTTAATGTGTTCTCGAGCGAGGTAATAGTCCGGCGGATGCAACATCGGGGCTCGTCGTTGCATTAATCGATTAACCCTCGAATTCAGTTTTCTTCATTGAAAGCACAGTTTAACGGCATAAGCCAGTGATAGGAAATATTTACCAATGGATGCAAGTGTAGAGGAGCTTCGGAGCTACGTGTTTATCGAAGCTTGATGAATGAATTCAGAGCGAAAAAATGTAGGCGTTATTAACGATCGCATAGCGTACACGAGAGCATAGCGTCTCTTCGTATAATTCTTGAGAGTTATTTTTCTTAAAAAAATATCTTTGTTGTGTTTATTTATTGACACATGGAGCGACAGTAACTGTATTTCACGGCATGTGTTACTTTGCACAGTTATTCAGCTAGTTAAAAAAAAGAGGAAAATACGTATTATAGTTTTATTGTTAGATTTAGATTGTATTATATAATATTTTGTGTGGAGCCTTCTTAACACATTCGCATTATATCTATATTTGGATGCGAAATTATAAATTAAATATAATTTATATACATGTATAAACGACTACACATTGAAGAAACTTGAGACGACGAACTGAAGAAACTTGGAATTTTGTTTTATTATAAAACCAAATTGGAAAATCCATGGAGTTTATAATCTATTGCATTCATAATCGATTTTACATGGAGTGAAATGTTTAAAAAGCACTGACAATTACCAATTATCGTGGCATCGAAATAATTTATGACTTTTCTTCAAATACCATCCAGTGAATACTTATTGATTAGTACTTTGAAAATTTATTATTTCAATTTAATTGTCATTAAACTTCCCCCGGTAAACAAACTGACGCGAATGTGTTAAAAGTAAGCCTGAATCGCTGTAATTAGCATAGAATACACAGTTGCAGAGTGTAGAAAATTTTATTTTCACGAATTCATCCGCAGTATCTATAAATCGATATTTCCAGACGTTTGAGTTTCCACGGGAATAATTTCCCACGAAAACTTTACGAATAGTGCTTTGTCTCTTTCTCTCGGATGAGCTACAATCCCACCGAAACGGCAAATTCACGTCGTCGTTCGTTCGAAAGAAAAAAAGAACAGGAAAAAAAAAGTCACGATGAAAAGCGGGCAATTTTCAACGGGGCCCGGCGATGAAAATTATCTTGGAGCGGCGCGAATCGAGCGGCGCGAGTCGAGCAGCGCTCTCTATTCCATCTTGATCGCAGGCGCCAGTTAATGAGCAAAGTTCCGAATTAATATCGTGCTCCGGTTGAAATTCGTAGTGGACGAAGCGGCGTGGTGTCTACGTAGTAGACGACAAAGTGACGAACGATCATTGCGGCGTAATTAATGATCGAGTTCGCGTTGCGCGCCACGTTAATTTCGATCGTCATAATGAAATAGGCGCGTGTGCGCGCGATAGCGTGTAAGCCGTGTCTAACAGGCAGAACGCGGGAGAGGAAACGAAATAGAAAGAGCGAAGGTGCGACAGGGAGAGAGAGAGGAGCATAGAGTACAGAGAGAACATACTGACAAGGCTGTAATTCTGCGGCGAGACTAATAATCGATTCGTAAAAGCGGTCGTGGCGCAGCTTCGGAAAATATTTCGGATAACAGGGACGCTGGAAAATTTCGATTAATTCCAGAGAGCATTCGTTTCGGCGTGCGGTGCCACCCCGATGTACAGGGTGATTCCTAATTGCATGTCAACGCTCCAACCTCGATGAATAACGACGCCGTGATGAAATGAAGTAAATCTTACATACGTACGTTCTTCGTACTTTAATTTTCGAATGATACACAACTGAAGAAAATATTCAGTGTCCAGTCCCTCTTGTGACACGATCTTTATCAAATTCTATTTCACTTTTCGATTTTTCGATTTTTCGATTTACGATCATTGATTCTGTCTCTTGTTAATTCCAGCGAATTTTAATAATCGGCTGTTTGTTGTGAAATTGATGATTAAAGAAATATGTATTCCGTGACTTATCTCTTGTTAAAGTCTGTCTATTCCTATGCGAATAAATGTTGGAGTAATATATAAAATAATCAAAAAAGAACTGTAACATTTCTAATTTTTGGTTAATATGTCGTTTCGCCTGTTGCCTTTAACGAAATAATTTAACGTGAAATAATGGGGTTATTTATTTTCTTTCGCGCAGTTCGTGCACGTCGTTCGTTTCGCAAGTTTCGATTCGCGTTAAAAATCAAAAAGTTTGGTAAATTAAATGCAGTGGTTTGTTTAATTCGTGTTGCGAATATTATTAGATGAGCTTTTTGAATATATCATGATACGCAGTAGCGTGCATCGAGGCACAATGAACAGGCACTTTCACTCATCTGTAACTGAAGAATTAAGATTTACGTAGCACGTAGATTTACTTATTTTATTATGCAACTACTTCGTTTATTCGTTGATCGTCTCAAGTATTGACAGGCAATTATAACAATCACCGAGTACGTTGTGCGCGTACGTCACAGCCGGAAGAGAGACTGTCAGAGATGCACGTTATCGTCGGTTTACGGGCTGAAAATCAGCGACAAAGAGGAGACCGTGGTCCGCGAATTTCTCTCCTTTCCTTACGAGGAACTCGTAAAAGAGTTTTAAAACTCGAGCGACGGTGGAACGAACGAGGATTGGTTTTCGCGGTAAAGCCCCGCAGAGAAACGCGTTCGCGATCCTCGCCGCTCGGTCTTAGACCGAGACGTCTAAGAAAAAGAAGAAGAAGAAAGGAAGAGAGCAAAGCAGAAGAAGGAGAAAAGGAAGGAGGCAAGTGCTTCTCTGAAGAGACTCTCTCCTCGAGCGTATCTTTTCTCGGTATTACGACCGCTTATTTTCTTCCGTTCGCGCCCTTTCTTTTCCCCTCTTTGTCTTTTATTCTCTTCTCCCTCTTTCTGTCGAAAGAGAGAGAGAGAGAGAGAGAGAGAGAGAGAGAGAATTTCTTGGTGCAAGGAGGTAGAAGAAGAGCCCGCTTGAACGCGGAACACGCTCGAGAGAATGGCTCAATTCCCGCTGGTAAATTAATTTCCGCCGATGAAGAGAAGAAAATTAAAATTTCCTCGGCGAGTGTGTTTTCTCGTGCCTGGTCGAGCAACCGACGACCAACGAGTGGCTACCCTGGCTACCGAGGATAATCGTTACGACGCAATTTCGCGGCGGGTTAATCGAACCCTCTCTCCCTGCCAGCCCGGTGGATCTCGTCGTCTTGATCCTCGATCGATTCACCACTAGAGAGAGGGAGGCACTCTCGCGCGTGCTTGTGTATACAGAGTGAAACACACAGAAAGAGAAAGAGAGAGAGAGATATGGGTAGAAGAGGAAGGAAATGGCGTTTCTGTAAACGCGTTCGTCGAGATATCGTCGGTAATTCGGATACGAGGGAGCGCGGCCGACAATTTAGTCGCGATAGTATGGAACGACGATCGGTTTCGGGGGTGGACCGCTCGCACTCGCGCGCGTACGCCCTAACGTTTTTGGACTTTCCGTGTAGGCTGTGCAAACACGTGGACGTGACGCGTCCACGCGTCCAGAGCATCGCCGTTTCCAATGTGCCGCGCGCATTGTGCGTGCGTCGGAAGTGGGCTTTTCAGCCGTAGCCAAAGCCGAACAATGCCGAAGAAACGGCGCTGCTGGTACGTGCCAGTCGATTCTGCATACTGGGTGTTCTGCGCACTGTGAAACCTTGTCCCCCCTCCCTCATCCCCCCTTTCCCCGTTTAATAATTGCCACGCGAACACAGCGAGACGCCTAATTTTGCGAATATACGGAAATATGCTCGCAAAGTGAAAGGTATCGAAGGTAGCTGCAAGAGTGAAAAATCATCGAGCTTCGTCCAATGAAGCACGCGAACGCTATGCTCATCGATGAACTTGATCAAACTACTTTCGCTATTGTGAGAAATATCGATTATTTGTATTTTTGTTGTTACGTTATGTGTAGATATAAAAAATGAATTTATTAATTGAACGTGCATACTCGATGGCGACATTTTGTTACGACGAATTCTTATAAATACAAAATTCAGTAAAATTAGATTCTGGATACTTATACATTTTAAGGAACTGTGAAACATTCGACGAATTGTCGCATAAAACGATTTTTTTCCATTCTGTGTCTTTAGTTATTTCAATTCTTTTCTCTTCTAATTGTGTTCTTCAAAGTGAATGAATTTCAGTAAAAAAAAGATATATATATATCCGTAGTTTATTAACCCTTTCGATACGAGCGCTCTGTCCACCGTGATACTCCCGCTGTACGGGGCGCTGCTTCCGAAAATGCACACATAGCGCATGGTCAGTCCTCTTTTGTACAAAGATTTTCCTAAGCGTTAAATAAGAACTGTGCTTAATAAAACAATGTTGCTTCTAACAAGTGTCGTATATAGTTTTGATATTAAGACATTTATATAAAATTCTCTTAATAATATAAGTAACATTAGAATTATATAAGTACACACAGGTCATCAGATGGATGCCGGACATATCCGGTGCTCGTACCGAAAAGGTTAATACGGAATATAAAAGGAAACATCACGAACGTGGTAAAATGTATTGACCGTGTGGAAAAATGGCCTTCGCTGATTTCATTATCACTGAGTTCTGCGCCACGATTTTCCACTATGATGAATAAATAAATAAATAAATATCTATTATAAATAGAGATCTGAGATTGTTCAAATTCAGGATCGAATTATTATTATTATCATCGCTGTCGTCTGATTTTTGTTCGGCTGCGAGCCCGCATTTCTCTGGAGTGAGCGATGATGAGTAAATGCTCGGTGTGAACGAACCGATGGATTGCAGGTAGTTAGGATAATCGTTTAGAGCGTGGAATGCCAGTTTCGAGCGAGCGAATGAGTTGCCAGAAGGTACGCCAAGTTTCGGACGTGTGCAGAGGCGTGACGGGATTTCACGACGTGGGTGCGCGAGATAGACTATCGTGACCTGTCCGCAATGCGTTGCCAGTGAAATGTAAGCGAGAAGCGAGTTAATAGAATAGCGAGTTCGATTGTATTCAAATATTCAACTTCGTTGTGCGAACGCGTAAGTGAAATTAATTTCGACAATGCGAGGGCGAGTTCACGCCCCGTCGTTTCAAATGTCGGCGGATCAATCTTCGCGAACTATCGTGCCGGTTAAATTTAATGGCTATTGTTAAAACGAAAACAATCTTCTGATGAGCGATGAGCGATCAGATTATGTCGGAGGAAAGGATTGTTGGTTAATTGTAGCTGTTTGCTGTTTACAAAAGTCAAATATGGAACTAATAATTGTTACGAGCAATTCATTTGATATTTTTTTTTTTAACAATGCAACGATTATTTTTGAAATATACATATACGTGTATAGAAAAACTTATCGGGCGATATTTTCATAGATTTTTGTTAATTAACGCCTGAAACTATCGAAGAGATTAGAATGAGCAATTTGCAATTATCAAACGATGAACCTTGTGTACCCTATTGTTTCAAAATTTTCACAATTTTTCCACCTTCCATGTCTCTGACAAGAAATTCTAAGCTTCTAGACGTCGGTGGTTCTGCTTTAATATTTAGACATTTGTGCCAAAACTTCAATTTTCGCGAAATTCTCTCATTCAGTGGTTCGCTACAGCGATTGCTCGAATCAATCAAAGGACGACAAAAGGAAAAAGTCTGCCATTAGAAGGCGTATTCGTTTCTCATCGAAGAATCGATTACGCGCAGGAAACGCGTCGTTTATCGGAACATCTCGTGTACGGTTCCTGGCGAAAAAATTCACCTCTCTTCTAGAGAGAGAGAGAGATTCCGTATTCGCGATAGAGGCTGTATTCTCTCTTTCCCGTTGTGTGACGTCTGCCATACGAGAGCCGGCTGTAAACCGTGGCAAAACCAAACGCTGTTCTACCAATAGCCGCATACCAAAGCGACTCCGCAAAAATGCGAGACGCGAGATCGATCGGCTTGGTATAAAAATACAACCGAGTTTCCCACCGAGGGGGTAGCTTTTTCGGCTGTTCAAAGGAAAACCATCGACAGACTAGTCATTTTGCAGCATTTCCATGATGGCGCGCGTGCAAGGGAGCCCTTATTTTCTCGTTTATCGTTCTCTATACGCTTTTTCCAGCGGATTTACATTTTTGATGTTTATTCTGTCCTAAAGGACAAAGTCTGCTCTCTTGGTCGAAAGAAACTTGGAGTTACGTGCGTAAAACGAGCGTGAATGATGAAACCGCGGACTTTTATGCAAGTTCATTGTTTCGCGAATTGGGTAAAAATTGAGATTCAAGCAGAAATATTGTTTCATCTGAGTGATTTCATGTTATTTGTACTGTTTTACATTTGTGCATTTTCGCGTACTATATGTATCCTACGTATGACTAGCCTTCTTGAATGTATATAAAATCAGCGATTGATTAGTGATTTTTAGAGATACGTAAGTGAAATATAATTTTGCAGTACTTCCGTGAGTACGGTATTTGTTCTGTGATATTTAGTAGAGCAAACAGTCGTCCGGTTCAATATTCTTTTTCCATTTTAAAATTCGCCGTCTAATAACGATTGGTTGGAATTTCGGAGTAAATGTATTATTTTGTTGGTTATTTATTTCCTCCTTAGATGAAAAAGGTAGAAAAACGCACGCAAAGTATATACACCTCAAGGAAGAACAAGAACGTTCTACTCTTTAACACTAAAACGTACCGGGCATTTTACATATACCTATCTTATCATTTGACCCCTTATGAGTAAACGTTGATTTTTAGAAAGAAATTCTGAATTTATTAAAGTTAACAATTCGCGACATAACTTCTGATTTCTAATGAAATAATCAAACATATATATTTTTATTTAAATAAAAAAAATAATCAATTTATTGCACTTTTTACATACGATTGGTTTCTTCTTCGTACATTTTCCGCAAACAAAATTTTTACAAATTATGCAAGTTTGAGTGGTTTTATTACCCGTGCACAATTTTACTTGACATTTTCTTCGTGATTGGGAAATATTGCTTGGGCTGCTTGATGTTCCTTGTTCCTGTAGGTTTTCCTTTCCTTCTTCAAGAAATTCGTGATACTCTGTGACTAGTTCATCTGCTAATTGTAAACAGGAAACACTGTCTTGATATCTTTATTCCAGTTGTTTCCCGACAGAGTATCCATGCATTGTTTCCAGCTAAATCCAGGATATTGAAGAATACAATTCTCTCTCAGCACAGGCCATCTATTGCATTTGGATTTGACGCTGTTCTCGCGCCATTTCGACGCCAAATTTAGTCTTATTATAATAACTAATTGTTTCGGGTGTTTGCTTTCCATTGTTTTTGGTTTTGACGCATGGTTATGTCTCAAACTTAGTATCGTAACTTTTTTTGTTGGTTTTGATTTATAAATTCAGTCAGAAAAATACGTAAATTTCGTAAGGGGTCGAATGACCCCTCGCGGTACATAAGGTATGCAAAGAATTTTTCTCGGTAAAAAAATAAGCTAAGAGGAAAACAGAAAGCGAGAAATTGAACAATCAGATAATATAAGAATTTACAGAAAGTCAGATTAGCGAAAGAAATAACAATGAATGCACGATTTTCAAGTAAATCTAGAAAAGGTGTCATTTGACCCCGCTTGGTACGTTTAGTGATTAAAAGGAACGAAGTATAATCATATGCATAGAACGAGTGCAACGATTGGTCAGTGACTTCGAGTAGTACGTACAAACATAGATGGAATGTGTAAACGCATGAGTAATAGTTTACCGACGAATACTAGCCTGAACTTCCTTCAGAGGTTCTGCGTCTTATTCATGAGCGTAGATACACGATAGCCTCATTTATTATTTTCTTGATATTCGATAGCACGTCGTACTCTTGCGTTTGACATTTCAACACCGATCGTTTTATCGCAGAATTAATTTTTATTCGCACGTCGAGTAGCACGTTAGATTTAGAGTCGCAATTTTCTTTTTATTTACGAACAGACTGCAAATGTACCATGTACATATAAAGATAAGGGTATAATAGTTATTATAGTAGGCTTTTGCGCAATATTGTATTACATTGCAATCTCTGCAACTAAAGGAGCGTATACAAAGGAGTGAAAAGTAATTTGCGCTTAAAATAAAATTCTTTCTATTGGAAAGTAATAAATCTTTAGATTAGAACATTTTTGAACCGGTGGATTAAAAAGTGAGAAACAGTTGCGGTTCGCAAAGAATCTTTAGATAGATTTAAATTCGTTTTACATTATGATATACAGTGAAATCTCAGATATCGAAACTTACGCAGCTACTAATTACAGAAGATCTCACAGACCACTAATATTTAAATAGAAATCAATAGTTCTTTATTAATAATATAGAATTCCAAGTTAGCCACTGAACAACGGCTAATGTATTTAAAAATATAAATTAATGCAAAAGTAAGAACGAGCAATAATAGCATTCGGAGCAGCTGCTTCGCAAATCATTCAAATCATCAAAACTACTTCGATACAATTCGATCGGCGATTCTTAAACGATTCGAAAATAATCGCTCCAATTTTATCGCGATTGTTGATCGATCGAGCGTGTAAACACCGATCATTGAGATTCACTGTGTTCATATTTACACAGTTCCCGGCACCGAACCTAGAACCTTGCTGGCAAAGAGAAGCGATTATTTCCAGATACGCGTGTAGAGCACCGACGTGTCCGGAAAATGACCTGCAGCGAAAGATTCGAAAAGAAAAGGGGGAAAAATATGAGCGTAGATAAAGTCGTAGCATATCATAGATAATAGTAGCGCGGTAGATATTTTTTTTTCAGTCAGTGTGGATGCTCGCACGTTGAACGTCGAGTTTCGAAGCTTGTCCGAGTTTTGACGAATGACAGGATCCGCGAAATTCGAGCGTTCGCGTTGTCAGAGTTGGCTGGTAGCGCGTGTTATCCGGAATAAAACAAATCAGCGAGGATCGTGACACGCGCGATCGATCGTGCCCCGGCTATTCAACGTCACTCTTGTTAATTATAGCGGCCAATTAACTGTAGTTTTGGCTCTCTCGCTCTCTCTCTCTCTCTCTCTCTCGCGTCCGCTAAGGTCAGTCCGACACATACATTTTTCAAGCTGTATCGATGTTAACGAAACTGGAAAACCGACGGTACGCGGTCTTTCAATTAATCGAATCGCGCTCGGGCCCATTCGACTCATTAATTGTTTGTTTGTAAAATGTCATTCGGAACCTCACAGTTCAAAAATACACTGGAGTAATTTATTAAACTTGAAGTTTCGCCTTCGTCGAACTGAACGTGATCAATGATTGTCTTGTTGCAAGAGGCTGGTGATAGTAAAATTTTTCATGAAACTTTAATTTAACGAAGCGAGAAAACTAAATTCTCGACAACATCTTTGATTACGAATATGAACAATGGACCGCAAAATTATCGACAATGAGATATCGATTAAAGATTTCGCCTTATCCAACTCTAATTTGTCGTACAAACAGCTTGGTGATTTTTCTGTGACAGTAATAGATTTCGATACAAAGCAGTCGTTGCATTTCATTGTGAATTCAACGAAGATCTTCTCGATACTTCACTGCGTATTTTGCGACCAGCCTCGAGTTTCCCAATTTGTTGTACGCTGTATGTTAATCCAAATCGCTGGTATTCCAACCAACACATTTTTCAAGTTCTATCGATGTTAATGAAACTCGTAAACTAGCGGCCTTTGAATTAATTGTGGTCCACGTTTTGTTTTTACAGTTTTTACGTTTTCGGTCCGGTTCGATTGCACTGCGGTTGATTAATTGTTTGCTTTTCATTTTTGTATTTCGCTGCGTGAACAGCGTCAAATCGACGAGAAAAAAAACTGTGAACGAGAAGTGCTTGGGTATCGTTGAATGTTAACGTTCCATATTCGAGATAGAGATCGATTGAATAGCGACGAGAAAATTAAATAGTTTCGAGCGATTCGTTTTACTAAATATTGGAGTATCTTTTTTTTTTTTTTATTTTTTTTGTATCTCGCTGCGTACAACGACAACGATAATGTGAACATTTTTTTGTTTGATTTAGTATCCATCGATGAAAAATCAGAGACAGGAGGAAATGATACCGATACGAATAAATCTTTTCGAAACGATATTTTTCATTGGAAAAAAATATTTAATTACTACGCTCCAGTTTGCAGTCGATCATGTGGTAAAAATTGCTCACGGATTGAATTCCAGATGTGAATTTAAAAGAAGAGAAAAAAAGAAATCACCGGTTTTATGATTTTTTGACTTGAATTCTTTAAATTGTAAATCTCCGAGTCCAAATTTCCAAGGTAATTAATTGGAGGAGGCGAAATGCTTCACGAGGCAACGACAGAGAATAAAAATTATCAAATCATCGAATATTCGAATATTCATTCTGAATATATCTAGATTTAAATTCAAGAGAGAAGCAATTTCCTAAATTTCTAGCCGCGAAAGTCTGAATTCCCAAGATAATTAAAAAAAAAACGTGACTGTGGAGGACAGGCGCCAAGAAAATTACATATCTTTTAAACATGTAATCCTAGACTTTGCTAACTTTCACGCCCTACTTGTCAATCAGTACGTATTAATCGTATTGAAAAGCTCGAAAATCTAGATTCACAGCGGAGAAATTGAAAAACTTTCAATTTCTAAATTTTTACACTACCGAAATAGTCTTCAGACATTTTCTGGACTTTAGGAGTCCGAAACTTGCAAGATAAAGTAAAACGCGCGTCGTCCAGCGTTTCGGAAACCAATTCAGCGGGGATCTCTCCACGGGTGAGACACGTGTGGAGGTTCGATCAGTGGAGCAGGAGATTTCTCGCGTTCGAAACGATGTTATATACGGTGGTAAACGGAGCTGAGAATGATTTCGGATGCTCTCACGTCCATCAGGACGTGAAGCGAACAGGCTGCCTGCCGGAGCAATTGGCTCGCGTCGCGTTGTAACGGAGTTTCGGGCGTCGCGTGTGTCAAGGCGCATCCGCATGTCGGTCGCATCCTTTGGCACGCGTAAATGCACAGCGCGATGCACATGCAGCTAGCAGACGCGACACGTTCCACCGACAGATAATCGATACTCGGTCGAGCATCGATGATTCCTGTCATTAGGCCGGCCGACGCTTTCGATCAGAAATTTCCCGCAATTTGCCTACGTCGGTTTCATCCTCCTTCGTACGCTGCAATTAATTTCTCTCTCTCTCTCTCTCTCTCTCTCAGGTTATTACAGGCTGTGTAAGTCTCTTCGTACTTTGTAAAATTCGCAGATGCCGGATTTGCTGGCATATGAACGTTCCCCGCGTGTGTTTTTGCTCGTGACTCGAACGAGGTTCCTCTGATTGCGAGAGCAAGTTAACACATATCCGTCCGCATGACGAAAATTCGTCATTTCACAGGCAATCGCCAGCAGCCAAATGACGAACAATTCGTCATTTGTATATTGCAGTAGATAATTGATTGTTGTTTTACTAAATCCGAATAAATTGAAACAGTAATTTTTACCAAACAGAAATAATTCTACGAAAAAACTGATTTCAGCTTCAGTTGCGTCGTATAAGCGTGCAAACGCAAAAAAAAATATTGCAAAGTTTGTAAAGTTCACAACAGAAAAAGTAGAACTAGCTACGTATGTGACTTTTGCAACATTTCCCTTCACACTGGAACATGTTTCGAACAGTACCAGTCGTTGAAGAACTATTAATTATTGATAAAATTAAAGTTTCGAAAATAATTTACTTAGTCTAATAAAATAATGAGTATGTTTTCAGTAATTCGTTTCAACATTTTGTGGATTTAATTTTTATTTAACTTCAGAAAGAAACAAATCAAAAATAAAGGTGTATATATAAATACAAATTCATTTTATTTCATTTCCCAAGATTTCACTAAAAAAATATATGATACTTTTTAAAAGTTAGGTTGTTTTTATATAGAGCATATCGTTTCTACAAATAGCTTCTACAAAACATGCCGGCATTTGGTCAATGGCGGTGCAAATAATATCGGACGGATGCGTTAAGAGGAATCTGCATTAGAAATCTGCATACTGCTTTTTTTAACATCTTGTCACAATTCGCTCGCTGTGCGAATTCTGGTTTCGATTTGAAGGAAAGATCTTAAATTTCGATTCTTTAATAAATTCAAATTGTTTATCGTGTAACGAATTGAAACGATTAATGTTTGTCTGAGTAATTGATTCTGGAATATTGTTCTAAGATTTGTTGTTATATATTTGTTGTAATGTCTCTCAAATCAGTTTATTTAACTCTTGCCCACTTTTTTCTTAAATTTCACTTTGTTCAGTATCTTTATTATCGAGTACTAAGAACGTGAATAAAGGAAGAAATTTTATTTTGTCAAGCATTTTGCATATATTACATGATACATGATTGCACCAATCAAATCACCATCTAATGATAATTCTTGTACATGGGAAGAATAAGTCGTTGTAGTATTTTCCTGGACATAATCAAAGAAATACTCCGAAGAAATTTCTATTCCGTACGTTTTTTGTATCTTTAAATTTCGCACGAAAATTGACGGTCCATTCGTAACGCACGTTACAATCCAGATTACGCCATCCCAGCAGAAAATATAGTTTCGCCAACATATCGGTCGAATTCGGGCAATGTCCAATCCGGCGAACGGATGAACAAATCGCTACTAATCATCGTAGAATTCAATCACATACATCAAGAAACCCTTAACAAGCTGTCAGAAACTAATTGCGCCGGATCTCCAGAATTCCTTCCTCTCTGGTAGAAAATCTATTCCCAATGATAGAGTCCACGTTCCCTAATTATTCCACAGGGAGCTGACCAAAAAAAAAAAAAAAAAAAAGAGGAAAGAAAAAAAAATCAACCCCCTTTTGAAGCAAAAAACTCAGAGCCAGAAGTCTGGAACATCTGCTAGAAAATCGAACGATTTCGAAAATTGAATCAAACCAAAGCGGAAATTGCGTAATCGTGCGAGTTCCCCGGGGGGAGGGGGGGCGGGCGGGCGGCAGTGCAAGAGGAGGAGAGCGCAGCGGGACGATTCTGCGGACGAATATACACAGTCTCTGGACGAAAAGCTCCATCGGGGACGTTCGGTCTGCTCCCCTACCCTCTCTCGTCACTCTTCTGGCTGGCAGGAGCAGAGAGCACGTTGGATTCGGTTTGCATTCGAAGCGTGTCCGCCGTTCGGAACGCGACTCGAATTCTGCCGACAGGACGAGCGCGTTCGAGCGTCGATGCCTCGGCTCCACGACCCATCGAGGAGATCCTTTTCAAGATCGAAAAACGTCGCGGTTATTAGAAATACCTGGCTGGCTGAAAACGTGAACACTTTGTTTGCTTAGGACTTTGCTGACGTTGTCGATAGTCCATCGACATTGGGACATGCTCCTGCTCGTTACGTTTATTGCGGAACTCTGGTAGATTTTACCTTCCTCTTCTCTTTTTTTTTTTCTTTTTTTAACCTTTGACACCTTTTCGTTGCAGGAATATCCCGCGTGTCTTGCGTGGTTGTCCGACTTTCGTAAATACGACATTACGCGCGAAGGACTGATACTTTGTATGATAAAGTACAAACAGAATGAACGAAGTAACTTGAAGCTCAGTATTTTGCGCTATGAAACGTACGTAACGTGAATGAAGTAATTTGAACGAATTTTACTTTGCTTTATATTTGGTGTCATATATTCAGACATGATTTCATATTATAAGAATCAATAATATTTCTTACGGTTCTGTAAAATTCCAATAAATCGTAGTACTTATATCGTGACAAATTATTGCTCGGTCCTTAGTGGATCAAAGCAACACAGAGATTCGCGACGATTGTATTTCCGTAGAAGAATTTTCCATCGACTCGCCAGAGAGAGAGAGAGAGAGAGAGAGAGTTGGTTGCGTCAGCAGCATCAATATCAGTAATAACGTTCGAGTCAGAGCCTCTTAGCACTCGCGTTCCGGTCCAATCACGGCAAGGAAAACACAGCTTTATAAATACCGACAAAACGACATTTCTGTTTCCCTTTTCCCGTTCCGTTCCGTTCCGTTCCGTTCCGCGATTTTAACGAGTCGAATCAGCGTGCGCGCGGAAGTTTTTCACCAGCCCCCGTCGGTTTAATAGCCCCGGCTGTGTACTGCGTGCTCGAGCAACATTGGAAAGCGGCTTAACCCTCGAGGACCCTCGACTCGCAACGATCGACCGACGTTCGACGTGTGCACCGTTGCACACGCGTCGTGCCACCACCGTGTGTGGATCAGGAATACGTTCGTAACCAGGCTTCGTAAACGCGCGCGCCGTACAGGGAAAACGAGTCTAAAGCCTCTCCTCGTATCTCTGCTCTCGTCCCTTTCTTTTTCCCTCTCTCTCTCTCTCTCTCTCTCTTTTTCACCGGGGGATTCCTAAGGCTGACGCGCGCATTGTTATATCGCGGCGCAACGAAAATTCGAACTTTGCTTGCTACCCCTCCCCCCCCCCTTCCTCTCTGCGCCTCCTTTCTGGCCACTTGCCAGAACGACGATCTTCCGAGCTGGGCCTCGTCGTCCCTCCGCGTAAGCCGTTGTGCAATCGTGCGTGCTCCGCGATACATATTTTCCCTGGCAACCCTTTGTCTCCCGAGTTTTCTGTCTCTCCTCTTCCAAATCCTCTCCCACCACCCGTGCCCATTAATCGTTTCTCTCCACGTTTTCATCTCGCGTCAGAGATTTCTCTATTCTCTTGCCTCCTGTGCCCTTCTTCATCGCGCGTCGTCGTTCGTCCGCGTTGCTGTTTCTTCTTCTAACCGAGTGTCTTTCTCTTTCTCTCTCTCTCGATTGTTCGCCAGACCGGTCGAAAAAATACCCCCGCTTTTTTCTCCCGCGCAGGCACGATTCTCTCGTTTATTTTCGTTTCACAACGGGCCGATCGTCGTTCTTAATTTACGAGACGACAAGCAGTGCGTCTGGCATCCGCTGGGAGAGTTCGTCGCACCCTTTATTTCCCCGCATAAAACGCGTCTGCCGCGAAATTTCTCGCCGATTTACGCGCCCCATTATCTGTCCAGGATATCGAGCCACCATCGCGCCTTTGATTATTCGTAGCGGGTAGCGATTGGCTATCTATCGAGCACCTCGAATATGTATTAGATCGTTGCATATGAAACGGCGGTTGTGAACTCGTTCGAAATTTCGTGATTGAGAACACCGTGAAGCGATATTCATCATCGTCAAAATTCGATGCTTGGAATGTTTTACCTCCGTTGAGTCAGAGTTCCAACGAACTTCAATTATCATTTGCGATACGTAATCTAACTGAAACAATCGACGAAACAAACCGATCGTGCTTGATTTCGATAGACTTAATTCAAGTTCCAAGACTATCGGTACAATATCTTCAAGAGATTTTAATTCAGCTTCTAACAAGTGAATTCTCTTCGTCGAGAAGAGAAGTGAGAGATTGTGTCTCGAGAAGTATCGAATTGTGTTCGAAGCTAAGATTCGAACTGCCATTATCCGACACAGTCTCTCCCATCCTCGAGTCTTACATTCGGAAAAAGTGAAGAATGAGGTAAAAACGAGAGCAGAAGGAAAAAATGAGCGGCTTTAACGCCCTTAAAGCCTGTCACATAGAATATGTCTGACTTCATTTCTGTAAGGAAGTAAAACTTGACACCCTTTCATGTATGTTTGCTTTATTTTTATTCCTGTTAATTCTTTATAGACAGAATTGGTTGGTGATAATTATAATACGATGTGTAATTCAAACACGGTAAGTCATCGATGTTTCTCGCAAATACGGCATCAATTGTGGTACAACCTCTTGTCGTTGGTATGTCACTGCTGCTCATCAATTTCAGCTGTAACGTGTCATACATGAACTGAGCGAAATCTTTACCGTCGTCTGATTTTAAGTTTAAGTTCAAATCTCCAGACAATATTATCAGCATCTGTGTTTCGACAACCTTTGCCCCTCACTCCTTTACGGCATCAACAACCAATGACATCGCTCGTAAACTTATCTTTCCTTAATCACGTGACACACTCCTCCTCCAAGTTCCTGATCGAGAGCGTTTTCGTTACATTTTTCGCCCGAACGCCACCGGTAAAACATATTCTATGTTAAAAATCGAGCGAGAGCCGCGTAGGGTTGTTCATCAAACGCGCGTGCTCACAGCCTCTCTTCAAGTCACCGCGTTTCCCCGCGTGCATGAGCGAGGTTTCTCGTATTTTTGGAAGCTGCTCGTCCATTATTCAACGCGGTGCACGACTGTCGGCCAAGCGATCTTGGAGACAAACCGCGGCCCTTTCGTATAAACTCCGTCACGGACGTGGTGAAACCGAGAAAAGAAAGACGAAAAACGGCCGAAGAACCCGCTAATTGACGTCCCACGAGAGGCTACGTTGTTTCTCTTTGACAACAAACGACGTGAAGAGAGAGAGAGAGAGAGAGAGAGAGAAGCGTTGCTGGCCCAGCCTGGCCACCGTGGTTCGTTAATTATCCAGATGCAAAAAGGAGCGAGGCCTGGTGTAGTTGTAGTTTCCAGCGGGCGAAAAAGGAGGAAGCGTCGAAGTTGCTCTTGACGAGCGAGAAATTAATTAGGCGGGGGGGGGGAAGAGGGCGGGTGGTGGGTTCTTCAGCGACGTTGAGAAGAAGAAGTCGCTTATTCTCCAGGTAATTCGTCACTTGGACGTTTAGTCTAACAGCAAGTTGAAGGAGAGACTCTCTACTCTCCGATGTGTCCTGGTTGACGAACTCCTCCAGGAACTCCGACGACGTCATCCGTCGACAATTTCAGCAGGCACTCGAGACGCAGGCATGCACACAGTGTGTCCTACGTTTCTGGCCGCGTTCGTGCTTCTCGCCGAGCAACCATAAGTGGAGATCTCGAGTGGCCTGCACCAAGTTTCTCCATCGTTCGGTCGATTTGTAGTATCGTTCTCTTGCCTGCTGCGTTCTCTCGCAGTTCTGGCCGGCGATCGTTTGCGCGACCGATTATTAAACGTGATCACTGATCAATCAATAATCACTTTTACTTTAAGGCGAATCTTAAGCCATCGTGAATGGCCTCTGCAATTTGCAATCAGTAGTTTCTGTATCATTCGGTGATTTAATTCTTTCGTATCGCTTTGTCTCCCTTTAGTTGTCTGAATGAAGTCTCCAATTCCGGGCAAATGAATTATTATAACGTTCTAAAATCTATCTTTTACCCGCGATTGGAAATGTAATGAAATGTATTCTATCTTGCCTCGATCGGCACAGAAATTTAATTTTTATAACATATATGAACATAATTTTTCATAATATACGTGAACTTTTTGCAGACATAAAAAATCACAAGGCAAAGGATTAACAAGTACGCGGTGATAACCCTAAAAACGCGAAATGTATAACGTTGGATGATTTGAACGAATCATTTTCCGAATTGTCAGATCGTTCACGTGACGATAGTAACTGAGTGATAACAATAGCAACGCTAGACCGGCGACTAGCAATCTTCAGTCATTAATCAGATCGCACTTTGTCCGACTCTGTATTTTTCGCGCCGACATGCTGATTCTCGCTGGATTGCGATCGCTGGATCGTTACTTACGTGACAGAATTTCGTCGACGTGATCCCCTGATTACTCCGCCGAGAAACGTGCGTCGATTAGAGTAGGCGGCGGCGAGTGCCATGACGAACCTGTTCGGGGAAAAGTTGCCGCGATTTTCCAGGCTAATCGGAAGCAATCGAGACACGGGACGGTCCTCGACGTTGGCTGTGTGGTTCGGATCTCGAGTCGCTTGTGGCAGCTCGTTTGCATATTGCTCGTCCACTTATGGCGCGGGAACAATGGGAAAGTCGAAATTTATTAGCAGCAGTTCGCATTGTCTCGATCACCGTGGAACTCTCGGATGGATGCTCAACCCTTAATTAGGAACCATTGTAATTTGGGCTTTCGTGTTAGTAGATTTTTCGTTTCGTTACCGATCTCTCAAGGAGAGTGTGAAATACTGAAGTTTGAAATATATCTATAATACATATATATCTTAAATATATCTACAAAACAAATTTCGACTCGATATCGGTTCGATTCGTTTCGTCCTTTGTAAAACAATTTCATAATTCGTAAATCGCGCGTGTTTTATTTTCCGCGTGAAAATTGACAAACGAACGTGCGTTTTGCAAAAATCTTGGTATAAATATTCTCTGAAATTGCGATGATCAATTCGTGATTCATGTTGATAAACAATATATTTCGGCTTGTGATATTCATTCAAGTTTCAAATCAACGTCCACGTAGTTCTCGAGTTACGTAATTATATGCAAATTACATAATTACGTAATTGTATTTAACAATTATAGAAACAGATTTATTGTTGTGAATTTATTAGTTAGAGGAAGTCTTTTCTTGAAAAATTATCACTCTTCTCTGTGTTTCTAATTAATAAATAAATGTCCTCGTATATATATTCGTCACAGAAATTCCGAATGAGTTTTACATGCAGCGATCTAATAATCCTCTTTCTCTCTTCCTACGTTTTCCCACGAACGTTTTCCATTAGCCTCGTTAATCTCGATTAGAAATTTGCTCCGGCACGTAGATAACACGGTAACAGTAATTCGCTATCGTGCAAAATACGGCTCGGTTTTTCCATCGATCGCGCTCGTGTTTATTGGAATAACAAGGGCTACATCAGTAGAATGACCATTTAATGAAACGAGTCCATAAGTCGTTCGGAACTTCGTTATACCAAACGTCGCGCGCCATCTGCGAAGGCTGCGAAATAATCGTCGCGTGCGTGTTTTCCTTGATAACAGAGAGAAACACGGTGTGGCCGTGTAATTTACAAGCTTGTCGTCGTTTCTTTTCAGTGCCGCGAGAAAATGTTGTTTCGTTTCTTTTGGCAACGAGGAAGTGGCCATTTCTGTTACCGAAGATGATTTACAACCGCTACGCGACAATGCGGCGATTATGTCAAGACGTCTGCAAGCACTTACATGCAGTAAGCACTATAGCATTCCGTTCCGCAGTCGCAGACAATCTCGTTGTGGTGGTCCGGTACGTGTAAGAATGGATAAATTATGCTCGGTTGATGGTCTCTTCGACGACGATTGTGTCGCGGTTTCGCATCGGGCGGTTTCGAGTCCCGCGGTAACCACGCGAAAGGGATGGTCCGCGTGTATTTATACACCCGGTACGCTGATTCACCGCGCGTTTTATTAGAGCTGTTCTTCTCCTTCGCGTGAACCCATTTTGGTTGGGTCGAAAGTGGGCCATCGTCGCGATTCTCAACGTCGTCGATCAATAGATACCCGCCCTTGGATTCAGATCTGTGATTGCGAGAAGTCTGGAACGTGAAATATTTTATAAGTGAAATTAAAGATTCGTGATTCCATTGCAACCTACTAACCTTGTAATTATAATATAATTTATAACAACATCATAAGTAATATTCAATTTAATTAATTTAATTGTTTAATTTGAATTCAAATTTAATTGTAGATAGTGTACGACCCGACATCTCATAATTATAATAATTATGTATAGTAATAAAAATTGAAATCACCATCTCTTGTAACTGAAATATTGTACGGTAGGATTCTGTTTATATAAACTTGTCCAAAGAACAACTGCTTTCTGTAATTGGAATTTATCCGACAGAAGTTCATTCGTTCCTCGCTATCACTGTTTTCATTCGCATAATAGAAGCTCACAGGTTTATTTAACTCTGTGACATGAAACGAAGTTCATGTGAAATAAATCATCATCTCGAATTAAGTATTATTCCAGAATCTGGATTTTCAGAGATTTTTAATGAGATTTCAGTTTTTATATTCGGGAGAATATAAGTAGGTCCTTGGCGTTCGGAAAATTCTATTCCACGGTCACGGCAAGTGCCAATGGCCTGCAAAATTAGGACAATTCGGGACGGGTAAATGCAGGAACGATGTAACCGTGGTTTTGTTTTCTTTGGATTCGGCGCCGAAGAAGCCACGTACGCTCGGTATACACCGCGTAATGCATTCTCTCAGCGAGTCGCATTATCCGTTGCCTTTCGTGGCGTGCCTTCCTCCAAACAACGATCTCTCCTCTTCTCTTTTTCGTTTTCTCGAATTTCTCAGCGGTGCACGTGCATCGAAAATTCAAAACTCGGCGCGACGGTGTAGACATTTCAATCTGTAGATCCATAGGTGAAAACAAATCCATAAGATCTACAAAATCCATATAAGACTTTGGTGATCCGAAAGGTAGTTCGATATACGAACTTCAGAACTCTCAGAAGTGAAACTGATTTTTGTGAACTTTTCAATTTCATTTGGAGATACTTAATTACTGTTGAGTTTGTTTCTCAAATGATGTCGTATAAAGTGATCGTAAACTCTAATGCGAATATACTTCTTCGACTTTTCATTTGTAAAATTAATCAACGTTGCGCTTCCGAGCAACTCACGCACCTCGAAGCTCTTCAAAGTTTTCCAGTTAGTCTTAAAAAGTCTTAATTAATTAAATCCATAAGATCTACAAAATCCATATAAGACTTTGGTGATCCAAAAGGTAGTTCGATATACGAACTTCAGAACTCTCAGAAGTGAAACTGATTTTTGTGAACTTTTCAATTTCATTCGGAGATACTTAATTACTGTTGAGTTTGTTTCTCAAATGATGTCGTATAAAGTGATCGTAAACTCTAATGCGAATATACTTCTTCGACTTTTCATTTGTAAAATTAATCAACGTTGCGCTTCCGAGCAACTCACGCACCTCGAAACTCATCAAATATCTTCCAGTTAGTCTTAAAAAGTCTTGATTAATTTCGTGGAAGGCGTAGTCCTCTGCGAACATTCTTTCTCTTTTTCCAATTTCCAATATGTAGGATCGAACGTCGAATGTTGTGCATGGGATAAAGCATCGACAATGCTCGGCAAAGTATCCGAATACTCATCTACATATCGGATACTTTCGAAACATTCCAAACCAACCAACACACCAAGATCTAAGAAGACATGCGAAAAGAATTTTAAACTTCGAATGGTGGTTCGAAACTCGCGTATATATACGATACCACCGATTACTCGATGCAACAGCGAAAAACCTCGACAAACGTTGCGGCGTTTTGTCAATCGAGCGCGCAGTTATCGAGGATCGAGTTTTATCCCGGGCACGATGCGCTGTAAATTCCCTCGCACGGCTTCGATAGCGAGCGATTATACTCTCGATATATTTTTTCCTCTCCTCTCTCTCTCTCTCTCTCTCTGTCCACGATCTTTTATTATTTTTTTCTTTTTTTTTCGTTTCGCGTGTTTCGCACTCCATAGCGTTGCTGCCTCGCAGGTTGCCTGGCCTCGCCCCGTTCGTATTTCACGCGGGATTTATACTAGCAATCCATTTCGGAATCTAATATTCGTCGCATCAGTTTTATCGCGGGCTTGATTAAATTGGTTTGCAGGCATGCGCCGGGCCGGGCCGCGTTGTTTGTCGACGTTGTGTGCGCCGCGAGTGTGTTCCGTTAGTAAACGCGCGCCGCAGCGGCGAGTCGAAACGGAGCCGGGAATGAAAACCGGGAGAGAATTGGGTGGCCCTCTCTCGGATGGCCCGTGCCACGAGTCGACGATAGTTATTAATATTATAGCGGGATACACAGCGTGGATCGCGACGGATTCTCACGAATAATGAATCTCGTTCAGATCCTTCGGCAATTATTAAGTTGCTGCTGATTGGACAGTGTAATTTTAATGATTATAATAATGATTGCAGTTAATTTAATTGTGATTATATAATTGTGATATAATTTGATTATTAATCAATAATTGTGATTATAATTAATCCACAATAAAAGGACGATTTGCGGCCCTGTTATCAAATCGTATTATTAGACAGCGATTTTATTCTCTTCCAGTCTGTCTGCACAACGATTTTCTTTCTGACTGTCTGAGTTTTTAATGCGTCTTATTCGTTCTGAAAATAATTACATTTCGAAGAAGTATTTGTCTACAGCTTTCATGAAAATAATGTTAAGAAAACTCTCTAGACTGATCATATTTTGTTCGTCGTAAAATAATTTCAATTTAATCTCTGATCGATCGTTGGTGGTAATTTTCGTGGTTCGTTGTTCACATTTGCATTTTCTAATATAAATTTTTCACACGGATGATAAATTATCCGTTCTCTAATGTAGCGAATTTACATACGAAGTTAATTACGAGCAATTTTTACATGGTTACATCAACGTGCCAATTTTTCTATAAAAATTTCCTGAAATTTAAACGATCGTTCTTTGTTTATTTTCATATCTGTAAAAATATCAGCCGTCAATTTCTAATAAATATCACTTAACTTTTTAAATACGTGTATGTTTTAAATATGTTGTAGAAGTCGATATTTCGAATATCTCTCTCTCTCATATATATATATATATATATATATATAAATAACCAACCAACTGTCCAAATTTCCGAAATTTAAATTAATTTATAAATCATGAGATATGATCTTTATCTTTAGGTATTCATTTCTGCTTGGATATTACTGTAAATATCGTAGAATATTTACCAAAATCAAATTACTAACTTTCATTCTTTCCTCGATATACAAATACTGTTTGCGATTCACATTTTCATGAAGAATCGAAACTCGAAAATTGAAACCGAGCGTAGATGTGTCTTTGGATTCATTTTAGTATCACGTTGTCGACGATACATCGAAAAAAATCATCAGACTTAAACCGAAACTTCGGATAATTACATTTTACACTTTTCTATTTCAACTATATAATTACATTTTACAATTTTCTATTTCATGGCATCGAAATTCGCGAAAATGTCGAAACGTCTGGATCGATTCTGTTTCCGGAAATCATTAGTCTACGCATTTCCGTTACATAAATTTTTCCACGGTCACGCTCGACCCTTCGCCCCCTCCCGTTTATTTATTCACGTTAATCGTTTACACGGCCGGCGTATCGTATCTCCTCGTCGCGAAATGATTTTCGACGTCGGGGACTGCGTGGCACCAATTAATTCCAGCCGGAATTATGGATGTAAAGTACGCAACGAGCGAAACGCCGCTCGGTTCTCGAAATAACGCGGACGTGGCCGTAAAATCCGTGAACATGGTCTCTCTCTCTCTCTCTTTCTCTCTTTCTCTGCGTTACTCCCGGCTCTGCCCACGACCGATAACTCGTAAAAACGCCGATCGTAATTCCATGGGAAAAACGCGCGACTTTTATTAATCCCGGCGAATTTATCCGTTTGCTTACGCTTGTAATTCCCGCCAAGAACGACCGAGTATTTTTGTTCCCCCCGTTGTCAAAGCCATTCTCGATCCTCGAACTCGTTCTTCGCATCTTAGCCGCTGGGTGGCCGAGCGGATTTTTTTTTTTTAAAGAAAGTCGTGTCAACGTCGCGTCCACGTTGAAAATCATCTGTTAACATGGTGTCTTCGCGATGCTGGTCGCGTTGATGTTAGGAACAGATTCTTGTGATGACTTGCCGATTGGGAGATTCTTCAAATTCTTATCGACGTTTCAACGAAGGGTGAAACGTTTGTAATTCATAACAAAATTGTTATCGGAAGTATCTATGTAAATCTATTAATAGATTGCAGTTTTAAAGCGATTGAAAAAGGGGGAAAAAAACGACAACGAGATTAAATATTTTAAATATATCGTGAACAATTACAATGCTGTGCAATGCTGTGACATAAAAAGTGCATTTTCGTCGGACTTTTGTCGTGACGCAGTGTTAATCTTAAATTTCGCATAACAATTGTTAATACATTTAATGTTATAAAGAGCAATATAATTGGGACAATCTGTACGTTTTTGCCTGTTGAATGTACTTTCTGTACAATTTCGAATCAAATGAAGGATTAATTTATAGATTAAAATGTACGGGGAACAGTATTTTTAATTTAAAAAAAACGAAAATCCGTTATTTATTAGAGATACATTAAAATCAAGTTTTCCAGAAGCATGTATGTATACAAATTCATTATTGAATTGCGAATATATATTTACAATTTTGTATTTTTACGAAGTGTATTATAAAGGTGGGATTTATATGAGGATATATATTTTTGCATATTGGGCGCATTCTGTGCGCACGCTACATGTTAATTAAGATGAAAATTAGGTTTGCAAAAATTACAAAAATTAATTTAATTTCAATAAAATTCAATTCTAAACCAGCTGAAAAGTAATTAAACTACAGCGTTTATTTGAATCACCATGCGTTCTAATTTAATTTGCAAAGGAATTTGTAATTGCGATTCCGCAAACGGGAGGAAAAAGAAAGAAAAAAAAAAGAGAAAGATCCGCGTTGTCGTCGAGAACCAGCGGCCACACCATCGATCACGTACAGGATAATTTTTAATATTTCTACGGCGATAAATATACATTATCTTGATTAAACCGTAACACGAGCCACTGGACACACACAGACTGTTTCACTTTTTTTTTCGGGCGAAAGTTGTGGTAGTCGGTGCCCGGGGAATCAAAGTTGGCGCCTAGTGTTTCGCGTCCGCGTCCTTCTTTTCAGGCTCTAATATTTCGGCTGACCGATCGAGGGTCCCCGAGGGCCCTGTCGCTAACTTTCATAACTCATCGCCCGCGTAACAATCTCATCCAAGGGGTGAGACGAGCGAGAGAGGGCAGCGCGCTGAATCAAACTCTAATCCCATCTAAATCGCGACTGCACGATAAATCCTGTATGATTTAATTACGAGTCGTCGCGGTGCTATTCCAAAGTATTTAACTTAATCACCGATGTTAATGCGCCGACATTAATCTCCGAAGTTGTTGCTGCCACCGTGGTCCGAGTGGTACGCGACTGGCTTTCTAACGAGTTTCTTCCGTTTCGAGTCGAAGATACGAGAGTTTCGCCGCTAAATTGACCGGGGTTCGAGAACGGGGTTAAGCGCTTCTTACGGCGATCGCGACTTGATTAATTTCCGCGTTTCGACTCTCTGAAATCGTAGAAACGTACGTACCAGATCCTTGGAGTGTAGAATTGGTGATACACCGTGTTACACGAATGATAAATGTTGAATTGTTCGATCGAGAGAATTGAGGCCGAATCTGGTGTTTCGAGTGTGAAAAAGAATTAGAAAATGTTGAAATCTGAGATGTTTCATTTTATAATGAAACGTTGCGAATAAACGGCTGTTATAAAATATCCAAATTATAGTGCTTTCTACGAGTACCAGTGTTTTATCTAAATTTAAATTCTTGGAATTTGTTAATTAAAATTCTTGAAATTCTTTTTGAGATTTCTCGTGAATTCGTGAAACACTGCGCGTATTAGAATCTCAACTGTTATTTCTTATGAACATGTATTGCGTCTCATGATAATTGTAAGTAGACTACTGATGGTATTGATACTGATGAAATGAAATTGAAATTGAAATTGAAATTGAAATTCTTACCAGTTGTAATTTAATTTTTTCATATTTTTACATTCGTGTCTTACGTTTTACAAGCATAGTACAACCATCCACAGTAATCCATCAATATCACGAGAATCTTAACAATGTCACGAGAATTAACGAAGGATAAAAAAATCTAGAATCAGAATAGAATTTATTTCAATCAAATCAAAGCACACGGAGACAATTACATAAAATACAGTTACAGTAATGACTATCGAACGATCAGCTCGATAGATCAACCTGAAACAGGCGACGATTAAAAAATCATGAGGTTGCAATACGCGTGAAGGAGAAAATCGGGATAACCGGCTCGTTCAGGACGTATCTCGTGGCCCCGGTCGCCTGAATAACGAAGAGCAATCAACCACGAAGAGATCATAAATCAAGCAGCGATTCTGCGAACGGCAGACTCGGGGTAGTCTTAGGCTGCATTATTCATGTTAGCGCGTTAGAAACAAACTTCCAAGTTCCAAGTTTCGAGCTCGGAGGCCTTGATCCGACAGATCAAACAGCATCGCGTGCTGCAACCTTCCTCCCTGCATTAGCCCTCGCGAATGTCTCGAAACGAAAGCTGTTCCGCTTCGAACTGAGACGAAGCGGAACAGCTTGCCAAATAGAAAGAGAGAGAGAGAGAGAGAGAGATAATGCTTAGAGATCGATACTGTTTACAACTGTTTAAAGGGGTGGCGTGGCCCCCTCAGGCAATTAGACGATCGCACGAATGAAGAAAAGGATAAACGACGGGTCAAGGCGGCGCAATCTAATTCCGAGGCTGCTCCCCATGCAAATCGAGGCCCTTAACTAGCTGACGTTTCAACCCTTGACACTCGCCCTCGCGGCACCGTGGGGTCGTAACACACCATCCGGTCCCGGTTCCTTCGGTTCTCCTGACTTAAATTAACCCTCGACCACTTTCCAAGCGCTTACTCTCTCTCTCTCTCTCTCTCTCTCTCTATCTATCTCTCTATCTCTTTCGCGTCACTCGTTATTTCCCCGTTTCCTGGCACCGGTGTCCCCGGGCCGCTACGCACGAGGTCGATTTCAACGACTGGCGCGAAATTACTCGCCGTGATAATGGAAGACATCGCAGTGACGGTGTGAATGTCGATGGTGGTAATTTTTCGAAGTTTTATCGTCGGCTTTCTCATTTGTTTCTAGGAAATTTAAAGGGGTTAGACAACGAGGGGCGTAATAATAACGATCCACTTGGTTTTGCTTCGAAGCGTAAAGCACTCCGTTTTAACAGTCATGAGTTCGTTCTTTCTTCTTCTTTTTTTTTTTTCATTCAAAGATGATTTTATATCACGTAGCAGATGGAAAAGGACGACACTTTCTCCTCGAAAATTGCAAACATTCAAACGTCTTTGAAAACATTGAAAATTTACTTTCGCGGCTAGATTCACCGTAATTTTGAAGAATGAAATCTTCTCTTTACAACAGTCGCTGAAAACTTGTTGTTGTTCATTGAGCTTTGAGAACATTAAAGTTCAGGACGAAAGTTTTCAGAGAATCTAATATTTCAATTTTCATTTACATTAACACTCGCTTAATGAATAGATTGATATGAATAGAAGCATTTTGGTCAAAGTAGACGGCGAATAAGTATTCGTTCGTTTGGTCTGAACTCGAATTTAGAAGTTTACAATGATTGGAAAGATGAAAATCTTTCACATTATCTAGTTAGTATATCCAATACCTCAAAAAAAGAAATCTTTTACTTTTTCAACAATTAATTTATCACAGAAAGACAATACAAATAATCGTAAATTCTAAGACTTTAAAACTTGATAACGTTTTAAAATAATCGTTTCTCTGTTCATTTTAATTCCTGAGCGACTCGTATATAAATATATCGCGAAAGATTATCAATTACGTACACGTACGTAATTACATTTAACAAGAGGAGTTACATTATCTGTGATTACGTTCGTAAAAGTGCAAATTATGTATATATATATTCTTACACCGACTGCAATAATTGATCTAATAGAAACGACGAAAGTGATTGAGTACGATGGATCGCTTGGCGGAATGAATTTTGACCTGGAAAACGTCGGATTCGGGGAAATTTCATTCGGCAACGAGAATGGAAACACCGTGTCGGTGTGTTAATCAGAGCCTGACGGGAGCAGCGGCGTCGGCTTCCTCGGTGTTCGCAAACAGGCGATTCAATCGGATCGGTATGCGGGGGCGGACGACGCTCGACAAATCCCGCTCGGGAATACGAAGTTGCCGGGAAGAAAGGAAAAGCTCGATCGCGGTGAAACTGCATTACCATATCAAAGAGGCTACGATATCGCGATATCGCGAGAATCTCTTGAAAGTCTCTCCTTCCGACTCGTTGTTACTTTCCATCTGATCTCTTTCCACCTTGCCCGCCCTAATTTTCTCTCGCGAGGAAGGAACTCGCTGAAACTCGAGAGTCGAGCTTGTCGCTCGGTACGCAGAACAAATAGAAATCGCGGTTTCGGAGGTACTTGCACGAAGGTACACGTGTACACACGGCTCGTGAAACATGAATCGGAAAATTAAATGCATACTTGTGTAGTTTCTTAACACTGGTGCACGCATGGCACGTGAACCGTGTTACAATGAATAACAATTTCGTATTCACGGTTCTTGGCCGCACGCAGGGGGTGCACTAGTATCTAGTAATTGTAGTAAAAAAAATTGTGGATGAGGATTTTGTATTGTTTAAGAAACTCTGTGTGCATTAGTTGTTTAATGCGAGCGTGAAGTAAATGTAAGTGAAGTTAATTTCTGGATGGTGAGGCATGAAGTATACAAATTCTGGAAAATGCAGTAATGTCTATATGATTATGTCATATTATATGTCATATTATTTTTGATATAAAAACTTTCAAAGCGGTGTGTTAAATAAAACAGGCAAGAAATTGACTTACAATATTTCTAATTCATGTATGAAACAACATCATTGACGTGCCTTAAAAAAAATTAATTTTTGCTATATTGTACTCTTGTAGTGACGCGAAGAATCAACTCATACAAAAAAAAAAAAAAAATCATAGATTTTGCAATTGCACGAAAATCTATTTTTTAAACTAGTCTTCAAATTTGAACTAGTTTGTCACGATATAGTTCAATGATCAAGGTGGCATGATAACTGATAGTTCAATTTTGATTTTATTATAGATTTCAAATTTTTATTCGTTTACGCGCAGAATGCAAGTAAGACGTAAGAGTATCACGTACTTTTTTACTCACTTACTTTCCCAAGGATATGTGAATTCGTATAAAAATCTACAATTCACTTATGACCAATCTTTCCATCGAGTACATTTCAATACGCGTATAAAATAAACGGACAAATACAATAAATATGTTAAAATCGAGAATAATTGAAACCCGAAGACATGCGCGCACATACACACACATTGTGCAAAACGTGGACCACTGTGTGAACAACCGGTCCATACAGCGAAACGGCCGTCGTAAATTTCGAAAGAAGGGCGAAAAGGGTTGCCGCGGCGGCGCACGGGAGAACGATTTCGGGTGTAAGCGGGCCCGGGAGCGCGCGAGAGGGTGTGTCGTTGCCCGTTCACGGATGAATGTCGCCGGAGTTGTAATTGCAACGAGGCGTAATTAGTTTTGGAAATTTAATTATTTCCGGGCGGGGTACGCGGGGTAAACGCGCGCGATAAACACCGCCGGCGGGCGAAGCCTTTCGACGAAGAATTATCGGCAGAGGAGAGAGGACTTTCCCACGTAGCAGCCGTTAATTCTGCTTCGAGCAACCTCGAGCCAATGGAAAATCGTCGAGTTTCGAAATCTCCGCACTTCGACGCGTTTTCTCACTCCTCTTATCTTCTCTCTCTCTCTCTCTCTCTCTCGTCGTGTTGTCGCCTCTTGTCGGCTTTTCTGCTTGGCGTAATCCGTCGACAAGCGTCATTCGTTCGCTTTGTTAATCAAACGTCGAACAGCCTAAGGGACACGTCTAATTTGCGGGCTGGCGAGCCGTGTAGTAGACCGTTTTATAGACAATCGATTTCCAGTCGTCCGGAGATATTGCCGGCGAAAGTCGCGGGGGAATACGCGATGAGGCTATTACTCGTGTTTAAGAAAATTGCCTTTAAACGCCGTATCATCGCATGAATTCTTCAGACGTTTTTAATCCACCCGCACTGCGCGCGGAACTGTAACGCCGGCGACTTTGACGTAGTTTTAAGCGCCGGGCAGAATTTCGTCTTGAATTTTAAGCGACGCGTTTGTGGAAAATGTCGCTTGTTGCGATAAATATCATGTCATTAGGAAAGTTTGCGTCATTTTTTAAGAACTTCGCTGACATAATGGAGTTTATAAATCACCTAGAAACGTACTGCTTCAGAACAGACTAGTGTAGCATTGTACATGTTTATTTCTTAACATGCGGGACAGTATGTACGAAAGTAGAGTCTTATCGCACTAACTATGCGATGAAATTTTCCAATTTTATTTTCCAACTTTATTTTAACCTTTTGTAACATCGTGTACTTTTAGAAGTTGCACGTATACCTTATTCTGCGTGCTTTTCTAACTGTGCTTTTCTAACTGTTCTTCGTCGTTTCATCGTAATAAAAGTATAAAGTCATTAATACCAATTATTGATTCCATTTTTCTTGCAAGCAGATTTCAGGTTTTCATGCATTTTTAAATCTTTTTCGAACATACCTAACTAATTAACTCATTTACTTTTTTATTACAATAAATATTCCAATATTTCAGATAATTTATATATTTTTGCCTGTGTAAACTGTCGATGTTTTTTCAATCTTTCTTGAGTACATGAAAATTGGCAATTCAGTTATAAGGAGATGAAATTCAAGTTAAAAAGTGAAACTTTTATGAGAATCCATTTAACACTAGTATATAATCTGCAGTAATATTTAGTAATTATAGAACAATCTATAACTTAATTATGAAATTAATATACCTGTGCATTGAGCGCTACTTTTTCCGCAAGACTAGTTAAAAACTGAAAAATTATCTATAAAGAAAAATATGGTCGCTCGCGCGTTAGACGCCGAGCTTTTCCACAAACAAAGTTCGCGATCACTTGAGAGAAACCAATTGTTCGAAGCCATCGCTTGATGACGTTCGCTCTTGTAACATCGACTTCCCACGTTTCCTCGTTGAATGAAACGATCACGTTAACGCAGGTTAATTGCTCCTGCAGTTGCGCTCCTGCGTGTACGTACAGCAGTTATCCGCGAGGGAAGAGAGAGAAAAAAATTTGTAAGCATTCGCGTTTGACAGTGCACAACGAAGTGAATGCAAATGGCGAAACGATTACAAAACTTTCTCGTACGTCACCGGCATTCCTTGAACACACGTTTCCCGGCTTTGTCGGTGTGACACGCGTGTATCAAACCGCGAGATCACACACAAACGTGATCCAATACGTGCAAATGCACCGTTAGCATCGCGTACGGGACACCATTGCTTTTCTCCTACGAGGAGAAACTCGGTTTCTTTGTGAGTGACGATGAAGCGTGTTCGAACGGTTCTTTCCGATATCTTGTCAACAATTGTGAAACATGTTGGATAAAATACGTGGTGCAGTAGATTTTACACGGAAAAATTCAACACTGGAAATAATTAGAATGATCTCAATGATCAATTTGTCGCAAATAGAAACTCGCGTTCCTTGTTTCCTGCTTTTTGTACTTTCGCTTCTCTGATCATCGTTGATAGTTCCAATATGCACATATATATATATATATATATATATATAATTTGAGAATTCTTCATCTTTTTTTTTATCTTTTTTTTATGATTATTTTCAAGTCAAAATTTTCCTCACCCTTGTCAGTCAGTAAAATCAGTTGAATTTTGTGACCAATCCATGTCACGTTTCATATTTCAATAAATATGATTGACCTAACAACGAAGAAATACGTGGATACATTTCCAGTCATAATGTGCACATTGGAATCAAGCGAATAACGAAAATATTCAATGCATCGGCAAAAACAAAATCATGCTCGAGAAACAGGAAAAATTAAATATCAATTGGATAAATAATATATATCGCCGAAATTGCATTCAAACGTTGCTCTGCCTTGGGTTGTCGCGCTCGCAATTGAATCGCGAAACATAATACAATCAGTCGGAACGCGACAGATCTCGCAAATGGCTGAAAGTAGAATATAATTCTACAAAAGGAACGCGTTTGCAATACCTCTTTTTTTTTCTTTTTTTTTTACATATTCATAGCGCGGAAAAGCTGATTGCTTTGCGTGGCACTCGACGGCCGCGTTACAACCTTCGTTTATTGGAAAACATCGGTGAACCAATATTGATCCTGCGAATAGAGGAAAACAGCCGGTGCGCAACAATGCCGTGATACGATTAAATATGTACCTACGACAATTCAATTCTATTAATTTAGACGTGGAAACAGGCCCCCGTATTTATCGAGCTCCCTCTCCACCCTCTCGATCCTGGCCTATTACGTCACAACGCCAGCTTTTTTGTCCGCGTCGCCATTATGTAAACGCGTCGATTGAGTTTTTAGATATTCATGTGCGGCTCGCGGCTACGCGGCTTCGCAACCGGATCAAAACTTCCAGGGTTGTTTCAACCCTCGAACGCAACTTGACTTTCTGCTCGAACGAATTGCTAATTGCACGTGTCCATTTCGAGGCTTTTTCTTTTTTTTCTTTTTTTTTTTTTTTTTTTTATCTCTCGGATAGTGAACGAATTAGTCAAATAAATATTTATTCAGTCGAGTAACGTTTGTAATTTGTTAATGGTATATCTATATGGTGTTTGTTAAATTAATAGTTACTTAGCCGGGTAAATATCATTAATATTTGTGATTCGTAATTTATGTACTTTTCAGTAGAATTTTAATTCATGGATGGAATCAATAGAAGAAATATGTATCGTAGGCTTAGCAGGTACTCGGTATCTGGTTGCTGATATTAAACTGAATATTAAATCGGAAATCACAATATTTATTTAATATCTCATGAAAATATTTCAACAACATGTTTCAATATTCGCTCGATGCTTTACGAAAGTGCATCGATACTTGTAAATCATAGGTATGAAACTCTGGAATTATACATATTCATTTAATACCTGACTGAAATGCAACGAGGAGCAAAACTGTACACTGAACACATATGGAATTTTAACGTAAATATTTTATTGAATATTTGCATATAGAATACAAAAAAAAAGAAGCAGAATATGTTGTGTTTCGTAGGGTGCTTTAGTTTTTCAGACAAGATTTTACCATCACTGTCCTGACAGTGATAGAAATTGGAGTTCTGCATTACGAATAATTTCAATGAAACTTTCACGACTTCGTAATAAAAAGGAAATCATCACAATAACCTACTCGGTCTCATTTTAAAGCGTAAAGCTTCTATTTTTATTGCCCTGAATTTGTCCTTTTTTTTTCAAAGATTGTGCGGATCGAATGGAAAGAAAATTCAAACATTGAAAAATTCTTTTTTGCGATAAAATCCACCGTAGTCTTGAAAATGAAAGTATCACCTTTATACTTTGAACATTAGAGTTACGACGAACATTCAAAAAAATCCTATGATAGTTGACATTTGAGTGTTTATCATAACTTTCGACTAATATCGATTCAGTGTGATTCAGTGTGATTCAGTGTGATTCAGTATCATCCGATTTCAATACAATATTCACGCATTGAAAATTCCTTTGTTCAAGGAATTGAGAAACGAAAAATACAATCATGAGGGATCAGTTAGTGCAGAGGAGACACTGCAACACTAAGGTTTTCAGCAACAGAAAAGAGTTATGAAGACTTAAAATTTAGTACTGCAATTTCACCTCAACTATCGAGCAAAATGATTCCTCGAGTGTGTACTGCTATTTAAGAATTAAAGATTCTCATTAATATCACGATTGTTATTTAAAAATAAGAATTAAAAGAGGAATATTTGAAATACGACACGCATCGGGTTTCGAGCAAATCCATGTCACAAGTGTTACGTATCATTGGCCTTAACATCTTATACTAGAGAGAATGCGTAGATCATAATTGGGCATAGATTATCCTGCCACGTGTATTATTACGTCGGTAATGTTATTACCGAAAGATGGAATTTCTCAGAAATACAAAAACGAAAGATGTAAATACTGCCTCGTAGTCGCGAATAAGTTAGAACAAGTGGAATATTTACGCTCGTCAGTCGTACAGAAGCGATCGAGTGCGTAACATTCTTGTGAAACGTCGTCAATTCAAGCAGGTGCAATGATTTGTAAAACGATAGATAGAAATTTAACACACACGTTGAAACATGCGTACATCCGCTTGTAGGCTTCGTGAACCTGCATTACAGCCAAATTTGCCTGTCGATTCACCACCGAGTTACATGCATACACGTTTTCAACGTGTGTGTGTGTGTGTGTGTGTGTGGAGGCCTGGTCGTTAAAAGAGAAGAGTGCTCGATCGAAAAGATCTCTCCCCCACGTGGGCGCGTGTTTTCAGTCGACGCGTGTCCCCGCGATTGCGTTTTCAGAAATTAATGGTCGGGCCGCGTTGTCTGGATCTCCGGTGCTCGTTGTATCCGTCGCGGCGAATTCTAAGAACGAATGCGGACGACAGGCTGAAAAATTTATCGAGTCGGACCCGGTGTGCGCGAAACCGTTCCCAGTCAACCGGCCGTCTTTTCAAACGGATCTTTACAAAAGCTCTGTGTCTCTCCCCCTCCCCCTTTCCCCTCGCAGCTTTGTCTGGAGCCCCCCTTTCCGACACGCCGCAGCCTGGAAACCTCTCTCTCTCTCTCTCTCTCTCTCTCTCTCTCTCTCTCCGCCCCTTTGCCGTTCATGAATCTTTGAGAGTTCATCGCGAACCTGGGGATCGGCGATGTCTCCTTTTGTTTCCACGATTTCGGCGTCCCGTCAGCTGGGAACACGCGTCGCAGGCCCGATCAATGCGGTTCTTTTGTACGCGCGAGGCGGGGACCGTTGATTAGGCGGATCTCCGCGGGGTCTTGAGGATTTAGGATACAACGTCTTTCGTTGTGAAGGAAGAATTCATTTCTGCGGCTACATAGGGAGTGTATGTTCTAAATACACATCTGTATCCGTCAGAGCGCACAAGGTGATTAGACTGCCGGGCCTATTTATGCATTATTCTTATGGGAGTGGAAAAATATATAAGTTTTAATTTTTCTGTTGGAAAAATAAAATTTAAACGTAGATTCCTTGGATAATATGATACCTGTATTAATAACAAAAGAATATATTATCATTAATAATGATAATATATTATCATTATTGTACATTGACGTTTGAATTATTTATATTTATGCTGTGCTAAGTATTGTATGAAAATCCGTCGTTATTAAATTCTGATCATATGATCCATACAATTGTCGATCTGTTGTTTCAATGAAATAGTAAGGATTTAAAATTCCATCGATATAATACAAAATTTAAAAAAAAGGTATAAGTGTTGAAATAAATACTCGAGGGTTTAAATGTTATATTAAATTTGTCAATATTTATCGAATATCAAATCTATGAAAATGATGCACTAAATTAAATTCAAATGCATAGAAATCTCCTGTTTGATCTTCTTTCATTTTTTTTTTTTTTTTTTTTTACTGAAGTATATAAATAACTGATATTACACAAAAATAAAACTGAAAACTTTTCCACAATCTACCGTGAACAGCGCCAGAGAAACACACATTCGCAATCGAACAACGATAATCGAATTTCCCGCAACAACGAAACACGGAGGGATATCGATCAATTTTTTACATCTCCTATCCCCCTGTGTCTATTGTCCGTGGGAAATATAACTCTCTCAGGAGAATCGGCAAGAAAATCGGCAGCTTTAAGCTCCTTAGCCGTTTGCAACGAAGTATCTAACGAAGCCCATTTTTCTCGTTCTGTTTCAGCAATCATGGCGCACTTCTTTTTCCTGGCCGCGTTCTTCTGGCTGAACACGATGTGCTTCAACATCTGGTGGACGTTCAGGTGAGTCTTGCTCCTTTTTTGTCCCCATCACGTACGAACGGAGTAAAGAAAGGAGACGAGGATAGACCTGCGGCGGAAGATATCGCCGCGTGTGTACTCTTCCGTACCGCTGCCCTCGAATCGAACGATTGTAGCCGCGTTAAAGATTTATTCGATCGTACGTCCCCTCTCTTTTCTTTCTGTCTCTCTCTCTCTCTCTCTCTCTGTCTTCCTCTGTTTAATTCTCCCCGAGATCTTTCATTTTAATTTTGCGTACGTACGTAATTGTTTCTTTTAACGAGACAGTGTTTTGACGAAACTAAGTAAGAATAAACCGCGAACAATCTAAATTTACGTGATTCTATTAAAACGGTATATCAACTGCTTGACGCAAATGTTAATGGAAATTATCTTTGTCTCTGATAAATTATAATTCGGAAACGATTCTTTTACATTTCGATCTGAATATTTGTGTCGACGGTGAAGCGTATTCTGTTTGTAGTTTTAGCGTTGCCGAATCTTGGCTTACAACTAGATTAAATGCATATATACGAACGAATGTGATGCGCTAAAATTGTAAAATCTTCACGAGTAGATAATCTATCTTGAATCATTCAACATTTATTTCTAATTTCAACCCCCCACCCCTCTCAAAAAAAGGAGATGCAACTTGCATGAATCACCCTACGTACGTCTTCGTCTTTACATAAACTTGTTTCACGAGAGAACGAAGCACACGAACAATCGTCACGTTGCAATTTAGTGCCTGTTCGGTGAGAACAAGATGGCGAGGCAAAAATTATGAAAAATTCGCGAGCCGTGATTGCCGGGGAATTTTCAGTGGCGAAACGAGGTTGGTAACGGGAGTTTCGAACCTTCCGAAGAGAGAGAGAGAGTAACTCCTCGTTCGGTGGTTCGTGTGTACGTCGTTAATTAACACCGGGTTGCAGGTTATCGACCTGGCCGAGTTTCGCATTGGCCGCGTTGCTCCTCGTGTCGCATCTTCGATCAGAAGGCCATCACTCGTTACCTCGCAATTATGCGATTGCCGCGTAATTACGCAACCTATACGCGCGCTCGTGGTGGATAATTCATCGCGTTTGCTGTTAAATGACGCGCGAACATATCAGAGCGGCAAGAGTTAAAGGCTCTATTATGCTACGTACGGACGTGCTGCGGAGTAAGAAAATATTCGAACAGAACGTGACTTTTGAAGGAATTCTTATAACGTTTCGAATTATTAACTGAAATTTATTTCGTTTCATTTTGCGGATTTTATTCCTTATTTCTTTAGTTTACGTGGCGTGGAGGCAAGTAATGAAATTCAAATTTTCAAATCGTTATACATTCCGGTTTTGTCTCATTTCATTGTATTTCGTTTCACTTGTCTCGAGAGACGAAATTCATACTCGAGAAATATTTACAGAGTGAAACGCCAAATTATGAATAAGATTTTCGTAGTCTGATCAAAGTCTGTCTGTGTATATTTGCAATAACGTGAAAACCGCGTTTTTTTAATCGAGTCACATTTTCCTCGCAACACCGCGATACGTGCAAACATAGTCTGATGCCGTTAGCATTTCCTCGTGGCTGGAAATAATTGTTACGCGAGATGAATCCGAACGACCGACGAACCGTAACTTCGTACGTTCTCATGGCCTCCTCATCCGGTGCGCGTTGCGATAAACAACGCTAATATCGCCTCGTGAATTATAGTAATTCATTATCATTCGGTAATAACGGTTAACGGTCGTTTACACATGGAAATCGCGGTTGACCTTTATTCTGCCGAGGAACGGATTCTACATGCGCAGCATCTACAAACGAGAGAAAATCGCTTCTGGCCGCGTAGATTTGCCTTTCGATATGATAGAGACATGATAATAATGCACGTTTCTGTTTTCCTTTGCGCGATCTTCGACGTGTTCAAGATACAATTTTTTCATTTCTGTGGGAAAACTTTCAACTACCGACTTTTAACTATCATCTGCTTTTCTTTTGGATCTTCTCCGATTGTAACGAAATGTAATGTAATGTTGTGTAAGTTTGCAGTTTTTTTTTGTTTGTTGTTTACTTTTCTTTTATTTTTCATTTTGTCAAAATTGTTTGTTTCGAATTATGCCGTGTGAATCTGATAATTAATGAGGAATATAATTGAGAAACAATACTGTTCGCTTTAGGCCTTTTCGAGTACGATTTGTAATATATAGTACGTAATTCAAATGTTTAATGTATAACATATAAAATATATATCAAATTATGTTAATTAAGGAGAAATATTAAATTTTTTTAACACTATAAACTGTAATTGCAGTAACTTTGCTGCATGTAAGAAATATTTATCTTTTAAACGTAATTGATTCTTACATTCAACAATACAATTGACGATACACAACCATATCTCAGTTGAGAAGAATTTTCAAATATTACGTGCGAACCATTTTTTATGAGACAGAAAAGCATGTTCGTATTTTCAAGTGTAAAACACGTCTATAATATTTACAAGAACATTTAGTCTTCGAATAATAGAGGCTCACTGACTTTCTCCATATTCTATTCTTATTATAACATATAAGATAATAATATATAATATAATATATTTCTTATATTTCTTATATATATTATATAATATAATATATTTCTTATATATTATATTATATATTTCTTATAATATATAATGTAATATATTTCTTATATGGATCAATTATTTCGTACATCCGAGGCTCGGCATTAATTAGTTCATATAAACGAAGTTCTACTGCACTTCTCTTTATTACGTCTCTTTATTAAGTCTGACGGACGTTCATCAGAAAATTCCACATTTACGACGAGCATGAACTCGTCGAGGATTGCGTGGAACAATGATTTCTACCGGATCAGTAGCAGAAGATCGTTAGTGGCCAGATCACGTTTGAATCGAAGGATCGAAAGGGGAAGAAGCAGGGCGCCGTCGCGGTGAGAGATGGGATCAAGATCACTCGGTCGACTGGTTAATGCGATGCAACACGGTCGCCATAACGGGCCTTTCCCTTCTTCCTCTGTTTCTTCCATCTCTTCTTTTTCTTCTTCTTCTTCTTCTTCTTCTTCTTCTTCTTCTTCTTCTTCTTCTTGAAGCCTGTCAATACTTCCACTGGCTCATTTCTCACCTTTTTCTCGGCGACAGCCTTCAGTTTCTTTCCACGTTCTTTCGTCTTCGATGTCTTACTGCTCGTGTGCGAGCATTCTTCCTCGATTTTTCTTTAAGATGACCTTATGTTTTAAAAGAGTTCTATTTTTAACTATATCTCGTTTGTCGATTATCACGCAGTGCGAGTTGAGATTTTTTTTAGAGTGTTGGTTAATGATTGAACGTGATTCAGTTTTTGGGCAAAACACTGTCCAGTGTACTCGAAACTTCGTAAAGTTTTCGAGTCGCTAGATGCCAAACTGTCAGTGATTTGGAAATTCCAAGCGACGAAGATTAAGTGATTCGACGATACAAGAGAGTTGTCAAACTCTCGCGGTCTCGATAAATTCGTTCGAAGCATTTCAATGAGTTCTGCAGAGACACCGAGGGCTCGAGAACTCCAAGATTCCGTGACTCCAAACGTTCTCGACGGAAATCGAAGTCGGAAAGCTCGAACAGCTGGAAAATTCAAATGTTTAAAAAAAACACAAGGACACGCGTGCAGAGACCAGTGCACGGTTAATTCACGGTGACGGCCGCTACATTTCACCAGCGTGCTTATCTGCGGATTTGGCATCACGGTATCGCACGGCGCCATGCGTCCGCGAAACGATTCGAAAAATAGCCGCTCCGGCTGGGTGCATCCGCATCAATGACTCCCTGACTTTCCTCCGGTTCCCGGGCAGCGGTTGTACCTTTTATCAGCGATTTTCGCGCGGCGTGCACACGCCACACCGGCCGAAAACGTGTCAGCGACACGTGCGCACGCGTCCTATTCCACTTGTTGAAGTGTCACAGACACGTTGCGTTCACGCTAGCTGGCCCGGCTCCGTGATTCCCCAGCCGGAAAATTAGCCCGATGTCATTTACGGCTGTGCAGCGGCGTTTTACGCGATTCACCCTGCCGGATAACTCGTTTCATTCACGGTTTTCCTCTCGTTGGCGAGAGGTTATTGTTTCGCCGGCGCTAAGTCTGATCGCACAAAGGCTCCTTTTTCGAAAAGGAGCTTTTCACTCACAGGGAGAAATATGACAACTGGGAAGACAAATGGGTGGAGAGAGAGAGGGTGACGCAAACACGGCCAATAACTCGTCGAATTTAATTAGCAGCGTTATGACAGCCTTCGTAATTGGACGTATTGAGCAACGGTCGACGAGAGGTGCTACGACGACGACTCACCAGCCTGCTTCGAGAACGTGATTGCGTCACTCGCTCGGCCTACAGGCTGGCTATTGACTGTATTTCTTTGTTTCTTCACTTGTTTATTGGATACTTGTCGATATGTGAGAAACTCACGGTTGCATAAGATACACGTCAGAGTCCAGTCGTGTTTGATTAAAATTCCGAAGGAAATGAATTTTAATCTCTTGATCGCCGCACTTTTTTAAGGAACGCGCATCAGATCGCCGCGTATTTTCAATTTTAAGAAAAATGTGCTTTTACGAATAAATAAATAATTTAAATATTTTTTACTTGTATAATTGGCGAGCCACAATCAGTTAGGATATAATTTGCAGAAAAAAAAGAATACTTGGTTTTCATTAGGGTTGCCACACAATAGATCAAATACTAAATATTAAAAAGATTAAAAAAGTTATATGCACGTTAAATTTGAAATGTTATAAATTTATAGTCTAAAAAATACACACACACACATATATATATATATATATTATACACAATGAAACTAATATTTATTTATGGTGTGGTACGCTTTGAAATAAATAGTTGGGCAGAGTGAAATTTTACAGTTTTCGCACGCGAATTTTGTTTCTTGCCTTTTTTTCGAATAAATCCAAAATCAAGGGAGAATATATATATTTTTCGATTCTTTTTAGTGATAGAAAATGATATTATATGTCACTGTTAAGAAATCGAAATTAATTTCGCTTTCATTTAGGGTATAGGGATTGGCGCGTACTAATTTCGGCGATTTCGAATAACGCGCACCGGTGCGCGCACGGCGATCAAGAGGTTAATGACTTAATAATTTAATAGGTTCTCATTATTTATTTAATAATAAAAGTATATTTAAATATTTAACTATTTATTTGGAGATTTCCCACCGTGTTTTCAATTCTGCGGAGGAAAGTTCATTTCCATTGCACTTACCAATTAAACCAATTAAACCACCCCAATCAACTGTTAGATTAAAGTTGAAAGTTCATCCAAGGGTTGAACATTGGATAATGGGAAGAGGGAAAAAAAAATTGAAGTTTCTTGCGCTATATTCGTTGTTTATTTATACGTAGAGAAAAATCGGTTTCGTAGATGGATATTATTATTTATTATGAAGATGGAAGGAATACAAAGAAGCATAAAATTAATGGTTTTAAGAGAGTGCTCCTCTATACGAGAGCCCCCAGTTTAAAAGAAAAATTAAAGTCATTTATTTTTTGCCTTTTCCCGGGATAAAAACTATGAATTTACATGAAGATCAGCCGTGCAGGAGTTTAGGTCCATTAACCCTTGTGCAGACAACCAAGCATGTATATAAAGGGAATTTCAGGCTGCAATTTTTTTAAATCTTAAAGTATTATAATTTATAATAACGTTAATAATAATAAATTTTCACACTAAAGGAGATTTTTGATATTTTCAGTGCAGTGGCTGACGAAAATATTCAAACATTTATTATAGCAGAATTTCTATATACCGTATGCATGTGTGCTTTACAAAAAATATTTCGAACTCTCATTGACATCGTAATGAAACGCAATCGTCATGATTGTATCACAATTTATGTCGTGTTGAATTTTATAATTTCTGTCTATTGTGACACTCGTCTCGTTACAGTGTATAAACGGAATATTGATAAAATTTCACATAACAGACATGCTTTATATACGAAAGTAAAAAAAGAAAAGAAAAATTGCTCAATGAAATATAGAAATGAGAGAAATATACTTTAGATCCGATTATCCAGGGTTCGTTCGATTTTGCAAAACTTCCGCTATTTCTCTTAATGTTCTGCCACTCGGAAATATTAAGCAGGCAAGCGTATAAGCAAATTGTTCCATAAATTTCGCAAATATCGCACGAAGAACGTGATTCGGAGGTCTCGCGCCACTAAGAAACCAGAGTTAGTGGCGTTCGACGATAGGAAAGTATCGCGAGCGCAATTAGGGATGTACGGTAGAGCCGCGATATGCTCGAGCGTTACGAAGCAGTCGTCGATTCCATCAGGCGTCACGTTTAATTGCCGATACGAACGAAGGCAGCTGATCGGAAGCGTCATGAGAGCGCGGAGAGCATTTGCTTTTTACGCGAGAGAGGTGAGCTTCTCGGGCTCTGACGGGCGTGCGCCTATTTTCTGAGAAATTCTTCAATTACCTAACGTCTAACAGCTTCCCACGGTCAGTGCAGTCGTTGCTCACACACACACACACACACACACGTAGAAGAGAATATAGCGAGTCTTCTAAGAAGGCTGACCTCGTCGTTCGCAATACATACCTTGCTACCGGCTGATGCTTCTGCTGTTTCTGGTTGCGTTTCTCCGCTCTCGACGCAGCGTGCACTCAGCGAGAGAGCAGCGTCGTCTCTCCTCTAAACGAATTTGCATTCTAGAAGCGCGGGCTGCGTGCTCGGTCTCGCGGTAAGACTCGTCGGAAAGATTCGCCTGCGAGAGCCGACGATGCTCGAGAGAGATTGTCCTTTTTATGCTTATTCTCGAGCTTCTCTCGGAAGCTTGCCGGATTTTCACGAGGAGAAATATCTTCAGGAAGAGAGAGAGAGAGAGAGAGAGAGACTCGCGATGAAATTTCTCTCGGCGAAATATTTCATGGACCTATAGCGATTTTGCAACAGCGTGCGCGTGTCCAAAATCGCCGACAGGGGTTGCGAATTTCTTTTTTCTTTTTTTTCCGAAATCGGATACATAAATATATTTATTTACTCGTTCAGGAGTTTCGAAGACTAAATGCCCTGTGTTACGAAATCAATTGAAACAATTAAACAATACAGACAGATGCAGAGTTGTAAGAACTTGAAAATTCGTACGTTTAATGAAATTTCAAGTACTGGACCAGAAGTAAAGATTCTGAATTAAAGGTCTCGGAGACCAAAAGTATTCGTACGGTTAAACCGTAGAAATAAAATGAGAAATATCCTCTGTGTTACGAACGATCGTGTTGCATTGCAAAAATTTAACATATTTAATTTGTATATTTAGAATTCTTCCCGATAGAGACTAATCGCAATCTTTTTTCCAAATTTTCCTCGAGATTCTTTCTCGGCGTTGCGTGTTATTTCCAGATTAACTTTTCCCTGTGCACAACACTCGCTTGCGTATAATTTCGTAGTGTGAAAGATATTTACAGTACAGTCAACTGTACGAATGTTTTCATCTGTCACTTGTACGTCGCGAAAGTTTCGGGCAAACTCAACTGCTTTTCAAGGTCGGAAAGATTTCCAGAAAGAGAGAAAAAAAAGAAAAGAGAAAAGCTTTCCCAATCAGTTTCTCGATCGTTTCGACAGTTCGGTCACGAAGATCGACAATATCCTTCGGTAAGCTTAATGGAAATCGTTCGAGCGAAAAAGCAGAGATTCGTCTGGGGCTAAGGCACGATCGGTCATTGTCAGCGGCGAAGAACCGTCTAATCTCGATGCCTGGCTACGAAACAATGGTCAGGCCGCAGAACAGAGCGGAGAACAAAGGCGGAATGTGTCGTCTGAGGATCGTGGTCAAGTGTATTGGCCTGTGACAGTGTTGGTACCGCGTTCGTGCCGGTCGTTAAGGTCTCCACTGTTCTCGAAGAGTGGCTCATTAACTTCGTTTATCTCCGTCCCCGATAGCTGCATCAGGGACTCGGCTTCTTCGACTACACAAGATCGCACTACCTCTCGCTATCGAGTTAATAGCGTCGACGAAATGCCCCAGGTCCTCACGAAATTCCTAGCAAAATTTCGCGCGGAGAAATAATTCCCTTGCCCGTTGGATACTCCTTCTGTAATTTTTCTCTCGAGAATCGTTTCTCGATTGTGGCGAAAATATTTTCAACGGGATTTGAAATTAGCAAAATTTCAACTTGTGAACCTCCAAGCTCTCTCTCTCTCTCTCTCGAGAGAGAGAGAGTTTTCAGCTATCGAGCCCCATTCGAAGTGATTCGAATTTTTCCTCGCGTGTGCCATGTTAGAAGCGATCTGCATTCTTTAAATGCTTATTTGTTGAAATTCGTGCGAATCTTTTTAGATCTTCTTCGAACATTTTCTTGTCGACACTCGTACGGGAGTTTCAAATGTTAGATCTTCAAACGTAATTACGCACTTGTTACGCGCACATTCTGGTTATATACGTGAGATATTTCAGAATTCTTGGATAGGATATCCTCCATTTTTAAATTTTAGATTTCATATATATAATAAATAAGTTAGTAGTGTTAAAAATGAATCATGATACAAATAACTACTATGAGATTTATTGGAAATTTAGAAGTGCCAATGTGTCTTTGACACGTAAAACAACAATATTTCATGTCCATTACATTTTCAAAAATATAAAGTCACAGTAACTAACAATAACCATTTTCGACTAGAGTTTCACGAAACGTAAAATATTCGTCGAAACTGCGGGCCAGACTCCGTCGTAACCACCGTAACTGACTTCCTCCTGAGTGTGTTAATTAAATAGCCTGAAATTATTCTCGACGGTACTCTCTCTCTCTCTCTCTCTCTCTCTCTCGATTCACAGAAACTGGAACGTTCTATTTCAAGCTGTTCGAACATTTTACATAACCGAACGTCGTAACAGGAAGGAAGCGACCAGTCTCTACAAGGCTTTAAAATATTCCTAGGTCTAAAATATTACTCGGGACTGACAAGATTCATCTTCGCGCAGCTATGTCAAAGATCTGGAGCCGACGAACGCCAGCATATGGCGAATTGATAGAAACGAGCGGAATCTGTAATCGGTGACGCGGCCGTTTGCCAAGATTCGTTTTCATAACGAGAAAGTTTACCCGGCCGGCGGGTGAGTGTAACATCGTCGCCCGTAGGCGATACCCCTACGCAGTTGGCAAGCTACTTGGCCACGAAAAAAAAAAAAAAAATAGGAGAAAGACGACGAGAGAAAAGGGAGCTTCAGAGGCGCTTCAGGGACGTGATCAAGTCACGAATACCGGCCGGTTTGTCGTGGAGCGCATCCCAACGAAGCTTGATTAAGGTCCCTTCTGTTCTCGGACACAGTAGCTCATTAATTCCGTTATCTCGTTTTCTGCAGTCACCGGATCTCTTGACCGGTGGATCGAATCAATTGCCCTCGTGTACGGCCGCTGAAAAATCCCGTGAAATTTTCACGATATCGAGCGTGTATCTCCTCTCGGCTCGACGATGGGAAAAGCGAATCTAGCCGCTTGGTTATAAATTCTCGTTCATCGGCAATTTGTTGAGGCGACGAGACGAGTCTGTTCTGTTAGTCGGTGCCAACAGGAGCGTGACCCACATCCGCGCGAAATGAATTTCCAAGATGCACAGAGTTCGAGCGTTGTCATTTTGGATTCTGTATTATGTTTTTTTCTAGACGTCGTATTCGGAGCGCGAGTTTTCATACTTGTCTGTGAGAAATCTGGAGACGCAAAATATGCACACGATGCAAACTAGTATGCAGTATAACATTTCAGATAAAACAGTTATCACTTTTTTGTGAAAATATAAAGTTGCACAAGTCGTATAATAATTTGATTTTAAATATTTTATTTATTGGTCAAAGATGTTACAGATTTCGAGAAAATGACGTTGTTTCTTATATTTAAGGTTTAATGAGAAGCAAAATGTCGAAGTAAATAGTCCACGGATACGTTCATATTCATATATAGACACTGTGGATACATTAAATTGTACAATTAAAGTTGTACAAAAATATAACCTTCCTCTTACAAAAGTTGTATACCATTCTTCGAAACCTATTTCGTAAATCGTCTCGTTCGCTCAATTGGCAATTCGCTCAAACAGCCACCATTGGATCATTAGAAATCATATTCAATTCGAGATATTTAATCCAGTCTCATTATCCCAATCCCTTTGTATATATCTCAAATTTTAGTCAACACATTATTACAGTAATCCGGTCTATAATCAACAATTGATTCTCCGACTGTTTCAATTTTTTTCATTACAAGACTATCTTAAATCTATGACGAAGATTTAAGTCAATTCAATCTACGAAAAATCTTCTGTAAATCACGTCGCCGGATTGTTCAGGCTCTGCTTGGAAAATCGTCTCGTTCGTTCGACGAAGCGTTTAACGTTAATTCCCCCGAACGTCCGGACTAATTAATTGAATCGAACAGCTCCCGCGTATTCCTCTGCGGCGTTTCTCACCGGAAGCACTTCACGAAACGCCTCTCTTCTTTCCCGCGGCCGTGCAACACCTACGAACACTGCCAGATTACCAGAGGACTTTCAGTTCGATGGCTTTTCAAGGGGGCGAGAAGGGGGATGAGGTTCTCCTCGGGAACGGGTGCGGGCAAATTAGTTTAACCCCGAAGTGGAGTAGATTCGCGCAGTTCCGATCCGGGCAAACTTCTTCGAGGGTTCCTCGAGACGTTGGACGTCGGCGACGGCAACAAGATATCTCGCTGACCGTCGCGTTTGCGGTTGTCGCTGTCGGTTTAGCCCATGGCTCTCTCCTGCATCTGCCTACGAAGAGTGAAGAGGAGAGAAGAGCGAGGGGATCCGTGACCGTCTTCAGAGCGTCGGAAAGTCGTTGAAACCGGGCAGCGTGGAGTTTCACGAGCAAGTTTCCGTGTACTTTGCTGCTTCGACCACCGGACCAGTCCATTTCCTCCGTTCTGTTGACGCTTCTCGACCGGGCCGAGACCAAATATTGCTCCAAATCAGCCGGCAGACAGTGTCTGGGCCAGCCTGGCACTCTCGCCGTGGAATTGAAAAATTTTTGGCTATTCAGTGATTTTAACGTAGAATATGTACCGGTGGTGTTCGGGCAAAGAGTGTACGAAATGTACAACGAGAACGCGTCACGCTCTCGATCAGGAACTTGGAGGATGGGGCTGTCACGTGATTAAGGAGAGATAGATAAGTTTACGAGCGATGTGTCATCGGTTGTAGATGCTGTAAAGGAGCGAGGTGTTAAGGCCCCCATAGACGTTGAAACAGCTACGATGCATGCATCACTGATACAAGCACTACTGAGAAGCAAGGAATCACTGATGGACGAATAGACTTCTAGCATTAGTTGGACAATGAAAGTCCGTGATAATAAACCTAACATTACCATCACTAATATTGGAGCTGAAAGACGATCTGACATTTTAAAACACTTGTTTCAACTTTGGCGTCACGGAAAACTGAAGAATCGGTAGAGTGGAGGCAAGCTGATTCTGAAACATCATCTGATGTTTCATGAAACCTAGGAGTTAATGCATGCATCGCAGCATGTTTCAACGTTTATGGGGGCCTTTAAGGTTACCGAGACACAGATGCCGATAATATTGTCTGGAGATTTAAACTTAGACTTAAAATCAGACGACGGTAAAGATTTCGCTCAGTTCATGTATGACACGTTACAGCTGAAATTGATGAGCAGCAGTGACATATCAACGACAGGAGGTTGTACCACAATTGATGCCGTATTTGCGAGAAACATCGATGACTTACCTATGTGTTTGAATTACACATCGTATTATAATTATCACCAACCAATTCTGTCCATAAAGAATTAACAGGAATAAAAATAAAGCAAACATACATGAAAGGGTGTCAAGTTTTACTTCCTTACAGAAATGAAGTCAGACATATTCTATGTGACAGGCTTTAAGGGCGTTAAAGCCGCTCATTTTTTTTTTTTCTTTTCTTTGATGATTGCGTCGTCTGATAGCCTGACGACGGTGATCTCTGATAATTTGGGAACTTAGGATCTCTAATGCAAGTGCTCGTGATGTAGAAAAAATATGTAAAGTTCAAACAACATTTCGTATAATATTTAATACTTTACTTGGGTCTTTTTCGTAGAAGTGTAAAGTTACGTAATCCGTAGTCTTTTATCAAAGTTTATGTGTGTATATATTTATCGGAGAAAACTCTTTGACAATGATTATATACACGAATATTAATGCAAGCTAATAAATGAAAATAATCATGCAGGATAATATATCAATATGTACGCGTGTATGAAAGAAGAATATTTACGCATTTCGTACGGTAAATTGTATACAGAGCATTTTGAAAGCACGGAAAGAGCTGTTGAGAACGTCAACAGTTGCACAATTGACTGACGTTTTAATTAATTCTTGTTCCGTTATCGGAATTTCGAATTATTGTTTGCAATAACATTTGTCCAGAATTTCCATCTTGTAGCTTGGCAAACAGAAGTGGCAAAACATTGAGGGAAAGCGTTGTGGTGGTACTATAAAAGAAAAATGACAGAATTCGATCAATGTGAGATTAAAAGTGGGCGAGATAGGCCGAAGATTTACGAGGAATCGCGATGAAAGTGTTTATAATCCATCAGCGTTGCCGGGACTGTGCCTATTTCTGTTCGCCATGGTGAACCTACAATGGGCTGTGGTGATCCTCGTGGAAAAAAAAATTTCTTGGCACGAACCACGGGATTCGAGGGAATCGGTATCACGGACCTCAATAGAGAGTGTATTCAAACCACCAGTTCGTCGAAGGGAACAATTTACGAAGCTGAAGACACGGTCGAAATAATTTTCTATGAATCTAAGCCTGACGCACAGAGGATGAAAGGGACAGATCGCTTTGAAGCGTCCAAAAATAGATGGTGTTTTGGCAGTTCTTTCTTTCCCCTTGATAATTACTTGAGAAATGGACTTTGCGTATTTATGCATAAAAATGTATGTAGATGCAAGTTTAAAAGTGCCAAAGTAAATGCAGTTAGAATTTATTGCATTACCATAATAGCATTTATATTCATAGTATTTTACTATTATTCTAGCATGATATTTGTTATTTATTATTATTATCTAATAGATGAAATTTACGTTCTTTGCTTGTTGATTCACAAAGAATCCGCAATCTAAAAGTTTTTATGTTTTTCGATGTATGAAAATCATTTGCTATCAATATGTCGACCCTCTTACTTTTAACGTTCAGACTAGAAAATCCAATAAAAAAATTTTTTTTTAAATTCGTAATCTAAGATCTATTAACTGAAATGAAACATTTTCAAGAATTTCGATTATCGGAGAAAAATGAATGTTTTCTTTCCAAAGAAAAGGAAATCAAAGGAAAATCATTTGCTACCGATATGTCAAACTACTTACTTTTAACGTTCAGACTAGAAAATCCTATAAAAAATTCTTTTATAAAATTCGTAAACCGCGATCTATTAACTGAAATGAAACATTTTCAAGAATTTCGATTATCGGAGAAAAATGAATGTTTTCTTTCCAAAGAGAAGGAAATCAAAGGAAAATCATTTGCTATCAATATGTCGAACCTCTTACTTTTAACGTTCAGACTAGAAAATCCTATAAAAAATTCTTTTATAAAATTCGTAAACCGCGATCTATTAACTGAAATGAAACATTTTCAAGAATTTCGATTATCGGAGAAAAATGAATGCTTTCTTTCCAAAGAGAAGGAAGCGAAAGGAAATCCTATACTGTAGCATGCGTTGCATTGACTCGAAAGCAAATAGACTTTCCGAAACCCCTTCAAATAAAAACATAAAACTCCCGTCTCGGAACGAAGCGTCGCTACTAAATCGCGTAGCAAAGACGAAGAGACAATCGTGAAATCTCTGATTGCAGTCGGGTCTAAATTTAATCTGCCGTTTGCTACATAGTTTTGCCGTGCTACGCCGGTAATGTCATTACCGCGGTGATTACTCGTTACTCGTTACACGAGGGGGCACCCGATGGAAGAAAATGGAGAATGTAGCGGCGATTCGCAGGAAATCGACGAGATAATCGAAACGCCGGGGGCGTGACCGGAAACGTCCATAGAGCGACGACGTTTGATCGTGTCGTCTCGTCTGTTCGCCGTTTCCCCGGCGTCTGTCTTCGCTCATCTCTCTCCTCTTCTGACGTTCATGTCGAAGAGGATCAGCGAGCTCTCTCGCGGGGTTAACGACTGTGGTCCGTTGCTTCTTCTTTTACTACGTTCGCGGGACTCGTTCGTTACCGGTGTTAGATAATGCATGCAAATTGCATTAAGTCAACGTGACTACCGGTTCCCGGGTGCGGGACGGTGCAACGTCGTGTCGTCCTCGTTGTGTCCAGCCGTTGTCTTCTTCTGGTCTTCTCTTACGGACCAACGACCTGTCCACGTAAAGATAGACGAATCGTCAGCTCGTTCACCGTTGCAGTTTCCGAGCCAATCTATTACGTCCGAGCTAGTCGTCGTCAGCCAGTACAGCTCTGGCTATATTACAGATGTTCCGTGAGCTGGCCAGTGAATCACTCGAGACGTTTGGAAACATCGTCGGACGAGGACGAGTTTCGCGGTGGTAACTCTCTTTGAGCCGGTGCCTTCAACTCGGTGCTCGCTGCACACGCTTCGTTCTCCGACGAATCTTCGCTGGTCCCCCATTGACAGTCCTTCCTTCTTCGTCTTTCTCTTTCACGGGAGATCTGTGCGTGCAATGGACGCGAATGGACTGTCCTCTCTCTCTCCGCAGGCTTAATTACTCCGCTGGCGGAGGAGATCCTCGCACATTGGCTGTGTGGCTAGTCTTGCCCGAGACTCGAGACTCGGGAGTTCTCGTTTTAATGCACAGCAATTAGGGATGCCTGGAGCGCGGGGTAGATAAATTGCCAAGTATTAGCGGGTAAATTGCTACATTTCGTTATTACCGCGTAATAATGATAATCTAAGGTAATTGACATTCGCCGGTGGATGAGTTATCCCGCGCCGATGCGTTTACCTGCTTTTCATCTTTCTTTCTTTGTTTTTTTTTTGTTTTTGTTTCTTTCCTTTTTTTTTTTTTTTGCTCTTTCCGTTTTCTCCAATTATTTCCTTTAATTAAATCGCGCGCAGCTGGAGGAACACAGAGGTATCTGGCGTATCGCGTGTCGATCTGCCAGCGGAGGAAATTATGTCGGGAATAAAAAATGATCAAAAGCGGAGATCAAATTTCCCAGGACGATGTCCTGGCTTTGAGTTTAGGTTGAGTTTAGATTGTTTCTGCGTACTTGCATTAGCTCGTTTCGAGAGTCTTTTGTAATATTAGTTTCGCGGTTTTGCCAATGGATTATCAATGCTTGTTTATTATAGGCGAATTCGAGCTATTTGCGAAAAAAAAAGATATTATATCCATTGCTGTTTAATCCTGCCAAGTGTGGATAGAAATGGTTGAACTGAATAACACCATGTTCATAGATCCGATGAATTCAATTCACATTAAATTGAAATTATAGAAAATATACAAACACAGTTCGCTCTCTTGTGTTTTCACGGTATACTTCGGTATAATTTCGTGTCAAAAGCATGAAAATTCGCACTCCGCCGTTATTGCGTCCACATTTGGAAATTAACAAAATACAAAAAAATCTTCGGATAAAAGAGATAATTGAACTTATTTTTTTTTTTTTTTTTTTACGTGGAGGAAATCTTCATAAGACACCTGGGTCTTTTGAAGGGAAGACCCAGGTAGTGTCGGATTTTTATCGACTAAAACCTTCACGATGGCCGTTCTCCGCACGTTGGGAGAGCTCCAGGACCTTTTTACAGAGCTCTTTCATGTTGTTGTCCTAAAGGACAATGTCTTTTTTTCGGCTCGAACCCTGGACCGTCAGATTAAGAGTCTGATGCTCTACCGACTGAGCTCTATTCCCACCTCCCGAATTGAACTTATCTACAGATCTGTCACAAATTCAGGCGATTTAATCCGACGCGAAAGAGCGGTTGCTCGCGATGTGTTAATATACACCTTGCTCGTCCTCTCGTTGCGCCGCGCATCGAACTCTGTGTTCGCGACTTGTTTCCTGGCAGAACTCGACGAGCGATCCGCTGTCACGCACGACCATTAACTGGCACTCGTGTGATCGGAATTACTCGAGTGAATCACGCACGCCGAGCCCCGGACGTCGATGAAACAGGCTTCCTTCGGCGTTACGTATGCCTCGATCACACGGATTATTCTCTGTTCGATGGGATTTCAATTTCTGCCGTGTCGATACACATCGCGGTGCAATCTCTTCTCTCCAGTACCGGTTCTTTGCATTTGCACCGCGATCCACGACTTATCGATCCTTAATAGCCACCGTGGGTGTTGATTAAAGTAGTGAAACTGACGCTGCAAGCTGAGTGACCGATTCGCAATTAGTGGAGGAAAATTGAATATGCGTACGTGTTTTCTATGGTTTGTGAAGTATGAGAAGCAGCGGAGTATTGTTCATTGATGCTGGTTGCACGTTTGAAACTTCTTAATGAACAGTAGATAAGATTATTCAAAAGCACGATAGAAATTAAACGCAGTTTAAGGTTAAAGGAATTCTTCAAGTTTTTCGAACAGCATTTCTACATTGGAAACAATTTTCAAACTGTAGTATCTCCTAGTGTTATTTTCCACGAGTCTCGTTGCTTTCTTACCACCCGTACGTGCAACAAGAAGACACCCCTGACGCGTCGTCAAACAACCGTTATCTGAGCGAACGGCATTATTCAGAAAGTTTTCGGCGAAGTTTTCACTGATGGAGAAACGATAAAACGGACTGAGAGAGAGACGGTAAACTAGTTACCAGCAAACATCCATCTGCCTCTCTCCCCAAACACAGCGCAACACACTGTTAATTGACACAGCGTCACGCACTCCACTTTCCCCACGCGGATCTGGTAACCATCCTCGGCTGCTAACCACATCCCGTGCGAACGAAGAAAAAAGAAGAAAAAGAAACACCCATAAAAAAAGCTCCATCCCCCAAACAACCCCAGCTTAATCTAACCCAGACCCACTGCCTGTCACGCAGACACGTTTCCTTTCCAAATGGAGACTCGTAGACTCGCTTCGTTGGCAGACGTCGCTTGTAGATAAGGGACGTTACCAAACGTTACCAAACGACAAAGAAACTGCTTGGGACCAAGGCAGAGGACTGGTGGTGTACTGCGTACGTCGCGGTTGTTAGCACTGTTCGAGTAAATCATGAACGGTCGTTAGAATTTGGATCATGGTTCCCTGGAGGCTGCTGGGCTGCAAGTTTCTCTCGGGGAGCGGTGCCAAGGAATCGCGCTGAAGTTCGATCATCCCCTAGGAGTTTCTCGATTCCTCTGTCCCTTCTCTACATCCCCCCCTCCCTCCCTCGCGATACATCTTCGTTCTCCTGCTCGAGGACTACGTAATGCGGTTAGTTTGTCTGTACTTTTTCCTCGCCAAGATCTCTCGCTGGATGCACGTTGTCTCGGCATCTTTTTGTTGTTAGCTGCCGTTGTGTCTCGTTTGCAGTCACTCGAACGTGTTTTAACCTCATGTTTCGTAATTTTGTAAGGCTTCGTGCAGTAGTGTTGCTTTTATATTACCAGGCCTTGTAGTTTGGAGACATAAAAAAATAGAATTTAGATAGAAGCTTATATTAGTTATTAAATATTTTAATAAGTAACATTGTAACAGTTACGTATCGCACATTTGTACGAGCAAATAAAGTGTACAGTTTGAAATAATTAACCTTCGTGTAGTCATCATCTGTCATTTGGACTTTGTGTCATTGAATTTCGGAATTTTTAATTTGATTTAATTTTGTTACTAAAGTACGAACTGGAATATCTTGAACTTGAAGTTAAGTCCATGATTAAAATTAATACAATATTGATATAAATGAGTAATAACCTGTTATCAAATTACTACAATCGCTTACAAATCAGTGATGTTTTTTTCAAATTTAAATATTTCAATGAAATTCTCGATCCAAAGATACTCTATGAGTTTCAAATAAATGAAATTAACAGATAGCAAGATTTATATTCTACAAATGAAAAATATCTACAAAAATCAGGATTAGCAATTTCGATCGCTCCGCTAGTTTCAGTATATCGAAGTTTGTTGCCGGTTTCACAAACACACTGACAATTGTGTGAATACGTTCACCTCTTACCTGTCTTCAACCAGATCGCGTGTCCCCGACAATTTTAACGTCTGTTTTCTCCAAGCAGACTTAATGAGAAGTCACTATCGTACCGGAATCTTAAAACGCTCATTTACAAGCGAGTCACCTCGAATGAGAATGTCTGTTACCCCGTTACTTCGTTCCATTCGAATCCGTACAACTCTCGCCGAATGTCATCGGTTAATACAATAATCTATGAACAGAACTTCTACGTATGCTCGACCGCATGTAATCAAAGGATTAAACACTCGCGTTAGCACACTTTCCACCACTGGCATCCGATTAACCGACTTTTGTATCTGATAGGCACGTGTGCAAGCAAATCACGGACAATAGGTTTTAAAAAAAAAAATCACCGTGTGAACTCGGGCATTGTTTGAATCAAATGAGAAATGATTGTTTAAATCATCTTGTTTGAGACTGGATCTTGAAATAATCTAACTAGGCGAACGATTTTTTTCGAAATTATTTGGTCATTAAATAAAGCAGCTTTTTCTTTGATCTGGTATCTTGTATTTGTTTCTGCAGAATAATTCCTCAAATTGTATAAACTTCTATTACTGGTAATTATTTGTAATCCTGTTAATTTAGTAATTAAGTTAGTCTAGAAGACCGTGGCATCTTTCATTGTTGATTGACGGTAAAAATACCGATCGTTTTCTAATGTATACGCTGTGTACAGATTATTTAAGAGATTCAGAATTGATTTAATCATTAATGATTTTAAATGAAGATAAAAGGTTTGCAACAATTCTTTGCGATCCTCGAAACAGTGCGTAGATTGGTGCATAGAAAAATAGCTGTGTAATAATATATTTTATAAATATTGAATGCTTCATCCAATATTCATAAAATATTTTTACAATAAATATTTTTACACTAAATTGCGAAACGTATGAATTTCAATTCGTGTTGTAACGAAACGTCGCCGTACGGTGTGAAATCGAAGAATCCACGTGGCACAGCTCGTGTTAGAGTAGGCTGTGCACACCCAGGCTCAAGTGTTAATACGTTTCAGACGATCGTGGCTTCTCGCACGCCACGTTGATCTCCAATGCCTCCGTTCGTTTCGTTTGCATACGTCGACCTACGGCTAATTAACCGTTCACGGTTACACAGTTTCGCCATTTTCGGTATTGAAGCCGACCGAATGGCCGTCCTAAATTTCTCCTCGTTATCTCTTTCGCGCTGTTCACATCGTTATCCCCGGCCGGGCCTGCACTACCAGTCTGCAACTTGTTCGTGCACGAGTTCTCTCGGTGAGGCTCTCTTTCGTTACACGCATGATTTGCGCGCGTAGGAGACAACCAATTGCACGTATGTACCTTCTCGTCGAGTTTTTTTTTTCTAGATCTTCGAACGGTTCGTCTCGTACGTCGAATTTCTAGTCGTTTCTTCTAGCCGAGATAAAATGAAGTACGCAGACGTTTCAACGAAGATATAGCGTCGCGTTTGACGATCGCAGGATTTAGACAGTGGGCAGAATTGTAGTTCAACTCGTTCGTGATTCATGCGATAATTTATGTTCGTAATACGTGGTACTGTGCAAGAAGTGTTGGGATCACTCTGTTGTTCCGTAAGAAAAGAGTTTCGCTGTTTGAACTACAGCTCTTGCCCATTAAATCACGATTTTTAATTTTGAATGAAATTTAATTACAAGTTTTATTAAATAATTTGTTGCAGGTTCTGTCGAAATGTTAGGTGCAAGTATATTTTTAAATATCTATCGCCACTGTGTGTTGTTTAATTCGTTAAAAAGTTTTTTTGTTACATGAAGGATGAAGATACAGGTTATTTGGATTGAAAATAATAATTAGCTAATACGGAGAAGGATTTTTGAAATAGAAGAAATGTATGCAATTGCCAGGAACTGTAGAATTATCAGGGCGATTAAATTAACCGTAATTTAAAAAAAAAATTTTTTTACAGATTTACAACAATGTAACACAAAAGTGAAGAAAATTATGTGTACTGAATATTAAAAGTGTCCTCAGATTTTCGAATTCAAAAGCTCTTCTTATTAGTTCGAACCTCGGTATCTAGAATTTTTTTCATTTCTCAAAATAGATTGTCATGTTTGAACGTCTTATTTTGAAAGGTTTCTATTATTTTTTAACTATAATTGCATTACACAAGCTGTTGCAAGCTAATGACGAAATATTTGACGAAGACAAAGAATTTCGTTCGAAGTTTGAAGATGATTGATATAATGTTTCAAGTAAGACTGGACGTTTTTACGTTACGCACGCGAGCTAATAAATCGTCCACGGCTATAAATCGAAATCGAAACGATTCGGAGAACAGGCTCACTTTGAAGAGCGATCGTAAACTCTCGAAAGACAAAACAGACCAAACGATGTAAAAATTCCAGCAAGACCGGTTCAGGCTGCTTAGTCCTTAGTCCTTCCACTTGGCTCGCGATATGATCGCGGCATAATTATCGTCCCGTGATCGGTAATTTCGAGCACGCTGTGTGCGTGAAATGAATCCGATCTGCGACCTGGCTCGATAAGCCAGCGACGTGTACGAGCGTTTGGACGATCGGCAGGAAAGATCGGCGAGGAAATTAAGATTCGTACGACAGCACGCGGCCACAGAGAAGAGAACAAGACCAGTAATCGGCGAAGGAATTACGAGAATTCGCCGTTATAACTCACCGGCTGTGACAGTGAACTCTCTTGGAGCGTGACATTGTCACGGATCGTGTTGCACGATACGCTCATCTTCTGCAACCGTGATTGCGCTCTTAGCCAGTCAGCCGAGGCTGAATTTCAACCGGTGCCGGATACGCTTCGCGATGTACGCACGCTGTCTAAGGTTTTCTACGACCGGCCATTAGATGCTTTTCACGGTACTTGATTGAAACTGATTGCAAAATCGATCCGCCCACCGATCCGGATTAGTGATTAATGATGTTTCTCCCGGTGGATAAAGACTATCGCCATATATCGATCAAGCGTCGAAGGTCGCACGTCCCTCGGCCAATTGAAATTTCTGCGATCTCTTCGTGTTTTAATTTGGTATTTTGACTGTCTACCCTACTGTGATCCCTCCAATGAATGAATGCTAATGCTAACTTGAGCTATGATCTTCCTTCTTTCGGAAGATCGAAGTATGTTCGATTCTGTTCGGTTCTTTTCATATCCTTCATAACGACGCGATTGTTATCTTTTGCCAATCGGTGTGCCATTAGGAATCTCGATGAATCTGAATTTCTTGACCAGGGTCGTATTTGCAGTGCACTTGTTTAATCTGTTGAAATTTGTTATTCATACAGTACGAGTGTAATCTGAAGAAATGTAATTGTAGAAATGAATTTATCACGGGACTGTTAAACGCACTTTAAAATGAAGATTATGGATGTCGAGTAACAAGACATATTACTACTGCCACTGCTAAGGCCCATTACTAAAGGAAATGTAGTATCGTACAGATTACAGATAAGAAGAAGAACGCTTCTGGACTACTTCTGGAATTACCATGTAAATTTCAACGTGACGAGAGCGTGATAGGATAATTTTCGTTCATCGTGATCATCGCAGCGTCGACACGTATATCGAACCATGTTTAACGAGCTTGTTTCTTCTTCCCTCTTCTTAGCCGACAGATTCGAAATCTACAAGTGTGAAACGAACGACTCGAATGGCATTGCTCCTCTTCATTAATTCACGCTGAAGTTGATATTGTCTGATGCTCAAACATCGATAAATCTTATCCAATATAGGATTGAATTATCCGACGGGCGACGATGCTCGTTCGTCAGAAAGTTTTCTTTGAAGAATGTGTTCACTTCAAAATTGGATTACTCGTGCAAAATTTCCAGTTAATTTCCACTTGTAATTGGAATTTCTCCGAAGATCAGTGATAAAATTAGTTCGATTATTTCACATTTTATTATCATAATTTAATATCTTAACTTTCCTCTCTCACTTGCTACCAATTGATTTTCGAGCGAACAACATATAGCTCAGAAACTGCTTAATGCGATACATCAACTAAAGTAATTGAAAGCTTGCGAAATGACGTGAATTCGCGCGAACGGCAGCAGCCAGAAGCAGAATTTGAAACGGCGTGTCAACGACCGCGACGTTGTTTCTATGTAACTGAAGAAGGATCATTTTTATTGGAAATTTTCTACGAGTAACTAATATAATACGAGAGCTCTGATAATTAATCAGCTATTTCTAATAACGAAAGTAATTTCAAATTTCCTTTGTTCTTGATGAAACTTGAAAATGTTGAATTCCCATTTATTTTTCTCGTTGTTAAACCTCGTTTCTAATCCATGTATTTATACCGGGCTACTGTACGCATTCTTACTGAAGAAATGCAGCCAAACATTCTAAAAAGTACCGTGTACCTTCTCGCAAGTGTGGTCGCAACAAAATAACGCGATTAAGAAAGAAGAAAGGAACAAGAGAATATTCATCTGAGAAATTAACCGTGCCTGTTCGCCCAGGCGGAAATTCTCATCTAATTTCACTTGCTAACGACAGGCGGTCGTTATCTGCATTCTCCTCGGACAGCCTGCAAATTTTCCCCGTCTAGAGGAAATTTTTTTCACCCGCCGCGGTGCCTCGAAACTATTCGCCATCCGCAATACTGCGGAGACGATCCTTTGACGAGACTTTCTCAACAACGCGGCACAAACGCGAAACTTCAGCGAGGCCGCGTTTCTTACCGCGGTGGCGAACTCGGTAACACGGTAACACGAGGGCACCGAGGAAGCAGAAAGTAGGATGAAAGAGCGGCGAAACGATGGAAGAGGAGGAGAGGGGCATGTCGATGACCCCGGCCTAAGGCTGCACCTGCATCACCTGCGGCCAGAGGCCAACCTCGTCCGCGAAACCGACGACTAGCGATGGCGTCAAGACCCGTACGTAACCCGCGAATTGTAAATTTCAGTCATCAGCTCGATAATCGAGGGTGTTCCGAACACTATACTCGAGAGTTTCTCGGAACGTTTCAACGAGTGCAATTACAGTTTGCAATGTGCTAGTTTTGAATGCTAAGGAGTGAAAATCCTCAGGTACAAGTTTCGAAAGGTAGGTTTTATCCTCGCTCGCTTGTATCATCACGAAAGAATTAAATTACGTACATGTAATTTCCACGATACTACGTTCACTTTGTTCGACAGCTGTTATCACGCGTTTAATGATTTTCATAATTTACATTTGTAATTCTGTCAAATCTAAATTTAGACTTATAATTGCATTACGTGTCGTTCATTTAACGAAAGCGTGCTGCACGAATAACGAGTTTCTAAGAATTTTATTATATATAATAAATACAAATAAATCATACGTAGCTCTGAATGTGTTGCTTTGTTTTATTTCTGTCATCTCACACTGAGGTTAATCAATCCAAGCAATTGAAGCAATAAATAATCCCGGATTAAGCGACGGAGGAGATGTTTGTTTCTGCGAACGTCCAATTAATTCAAAACGCCGAAAGCACCATTAGAAGTAGCTTGTAAAACGCTTCGAATCCGACCGAATGAACGTTCGAACGTACCTGCGAGGTGGTCGATCCCATCTCTATCGTCACCCGTTCGACCGTGCGGTGAACTTGATCTTAGCCGTGAAAAAAGTTGCCCGGCCATCTGTGTGCCGCGGAGAGGAAGAATTCCAAGTGGCGAGAAGCGAGCGCGTGCAGCTGAGCGAAGGACGTGCGATCTCGCGTTTAAGAGCCGAGATCGCACGCGGAATTCACGGATTTACGCGATACACGCGTTTCCTCTAGTTCGCGTGCTGAACCGAATATCGTTTCGTTCGTTTCGTTTGTTCGGTGTGGCTCGTTAACTCGTTGCTTTCTAATTCCGAGAGTTACTTGCCATTACTCGGTTCTGCTTGATCACACTGTGTAGTCGGATACACTTTGAAAAAAAAAATTCCAGGTGAATTTTTCCATGATAGATCTTGGGATAATCGCGTATTTCGCAAACACTATTTTAAAAGCATTTTATGAACGTATTTCTACAGTGGATAAGCTTTGGTAGGTTTAGTAAATTTATGGTTACGATCGATAAATTGTTGGAATTTTTTCTGAATAGGTCTTAGAATCGGGGATGAAATATTTTATGAACTTAAACTTAGTGGAAACTAATAATGAAATATTTTCTATGGATACTTGGTAAAACTGTAGATTATGCTTGCTAAAAAGTCACGAGTTTTGTGTCTTATTGTGTAATCGTAGATGAAGTGTTTCGTAAAACATTCTCTATTCGATTCTTCCTAAACTTTAGATTAAATCACAGATTGGATAATTACTGAATTTCTTTGTCAACGAGCTTTAGAATCATGGATAAAATGTTGACTTTCAATTGAATTAAGATAATCGAATTAAACTAGCGAATTGAAATTTTCGTTAATCTCTCGTCAGTTCATACGTCAAGAATGTGTAGTCGTGAATTATGAAAATTTTTTATTACACGGAAGGCTTCGTACTTCAACTTCAGGAATTAATGCATCATTCTAGATGAAGAAGTAGACGATTAATAGAGTCCTCGAGCTCTCTAGCGAATGCTATGGACGTTCTCTCTCAGATGATTAATACCATCGACGGTAGACATTTAAAATACCACATAGACAGTCTGTCGATACTTCTTGGTAGATAAATAGTTCTGCCGAGTGAAGGAGGTGGAGTATTTTCGCGTGTGAGGAAGTCAGGCCAAGTTTCTGCTAAGTTAATGTGTTTCACAGTTGTGCCTGACTCGTATGAACCCCTCAGAAATCAACCTGGTCAACCGTATCGAGGCTAATATCATTAATGTATCTTGGTATTAAAATGCAGAAATTTTTAAGAAACAGGGATTAATCTGTTCGGATTCATTTATTGCCAGAAATTGTGCACTTTTTTTCACACGAGTGGTACGAACATTCGTTTTTTATTTCAGAATAAAATGAATATTCCTTCTATTAAATAATCATTGATTATAAAGAAAAGTTCATCGCGCATGTTCGCTGAATTGGTTTGAATAAATGAAATAAATAATATATTATATTTCACACTCTTGCTCAGAAATCTGGAGCAACTTTTCAGATACATTACTCGTGCATTTTTCTGAGAAACAGGGACATCGTAATTGCAACTCTGTTATTTAATTAAGTGTAATCAATGAAAATTTCAATGATATGCAAAAGCAATATATTTGTAAATTATAAAACAATATTATATCTAATTATCATACAGTATTAAGAGACTGCACGATATGATGTATAATCCAATTAAATTGCCAGACAATTTTATAACTATAGATGGAATTTTTTAGAAATGCATTTACCGAACGTACGAGGACAAAATTACACGTTACCACGTAAGGCATGTGTTGAAAAAAACGTGGAATGAATTAAAGGATCAACAAACTCACTCCCGGAATAATAAAAGTTTCCACTTCTGTTCCACTTACACCTCCATATGTTACATTCTTTTATGGAGTATATAAAAGTACGAAAGCGGCCGGCTGTTCCTCCGGTTCGCGTATTGCTGTGTCGTTTCCTGTGTCGGAGTAACGGTAACACCGTGCACAATTCTCGTCGTGCAACCTGTGCCTAAGCACGCAGATCTTATCGGGGCACGCTTTCCAGCCCGATCTCAGCCTGATTTTCATTGTTCTGCGCGGAAACTGCGCCTAGTTCGAATTATGCTGCTTCTCGAGAAACTGTTCGCCGCCGTTCGTACCGTTAGGCCACGTGCTCTCGAAACTTTAATAAAGCACCGGTAACGCGAACATTATTGTCTGTTTCCTAGCATTCACTAGTCGTAAAATAGGAGAACGTGGAAAAATGACCTCTTCATCGCGATGAGAGCTCACTCGTTGTAAATCGGTGGAATGTGAAATCTGGCAGCTGAAGGGAAATTTCGCCAATGACATTTATTCCTCGTTTTAGGAATAATCATCGTAATCTCCGGATAAATCCAATATATGTAAGCTTAAATATAAGGATGCTTTTTATGCAACAAGTATAGTGATCCTAGTAGTGAAACTACTCCGTTTGCCCTTTTGTTATTTCGCGAGATTTCTTTGCAGCTTGTTACAAGCTTGGGAGAAGTTAGAAGCTGAAAATGAAATTTTTATTTTACGGGTTGAATGGCAGGTGTTGGGATCCAGCTTCTTAACTATCATTCGTTTTCCATTTTTCTAACTTGATTTGTCAGATTGGTACAGTGATAAAAGAAAAAAAATTGATACTTGCAGTGAAAAAACTTGTAAATTCTTTTATTCAATCGCATACGATCTGTTCGACTGGCTTTACTTCTTATTTTTCCAATCTTTCACATCCTTTTACTTTATATTTCTCGTGAATTTATTTATCGCAAGAAGATTTCGTCGTAAGACATCATAAGCGTTATCAATATCGTCGTCATCTTTTGGTTTTCGATTTCGAAATGTAGAATTGATCGGCATAGTCTTGAATAGTCTCAATTAAATACTATTATATGATTATAATTATTAATGTCACGTTTTAATTTTGATTTTGTGAGAAATTTTATTAAAGACGCTTTCAGAAAGGTTTTATGAAAATAGAAAGGTTAATTTTCAGATAAAAAAAAAAGTATAATTCATAAAATATAATTAATATTCATGAAATATAAATATCAAGCCTCGCCTGTTTCATTAGCAAACTTGTCGCTAAAATGCGTCCATAAAATGTCAACGATATTAATATGGTATACAATATCGGCCCAATGTATTGTTGCATACGAAATGACCGTTTTCATTCAATATTTCATGACTAGAAATGTTGTTAAATATTTATTGCATATTGATTTAAATCTTTGTCAATTATTCTATTATAAAACGATAGGTTACGTGATAAAATATTTTTCACAAAATTTTATAACTTCGATCTCGTGAAGTGAAACGCCGAAGAACTACGTTAAGATTTATAATTTAACACTAGAACTACCGACAGTTAAGACGAAGTTATTTCTACCAAAATTATCTTGATTTCTAATAAATAAAAATAAACTAAAATTCATTATATTATTTCTTTAGTTATACACTGTAAAAGTCATTGCGTCATTGCAATAGGGAAAAAATTGTAACATGAAATAGAAATTTTAAAATAAAATTGTAAAACCAGTCATTTCGACTGGTGTGGTAGTCTTAGTGTTAAATTTAAAACGAGTCAGAGTCTAATTAAATGTAACATATTAAATGTAACATTATTTTACACTGATCGAAATACATCAGCCGAAAATTCAACAATATCTCATCTGCAAAAGATTACTTGGAAGAATTGATAAAAATGGCCACGATCAGTTTTTAATCACCACGTCCAATTCAAACGAACGGACAGTACCGATCGATTGAAAATCGAATTACCGATAAATCGTACGGTCCCTGTATCAGGCCAGTTCAATACCAAAATTAATATCGCTCGGAGAGAATCACTGTCGACGACAGTAGTATCGTTCTACTCCCTTTAATTTAATAAAGAACGACAATGGGTCAGCGATTACATCAATAAGCCCCCAGACGGCCCGTGTCTCCTGTCGCCAATTAACGTTCAATCTTATCCTTTGATCGATTCTCACGGCGCTCTGGACCGGGCACTCGCCTCTCCTCGCTTCGCCTCGCCTCGCCTCGCCTCGCCTCACTTCGCCACGTCGTGAAGAACTTCCGTTTATTCCGCGATTTTCTGGTGTTTCTCGTGACCAGGAAACAGGCAGAGGGATGGTTAGGGTCAAAGGACGACGATTCGCCAAGGGTGAAGACCGCGGAGAGAGTTTATTAAAACGTTGGCTGGACCCCGTGGACCCCAGAGAGACGAGGAGGAGGCATTCCTCGCGTCGTTGCATCGGCTCGTGACCGAGTGTCGTCGCGGCGTGGCCAGAGATTGTTCGCGGATGAATCGTCGGAACGACAGCCGACCATTATCCCGGCCCCCGGTGGAACGTGGAATTCTCGAAATAAAGAAGTCCGCGGGGTGCGTGCATCCCGCACGGTATAATACACTTGCGTGCCAAGTGCATTTACGTGTATGGAATATGCGCCGGCTCCTGAATGGCTTTTAGTAAAATTCCGCGCGGCAATCCGATCTTCTTGGCCGGAAATGAGAGCCGGCTGCGAAGAGAGAGAGAGAGAGACACGGCGAATGCTCGAGTTTAGCACTCGTTGGAGTGTGTTCTCAACGGAATTCGAGGAGCGATCGACGATTGAAATTTCGGTACTTGGAGGATGCCTTGCGATTTGGATTTTCGGTTTTGAATTTTTCGCTTGTAGACTCCGATAAACTGTACGGTTCATTGAATTAAGAGCACGCTTCGATATTTTAGTAAATTTGAAATGTTTGAATAGATTTTAATGATACACGCGCACACATACACGTGTATATAAGTGTATATTGCGTCAATAATTCGAATTACATTCGAATGATATTGTCCCATTTATAAGATCGTTAAATTATACGTGCATGTATGTATATTTCTGATTGGATATGAAATTCAATTTGCTACGTATATTGTATCGCATCCATCATTTCTATTTGTGTATACATATATGTGCATAAATATACATATATATGTAAAAGAAAGAATATTTAGTTTATTTATTTATTAGAAACGTGAAAAAAATCGCACATTTATGATTTTTTCATGAGAAAAATGATCTGTTGCAGAATTTACTACAAAAAATATTTCCATCATTTAATTGGATCCAACGTTGTTAAATGTGATATTGAAAAACGAAGTACAGAATTCAGTGGTAGAATACAAATACTTTCTGCAGCTATTATAAAAAGGACCGAAAGAAACGTTCTTTCAAATCTTAAAAAATTATTTTCCGACTAACCGACTAAGAAACTAAGACAATAATTATTGTATAACTTTATCATAACATTATATAATTCATTTAGGTTTCGTACACACAGTGACAGAAGGAAAATCCAGCGAATCCTGGGAATTTTCTTTCGCAGTGTTCAATATAGAAAGCAGAATTACTATTGTCAATAATACGAACAACGTAAATTTGTATTATTATATAACGTTCATGTACGTTGACCGATATTATTATTATGTAAAATAATTTCTATCACATTACATTCTATCGCATAATAATACAAATTGAAATCGATTGGAAACAAATGAAACGCCGTGTTAATGCAACGTTGGCTCGCAGCGGGCCGACAGAGAGTAGGGAACTCGCTCAATTAAAATACCTATCGAAATAATTTCTGTCGGCAAAAACGTGGGAAAAGTTGCGCGTCCATTCGAAAACATGTTCTCTTTTGCAAGAAGAATCGAGAGCGATGGACACACGGTAACGCGTGTCTGGCACGTACCCAATTATCCAGGTTAATTAACAGAGTACGTAAACAAATTGAGAGAGATCGACCATGGTGGTGGTTGTGGCTCGCGGAACGCGGTAACCACCCTTCCTCATTTCCACGCGGAAATGAGGGAACGACTAACGTGAGATCGCAATGACCTCGAGCTCTACTAGACGAACAATTAGGCAGAGTGTAATTTCTCCGGCACTTGTACAGCTTCGCGTGAAGTTACCCTCGTAAACGTGTCTTCCAGCGTGTACGCACGCACACACACACACACACATGTTACATCATAGTACACGCGTGTATTTTCTTTTTCGATTTGCGCGTTGAGCGCATAAACATTTTCGTTGAATTTCAGAACACGGTGAATGGGCACACGGGCAGTGGCCAGGAAAACTGTTGCACGTTACTTTTATTTTTCCAATGAGATTTTTCCACGCGCCTTTTTACATTTTGTTCTCACACGTAGCTTCAAATTTTTGTAATCGTATGGAACGTACAGAATACCAAACGATACGAAATTTAATTTTTTTTTTCTTTTTTTTTTTCCTTTGGACTTAATTCATTGTTATGATACGTGAATGAAGTAGCGCGCGAATATTCGTACTGCGTGCAACATTCATAAATATGTAATTCACTTGTATAATTAGGTTTAAAGATGAACGGTATTTTATTATAATATTTTGTAATAGAATAGCTGTGGAAATGAACAAAATGGATCGTTTTTCCATGTTTTCATTTATAATTTGAATTACTCTACAATTTCGGTCATTATATATATTTTGTATAAATATATGTATTTGAAATGGAACTCAAAATGAATGAATTTCACGAGTTCAATAATCAGTTTTTTTTCTCGTAATTTTTCTCGTTCTCTATCATTTAGAAGTTCTTCTCACATTTGAATCGTAGATCTAGATTAGATGTAAATAAACGATACGTATTTAATACTTAATATACAGACATACGTGCATCAATATATTCACGTTTTATTTCGTGCGATTGTTAACATATAACAGTGCACTCGAATATTCAAGTAATTTGCCCTTGTAATCCCCGACGAAATATATGACAGTCGCGGGCAATAATTTACGATACAATTGTGGTTAACAAAGTTTGACCAAGTAATCAAGTAACGAACGTTCCATGCCGCGGATCAATATCATTTCGCGCGTTTGTTTCGAAAATTCCTTAACCCTTTCGCTTCGGCAGTCCAGTCCACTTCCGCCGAAGTGCCGTCACTGAAAGGAAAGCACGCGCCAGAAATGTGCACAGTGCGCGTGGTTTTTGTATATACGTTTTCCTAAGTCTTAAATATCAACTGTTCTTAATAAAACAATCGTTGCTCTAATATAACACGTATAGTTCACATTTTTAATATTAAAAGACTTGTACAAAATTATATTAGCTATTCTAAAAACATTAGACCAATTACAGTTGACATTTACATATTTTTTAGATATTTACATATTTATATATATATATATATATTACAATTTTCAATTTTTGAAAGATTAAGAATTATACCTTAAGCCGATATATTCCTGATTCTTGCAAAAAAACGTATATGAACTCTCGTTTCACTGTCGAATGGATTCGATAGATTTTTTTGCAATGAAACAGTAAACGATCGTTTTGACGTCGTAACAACAAAGAGTAGTCTTAATATGCGATTCAATCCAACATGTCAATAAAATCAACAAAAAATGTTCTGTCGATTACGAAGAATTTATGATTGACTACAGATGGTACTTGTAAACACATCATATGGATGCCGGATATATCGAAGCGAAAGGGTTAAACATCCGATTATCTCGTCAATCGACAACAATCGTATAAATATGCGAAATAAAGCGCAAATGTAATTAATAAACACGTTCAAGATCGTCAGTTTAAAACAAAATAGTGCGTTATCGGAAATTCGAGGAATACGGAACTCCATCTGAAAATTCGAGGAATACGGAACTCCATCTGAAAATTCTCGAGTTGGATGTCAGTTGACAGAGCAATCTCTTAGCGCCGTGGTATACCGGTTTGATTTCGCGTCGTGTCGCGAGGTGCCTTTTTCCTCTTTCTCTCTCTCTCTCTCGTGCGCGCGGAATCACGATCTCCTCTCTCGTCAGACAGGACACGGTTGCAGCGAGAAGAGAAGAGAAGAAGGAGTGTACGCGTCGTCGCGTCTCCCCCGTGGATCATGGTTGCCAGCTAACGCGAACCCTCCAGCGAAATAATTGAATAATTCAAACGGAGTCGCGTGGTGCGCCGGTTTGCCGAGTGTCGGGCCCTCAGCCTCGTGGCCACGCACGAGGTTATATTCCGGTCGTATAACCGGCTGTTTCGGTGTCGCTTTTCGCGTCCGCTTGATACCGAAACCTTTCTTCCTGTCAGCCAGCGAAAGGGACAGGTTTTCGTTCGCTGAAAGGACACCCGATACGAGTGGAAGCTCGTTTAAAAGGACACTTAATACCGTGCAGATGGTGGCCGCAATTTCGGACCTGTTCTTTTCAATTTTGCTGCCTTTTTTTCAACCCCTCGTGACGCTCGCGGACGCTCTGCGAACTCCTCGGCTCCGCCAACGCCAATTTGTTTCCGCGTACGTTGAAACGTACGGTCGCTCGTAAAATAGTGATTAAACGTTGTTTAAAGGCTCGTGACGTGCCGACCGTTCGCGTTATTAATTCTCCGCTTGCTTCTTCTCTCCCCTTCTTCTTTACGCTTGAATTCCGTTGAACTGCCATTTGGCGTTCTAACAAACGCCTAATTAAACGCGCGATAATCAATTTGTGCTCCCCTTTCGCGATATCGCGAAAACGACGCGCGCGTAAAAAAGTCTCCGTGTCTCGCAGACACAGAAACAGACACAGAGACAGAGACGTTTTTCTGGGTTTCTCTTCGCTCTCGAGACTCCTAGTGTTTGCGAGAACAGCGGACGATCGTTCGACGATAATGGAAAGCGCCCGAGGAATCGATTCGACAGGGATCGCGAAACAGATTGGAGAAAACGTCAGGCTGCCAATTAGATCGGGCGAGCGGAAATCCCTTCGTTAACCGGCTGTAGATCGAGCATGAACGCGGGGCGCGCGACGATGAAATTTGAATTGTCACGGTATCCGGTATTCGTGGTTCTCTTCTATATCGCCTGTATTAATTTGCAGAGCATCTGAACCGACGACGAACGCGATCGCGACGTGTAACGCTCGAGAAACGAAGACGACGACGACGACGACGATCCACCGGTTTTGTTGGATCCACGGAGCCGTGTGGCACTTATCAAAGAGGAGGGTGGTCCTCCCGGAGGATGTGTCACTCGCGGCACCACTCAAATCAGATTTTCTTCGCTTAACGCCCTGTCAGTTCTCGCTTTGCAAGCGCGTTGCTCGCTCCAGGAATCACGTCGGCGTCCGTCAGGCCGGTTTATTGCATTTCCAGCGGGTTTCGTCTCGTTTTCACGGTTTGTTTCGCCCTTCATTTCGCCGGCAGCCGCGCCGCCGCTTCGCGCGAGAGAGCGGCTCGAATCATACTCCCCCGCCGAAATACGAGAGATAGAGAGAGAGAGAGAGAGAGAGAAAGGGAGAACGTCGACGACGACGTTTCTTCGACGAAGGCGCCGTTCTTGCAGCCTCTGACACTTTCTTCGTCGGGTCGCGTCACCCTTGTATCTTTCTTCGCGCGTGTCTTCTCCTCCTCCTTTCTTCGCTTTTCCTGCCCTCTCAGCTCGACCGACGACGTTTCTTCTTCCTTTCTTACCTCGTTTGTTCCTTCCTTCCTTCCTTCCTTTCTCCCTCCTTCCCTCGTGTCAATCTCGATACAAAGAATTCGTTCTCCTTTAACCCGTCAAAACCATCAAAACCCTCTTTTCATATTCAGCCGGGGGGAATCGGATCAATCCGCGGCGGCAGAAAATTTATAAGCGCCTGTGAATCGTGTACCCGTGGAGAACGCGTATCGGCATCGGGATAAGGATCGAAACGCCGTGGAGACGATTGGATGCGATCCATAGGAACGGAATACCGGAGCACGTTACTGTATCTCAATTTCATCGTGTGCAGATATACTCGGTTTTGCCAACGGATTGATCAAACTTTGACTTTCCATAAAAGGAGAACGTACGTTGGCCCGTGAAAATATTTGCATACTGTTGTATCCAGCGAGTCGTTATGTTGCACGGGAATGTTTTGAAATATCGTTGGCGCTTTTGCGAGACGCTTCTTGCTGATTACTTTTCGAAGAAAGGTAGACGAACGCTATATTTCGCGCGTTCACATTGTCGAACTACGAGTATCTGTATCTGTTCTTCGATTTTTGTGAACATGCCTGAAGAAGCATTTGATCCGTTCTGTCCATGTTTTTTCGCATACTGAACATTGAGATTAATTTAAGAATATTATTTAGTAGTGTATGAGAAAATGGACGAGCTTTTATATGCAAATGATATTAATAGACTGCGAAGTTTCTTATATTTTCTTTCTTTTTAAATGGAAGCTAAATACATGTTTATTTGATCTTGTAACGAAAACTTTATTTTGTGTATACTATACGTAGATATATTTTTTGTATAATAATGTAGATACAATGTATACATTTTGCATTTTCCATAAAGTTCGTAGAAATCTGCGTTGTTTGGTCAAAGAAACTTGAATAATATATTTACGATTCACCATCTGTACCGTAGCACGATAATCGTAAAAGTACGACTAATAAATATGGCTATTATTAGATCGTAGATAATATTCAATACGCTAAACTTACATCAATCACATTGCTAACTATATATTCTGCATGTGTTTCAATCACATTTGCATATTTTATACACGTAACTGTCACACGCTTCTTGAACGTCTGACACGCATCAACACCTATAGTTTGCTCACAGCAATGCTAACAAAATTTCAAAATATCTCATACGACACACACACACACGCGCGCGCATATACTTGCAATCATCCCAATATTTTCGCGATTTTATGTAGACATGAAAATGGCATGGCACCGTTCTCCCGTTCTTCATCGGTGTTTTATCTTCTATTCGACGAAGAGAGAAAGTGAAATATAGAGATCCTCATCGGACGACTCGATCGGATCGAGCGTCGAAGAAAATAAAATCGAATGGATCGTTAACATCGGGGGACGAAAAGACGGCGCGCGGTTATTTTTATTCCGTCGGTCACATTTTCATTCGTCAGATCGGCAAGCTCCCAAGAATATAGCCTCTCTCGTTCCTCGTTCTTTTATACGACGAACTGAATACGTACGTACGTACATTTCTCGAGGATCCGTCTATTCTCGAGCGCGTCTCTTACGAATCGAATCAGGCTGACTCGCGTACGCACGACGAGCGAGGGATCCGCTTTCCCGTGGCCGCGAAATTCGCGTCGCGGTGTCGAAACGCGTTTTCAACGGCTTCGTCAGCCCGGCGTGTGAGAGCACCCGATATGAAATTCTCGCGTGGCCGAGCTCAGGAGAATCCGGGCGAAAAAGGAAGTCGAGTGTCGATGGAACGCGACCAACGTGGCCAACCGCCGCGCTTTATTTGCCTTGCTTTTCGTTCTTAATTGAATCTCGTTCCGTTTGCACATGATCGTAGCGAACAATCGTTGGCGAATTTCATTTCGAGAATTTCGTTCTTCAATTTCGTCGGCAGTTGAAGGCTGTTTGATTCGCGTATATAAATATTTCCTTTCGTTTCTCATTGAAATTTTCCATGTTTTCGGGGGGAAATTTGTTCGTTATTGTTACGAATCTACCGAATTGCCACCGAAGGTTTTTTTCAATTTTCGATCATTACTCGGGGATTTTAATTTTGTCTTCGTCCGACGGAGTAATGGGATTTTTGTCATTTCGTTGTAACATTCGCTCTTTGATCGTTGATTAATTTCCAAAGAGCGGAAATACAGTCCCTTTCGTTCTGCCCCACCAAATTACGAAATTTTTGCTTCATTTTCTTCCTTAATGAGGGTCGGGAAATTTGTTCGAGCTTATTGTAAGCTCTTTGTGAATTTTTGATTATCGTTCCGTTAAATTGGAAAATTTTAATTTCGCTCCTGTCGGCGGGAGTGACAAGAAAATTATTTTATCTTCGTTATAGACTTCATTGAAGGAAGGGAAATTTGTTGACTTTCTGAAATCAAATCTATTGATTAATCGAACACGTATCATTCAGTCGTACTTTCTCGCTCGTACAAGCATTTCAATAATGAAATATCGAATCCATCAAGGACAAAGGAAATCTTCGTTGAAAATGATGTAATAACAAATATTTCTCTAGATTTTCACCTGGAGTTGAAATTTCATTCTCGCAACACCCACGTCAAACTCTTTCAATTTCCATCTTCTCAACCGTTGTTGTAGTCGTGTTCGATGCACAAAATTTCGAGTCGACGAACCGAGGAGACGAGTTCTCGAGAACTTCTCGTTTTGGTCGATATTGGTAATCGCAAATCAAAACCGTTTTGTGTTTTAACCTCCAAAACCATACAAAGTACGTCCTTTCCTCTTTAGAGCGTATACGACATCCATGGCCATTACGGTCTTTCGTTTAGCATGCTCTGTGTATGTAACTGCATCACGAATGACATTTTCTAAGAAAACTTTCAAAACGCTACGAGTTTCTTCGTAAATCAAACCAGATATACGCTTAACACCGCCACGACGAGCCAAGTGACGAATTGCTGGTTTTGTAATACTTTGGATGTTATCACGAAGTACTTTCCTGTTTCGAATTAGAGAGAGAGGGATTATGGAGGGGGTTGCGTTGTCCCCGCGAGGTCCTTGCCAGGGTATGAATGAAACTCTGAAAGGCGTTGTTCGAGGATCTCGCGAGGGGCCCAGGGCCCTTTCGGTACGTTCGTCGAGCAAACATGCGGGATTATTAAACCGTCTACGCGCGCCGGAGACGTTTCATCTTTGATTGGCCCTGACGTAATGGGAATCCCCGGTCGAACCGAAGTTTACGAAGGGTGATACGACTCGCCTCGACTTCCCGCCGTGTATACACAACCGGTGCTTCGATCTTTCCCTTCCCCCATTTCACTGTGTTACATGCACGGGTGTCACTCGTCCCTTCGTCGTCGTATTCGAAACCGATGCCGGGTTTAATTGTGTAATTTGAAAGGCTGCGAGCGTGTACAGAGCGCGCGCGCGCGCGCCGATGGAAAATTAGGGTTGCTCGTGTAACCAATCTTTTTCTTTCGTACACAGGGAGTACGTAATTTCCACAGTGAGCTCCCAAGCGAGGATCGAGATCCTTTGAAACTCAGCTATGCTTCGTATTCCCCCGGGATAATTAACGCGGATTGCAATAACTGTACAAATTAATTTCATAAATTCGTCGTCCAGTCAGGAGGAAACAAAGTGAATATTTTCGTTTGAAAGATATATTTCTATCATTTTGTGCATGGTGTATATGAGTATGAATTATTTGCTGTATAAAAGACTGGTCCGGTTAAGTCAATGGTGTACCTAGTTAGTTTCTGGATGAACGATCAGATCTAGAGATTATATGAATACGATGCACGGTTTCTTAAATGCATAATTTATATTTATATTTGCATAGCCATATATCTATATTTGTATCTCATTATTTTACTAAGCTGTTTGAAGAAGAATCGTTACTTTTAGCAGATAGTTCAACTTCAATTTTGCAAAACACCTCATGAAACACGAGAAAAGATATAAACGAAGGTATTTTCGTTCCTGTCCGTGTGAAATGAAATTTTTCAAAATGGGAATCAAACTTCCAAGACATTTAAAATAACGCTCGTTAATTCGTATGCCTAATAACTTCCATCGTGCTCCAGTTACTTGATGACCAAACTACAACTCCAACCATCACTCGTCACAACCACGTGCACGAACTTTCCGAAACAATCGCTCTCTCTCTCTCTCTCTCTCTTTCTTTCTCTCTCCCTCGAAATCCCGAGCAACAGCAACTTTCTCCGTGGAACTATCGGGTTGATACGACGCAGAAAAATAAGCCCGTCACTCTCTCGCAGTCTGATTAGCCTGCAGGCCGATTAAAGCGGCCGCAATTATCAGGAGGTTGATCCGAGCACTCGGTATTTGCTTGCACATCCCCTGCTCCTCTCCCACTGTGGCAAATTACCCCGGCGGAATTCGTAATTGACCCAGTGAACGACCAATAAATCGATAACAGTAAACAGAGGCGGTGGTTCGCCTCTGGAATTCCAAACTCTCCTCTGTCTGACTCTCTCTCTCTCTCTCTCTCTCTCTTTCTCTCTCTCCCTCTGTGTATTTCCGTTTCTTGGTGTCTTGAAGGGGTGCGTGTTCCTTTCTTTCTTCTTCTTCCTCTGCCAGCGCAGGCACGCGCGGCGCGGTTTCCGCGAGGAGGAAGCCGATCGCGAGCCGATACTCTCGCCTCGTTACCATTGTGAAACAAGCCTCGCGCCGGTTTTGGAAGCTGCTCCCAGCGGGGCACCAGCGAGAGAACTTCCTCGCCACGGGGTGAAGGGACGAATGCTATATACGAGGAGCGAAGAGGAATGTCGAGCGCCCCGGGGGGTCGACCGTTTTGCTAGCCAGATTTATGTAGCAAATATTTGCGAGACGAGTCCCACCTTCCTGTGTGTCCCCCTTCTTCTAATGGATTGGACCGCGGCGCGTTTCTCTGCGCTGTGTTGCCCGGTGACTCGTCGTTTTTGCCGCACCGACCTGTCTACCGATAGGTAGGCCACTCCAATTCCCTTGAAAGCCGTCGTTGTTCTTTTCGACGGCTCCGACCTCCTTCGCCCGTGGCCCGCAATGATTTACGACGAACGATTCCCGGTTCGTCTGGTACCACGCGAGACCACGGTACACCCGAGACAAGGTGAAACAAGGTGTTTCGAATTGGACCTGTTCTCGGTTTCGAATTACCTGTCGAACAGGTGATACGAGTGATAGCTACTGGTGGTGAATGTTAGTATTAGATATGTGTTCTTTTTTTCTTTTAGCGTTTGATAGTGCGCGACTCGTGACGAAGATTCTAATTCTAGCTGAACGAGAGTAATTTCTGACAATATTTCTCTGTTGCTTCACAATTAATTTCATCGAGGAAATGTCTGTATCGATACATGTGCGATAATATGATAATACAATTTTTTCGTCAAAGTGCAACGTACGATTAATCTATAATTCCGTTAGTTGTGTTTAACGTTAAAATTATTATTGTAATACTTAGTAGAAACATACGTTTCATTATTTTCACTATTTTTATATGACTAAATCGTGATATCGATTTGATGTTTCTCATCGCAGAACAAAAGAGTAACAATACGATTTCATTTTCTGTTTCAGGTAAGAAACGTGAACAACGGCGTCCAATTCTTTGGTAAATTCGATATTCTGAAGGTAATTTAATTTATTAACGAATTTCTGAAATTCATCTCTTTAATGGAGAATGTAGAAAAACCATATATTCTATTTTACACATATTTTCATATATATATATGTATCGTAAATGCAAAGATATCCATTATATATACAATTATCTAAATGAACAGAGTAACTGAATCACTCACCAAGTATAGATTTTGTGTAAATCCGTATTAATATGCACAAAAATGTCAAAGATATCCAGATATTAATAATACAAATTAATATCTGGAATATTGTGTGAGTATTTCTACAATTGAGAAAGTGATTTCATATTGTTGCACCGCTTCATATTTCAAGCAAACCCGATTCGCGTGCTTTTATTTGAGGCGTATTATAATAGCGAAATGAATATAGTATTATAATAGAGTCTATTATAATACTTCATATAATTGCGAAAATATGTAAATTTGCACATTTTAGCGTTGGGAAATCCTTATATCTCCAAATAAAATCAATTCAAATTCATTTCATTTCGTTTAATTTCAATGGATATTAAAACGCAATCAAATAAAACTTTCGATATTCTCTATTAAAGTTACGTTGTTGCAAATCCAACATGAAATTTTTCTAAAAATTTCTCGATGCTTCCACTGTTAAGGAGAAAAGGCAAAAGCAACAACGGTTTTTCAATCATTTAATTTCGACGTTGATTCGAACAACACGCGAGAACGATCGAACAAATAATCCGCCTGGAATTGTTCGAGAAAAACGGTGGACCGTACCCTCGACGATGGAAACGCGAGACGAGGAAAACCAACGGATCCTCGCGAAATCAATTAGTAGGTCGTCAGGTATTCGATGAGCGGGCCGAGAATCGGACGGAAGCAATTAAGTTGGAAATTAATTTAACCTCGGCGTGGCATCGACGTGGCGCGCGTCCCTGATTCGCGCGCAATTAGCCGGCGTTTTGTAGTTGTTAGGCAACCGAGGTATCCGTTTGGGTAGCTCGTACTGCGTGTATCGCGCGTTCACCGGAAATTGAAGGTCCCAGACTACGGGAGCGTAGAAACGAGAAAGATGGAAGTCGCTGAAAGAGAGAACTTCGAGAGGGTCGAGACGAATGATTTTCTTTTCTCTCCCTCCTCTTTCGCGTCTTTCTTCGTTTCCTTTTCTGTTTCTTCCTCTTCTGCTTCGTTTTCTTTTCTTTTCTTTGTTCGTATGGGATGGCTCTAGCCACGCACAATAGCCGGTCGAGTTGTTTGGCGTGTAAATTTGACGCCGGAATTGCTTTCTGTTAAATCGGACTCTTTTCATTTCGACACGTGGTGTCGCCTCGTAACGTGTCCGACGCTTTTTGCAAACTGATTGCACGCTCGAAGACAATGAACGAGTCTGGTTGTACTGTGGTTTTATAGGAGAAATTGATGGCTCAGAATGATCGTCTTACGTTTTAAACCTTTGTGCAACTTCTGTACCAACAACTGTGCCAACAATGCTGAATTTCGTAATCAAATCGGCATCTGTCATCTGTTTAAAGCTATGAAAGTTATTAATAGATTAGTTTCTATTATTATCAATATGATTTATCGAAAAGTCTAAATCATCAACATCAGACGTCAACCCTGAAGGATTAAGTTTGTGTACCTCTCAGTTATTCTCTATGATTTTTAATGTCTTTTGAAAGTTTCAACTAATTGTCAAAAGATACATTTATTTCCAGGTTGGATTAGATTAGGTTAAAGAAAAAAATTCGAAATTTTGGAGCTGAAAGTGCAGTTAATTGCATAATTGAAAAAAAAAGAAATGAATTCTGTGTGTGAATTCTGTATGGTATCAAATGCAACAAGTTTCGCGTTCTGCCATTTTTTTAACTGGTTATATTTCACAACGACCATCTTGTATTTTAATCTGTTAACTATGTTTGAACTATGTTTGAGTATACTCCTCATCTTTTAATTTCAGCTACACAGTTAACAAGTTGAGATAGGTTTGTGTATCCGCTTGGAAGTTCTTCTTTTTAGACGAGTAAAGTAAATCTTCTCGTACACCTCCTAATTACACGAACATTATAATTATAAGTCTTCTTTCTGAATTTCATTAATTACTGTTTCAATGCTTTAAAATGCGAATAAAATTTTCGTTCAATTGCGGAAGTCGTTACTTTCCCAACTATTGTTTCTGATGATTTTCCAAGTGTTCGAATTTCTCGTACAAATTTAAAATACCAAAAAAGGGCATCAAAAAGGCTAGATAACGACGTCCATAAAAGAGTGAAACGACCATCCGCGAAGACATCTTCCACGAAGATAAATTTCAATTTCCACGAGATGGCGAGATAACGAAGTCGAAATTATTGCTGCAAAAATCACCGCGACTGAGACCATCGGTCGCAAGAAGAAAAAGAGAAAGAAAGCAAATTACACGCTGTCGCTCAAAACGAGCGAGGATGGCAAGAAACAGGAGGCATCAACCAGAGAAAAGAGAAATAACTGGCCGCGGTAGAAAGCGTGACCGATAAAAAGTAACCGGACATTAACAGCGGAACAAGGAAGAGAGGAAAGCAGCGGACGACGGAAAAATGAAAAGTCCACACGGATAGACAAAACTAAACGAGAGACGATAGAAAGAAAGGAGGACACGGTGAGGACGCGCGAGGCGAAACGAAACGAAAGGAAAGGAAAGGAAAGGAAAGAAAAGGTTGACTGGAGGAGAAAGAAGAGGAGGAAGAGGGTAAAAAGGTCGCTCTAGCCGGCGAGAAAGAGGGAAAAGACCGTTTGCTTGTGCCTGGCAGTGCATCGAGGAAGAGGGTCGGGATAAATGAGTTAAGTTGGAACGACGGAAAGGGACCAACCTCTGCCAGGCGCCGCCGCCACCGTCGTGTTCGTTCGCGATTGTCCGCGGACGGAAGAGGAAGACAGCGAAACGAATCACGGAACAATAATGCTTAGAGCAGCGCGCCGTGCTCCGGCCACGATTAAAGTATTTCCCTCTTTACACCCGGAGGAGGATAAGTAAGGCGTGCCTTTTTCTCCTCGGCTTGCCGGTAATTCGATTTTGAAAATGAAAAGGCTCGACACCGAGGCCGAGAGAAAGCGGCGCACGCCGAATCAGACTAAGCGGAGCGATATTTCATTCAGCCTTTTCACCGATATCCTCCGATTCTGCTAAATCTTGTTTGCGAATTGTATCCTTTAGCGGAGAAGCTCTCTCTCTCGTCTCTAGTCTCGAAGCCAAGCCTGAAGAAATGAAATAATTCGGAGAGTTGGATCAAAGAACTCGGCGTTTAACTTCAAGGAAAGTACGCGCCGTTCCGAGACTACGTAATTCGCGAACGAGCGTGATCGGACGCGTCCCGAAGTGATTTCTCGTTTTATGATCGTGCTCTGCTGCGTTGGAACGAGCGTCGAGTAAAGCATTCGTAGAACAAGACGAGAAGTTCCTTTTCCTTTTTATATTTTATCACTACACCGTGTTCGTATTTAAATGTATTGAAATATACAGCCTCAGGACGAATATTATGTTCCGGAACTGGAAATGAATTTTTTGACTATGTCAAGATCATAGTGATACAGTGATCGTTAATCCTTTAATATCGTGCACTTGCACGTGTATATCGAGGAATCCTGATCCTCAATTGAAAGAGTTTATGATCATCTATCATGCTTGTTACTCAAAGCTAACTTCTTTAAACACCGCATTTCTATTTAATAAAATAATAGCCCACTTTGAAACGTGCCTGTGCTACGAATCCTCGAAAATGTATAAATCTGCAGAATAGATGATACATAATTGGAATTTATTCCGCTGCTCGACAGGAGTTCGACTTTAAATAAATGGATTCAATGGAAATTTAATTTAAATAGACAAAGCCCATGTAAACGGTGTTCTACTGTACACGGGTATTTTCGTACCGATCTTCAGTAGGAACATTGCGACGTTGTAAAATCGTGTCAGTTACAAGGGGAGGAAGTTGCTCGGGACAAATGACAGCCGGTCGCTTCCGGGTCGGCGGAAATCTGACTTTAAAATGAAGACGTTTTCAGCCGGTGGCTCGCGACGGAATCGCGAACGAACGCGACATTTTTCGGTGGCTTGTCTCTCGAATAATGCGATTTAGAAGCGAAGGCAGCAGACGTCTCCTTGGTTGACGCATATTGTTTCACGTTATAAAACCAGAAAAGAACTCCTTCTTCTTTTCTCTTGACTTTCTCTCGTCCTTCTTTGCCTTCCAGCAGCTCTTTTTGTCAGCAATGGTTTGTTTTTTTTTTTTTTTTCCTAATCCAATTTCCAGCGAAAACTTTTCCACGACGAGGCTTGCAATTCCTCGCAACGCCTCAGGATTCCTCGCGTGCTTTCGGATTCGCATTCTTCATCGCCACCCTGGCCACGCATTCCTCTTTGGTCGACCAATTAATTGCGCGTTGTCTCGCGACTCGTTGACACGCAAGGAAAAAATTCTGCTTGTCTTCGTTTTCTGTTCGACGTCTGTTAAGAGATCGCGAGAATCGTTTGTTCTTTCTTTTTTTTTTTTCCTTTTTTTTTTTCCTTCGAGTTAACGCATCCCTGGTACCTAATTTGGTGAGTTCTGCGACGTTAAATCCCTCAACGACTGCGTAGGACGATTCGTAATTTTCTTCCCATACGAGCGGAGAAAAATATAATTTTTGCTTGGAATCAGAAGAACGAGCTCCACATTTCGTGTAGATGTGCTGTCCTCCAATATGTGTTGTATGGATTTAAATTTCTTCTCGTTTTATATCTTAAATTTTGTGCGACACTTGCTCGTGCAACATGAACCTAGCTTCGCCATAGAATTTTCAATTGAATATTAAAAATTACGAATGGTCTCAATTATCGATTCTAATGTTGACAAAAAAAAGAGAAAAATAAAATGAGGAGAATCACATGCAAGTGAATAACTGAGGAAGAGAGAGCAGGTTTGGTCATATTTTGAATAAAATGAAAGGATAACGATTTGAAATAATGAATTAATTCAACTGATGGTTATTTAATCTAACATCGACAAGATGATATATCGTTCAATTGATAAATTATACATGCATTCTTCGAGAACAGGTCTTGGAATTTTCGCTAGACGTATCATGGTGATTAAAAGGTTAAGAAACGTTGGTTTATACAATACATGGAAGTTCACGCTGATTGATTAACGATGAGTTCAGATACAATGGAATTATTTTTCTTCGAGAACTTGGTTCTTCGACAGCGTGAGTGACCTGAATGTTCGAACATGCTCGCGAGCAGTGTAGCTAGGAACTAAGCCAAGTGCAATCGAGCTTCAGTATCGCCTAAACTTAGTGCAGATGAGGTAATCGTTGTCCAGTGCGATGCAATGTCGAGTAAACATAGATTTAGCTAAGACCAGTATTATTTCTGGGCTCCGCTTCAGTGGACACTCGGTCTGTGTTCAAGTTCAACGTGATCTAAGTCTAGAACGGCGGTAGGTTAAATATCGAGTTATTTTGACACTATACAGATTACGTTTAGAGTATAATGGAATGGCGTGATCCTGGCCTCTACGCGAGTCACATTTAACTGTGTTTGGTTAAAGACTTAAATTTTGAGAATTTACATCGCTATGTAAAGGACTCTTTAACTATTTTTTTTTTTAAAAGTTTAAATTCCAATGGAAGTGAAAATGTTTAATTTAGGTTTATTTTAGGAGAAGAATAAATAATGATTTCTGGTGAAATGTACGTAGTCACGAGCTTCGATTTACTTTGACGAGTAATTAATTCTTGTGCGTAACACTGTTATGGCAAGTTTATCAGTAGACGAAAATGAAATTTCAAGTGTACTTGATGAATTAGAAAGTCATTCCGAATTTGTCAAATAGTAAAATTAATTGCACGAGAAAATCGCACAGGAGGAATATTTAAATTGTGTGAATTTCAATTCATTAATATTGCTAGTGGACTGATGAATTTTTAAGAACGATTAAAAAAAACCTCCGTAGAGAGCGAATTTTATTAGCAAGCACTTTGAATATTTTATATACTTTCCCTGTGTGTAGCAAATTGTAATGTGAAAGAGTCTCGGAGGAAACGATTAAAAGAAGAATAAAAATAATTGAAACAATAGTAAATTGTAGTAATAGTAATGGTGAAATATTTGCAGGAAAAACAATTAGAACAACTTGTAAAAAAAAAGAAATTGTCAAGTACGATAATCTTGATATTCACGACGCAAGAAGGTGTTGGAAAAATGTGAAATCAGGTATAACCCCGTATACCCAACATTAAACACCCACGAATCGAAATCTCTGTCTTCAACACGGATCACGGACTTCACGCAAGCCCCTGTTCCGATCAGAAACTCTGGTCCTATAATTAAACTCGTTTCATTGTAATCTAGTCGATGATTAATACGCGCTGGCGTTTGTCAGTGGGTTAGGGTACCCTCTTTCGAAACTCTTCGAAAAGTACAACCGGTAGCTCGAGCTTCGCCCCTGTCCGCTTCCGCCCCTTGGATATGCGCGTTCGTGACTCATCGAGAAAGGGATACGTTCGCACGTGTGCACGCACATTTTAATTCGAGACCGGTGTGTTATTATACATGCGTGCTCTCTCTCTCTCTCTCTCTCTCTATTCGACGAGGTGCGAGATAGGTGCAAAAGTGCGTGGAAGATTGGAAGTCGCGGAATAGGAAAAGGAGGGGAAGGGTGATGAAGAACGTGACGACGATGGCTGGGTCTCACGCGAAGCGACGCGACGCGACGCGATACGCGGTCGAGAGAAACTTATGAAAAGTTCGTTAACGAACTCATCCAGAACGTGCGCGATCCAGCTGGCAACGTTTAATACGCCGTGGTCCAGAAGTAGCGAGTAATTACCGGGGATAATTGCAAATAAAACTTGCTCCAGCCGGCGCTGGACGCGCATATTGAATAGCTGCTAATTCCGAAACTTTTTTTCCGAAACCCTTGATGACGCCGCGCGTTCTTTTCTATTTCTCTTTTCCCGCGCGTACGTTTAGTTGTTTGTCGCGAGCGAGGAAAGGTCTCGGAAGTGATAGCGGAAGATAGTGGAGAAAAACTTGAACGATCGAATACTTTGTCTGTAATCTTGTGTATGGAAATAAAAAGTAATCATGGAGAATTAAATCAAATCTGTATAGTGGGAGAATTACATCATATCTGTATGAGTTTTTTTTTTTTTTAGATAAAGATTCCACGTCAGGTCTTTTCAATTAATCTGTATAGTTCCGGATGTTATTTTTCAGCGTTTGAATTGTGAAAGGAAATTCCAACGATTCGTTTGATATTTTTTTCATCCACTTCAACTAGATTCTATAATTTTAAAGAGAATTGAATTTATTTATAATATTGTGAAAAATTGTTGCTTGCTGATCGACAGTACGTTTTAACTTCTCATTAATTTATTAATTAATCCCCTTGAAAAATTGTTAGTGCAAATTAAGTGATGATATTACTTACTAAAGTGACTAGATATTTACCTCATTTCGCTACCACAAATGAGATATCTCGCATCATAAAACGTCGCTTGTGCAACACCATGAACGACGAGATATCTCACGTCGTGATGTTTATGCCATTTTATGAATGAAATATCTCGCGTAGTAATAACTTCTATCCGAGACAATGATAAAATATTTTATGTCTATTTCTTAATGTCTACGGTCGAATCGGACTCTTCGAACGAAATATTCTCGCTTTATACCGCGGTTTTCACATAAATGGCATTACGAAGCAATCTCATCCATGCGTTTTGTACAATCATCTAAGAGAGAGCGCGAATTTTTATGCAAATTCACATTTCTATGAAAATAATTTGAAATGTAAGACCTTGACAGATCTAACAAAGTTGCTTTACCTGATCAATATTATAAAAGATGCTGTATTTTTACATATTATTTTTTACATTTAAATTCCCCATAAATACATAAAGACGCAAAATTCCGCAATCTGACTACAATATTAATTCTTACTACTTATAGCGGTTTGCAAAGATGTTTAAACTTTCGTATGCATATTTTGCATACTATATAAAACATTTTAAAACATTTTATTTGAAACGACGGGAATGATGACAAACAATCGTGACGATTATATTGGCAAAATTTGTAACGCGTATCTGGTGACTAAAAGAGATGAACGTGTTTATTAGAAACTTCATACACACCACGAATGATCATTTTAAACACGCGTACAGTAAATTAAAACAAATGTCATTGAACTTCGAATACGATCGATCATTTACTATTTAAGTATAATACATTTACGATATTCGTGGAACAAATGTCTCTTCTAAATATTTGATAACTTCATCGTATAAAATCCACCGATATAAATTATGACGATTTGACGTTTTAAAATATTCCACATAAACACGTAACTCGCGTAATGTATTCACAAAACGTGATGAGAATTCGAATACTTTCACGAGCCACTTTGCTATGCGATAGCTTTTAAAATATCACTTGTAAACGTGCCTTCAAGACGACGAAATTGACAAAAATTGATCGATATATTGATAGAATTCATACAACGATTTGAAGCAGTATGTATAACACTGTTCGAAAGAATATACTATCTTTTGAAACGAGGTGATAACGGCACACGTAGAGCGATCGTTCGTGCTGCAAAGCTTTCAAAATTTATTGCACGTTACGTCACGTTACGATTCGGGAAAAGGGACGACCTTCCCCGATTAAGATTGCAGCCCGACGAGATCCCGTGAAATCTCGCGTTCTGTGCAAATATTAATGTAAAGCTGTAATAGCGCGCGCCATCTCCATATTGCGATCGATCGATTGCACAACGGTGCAAACATCGGTGTGCAAACACAGACTTTCAGCACGTGTACAGACCGCGTGTATTAATCCCATAATGGAAAGACATGTAATTAATCGGGTGATTGTGGTCGTTCGTGCGCGGGACAGAAAGTCAAAAACAACGCTCTGTTGTCAAAACGTTTTGTAAACAACGCTGATGACGAACTGCGATTTCTTTTCTCTCTCTCTCTCTCTCTCTCTCTCTGTGTGTGAAATCCGATTCGAATCCCGCGCGCATGTGTATATTTGGCGAAGTGTCGCGTGTTCCTAACTAACGGTGAATTTTATTTTATTTGTATATTTTCTGGAGAGAAGAATTGACAGGGTGGTAATGGGGACTGTCTCTCGACTTTTCAGATTATTGTTTACCTACTAATATCTTGGCAATGAAAAACGAAAACTTAGAATGTTGGCAAGTTGATATAAAAAAAAAAAAAGAATTCCCGATTGAATATTGTTTTACACACCGAGTGTTACGCTTTCGAGTATTTTATATTTTGTGTTAATTTTTTATAAATGCATAAAATTCCGTAGTCTGGAATATAGGTGCTTTAAAAATTAGCGTTTGATTGTGAAAATCAATAGGTTTCTAAATACTATCTAAACATACTATCTGAACATCAGATCTAGAATTTTATGATTTGATTATTTAGTGAGATACATGATATCAATTTCGCTTTGTTAAGATTGGTGTGATAGCAAAAGAAATGTAAATCCTGAGAAAAATTTAATTTAATTCAATCTATAGTTGATCGTTATTCCACGTCATTTCAATTTATATAATCTGAACAACTCACACATAATATTGTATTGATGTAATATTTCGTTTGAAACAATTGAAATGCATTAAATAAGAATGGAAGGGTCTAAAGTTTTTGTTTAATCTTTCTTAGATCTTTAATAACGTTGAAAATCTTTTTATTATTTCTTCCGTGTATAATAACCCCTTCCATGCACAGAAAATACTTCTTTCTAGAATAAATAACGATATTATCATATTGAGATCGATAGAGGATGAGTGACAACCAGGCACGATTATCTTTCATCATCGGGACATCGATGAGCGAGTGGGTGTCGGAAGCAGGAGGGAAAGGGTACACACGTCTCGCCACCATGATCGATCACCAGTCTAATCTATCTCTCGAAGATTCGCGTCTTACTTTGATAACTCTCTCTCTCTCTCTCTCTCTCCACTTCAATTTTGTAATATTATTATTGCTCGACGAGCAATTCGTTTAATTCCACTGTCGAAAAAAAAAAGAAAAGAAGAAGAAGAGAAAAGGGGCGGATAATATTAAATTTCGCGAGTTTCCCCACGAGGTTAAATATTAGTTCTGAATTCTAAGCCGGAAACCGGCGTCGAGTAAACGCGGCGGAAATCGGCCGCCGAAAATAGAGAACGCGATTTCAATCACGATCCCCTGCGCTCGTGTACCTTTGCCGCTGTAAATTTCCGTGAAGATTAAAATTATATTGACACGACGCGACGAAGACGACACGAGGCACACGATCGATTTTCGCTGAGCCGCGCGACTTTTCCCGGTCCTGTGTACACACACACACACACACACACACACACACACACACACACACACACACACACACACACACATCGGCTCTCCTTATCGCGACGAATCGTTGACTCGTTATCTCGCGAGCAGATCCTAACTACCTAGAAAAACCGTGTGAATCAAATATCGAAAGCACGCGTTCCAGATATTATATACAAGAGATGCCTAAATTTCGTCAAACATCTCTATTGCTGAATGCTGCAACTTGACTCTTTGTAAATTTTGTTGTAATTGGACTACGACTAATTTTATGCATTTGTGACAAATTTTTGATCCTAACTACCTAGAAAAACCGTAGGAATCAAATATCGAAAGCACGCGTTTCAGATATCATATACAAGAGATGTATAAATTTTGTCAAACATTGACGAAACTTGACTCATTGCAAATTCTGTTATAATTGGACTACGGATTTTTATGCGTTTATGACAAATTTTAAAGTCGAATGTTCAAGTATACTTCCGCGAAACAAGTTGCGAAACAAGTGTTTCCTATTCGTGGAAAATAATTTTCTACCAAGAGGAAAATCCGCAAAAGTCTAATTATAATTTAATTTTTTAATCAATAGTAGAAGGAAGTACTCTATGTCGAATAAATGAGTCTGAACAGACTGAAACAAGATTAAAATTGTTATTTTCATTATTTTACAAATAAGATATTTCTTTCCAAAAATCATGTCCTCTTACAAAATATATCTTTTACTTCACATATGAAATATGAATTTGTACAAAATATTGATCGTAGAACATTGGTATTGAACGTTCGGAATAATTGTTGTTAATATTGAACTTGTGCAAAGCATTGCATTACAGAACATTCTTCTTAAACGTTCGAAACAATTATACCTTCAGACTGGAAAAAAAGATCTTCTGAAGGACATCAAAATTTAGGCATCTTATCTTGCGTGCCGATCTGTCCCTGCCTTTTAAGAATTTCCTGCGGAAACTCGGGTCCATAAATCATGCGTTTCACGGCAAGTATCTGGCAATTAGGCCTGACCTACGTTATCCATCCGACCCATCGTCGTCGACCTTCCGATTTAATCCCCATCCTCTCTCGAAAGTTTCGCGTTTCAGGCAGCTTACATCTCGTTTCGTAAAATTGGAAACACCATTAATTCTCCGTTTCTGCGAAACGACTTCGTCGATGGTACGTATCGTTGAACGACGTAACCTGGCACGCCTCCAGCGTGCAATTCATCACCACTCGTCGTTCGGACGTCGTGTCACTTAAATATAAATGACACCTGCTGCTCTCAGTTGATCGCGTTGTCTGAGCCCGGCTTGACGACAGTTTGCGGAAAATTCGCCGCCACGGTAATTTATCGTTGCATTTTGGAAGAATATTCCGATGAAGTATTTAACGCGGGAACAGAATCTTTAGTTCTGAAATTTCTAGTTTCTAGCGGCTTCTCCATAATTTAATAATAAAAAGAAGAAGAAAAAAACAGACAAAAGGAAGATCTTGCTAGATCTCTTATCCTTCAATGTAAAAAATTCGGAAAAACATATGTGTGTATATATATATATATATATATAAAAAAAGAAGAAAAGAAAAGAAACTAGGTAAATTAGCGGATTTTTCCAAATTTTGATATATATATATATATATATATATATATATATATATAAAAATTTGAAAACCGCTAATTTACCTAGTTTCTTTTCTTTTCTTCTTTTTTTTTAAGAATTGGAGAAGTTTATGTCTGTCATAATCGACACGTGTACTGATTTTGACTCGGAATGATTGGTTTTGCACTGGTTGATATTTTTGGCATCCGCTTCACAAATAGTTTTCGCTACAATCAAATTTTTCTATCATTGCAATAACTAGATCATTTTAGTCTCATCAGATGATTAATTTTAACAGCATTTTATCAGCAAGAATCGGACAGCAGATGTCCATCATAAATTATTGGCCAGCAGATTGAGAAATTGGAGAAATATAATTGCTATCCTGTTTTCTTGTCTCAATTTTAGAAGAGACCTTTCTTTAAAACACCAAATAAATTCAGACGAGTAGTTTGCGAGAATCTGAACCCAATTTTTTTTTTTTTTTCTTAGACGCGAGAGCAACCTTGTTGCTCGTTGCAAGAGAAAATTGCAAGAAAAGTTGAACACTGAAATTCGGCGAATTCCTCTTGCAAGAGCATCTATTCGAAAATGAAAATAGATGGAAGAAAAAACCTTTATACAAAAATCGTTCGTCGCTAGAATCAAATTGTGCGATCGACGTTAGAAGTTAGTATAATTATTATAATTATCTGCGTTTCGACTAGAAGTTTTGACTGAGAAGTCTGAACTGTCTATATCAAACGTTGAACAAAGAAACTGAAAAAACATCGGAGTGCCGCAGCCGAGTCTCTCAGACTCGTTCCTCTGTTTGAACTCAAAACGATCGATTCGACGATCGACGAGCGGGTGACAAACATCCGAACCGCTCCCCAAAAACACCGAGCACAAACGTTACACGTATGCTCATACACGTATGCGTACGTATCCCTCGGCGCAACGATTTTCAACGTTTAGATAGGCCAGAGGCGTCTCGAAAGAAGCAACGACAGCTTGTAGAGCGGGTGCAGCAGCAGCAGCAGCAGCAGCAACCCGCAGCCCCCTCGATCGGTAGCAGAAACGCTGGCTGCGCGTTTCGCGTGGTAGAAAACGACGATTAACCGGGCGTAACGAGTCCTTTTGATCCTGGGCATAGACAAACAGCGACAGCGGGCTTGATCGCCGCAACATATTGGGCCGGGGCTAATAAACAGAGAGACGAAGCTGCTTCCGCTTCCTTCCTTTCGAAGCGTGCTAGCCACGTACGGATTAATTAAACGTTATGCGACCAGGAGATATCGATCGATCTAGGCCCCGGGATTAATCGAATTCCGCGGGTGTCCTCACGCACCCCCCAGGTAGCACACCCCTCGTCTATGGTGCCATAACTTGTACATCATACCTCCTTGTTCGCAAATGTCACGCGTGGATCTCGTGTCGTTAACCCCTTAACCAGTACGTCGAACGATCGAGCGATCGATCTCGACGGATACGAGCAACGCGATACGAGCATCATGGGGAAAAGAAATCGTACGAAATGTCGCGGGTCAACCGACTCGTTGCATGTTCGAAATCGAGCTCGACGAATTTGTGTATTTGTGTTGGCTCGGAACGATATCGTTGGGAATCTGTCTTTTTTTGAAAATAATTTCAGTAAAGGAGAGCAATAGTGGAGTGGACGAAGAAACTTTCTGTAATTATTTTCTTTGCTTGCTTGCTTTGTAGGGTATATGTGTTGCACACTGAAATATTTATCATAGCATTTTATGTAGATATACCTGATTATTAATCGAATCCAGATATATTATATCTTCAATCGTTTAAAATACATACGTATGCTTATGTACACGCGTGTAACGTTAAACAGTAGTATTTTCGCACAATTTTCATTGTAATAAGCTTATATCAAACAATTATTTGTAATTGCTTTATGATGCATGTAATTGTGCCGTGTGCCTCATATTTCGAAAATGAGTTACAAACTGCTTTATTAGAAAACGAGGTGTGTAATCACTGTACACGTAGTACGAGAATATTGTCATTACAATGAAGCATGTAATGATTCCTTGATTTTACTGAGAGGAATTAACAAAATATAGCTGCTTTGCAAGCTTCGTTTCATTTCAGACGACTCGATACGTAGAAACAGACGACTATACTCAATCTGTCCAGAGTGGCAGATCAAAAATTAGAAATTTATATATTTTACATCAGGACAGAAAGTGTCTCTGAAATCAATTTAATTTAATTCGCGAAGCATTCTGTACTGCAGAAATCTATCGAGATCTATCGAGATCGAGAATTAGTATTCCTCTAAAGTGCATCGTGGTTGAACTGAAAGATCCATTGGCCTACAAACAGTTTCGGGATGCAGAAGTGGCTCGGCAACCCTGCTGTTCCACCTTTAGAATTTCCACGAATAAGTGGCACCGGTTTCTCGTTACGTAGTTATCCCGGTCTCGATACACACTCGGTTCGATACTTATCCGGGCTGCGATTCAATTCGCCCACGGAAATAGAACTTGGTTCGCTGAATATTCACGAGCGGAGCCTGAATATTCTCGAAAAAAAAAAAGAAAACGATTTCTAGCAAGAGTTCGAATCTGAGTACGTGCGACGTTTAAAAATGCGCGAAATTGGAAATTAATCGCCCCACCCACCCCGGGGTGGCCGACACGACGGCCGAAATAATCGCGGCTGTCGAAAAGTCTTCGATCACGCAGGCCGGTTCGTTGCGCCTCTGGCCCATTAATTAAAAATTATCCGGGATCGCAATTAGCTCGGTTGGCAAGCTCGGATCGATCGAGGAAATACAGTGAATTAATTAAAACGGCGCTCATGCGATACACTCGGCGACCGATCGCTGCTCGCACCACCGTGAACGTATATATAATATATGACCCGTGACCTGTTAGACCGATCGGAATTACCTTTTGCTCGTTTCACGAGCGGATTAAAATCAACGAAGCGCTTTCTGCCGACGTCTTCGACGAGCCGGCCGTTGGTCGCCAGGTAATTATCCGCCCTCCCTTTTTCCATTTCGTTCCCTTTTCACCCCTGCGCGTCCCCCTCGTCGTCGTCGTCGTTTTGCAGCTTTTCATCGTAGATTTCCACCACCTCTGCCTCAATGTACCGTAAAAACTCATGACTCAACGGTAGATTTTCTCGCTCGATGAGCGAGCCGACGTCTTAACGGATCGCGAGAACGATCGTTAGAGCTGGGCAGGAAAGGGTGGAGAAGAGAAATCGAGAGGCGGCGAAGGGGATGGCGAGGCGGTAGACCGTGGAAAAAAATATACCGCCGTTGAGAAACTGAGAGATTTATTGGCTTTCGGAGACGAACGCTTTGACGTATTTTTAGATTTCGCTCCTTTGACTGCCGGATCGCGGGTAGAGTGGGTATAATGTAATTCTTGCATGTCGTAAATGGTGACTTTGACAGAGGGAAATGACCAGGCTACGAACTTTTGTGCATTCACGGGCTTGAGAGAAAATTTCATTACGGAGGAAAAAAAAAGGGGGTGAACGACGAATTGTACTATTTCTTCTATAAAATTCTAAAATGTAGTAGTATATTGTACATGTTGTCAAACTTTTCGTTTTGATGCTTGGAGAAAGGTACGTAGATAATATTACATAATTTATGATAAATATTATATTTCACGTATATTATGTATACACGCATAAATATGTATCATGTATACATATTTTGTAACTCTCTCATAAATACTTAATTATAATATTTATAACGCTTGAGTTTCTCCATTTCTTTAGTCATGTTTATGAAAATGCATTAAATTCGGGATACCTTCGTATACATACCTCCTTTGTTTCTCCAATACTAATTCACTTCGTGTTTCAAATTCGAGAGATACTTTTAAAACTCTACTTGCCCAATAGTCATAAAATTTTCTCACTGAAACAACCTCACCTCCAACTGGCAACACCGCTTGACATTTTTTAGTCAGTAGATTGCATACTGAAATAAAAAAAAAAAAAAAAAAAGAAACAGACTTTTACGTGTCTGTAAATAATTTGGATTTCATTTTTTCGATCCTCTTTCGTAATTTTTAGAAATTGACGTCCGAAAAATTCCTCAAGAATTGACGAAATCGCGAGACTAATCGTGACTTCGATGAAGTCTGAAACGGAAAGCGAGTAGCTTAGCCAAAATGCTGACCAGACTCTTTTGATTGTTGAGTTCGGGCTGTTCTAATTGAGCTATTCAGGTTGTTGACGGATTCCTCCCCCTCGGCCTAATATTCCAAGTGGCTGCCTGCGAGTTGGCTTGCCTCTCGAATAAGACTGGTCTCGATCCCTAAGTCGAAATAACGCTGTACCTAACTTTGCCCTCTCCGAATCTACTTGGTGAGTAGAAACGAACGATTATATTCAGACCTGACGTTGCTGCTACAATTGGAACAATTGGACGACTATATTTGGGTCTGAAAGTACTATTATTATAATAACAAAGTTGGAAAATGTTGCTATGATCTGGCTAAATCTCGCTATGTACGATCAGATTTCGAATTTTTGAGACTAATCAAACTTCGATACTCGAACCGATTGAAATTTAACTTATTATAAATATCAAAATTCTGTCATCTTAACTGTCGCTAAGAGGTTACCAAAATAATGTCACAGTTATTTATTTATTTATTTATTTATAATTAACAGGCGTTAGCCCTGTAATGTGATACGATAGAGAAAAGGGAAATAAAGTAACAGTATTAAAGAATTCTGCAAAGAGATCAACTCGAATAATATAAATTAATAAATACATACTCCAACGATTGAATAATTTTGATAATTATATCATTATAATTGTATTACACATTTCTTTAAATCTCGACGAGTAGAATCAGATAACCACGTTCAGACCGGGAATTACTACTATCGACCTAGGAACGATGAAATAAAAAGTATTGAAATTAAATCGATGCTCTGATGCTTCTCACTCTGAAAGATTGTTCATTCTGTGCCTCTTGTATAAATATCAATTTCCAGCATGAGCTGATGAGCAAGGAAACACGCAAAAGCCCAGAGTGGTTGAAATTAACATCGATATTGGAGGTTTTTCGTTCGTTGCCGCGTAATCGAGTACAAATTCCTGGGCGAGTTACATCGAAGACCGCACCGGTTGCGGTGGCCGAGCTTGCAAATATTCGGATAGCAGCTAGCGCCTCTACAAAGAGGTGCCCTGGTCGTATTATAATTACACAGTGTAATAAGTCCCGTGACACGTAATGAGTCTTTTGACGAGGCGGTAATTAGAATTATCCGCGCGGACATCAAAGCAGAGCAGCCGTAGTGCCGCTTTTCGGGGTTAATGTTCGTCTCACGCGGACACTTTGCCGGCTGCAATTTGACGCCAACTGTCCCGCCGGAAGTGGATTCGGAAACCGCGTCCGGAGAACAGTTAGGCCAGATGTACCGTTGCCGTAGCGCGCGGAACGCCGTTCACGGAACTTTCGGAATAGAGACTTTCAAGAGGGAAGAAGCGTCGCGACGATCGCGCGGAGGAAAAGATGGTTCACGGTGACACTCTTGCAAGGTAATTCAGACCCCTCGTGTTTTTTTCATATTTATGACGGAAAATATATTTAGGATATTCTTTCTTTCATTATCTGTAGACACGGGGGAAAATGTCGTAAAATTGTTACCGGTATTTAAATAATGAAAGCTTGGAAAAGCTTGAAGAGTTGTGTGTTAGGACAAGCCTAATGAAAGACTCATAAAATTGGTATTTAATCTTTTGTATTTTTAAATCTATGCGTGTTGATACATTGGTTTTCTATTTTTACAAAACAATGTTAAATTAAGAAGTAACTTTCTTTTCGCGCAATTTTATTAGTTTACCAACATTTCAATCAGAAATTTAGACACATTTAGATTACTTCTAAGAAAAATTTAAAACTGAGAGACATCTCCTCTTGTCGTTTTCTCGAACGATGTTCGGAAGTATCGAAATCGAGTATAACCGATCTGTCGCAAGTATACTATAATGCTCGAACGATTGTCCACGAGCAACGAAATCACGTTTAATCGACCTGTCGCGGGCAGTGTGTATAAGAACGGTCGACTGATTCTTCGAAGCGTCGAAATCGGCTTGTTCATCGATCCCTGCCAAGTAGATTTATTGTCTCTGTCCGCGTTCCTGGACCGACTGTGCCAATCGAATGTCACTTATGACCTCTCGATTTTTTCCACCTGGAAGTATTAATCCAGCTTTCGAGTAATACTTTTTAGTACTTTTCGAGCTTTTATTCTACGAGTGGGGAATAAAAATTTAAACGTGGTAACTAGTAATTAGATTGCAAATGTTTGCGTATTTTTGATAAGTTTAAAAATGTACAGTATGTGTACAAGTGTATTGTTTAATTGTATTTCAGATATAAATTCGTTTAACTTTCTCTCTGTTATTAGTTCATTTTTTACTCGCAACTTGTACCCTTTCGCAATTCGTCATTGCGTACAGCATGATATAACAAAAATCGTCTCTTCTCTCCTTGCGTATAATTGGATTTTCGTTCGTGTGTATTTTAAATTGAATCAAACTAGAATTAATTAAAATTGCTCGAACCATTGCCTGCAAACGGAAAGCCGAGGATATGCAAATGAAGAGCAGAATATTAATAATGTATAATGAAGTTCATATATAATAAAATAATGGTATATTATACAACATATACATATTCGTACTGAAAACAAATTACTGAAAACAAGCATTCACAATAGCCTAAAAGCGAGACGCGAGATAAAATTTCACCCAACCAATTTCACCGTATATTTCGAAAGAAACATTCAGAATACTATGTTCATTTTAACAATGAAACCTTTTATATTATATATTTCCAGCAAAATCTTACGGTTCAAACAATCCTTATTTTCACCATTAAACAGCAAACGACTGGAAACCTCCACCAGAACTAGCCCCATGTTTCGCCAAATCTTTCGAATATATCAGCCAGAGTGCACGATCTTTCGTGAACCGATGACACGACGAATTCCTCCGCTCCGAAATCCTGACAGTCCACTTAACTTAACAGTCCGTTTCTTTACGATCGGGGAGCCCGGTGGATCGATGTTCAAACACCATCGGATTAACGAGGGAAAATTAGCGTCACGGCGCGGCGACGTCTGCTAGATGGCTGATAGATGGCTCGTCGCTTTTGAAACAAGGCGTCTCGACCAGGCGAATTCGTCGCGACGTGCATGCGCACGCTTCCGGGTGTCGGCGAAATGGAAACCGGGGCCAATTGCTTAATTGCAACCATGATGTACCGCGTAATCAGGATGCCGTCGTTTAATGCGTTTACCGCGCGCCTACGCTAATTCGTCGACAGGCTACTCATCATTCGCCGCCTCCCCCCCCCCCCCCCCATTCGCTATCTTTCGTATTTTTACGCGAAACAGGAACAAGAGGGAGGCAGAGGAGTAACATACACATTGTATGTATTCGCTGCTTCGCGTGAAATATCTTGGGGTTTAACCCCCTCGATCTTCCCTCATTTTTTTCCACAACTAAATTTGCACCTTGGTGTTGAAAAACAGTGAGGAAATAAATGATAAAATCTACAAATTCTTTTGCTGATAAACAAAACTGGACTAGACTTCTATGTTCACTTCGCGCACAAAAGTCAATTTCTTATCGTCGCTCCTGTTTTCTTTAGTTTCTTAAAAGATACTCCCTCTGTTTTAAAATACGGTATACATTTTAATATTTTTTTCGTCCGAAAATATGGTATACATTTGCGAAAAAAATCAAATAAAACTAAAATTAAATGTAAAAAAAATAAATTAAATTCATTTTGTTATCGCAATATAACTGAATACAAATAATTTCAATGTAATCCAAATTTAGTTAAAGTGAGATTTAGCCTTGTTGAACGCTTCTTCTGAACATATATACATTTCAGCTAATCGACCCTCACGACGAAGTTTTACCTTATTTATATGAGGTGTTTTATAGGAATTTCCCCCTCCTGTCAACATAATTGATTCCATAATGTTATAAAAACGTTATCAAGAGTATTTCTCTCTAATTTATTAAATGCATTCATGAATAGCATCGTGTTCTAATTTTTCATTGTTCTTCATATACTGTAATAGCTGTTGCAAGATACCATGACGTTGTTCATTAGTCAATTGCTTCGATTTGCCATTTCTTCTTTGTTCAAATTCACGTTATTTGGGTGAAAATTTTTCATTTTGAAATTACAGCGGTGACTATTTTATTTTTCTTAAAAAAACTAATTTTTGGTCTTCAAATTCCAACTTAACTGAAAAGCAACGCCCGTCAAATATGTTAGCTATCAATGTAAACAATACCAATATAATTAGTATTGCCAGTTGCTTTCGAAACTTTGGATAATCTAAGATTTTCTTTCATATGTATACCATATTTTCGGACAGAGGGAGTATAATAATAGAATAGACTTGAAAACTTATTATTCGCAACTTTGGCAGCGTATTGTGCGATCAGAAAATACAGAGAATATGTTAAAAATATCTATATAATATATTTTATAAAAAGAAGTGTGTCAAACTAACGCAAGGTGCAGACGGATCATGAATTATAAAATAGAATTATAAATTAGAAAGATGAATTTATAAACGAGAATAAGGAAAAGAAGCAAGCTTATTTTCACAAGAATACGTTTTCCTACATATTTTCTGCGTAGTTCAAGCTCGTGTAAGAGCTTTCAATACTGTAGCATCGAAATTATTATAATGTGTAGTTGTATTTTTAGTTATTTTTACTTCGAACAGATGGCCTGTTTGCTGGAGATGCGTGAACGAAAAAGAAGTATGAATGTGATGTGAGAAGCACAGCGTTGGCTCTTTTTGAAAAGAGGAAAGTCATGCGAGTGGAAAAGAGCGTTGAATGAGAGTGATCTAACAGAGTCATTTGCGTTGTATAAAAGAATCAATTGTTTGAGCTTATTTGAATTATTGTTGTCTTGTGTTTATATCCTGTTGCTTTGTTTTCGTTTTCTTTGTTACTTAATATAATAATATAATATAATCATTTGAATTACATTGAATGCTACAATACTTCAAAAGAATCGGGAATTCAAAGTTCGAAGTCGCGATTACGCGAGGCTGTAATATTTCTTTCGAAGTGCCTTCAATTCGCACCGAAGAATATGACTCGATTGTAAGACGAGGGTTTAAACAACCGAGCTCGAGAGGCAAGTGTTCAAATTCCTCGTTCTTAAGCCTGTCCCATCGCGACGGCCACTCAACGTCGAGGGATCTTTCGAGAAAGAGAGAGAGAGAGTATCGGAATATAAAAGGCCCCGGTCGTTTCGCCTTCGTCGAAAACTTGCGACAAGTTCCATCCAGCCGACATTTAAAACCGAAGTTTACGACTCTCTGGCTGTGGAAGCTCCTCCTGAATTCTTCTGCCTTTGTTGCCCCCGTTTAAGACAACTGCGAGGGAACAGCGGAGAGAGGTCATAAAGTCGCGACAACGTTCGAGAATTCTTCGCGAATCGAAGCAGACAGTCGACAGTCTGCGAGTCTTTTCTCGATGCGCGGATTTATTTCTGGAAATAACTCGGGACGTCTCCACGATCGGCGACGAGTCGCGCGCAGTATTCTTGGATCGGGTGTGTTCGCCCACCTGAACAAAGCTCTCGTCTCGCTGAAACGTCTCGCTGAAACGTCTCGCTGAGACGACGTCTGCCGGGAACCACCGGGCAATCACCAGTCACGACAGGTAGGGACTAGGCTCGCGAGGGGGAAGGATCAAAGGGGAAACGGGTTACTATGACGGTTGCACGTGTTACAGGCCGATTAGCAAACCTGTGCGGGATTAATCGATCGCCTATTTTGCCATTTCCGCGGGCGACAACTCCTACTGTTAGCCGGCAATTTGCCAAAATCAGAATCAGTGCCGCGTTGAGCAATCGGCGGAGCCAATCTGTCGCTAATGGATTTATGATTTTCGATTCTCCGACGTCGGGGACACGGTTGTTACGTTGTCTCCCTGTTCGTGTCCCGTTCGCTCGGAATGCATCGAGACGTGGACGAGACGGGATATGTCGCATGTCGAGAAATCAGTAGAAAATTGCTTTTCGACGTCTGACGCGAGAAATTGTTTCTCTTGATCGTTCATCGTTGTAACGAATTCTTCGTTACGTCGTTGCGCTGTGAGAAAGTGAAAAGAACTGACGAGATGCAAGAAACTTTATGAGAGCATAAAGAAGTACCGATTTTTGATGATCTGTTGCGAATATTTTATTTCATTCGTGTTAGCGAAAAATTGCAATGGATGAAAGAACGAGGGAAAGAATTCTTTGGTATTTCGTTGCATTGTTAAGGAACTATTAGGGTTAAAATTAGATAATGTTCTACAATTTATCTGCTACTTTTAAGATTAGAATTTCAGTACGCATTTCATTCATTCATTATCAAGAAAGCTGAAAAGGATGTATTTTCTGCCTGTTAGCAGCAATCGGTATGCAGCACCTAATGTTTCTCAGAAATTAAGATTTGAAACCTGAAAAAAAACCGATCCTTCGAACTCACGTTTAATCCTCCACAATCATACAACATTCGTGCCAGTTGGAAGTTACACGTTCACATTTAAAACATTTTATTGTGCCTCATCGTAGCATTCCATCGTCATTAAACAAGATCAAACGACAACGATGACAGTTACTAATCCAATTTGGCTTCGATTAACTAAAGAATCGGCTTCGGTTAAACATCAGTTAACGAAGAGAATCGTCGTCTCTTGCAGAGCGAACGAAACTCTCATCTGTTTCTCTCCGTAGCATCTAGATTTCTAGAGTAACTAAAAGACAGTTTCTTAACAAAGAAGTCCGGACGATAGACTGCCGATTTAATTCCCGAAGGAGCCGCGACCCTTCACGCTCGGCCAGAGCCGCGCCATTAAGAGATAACCGAAGGCAAGAGCAGCAGGACCCCACCGGTTGGCGTGCAATTGCACGGCGGATAGGTTACTTAGTTCCTTTGGCACGTGCCCGTAACTTCCTGTCGCGGCCAGCAGGAGGAAAACGAGCCAATAGCTTGCCGGTGACAGATGGAACGGGCCAGCCAGTCAGGACCAATTGGCCGACATCGGAAGTCGGAGATTTCTCTCTTTTGGTCGCCGCGGCCTTTCGCAGAGGAGAGGACTTCTCGATAACAACGCGTCCACGCGACACAAAAGGGGTTGGCGTGGATCGGTTGCGAGAAAATCGGCAAGAGGGGGAGAGCGGGGAGGTTGACGGAACTGTCCGCGAGTGACGTTTTCCATTCCAGCGGGGGGAAAAAACACGGTGGAAAGGACAGAAAGCTCGTTAACAATGCGTAATGGACGTTGTTGCGTGTTCCCGGGCAATAGGCACGGCAGGTGTAAATGCGTCGCGTGTTCGTACGTTTTGCTCGAGGTTCTTTTTTTTTTTTAATGCTTGGTTGATGCAACAGTGTTTGTCTACGAATGGGACGACTGGCTGAATGGATTTTCTGAAACTGACGAGGGGGTAGGAGGGGTGTGACGTGTTGCGGCAATGTTGGTGAATTGAATTGTTTCGATTTTTGTTCAATATAATATAACGACGCGAATTTGTATCTTATTTCGATACGAAATGCATCTGTTGCACTTGATGTTCGACATGAAAATCGAGGATTACGAGGAGTTTTAAATTACTTATTTCGAAGCCATTCTATATATACGTATACAAAATGATAGAAGAATTTTGAACAATTTCATCGTCATTAATTTATTCACTGGTTGCCAATTAATTAATTTATTCGTTTAGCGTAAGAAGTGCTATCTGAACAGGTACGAAATCTACTATATAATTCACATGAATATATTAAAATATATCGAAATATGTTTCATTCACTTTATTGTACATTTGGCGATTATATCTCGTATTTTCGATTTATTTCTTCTTTCTCCTTCAAGCGTCAAAAACACCGACAATATATTCTAGAAATGATCTTGATTTTAATCTCTTGATCGCCGTGCGCGCATCAGTACGCGCCAATCGCTATACCCTAAATAAAAGCAAAATTAATTTCGATTTCTTGAACAGTGACACATAGAATCATTTTCTATCACTAAAGAAATCGAGAACTATATATATTCTTCCTTGATTTTGGATTTATTCGATAAAAAGGCAAGAAACAAAATTCGCGTGCGAAAAACTGTAAAATTCCACTGTGTCCAACTATTTACTTCAAAGCATACCACACCATAAATAAATATTAGTTTCATTGTTTATAATATATATGTGTATTTTTCAGACTATAAATTTATAACATTTCAAATTTAACAAACATGCATATAACTTTTTTTAATTTTTTAAATATTTAGTACTTGATCTATTGTATGGCAACCCTAGTGAAAATCAAGTGTTCTTTTTTTTCTGTGCAAATTATATCCTAATTGAGTGTGGCTAAATATTTAAATTATTTATTAGTAAAAGTACATTTTCCTTGAAATTAAAAATACGTGGCAAGCTGATGCGGTCTTTAAAAATGCGGCAATCAAGTGGTTAATCATCGATCTGCGAAATATCCGAAATATGAAAATAGAATTACGAAGAAAACCTCTCGTCAACTTCTCGATGACTTAACGAGCAATTGAAAATTCCGAATAGACGGAAGAGACACGCGGCAGACTTCTCGTCCACGCGGATCTTGGGATCTTGGGATACGTACAGGCGCAAAGTCCCGTCGCGCGCGACTAAAGAACAGAGGCGGATGCTAGAATTATGCAAACGCGTTACACGAAATACGCGTAGACGTCCGCGTGGCTGGCTGCTACGCCTACGGGCTTTCGAATTCGCGCGAAAATTACGCAATTCGCATGCGAGCCCCGCGGAAAAGCGAAGACCCGACGAAATTGCCAGCGTCTCTTCGACGCTCGGCGATCGATCTTCGGCGCTGGCTTGATGGTTACAGTCACGAAACGCCTACGATCGGCAAGATTGCTCTCGTTAATGTCTTGCTCGTGGTTAGATCCACCTTTCGTTCCGTGTGTATATAGCGACTAATTGCTGGCAACTCCGGCCTAATCTGTTTGTAATGGTTACCTTGGGATAGAGGGCCAGAGCAACGAGATATCGAGTAGTTGAAGCAAAAGGCGAAAAAAAAAAAAAATGAAGGTACTGGTGGTGTAAGGATTAGAATTAGAGACGATAAAAGTAACAACGTATTAGGTTGATGAACATGAAATGTTTTATATCAATCACGCTATATAGCCGCGTTGAATTTTTCGATACAATCTCCATGATTCTTGTCAGTGAGAATGCTAATTAGTTAGCTTTACTGTTACTTCAACATACGTACGTATTGATAGGAATTTCGAATTTTGTACTGTGAAACAGTATCTATTGTGTTCAAAACTGGTAATTGAAAAGGTACGAATTTTTCTTAACGCACGTGTTTCATAGTAAATTTCTCCTCGACAGTTTCAGAAAATTATTTTTAATGGTATGTGATGGTACAATTTCTCTATTGCATGGATATTTTATAATGCAACTGTTAATTGTTAACATTTTACAGATTTTTTGTTGTATCATTTAATTTTTATCAATTTTCAGATACAATATTTGTTCTAAGAATTGTAAATAGGGATGTTCTCAAACGGAATGTATATACAATATTGTAGTTTTTACCTTTAGAAATGCCTTTCTAAATTTGCTAAAAAACTTTCTAATTCTCTTCCTAATTCTCTTCATAAGAGATATATATATGTGTGTGTACGTTAAAAATATAATACTAGCATATATAACAAATTATAACATTTTAATAAAATTGTAGTTTGAAGAAAAGAAATAAATTCGAATTACTGTGATAAATTTCATTGCAAAGAACAGCATTACTAACAACTGCAAATATACAATGGAGCTGGATCATAAAATTACACTTTGAGGAAACACAACTTTCCACATGAGTGTAATACCGAAAGAATCTCTGCAGTGTGTAAAGTGCAAATTGCAGCCGCAATTCTGAGCCATATCGACTCGTTTCTTCTTTTTTTTTCTCCCCTTCCCTCCCCTCCCCCTCCCAATTTCCCCGCCATTTAAAATTCGCCTCTGTATTGTTTTTCGATTTACACAACTCGCAGCTGAAAACGGGTACGTCGTCACATCGGTGCGGTATAAAGCGAACGTTGCATAAACTGTTGCTGGTGCATACGTGTCCCGTGCATTTTTATTCGAAACCAGAGCCAGAGATTTATCGGCGAGCAAACAATCGGTTGTCGATCGATGCGCCGTCATCGATTGAACGCGACCGAACGGAACAAAACCGAATAGTGAAATAGAGAGAAAAAAAGAAAAAAAAAGAAACAGACGTAAAAATGCAAAAGGCGAGAAAAACTAAAAAAAGAAGAAAAAGAAATAATAGAAACGAGCGTGGAGAGCGTGGCGTAGCAGCGGTGAAATGACGACTCCCTTGACTTTCGCATAGTGACTGTTTCCACTTGGTCGGAAATATCGAGTGTCCATAACGCGATTAGAAGTTCGCTAATAACTGGCTAGCAACGCTCTGGACCGTAACGCCATACGTTTACGAAACCGTGAGCTGTAACTCACGTCCGCTGTTGTCACGGATTTCTTCACCGCTGATTGTGAGCCGAAGGAGAACTGGTTGTCTCGCGCGTCAACAGTCTTCGATGATCCACGGTGACGTCCCTTGTATCGTGTTCCGCAAAACGATGATTACGCCCGACGTATCGATTTCCTCGCGGGCGACGCGCGACAACGCGCCAGCTTGAATTACGCGCCTCTGTTGGCACGCATACCTTCGCGCCTGTTTGACAACCCGTGCGTGCAGAAAACTATAAGTATTTGTCGCCACCGTGTGGTAGATCGGAGACTTTGCCGTTTCGCCATTTTCGTAGATATTGATTTTATCGATGCCATTAATATTCAACTTTCGTACGATTCGAGCACGCAAACTGTTAGATAAAAGAATATTATGCGAGTAGTTTTCGAAAAAGTTGATTGTGCCAAAGAAGAAGAAATTTAAGAAATCTTGATGTTGGAGAGACTCGCGATAAAAATATTACCTAGAAGTTTCATTGTAAGAAAATTAAATCGAAATGGTCAGAGAGATAAGATTCATTTTCTAAATGAAAACAGTTCTAAAGTCTTTGTGCATCAACAATCTAATAAAAGTATCATTCTTATTTAAGTATTATAAAATGCAGCGAACCAAGTGTTTGTTAGCTATTTAATAGTAAAATGTGCATCGAAGATCATTGATTCGATAAAAATTTGTTTCGATTCAAGATATAATTTGAAGAACTAGAGAAAAGTGATTATTTCTACGCAATGGTAATCTAAAGTCTTTTTATATTTTATTTTCATTAAAATAACACGAAGAAAATTAAATATTTGAACAGAAAATTCTACAGAAATTTACTTTATCTTTATACGCGAGAAAGTGGAATTATTTCTAAATAAGAAATTCTAAGAGGGTCAAAATATTCGAAAAAACTCCCTGTATCTTTCGCTATTGTTTTATATATTAACAATTGAAATATGTTATCCCGTGTTCTGTATTTACGACATCATTTTCATATGTATGAAGATTTCTGCGACCAACTCTTGCTTTAATGAGATTTATTATCTAATAAGAAATGATTTAGTGTCGCGCAGTGCAAGCAGCACCTGTCGTCCTACCTGTGCGAGATAATAAGGCCGCACAGTACTGGCATTATGGCAAGACGAACAACGTCTTAAATCTATTTGATCTAACATACGTTTTTATTGGCATTATGTCTATTGTATTCTTAATTAAGAACACGCTCGGCTTATTTCCTGTCGCTGAACAAAGATAAGGATATTAACCCTTTGACCGAGCCAGACAGTATTAACTATTCCATCGCCATGAATGGTATACAGATTCGCGTCTCTGACATTATTAAACACGAACCTTTGCGAAAATGTGGAGTAGAATCCTGCTTGTGTAAACCAACCTCGTGCAGGCAAGTACTTCACAGAGAGTGTTTTCGTGTTTACACGAGAGAGATAAGCCAGGAAGAAAGAATATAAATTCTCTTTTCATTTAGAGCTTCGTCTTCGAGGAAATTAAGTTTGAAGATTTATCAATTGTACACTAACTTAGTTGATGATCATAGTTTGGTCAGGAATTAATAATGAACACAGGGGTTATTTTCATCGTGGAGAATAAGTTGAGAAAAGTGTACAGTAGAATTTGTTCGCGACAGCGAACTCTGTTTGTGAGAAAATTAAATTTTAAATTTTATTAAGTACACGTCTACTAAGACGACCTTAAATTACGTTCAAACTCTTTCGTTTCCTTGAAAACGAAGCATTAAACGGGGGGAATGGGAGGGGGGGAAGTTTGTTCTACATTTTTCACTTATTTCCGAAGATAAAATATTTAACTTGTTACCGATTATTCGTTCCCGTCTAATTCACAGTTAATCGAATTCAAGTATGTATATTGGACTTTCTCGAAAACGAAGTCTTAAGTGAAGAAACTTTATTTTTTTCTTTCCAACTTGTTCTTTTATATAGAACGATCTCCTTTCCGGTTGCACCACTGAGTATAACTCGTATAATTCATTGATCCTTCGCCCCATTATACACATAAAAACAAAATTCGTATAAAGTCTGAGCAACTTTTGTCACCGTATCGTTTGTCTAACCAAGATTAAAAAAAAAAAAAAAACATGAATTTACAGAGAAAATTTATATTTAATAAGAGTCCTTAATTCTTTTTAGTACTTACGATTTTTCGTTCAAATTAACAACAGCAGTTTACACTTAGAGAAATAGACTCGCTCGGTAGGAGTCTATTTAATTTCAATTAACTAAAATCTAATAGCTGAAGATACTATAAAACGACGGTCTCGTCCTGGCTTTTTCCACGAACAGAATGTTCCAAACTTCAAAGTGTTCCAAAGTTACTCGACGCGAAATACCGATGACAATCGATTCTCTGCCACGGAAACGTCACACTTAAAATCGTCCGGACAGGTGACCCTTGTCTCACGTCAAATATATACCCATTCACACTGTTTTAACTCTCTTTCTCGACAATAACAACAAACGTTGCATCCAGCCGCTTTTCAGCCATCGTCCCATTCCTCCTTTTTACATGAACGAAACGATGCATGGCCCTGGCCATAAGAAAAGAAAAATTTCTTTCTTTCCTCGTGCGAAAGAAAAATTCTTTTACAGCGACGCAACGAGACAACAAAGGTTCCGCTGCTGAGGAAGCAAAAGAAACGAGAATGACACGAGTGTAGGAATGTGAGTGTAGGAACGTTGCACGTCAAAGGTGCGAGACCGCTTATGGCGAAAGTCGTCGCGCACTTCTCAGGACCAGTCGACGACCAGTGGAGAACGCGTTTTTCCCTTCGATCGAGGGATCGTGATTCATTGCCCGGATACTCGCTGCCTGATTAGTAGGGATGGGATCAAATCCAATATGTATGTGCTTGCGAATCCCGAGTCAGGTTCGATATGTTTCGTTTCATGAATTTCGAATATTATGCTGTTTATAAAAAATATATCGAACGTTGCATTTGTAATGTATTCGTTTCGTACAAGTTCAGATTGTAATTGGTTCGTAAAATTTGGAAATTTTACAAATGATTAAAAGTGATTCGTCCAGTGAATGAATATTCCTCGAATGCCATACATATGATATGAACATTTATATTTCATTATTCGATAGTTGTTCGTCACGCAACATCACGCAAGTTCATGATAAATTTCGTTACTTGTCATCTACAATTTATATTTTGAAGCGTGCTCAATGATCAATTCCGCGATATATGATTATGTTTGTAATTGTTCAGATATTCATTTAACGAAATATATCGTATGAACGATGGATTTCTAAGAGTTTGATTTCATTAGATGTTCATACATTTGGTGAAAGACGAGTGAATATAAATGAATGAACAGTTTTCTTGAACATAGTCGTCAAGTTCCTAATAATCATTGTCACGTCATTTCTATTCACATTCGTCAATGTTACTTTAAATTATTTGCAATTATTTACGTAATTCTACTTCGAAATGTCTCGGAAATGCTGATGAAAAATTCGAAACTATTCCGCTTATTGTCAGATTCAAGTGTATCAATCTTACATGAGAGTCATTTTAGCTATACAATGTAAATATTAAATTCGACTAAATTAGATTACACATTCTTAGCAAAAAAAGAGAAAAATACATGAACATTTATATTCATTATATATGGAAGCGATTAATATATTTCCACAGTGAAAGGTGGATAAAATTTTCTGTAAATTGTTTTTCTAAATATTGTCGTGGATTATACTTGAAAGTACCATTGGAGATACTTGTTAAGGGTACGAATTTAACGGCTAAATGTTCGAACCTAGTTGTGAGGTCGATCCCATCTCTACTGATTAGATAAGGAAACTGGCCGACGAGCAGGCAGAGAAGCTTGGGGGTGCATTTATTTCACGAATATTTACGGCCCTGTCTCGCGTTCGCTGATAAAGCTCTCTTTCTCGTGAGACTATGTGGATAAGATCGATCGTCGGTGCAACGCGGCGGGTAATCATCGACTGCGGCGAGATGATTACGCGCATGGTGCCAATTTCTTGGAGGTTTGGTTTGCCGGTTTGCAGGAGAACATGTTCAGAAAGCGACTTATAATGGAGAATAAAACGAGGCAAGGTGAGTTTTTTTTTTGGAAAAATTTAATATTTTGTTAACTTGATGATTATGGGACCAATAATTAATAAAGACATATTTCCTTTGGTTAGATTAGAGAATCGAAGATGCTTTGAATAGATATAGCTACTTATTGCGATCTTCATAGATTCGAAATTTGTTTTAACCTTTTTACTATCTGAATGTTGGATTCTCGGAGATTTTGCTGATTATCTACTATATACTATATACTATATACTTTACTATATACTTTATTTATTATATACTTCCTTCGATGACAAAGGCTGCTAGTTTTAGGAAAGTTAAAACGGAATTAATACTAAGCAAATTACCGAGAAGACTTATCGGAAATGTTCTATATTTACGTTCGTGTAATTCAATTGAAAACCAGCAATTAGAAGATCAAGAGTGTCATAGATCCAATCTCGGATTTTGCATCCTAAGAATACGCTATTTCAGCTGTAGGTGATTCGAAGTGCAAACATTCTTCGAATATTTCGACGTCCGTAATTGAATGAATGAATGGATTCGCGTTTAAACTCGTTTGAATTCAATCAAAGTGGAAAGCGAAGGAACATTCGTTCGTTTTGTCTAAACTCCAAAGCGTTATAGGCACGTTAATTTTGATACGAACAATAAAATACTTAATACGTGGAAAACATAAGCTTCAGATTTCTCAATTGGATGCTATTGAGAATGGTTCACGCAAGATTGAATTTGTCGATTTGTATAAACAATTGTGACGCGAGTACGCACGCTGTCTGAAGTGTAGATCCGACAGAAAAGATGTATTAAAAAGCGATACGTCGAAACATTAGGATTGTTCATTGCAAACGGTTGAATATAAATTTCGAGGCTTTGAGAGGTTCCCCTGGCAACCGCATGACAAATAGCCATCACGAATATAATTGCTTCCCGCGAGAACGTATTGATTTCTCCGTCATCGGATGCTTAGAAGGGGGGCGAAACCACGTAAGGGCGCCACCCGTGGACACCACCGATCTAGATAAACCAATTGGTCAGATTACCCAACCAGAAGACGGAAGATCCGGATTCGAATCTCATTGCACCAAACCAAATCCATCGTTTCCCTTTATCCTACCGTATCTATCTATCTATCTATCTATCTATCTATCTATCTATATATATACACACACACACACACACACACACACACACGTCAATCTTATCCCATCTAATTTCTCAGGATTTAAACATCCTCAGAGAATTAATTTAATTCCTTTTACCAGAAATTAAAAGGATAATACGTTGAAATAACAGTGTTTCGGCAAAATTAAAAACAAATTGTGTATTATTTATCTAACGTGCACGTGCAACGAATTTTATCAGTAGATTGCAAATGTTCGCGGCAATTTACATTTTTGTCTGAATGATTGGCAATATATACCCTCGCGTAAACATTTGCAATGTAATGATAAAATTCACGGTATATTTTTGTTTGTACATTCGCGCATGTTCGTGTACGTGCGTTTCGTACATGTGTCTCTCACGCGTTCTATACATCTACGAACTCTTTTTCATCTTCGAAGTTTTTCATTTGTCCGGTGCGGAAATAACAATGTTGCCCTGGCAGTCGCGGCAATTGTACAATGGAGTTGCTTCGCGAGTTGGACGACATTTTGCAAAATAAACACGAAATTGTGTAATCCCCGTGGAACCGCGCGTTCGACTAATTTTTTTATTATATTAAGCGTTGTGTAGCATAATCACAGGTAATCCACCGTAATTGTACGTACCTCGTGATTACAATTAGTTTGTAAACTTGCCCCCTTCCCCCCCCCCCTCCTCCGTTAACCCTCTCTCTAAATGTTCTCTATTCGGCCTCGTTTTGGCACCGTAGCGATGATTCGCCGCGTAAAAAGATCCTCGACGACACGTTCGTCGCGGAGGTAAATAGTCGGAATAATCGCGTGACGGTCGGCGCATTCGGCGAAGGAACGATCACCGGTCGTATTTCTTGTCGCGGAACGATGCGCACGGGGTCGTCGACACGCCGGGAGAAAACATTGCACCGAGCCCCAGTGGCTGTGGAGAGTTGCAATTGGCGCGTCGAGAAAGAGAGAGAGAGAGAGAGAGAGAGAGAAGCCCCGTAGGACAGCGTCGCTTGATTATGGCCTTCGCGTGGGTCGTGGTTCTTTCGCGGTGCCGCCGCCGTTTGCTCGCTCGAGAATAATGCCCGACACGAATGACGGCCGCAATGACGACGATGATTGCGACCATCAGCAGGACCTTCGTATCCCGGCAAACGGTGCCTTGATTGTCGGTCAAAGCATCCGCGTCGGTGAGCCACGAACGTGGGCGCCATTTCCTGTCGCGTGTTTCTTTGTACAGGTTTCGCTTTTGCGCAGGGTTTACGATGATGATTCCACGTAAAACGTCGAGCGTGAAAAATATTATCTGCACGCTCTCGATGAAAACCTGTCGAAAAACCGTCGATATTTTATCATCCGTCAACTCGATTTGTCCCTTAATACTAAATCGACAGAAATTAAATTCGCAGGTTTCTTCGTTGACGAGAAATCGATTGGATTTCTGTGTTCAATAAGATTTTCAGGTGTAATATCAGTTAATTTCATATCGCGATCTTATTTATTTTCTCTAGTTTTGTTACAACGTGTTGTGATCATTTGTTTTAGATTGTTACTTACAATCCTTAAGAAAAGATGGTGCATCGAATGCATGATTGTGTGTAATAATAATAATTAGAATATTTGAACGTGAATATTATTTGCAATGCTGACGGGATATTTTATTATCAAAAATGTCGAAAATATATATTATTGTATATCTTGTACAATACGATCTTTCTACCTTAAGAGGAAAATGTGTCAAATTGATGGATGAGTGTTAAACTCTTATGAGTTCGTAAAAAAAAAAAAAAAATCGTACAAGAAATTTTGAGGAATCGTTGTAAAGAGGGAACTTTAACCTTCAAGATCTAGTAGTAGATTTAATTATGAAAAAGTTTTTTAGTATTCATAAAGAAATATAAAAGTATCTCCAAACAAAAAACCGAACGCAGAAGAAATATTAATTTGATTTATTCGATACGATTTTTGTTTTGTCATATATTATATTTCAATAATCTGTAATATCGATTGAATTTGTCTTTTAATCATTCATTTTCTAGAGTAACTAATACCATTTCGTTACTTTTCTGTTTCAGGTAAGAAACATGTACAATGGCCTTCTTTTCATTTTCAATCATGCTTTGATATCCTGAACAAAGGTATGATATTCATCTCCTTGATAGAAAAATTATACATTTTATTTTACATATATTTTTGGTACAATATATAAATGCAGTGATAGACAATTATCTCCTGTGCAATTTTCTTAGTATTATACTTATACTCGTGAGGAGTTTCAATGTTTCTATCTTTCGTTGATTTTCGTTAAAACAGAGAATATAAAGGATATTGATGAAGATAGTTTCGTTAGATTTTTGTTTCGATAATTTTGTTGCAAATGACTCATGATGAAAATAGTGGTTAGATGTTAATTGATTATATAATTGATACGAGGGAAAAAAATGGATTGTGCTTTAAATGCATGTGTGTGATTACCGGTGGATTGGGTTAACAAACGTTGTAATCAACAGATTTTTCTTGCTCAAAGGATTTCCTTAATTACAGATATCGTCGGCAAGTACCTGGCAATTTCATTTTATAGTCCGGTTGATACGTATCATTGGCTTGCAATCATCATTTCTGATGCACTCGCGAGATGCGTTGATAGAATGAAAAATTGCACGATGAAATATCTTAATTTTATGCAACAGTTAGTGTGTTCTTCTCGAAGAATGTTTCTCTTTAAAGACGTTCAAACAGACTCGAAGAAATCTACTCCCTTTCAATAATGATTTTTATGTGAATATTTTTAACAGCTACGGTATAGGAATATCAAAGCCAACGTGGATCATGACTAGTGATTTTTATGTAAATTCATATTTTGTGAGAACAATTAAAAGGGTCAGATTGTAAAATATTATGATAATTACTGTATTTTGGATATTTCATATATTTTCATGTATTATGTGTAATTCTATGCATTTTTCAATCGGTACATTTGCATAAAACAGCAACAGGAAATAATTATAAAATAATTTCTGTACATATTTTACATTATTGACAGCGTTGCTGCCTGTAATCTAATCGACATATTACAAATTAACGAATACATAATAGAATTACGCACGCACGATTTATCCAACGTTCGCGTACAACAATCTAACAAACGTATGATACAAAGATTCAAATAAATTCTGTACAATCCAAATTGCAAACGAAAGGTGAAATCATTTCCAATCAAAGGCAATATAGAACAAAAATTTGAATGAACATCGCAGGCACGTAATATCAGTTCTATATAGACGCACATTGCGCAATGAACAGAAAAGAAAAAAAAAAAAGAAAGAGAAAAGCACGAAGGTAACCGATCCCAGACAATTTTCACCAACTGAGACCAAACAGGCGTTCGCCGCGTCTGGACGAGCCAACTTTCTGGCCGCTCTGCTCTTGTCGAATAATCGTACGACGATTAACGCGTCGAAAATCGGTGACAGGGAAGAAAAGGCGTGCATCGTCGAGTGGCTGCAGGCCACCACCGTGGTGTGTCGTGTCGGGGAGAACACGCGACGCGTCTGGCGGCCACGCGGCGACGACACCTTTTTCTCGGAGGACGAGGATCTGGCCATCTGCTGCCGCCGCAGCAGCTTTGCGAGAGAGAAACGCGAGGAGCCTCGGCGCGCGGCGTACAGAAATGCGGGTTACTGATTTGAATATCGGAAGAGACAGAGAGACAGAGAGAGAGAGAGAGAGAGAGAGAGAGAGAGACGAGGGCCGGCGAGGACCGACCGCGGCTTTAATTAAAACCGCTGTTTCGCTCGAAGTGCCGCTACGTGTCGTGTCTAAATGAAAATCGAAATATCGTCGAGCGTGTCGAGGGCTCGACCGTCGTTATGACCCTCTCCCCCTCCTCTCTCTTTTCTCTATCCGGCCGCGGCGTTCGTTTTCTCTCGTCGTAGACGAGAGAACTCACCTCCCCTCTCCCCCCTTCTCCCGTGTACCAGACTTCAGCCGACCAGACCTCAAACTCTTCCCTCGTGTCAAAATCGAGCGAGCAGGGTCGGCCGTGATGGAGCCAACCGAGTTATTCGTCATTCTGTGAAATTGGAAAGCTCTCTGCGAGCGGATATTGGATCAGAGAGAGCAGACTGATTTCGGCTGATCGGCGACAACAGCGGCAGCTTGTACGAGGGGGTGGGGGCGGGAGGGGGAGGGCTATATTAGACGGAGGCGTCGCGAGACGTTCTGTCGTCGGATTTTTGTAACGCGCCGCGCCGGCCCGAGATCGGTACTGCATCGATGCTCTAATGTATCTAACTTTCTTGCTGTACATTTCTCTTGTTAGATCGTCGTGATCAAAACAAAACAAGGAGTTTCGTGGGTTAGAACTTTTTGGAGAATATACGTTTGTACGATTTGATTAAACATTGAAATTCCTTTAAAATTCGATGCGTTGTACGACGTGGAAATTGAAAGTAGATTTCCATAGATTTCTTCAAGAAATTTCTCGGAAAGGCGGAGTGTAGAGTACGCGGTTGTGTTCGATAGTCGCACATGGTTGAGTGGATTAGAGGGTGAATCTTGTAGATTAGTTTCGTAAATTAGAATTCTTTGGAGAGTAGTATTCTTTGCAATTTAATTAGTTTCATGCCCTCGATATTACGCCATAGATGAATTGAAAACGATTTTCGATAAATCAGGGAAATCTCTCTTTTCTTTTTTCGAAAAATGAATCGTATCTGAAAGCGTGTAGGATAAAAATTTGGTCCCGTGCATCGTTTCTAATTTCCTTGGCGTGGTTGTTACATGATTGCATTTGAGCCTTATAGATTAGAATTCCTCTGTTCCAGAAAAAGGAATAATCTGATTGAAACTACTTTATTATTCCCTAAAATTCATGCACCAACAACTCATAACGAAGATTAATCAATCGCTCCAGAGAATCACATTTGCAGAAACTGAATAAATGAACTAAAAACTATTCTCCTCGGTCTGAGTTCAAATATGTAAGAAATTTTTAACTAATCACTCGAATCTTCAGTCTCAAGCTCGAATATCCGATTACTCGGTTACTCGGATCATAATAAATGCTCGTATACCGGTACACGAAAAGCCCTACTTCTCTTGGTGTATGAAGTTACACGGGACAATTGGTGACAATTAAAAATGAACAATTTCGTTGGTGAGGAAGGAGGAAGTAAATGAGAGGTTTAGAGGATGAAGAAAGGAAGAAACAATGGGATGTCTCGTGGGCAAACGTGACGCAGAATCGAGGATTCCAAGAAGAAGCCAATAACGGCCGGCAGACCGATGTCTTCCAACTTTTCAGACCCGCCTCGCTCGTGTCCCGCGCGATTAACGACGCCCGATAAATTTTCTCCGCGATCGTTCCTGCCTTTTCGTTCCGCGAATTCGCGGCCGATTGGTCCCTTCTTCTTCGGTTGGTACCTGTTAGTAGTCTCTTCTACCCTTCTTCCCGTTTCTGGCCGCTTGCTCGCTTGCTCGCCGGAGGAGAGAACGGACCGGACGGGCTCGTTCGGTCGTAATTAAGTCCTCTATGAATATTCCGGAGAGAAGGAGCCACCAGTCCAGCCACTCGTATAATTCTTTTCACCACGAACCCGTAAACTACCGGAGGAGAAACACGCTCACTGAGGAGAGAGACTTCACAAAGTTTCCTCTTCGTTACATGGTTTCCAGCTTCATCGAACGATGATTAATTCCCTCGAAGCGGGGCAAAGTAACCGTGCGGAATTCCTGTAATCTATCTCAAGTCACTCTTTCTTTTCTATCGTTTTTTTCTTTCTTTTTTTCTTCTTTTTTTTTCTTGAAATTTCTTCGCGCGTTATCGGAGCTCGTCGATTTTCTGTGGTTCGATGATATTTTCACGTTGGTCGTGGAAAATCACTTTATTTTACGCGGCTTTTCGGAGTAATCCTCTTCAAGTTGCTTTTCAGCCTCTTAGCTGTTTTAGTTTTATTTAATTTCGATCGGACTGCAAAGGGTTTTTAAAAATAATATTAACTAAATAACTAATTGGCGAGTAAAAACTAATTAGCTTGAAGCCAATATTTTTTTTTTTTTTTTTTTGCTTCTCGAGCAATGCTTTGTATTCGAATGATGAACAAAAGGAGAGACAGTACCGAGATACTGAAATTTCAAAGTCAAGTTCGAGTTAAATAATAAATATTCCTGCTGTACGGATATTTAAATAGAAAGAGTTCATCGAGTACTCAGATATAGAGTGATTAAAATAATTGACCTCGCGCAGTTAAATTTTGAACGGAATTGCAAACGAGAATAAATCATATTTTGAATTATTTCCATTGAAACAAACGAACGAATGATTTTGAGAATTCTGAAAGTTGTCTTTATTTCTTTCGATTGAAAACTTGTACGAGGTTAATTCGATTAACTGTTGTGGAATCGCTGTGCTCGTCGGATCCAGTAGTAAAAAGCCTTCTGAAAATCTTTTAAGTACCATTCAGAACCATCGATTCGATATTCGCCAGTTGCTTGTCAAAAGGAGGGGTTCGATTACGCTGCGACGCAGCGGATCAGTTCTTTCAGGGTTGGAAAGGACCAGGGAGCAGGGAACTCTCTCTCTCTCTCTCGGTGAAAAATATTTTCGAAGGTGAACGCGCGAACAATAATCCGGGCGCGAGAGCAGCCGTTGCATCGTGGCCGCCCACGCGATAGATTCATCATCCTAGTTGTTCGTTTCCAGCTCACGTGTCAGCCACATGTTCATTCTCCTATTTCTTCCTTCCTGTTTCCTTTCTTCTGGCGGCGGAGAGGCGAAACTCCCGCTCGCGGGGATAGGTTTCGAGCAGCGACGAGCTTCCCAACACGACCAAAAACCGACTGATGGGACCTCGTTCCTCTTCGATAAATGATCGTGCGCTTCTTCAGCGATTTTCATCCGGCCCGACGTACAGCTTCTCCCTCTCCTCCCTCTCTCACTCTGCCCTGTCTCTTCTCTGCGTCGAAAGAATCCTTGATAAATGATCGTGGCTAGCCACCGTGCACTTTCTGCTCCCTCCCTCCCTCCCCCCTTCCCTCTTCCCCGCGTCCTTTAGGCCGATTCGATCTGCGCGAGGCACCGGTTTTACTGCCCTTTGCAAGTAAATTAGTGCTCGACTCCGTTTATCGATCGTTCTTCCCTCCTCTCTTTCTCTTTCTCTTTCTCTCTACTCGCGCCGCTTCTGGCGTTCAGGTGTCGAAACGATTGATTTCCTTCCGTTCGTTCGATTAACTAGATCCGTCGCAGACAGATAAATTATCGTTTACATTCAGGAAAGAAGCGATGAGATATTGCGCTTTCGAGAGGAAGTAGCCGAGATATCGTACAGATTAGATTTTTAATGGCTGTACTTCGAGCGAGGTTCAACGGTCGGCGAGGCACTGAAGGTCGTTCCCTCGGCTGTACGTACGTACCTCGGGCTCCATTTAGATCTTCGTGAAGCTACCTCGCGACCAAATGGACTGCAGAGTGGATTTAAAGTTCGCCCGAACCTGGGGGGATCCCCAAGGTTAATCCCCCGGAATGCACGAGCCCCGTTTTTACGCGCAACAATCTCCAGATTACCCGACGTCGCACCCGAAGACCGTGTTCGATCCTAATTAGTCTGTTTTAGGCGAGGTTGCGCGACACGCTTTCCTCTTTCCCCTCCTCTCTCTCTCTCTCTTTCTCTCTCTTTGGACTTTCTCCCGGTGGTAATCTAGCGTAGGCAATTTTGTGGTTATTGAACAGTTGTACAAGTTCGAGACTTTAACCCTCGAGTACTATAGATCGTCCGCGAGACCGCTCTCAATTTGTCTTTCTGATGGAACTTCGTTTGCACGAGCTCGATTCATTTGAAGTAAATCATAGGTAGCGTGTGATTAAATGAACTTTCATTGTAACAGTTTACAATGTAATATATTCACAAAATGTTGCTATATAAATATTCATACGCTTTGTGTACGAACTGTAAATGTAAATGTAACTTTCTGGAATATTTTTTTTTACCGTTTTATTCTCACGGACCAATTAATCGTTATACGGCCCGGTGCGTTTCCTCTCGATTCCTCCAGCATCGTATAAGATTCTTTCTTCCACTTGATCCCGCGTTATATGCGCGAAACGGAAATAGGATGAGGCGTCCCGTCGTGTCGGCGTTCAGTTAAGAATAACCAACGAAAAGAGAAACCGAATACAGACCAGCCAATCGGGCCAATCGGTGTTCGAAAACTACCGGTGCAACCACGTAGAGAAGATTTTTCTGCCAAAGCCAGACACCGAGTTCCATTCTCCTCTTGTTTCGTCTATCTTGGTTCCCTTCTGTTCGACGCGAGCTTTTTCTCTCTGGATTCCGCGTGTTTCACCGGGGGAGAAGATTCCGCAAGGATTTGCAGAAGAAAACGCGCATACGATTCAGGCTGTGATCTCGCCGGGAGGAGAGTCTTAGGAACGGAGGAAATTGCCAGATTCCATCGTGGATCTGTCAATTGAGAATTGTGCCAAATTAATTGGGTAGTCGAATCTTCGAGGTAGTCACTTCGAGGTAGAGGCTTGGAAAATGCTATTAACGTATCTGCACTGACACGAGAAATTTACACGTGGATTATAGAATCACGAAAGTGCGAGAATCTTTTATTTTATATTTCTATTTCAGTTCTTTCTCTCTCCATAATATTCATCTTATTATAACACGTAGCTCTGGCTCACGATACCTGATTTTAAAATTTTCGTTGCAGCTAACGGAGTTTTGCATCTTCTTTTTCATACTCTTAAGTTATTATATTGCCATGTAAAACTTACTTGGTAAAAACGTTATTAAATTTCATTTTATGGTTCGAATCATTATATTTTTTTTTTTCAGACGAATTTAAGCAGCTGTTTCAGCTTTAATATCTCCAATAATTTTTCTGTTTAAACGGATATTCTATATAGCCGGAATGTACTTCCATTTTAATGGAATTTTAAAACCCCGCGGCGTTCAATTACCAATTATTGACGATTGCGTGACATTCGGCGAAGATTTTTCGCGTCAAAACTAGATTAGCTACGAATGTGTTGATCGTTTTAAAATAATTATAAAAATGCAAATATCGATCACCAATGATCATCGTGGCAGTCTATGTGTCAGGACCATCCATCTAAAACTGTTGCGAGTTGTTCTTGAGAGTTTTTCTATTCAGAGTTGCAGAGAATAGGCACAATTTTTAACTCTTCTTAAGTGCTTAAAATCCTAAATTGTCAAAAACCTAAAACTTTAATATCGAGTGAATAGCTTCATCTTTTGATATATCTATTCGATATATTATCTCTTTGAACCTGTAACAAGTGGATTAATTATATTTTAAATATCTCTGATCATCCGCACGACGATACTCCTAAGACGAAACATTTAAAAAGGTCCATTTTCAACGGACACAATTCTGAAAGTTCTGTTGCTAAAGTGAAAATTTTCAAAATTGTCCTCAAGCGGATATATAGTATTCCCAATTGTCCTCAAAATTCTCAGATGGACACACACACACACACACACACACACGTGCCTCTATATATACGTAAACCGTTCCATTCTCCAAGCGGCAAACCAAGGCTCTCCCCCAGTTTCTCATTATTTCATAGACGGTCGCGTAACGAGTGGCAAGTTTCGATGAATACGAAGAGGCGAGCGAGAGAGAAAAAAAGAAAAAGAATGGACGATCGCGCGAAAAGGCGGAAAGGAAAAGGGCGTGGACCGTTGGCAAGAATGGTCCCTTTGTTGACGGTCGTGGGTGACCGAACTTCCGTCACCGGTGAAGAAGAGACTTCTTCCCTTCTTGCGCGAGAGTCTTCTTTCACTCTCGGCGGCGATACGCGCCGGATCATAATAGGGGGGCTCTCGCGTGAATGCGTAACGAGGCGGTTCGATCTCGCGCGGAATAACTCTCACCGATAAATAATTCTCTCTACCGCCGTCGGCTCTATCTCGCGGAGTCTTTCTCGAACCGTGACCAGCGACGAGACGAGACGAGGTGAAGAGGAACGCGGCCCGAGAGAGAGAGAAATCGTCGCTTAAGCCGGATTCAGGTCTAATGGGCCGAGCAGTTATTCCACCGGCGAAGAACTCTACCTAACGCGGCCAGCTTCGAGCTTTCATCCGCGCCAGACGTTCCGCTAATGGCAGCCAAACTCCGTCCGCGCGAGTTCTTTTGCATCTGCGAAACGCAGCTGGACGTTAATCTCGTTCGTCGACGATCTTCCTTTCTCGAGGACATCTCCCGATTAGACCAAAACCGGCTGTCTTTTCTCCCTGCTCTCTCTCTCCTTTCTTTTTCTTTTTTTCTTCTTTTTTTTTTTTTAAGAACGAGACCACCGTGCTCGAATTCCGCGCGGAATCTCATCGTCGTATTATCGTCGTACCCGCGATACTATCGTGCCGCCTGTTGAAATCCCGTCGTAAAGCGAGGCTTAAGCGTACCCTCGCGGATTTGCATTCTTAGTTCCTAACCAGTTCGACGGGACGGTTGAAGTCTGTCAGTTGAAACGGGAAACGATTGTTTGCTGACGAATTACTCGTTGATGGACGTTATTCATTTGGCGATCGAATTTTTCGTCTGAATTCGTCGGATAGTTGTTTTAAATACAGTAAGACCCTATATCTATAACTGTATTCTATATCTATATATATTCTATATCAACAATATATCTTATATTTAAATACGCGTAAACTAAATTATTAAATAAGGTAATGGATTAATACTCCTCAATCCCTATATTTATACCAACATCTGTATTCTATATATATATTTTATATCAAAAATATATTTAAATACGCGTAAATTACCACATAAAGTAATGGGTTAATATACATAAATTTATCAATACAAATTTCTTCCATTTGAATCCCACAATTTCATTAGATTTCACGAAATTGCTTACACCATTACGATGAACTGTCGTTCGATCCTCGATAAGTTAATACGCTTAACGCGAGGGATACGTAGCTCATCTTAACACGTAAATAATGGGGATAAGTGAAACAGAACAAAGAATAGGAAAATTTATCAGTTCTTTTTTTGTTTTATTTTTAACTTCATCGTCGATCCAGATGGAAAGTGGTTTTTCCATTTCCTCGATCACATTGCTTCTGGAACGGGGTTTTTGTTGTAGAAGTCGTCGTGGTTGTACTTGCTGACGATTTTTCCTTTGTTTTTTAAAATTGTCCGTATTGTTGAAGTTGACAAATTTAATGCAGTGCCGACATCAGATTGCCTGCATCTAATCGCCTTAACACCTGCATTTTAGTTTCCAGCGAAATGCTTTTTCTTGTCGCTTTACTGTTTTTTTTTTTCTTTGCAATCATCCATTGTAAGAATTAAGAATTGCCGAATTTATCACAATAAAACAAAATATTATGTTTGTATCTTTATACACCTGGTAACGTTGATGACCGCTTATAAATCAACTGTGACACACAGGAAAGATACGTTCGTAATGCGATTTCGGGGAATCCAAATACTACCGCGTAATACTGAAACAGCGTTAAGCGGAGTCTTACTGTAGTTTCGATTATTTTGAGTAGCTTTTTACTGCGCGCGAACGATTAAAATTAAGCCACGTGGATTCTAATTTAATAAATTTAATACAGATCTACAAGTGGAGAATCATATGGTCTATCAGAATGTCCCTCTTCGCTTCTTTCGGCGATTCTATTGTCTTTTATATTTCGAAAGGTTCCTGTAACAAAGCAGCATTATGCGTTCAAAGTTACAGAGGGATCTTTTAAAAATTTCTTTGCAAACGTGAAACCACGGATTTGATTAAAAAAAAAGAAACTCTTTGTTGACAAATAATCGTACGTGCCATTATTTTCCATACTTACTGCACGTACACTTCCGTATATTGTCGTATTTTCTTTTCCAAATCCGAATGCATGGAAATCCAAATCGGTCTGGTGATAAACGTCACTAACGATCCGAAGAAATGAAAACTATGTGGATCTCCTTCGACGCATCCGATTGCGCCAAGAAAGTATCGATATCTGCGTGCACGCAGACAGAAACGCGCTTGTAACGACAGATCGCTAGAAACGGAAGAAAATGGTGAGTTTGCACGCGAGTTTCTTTTTTTTTTTTTTTCTTTTATCGGTGGATCCAAAAATTTGGCGCATTTGTCAGCGCGATACAGGATGAAACATTGTGAAACTTGGATGGAAACGCAACGAGGCACAACGAGCTCTCGAGCCGTCGCGTTGTTATCACCGTCGGCTTTCATTTATCGCGCGGTTTAATGCGTTTCTTGCGTACGCAGATCTCGCGATGTCTCTGCGATGAACTGCACCGGATGCATCGTGCCCTTTGTGCAACGATCGTCTGCTGTTCCTCGGCCAGCCGATCGTCAGTAGGTTGTTTGTAATCGGTTCAATAGCTCGCGCTGTTGCTCGAACACGCGCGCATCTGCGCCACGCGGATGAATTCGTCCGCGCGTTTCTTCCGTTCTTTGTGTGTGCTCGGCGTTGTTTTTTCTTATTATCTAGCCGAGTGTTCGACCCGAGTTCGCCTTCCCTTTCAAGTTGCCAGGCCCAGAGATAAATCTATAATATCGGCTCGGCAGAGCACTCGCCGTTGATTTTCATTCCGATCGTTAAACCCTGTGGTGGATGCAGATGCAGTCGCGAGGAATTTAAATGCGCGGGCACAACTGGTCGACTTGTATCCAACCCTGCTGCTCCTTTCACTTCTCGTTCACGTTTGCGTCTGTTCGAATGGGTTTTTCCTTTGGAATGTTCTATTTGTAGAAAGCGTGGAGCGTACAACGGTTGGATGTTGAAATTAAATATTTAGAAATTGCTCGATGTTTTAATAATATCTGATGTATGGTGTTGTTCGTTTTGGAGAAACGATCAAAGATAATGCTTCATATTTTTATGAGACGTTACTGCATGATTTTTATCTTTTTTTTTTTTACTGTATGCATTTATTTATTTATTTTTCTCATTATATGTATACGTAACACGAAGTACAAATTCCGATTGCAATTGGTATCCGAAAATTTTCTCATATCTCATATATCTCATATCTCATATATTCGAAAAATATAAACATTATAAAACAAGTGGTACAACGTAATACAAAATGCAAAATTTAAATACAACATATAAAGAAGTAGATCGCTCGGTTTGGAAAATGTGTTCGTAGAATAAGTTTCTAGTTTTTCTGATTATATCCGCGAAAAAAAATATACACTAGAAATACATAAATATAATACAATTAAAAGACGAGCAAAATACTTGGTATATTAAAGAAGTGGAGAAAGATTTCTAACACTTTCAGCGAGATATGAGACGTGTATTTTAAAAATACATACAAACATAACATAACTAGGTCTTAAATCCAGATACACTTATCACAAACACGCGTCGAAAGATCCTAGATTTCCGAGGAGTAGATCTTTCGACATAGTGTGAAAACGTGTATCCAAAGTTTTATGATTCGTTCGCTCGCCGAGTGAATGGTTGAGAGAATCCGAGCGTCCCAGTTGAAGGCGCCGGAAGTGAGAGCCGCGAAGAGGCCAGAAATGCCGCGAAAATGAAGCAGCCACGAGCCACGACCTCACGGGTGTTAGTTTTATCGCTCGTAAAGCCCGAATTCTCGCGGTCATGTCGGCTGCTATAAACCCTATTCTCTCTCTTTTCTCGCAGCTCTTTCGAAATCTCTCTCGCTGATCCTTTCCCCGCTCTTCTTCTCTTCTTACCGGCGCGAGAGAAACGTTGACACACGTCGCATCCTTCTTGGTTAACTTCCACCCCCCGACTGTGGAAAAAGCGTGGAAAACCTGTAAAAACGAGGAAGAAAGATGTACGAACGGTTTTGACGCGAGCGTGCACGGAAGAGTGCAATAAAAGAGATAAAGGCAGTAAACACGGCGCAGTAAACGCGGTGTGTAGAGAAGATCGTTCGTAGATAGTGGCTGTTAAACGTACAAGCTGCTGGAGAACTTGTTAGGATTAGTCGGAACGGACGATGTGAGACTGTGCGACGAGAAATGAGCTCCTCTTAAAAGGAAAATTGTATTTTTTTTTTTTTTTTTTACGTTGCAAACTATTCAGTTTCGTGACGCGAGGATTATCGAATGGAAAATCTGAAGTTTAATCTTCTATGATATCACGAAGGGGAAGATGATTCTGATCTTCTCTAATTTCACGGGAGCATATTATATAAATCGGACTTATGTTTGTAATACTTACGATGAGAGTCTTGATATATTAATAACTGACTCAGTGAGTTCAGGGTTACAATAATCTCTAAGTATATTGTAGTGCTCGGATATTAATACAATTGTGAAGGAATAAAAGTTTGAAAATGTGAATGTATTATTGAAAGCAAGATACAACGGTTTGCAAATCATCGTAGAAAACTTGTATTGTACGTGTATGTATTGTGCGTATTAAATGAAATATTTTGAGATTTAATTAACGCTGTAATGAACGACGACTATTATAATTATACTATTATAAAACTTAAAACCAATCTAAAAATGTAGTATGTAGAAGATATTTATTGCAGAATTATAATTAAAAATTAATATACATGGTTCCAGTACTTGTATTAAATATCTTGTAATTCTTATACTTTTCGATTTCTTTCAAACTTGAATACAATCAGAATAGTCCCATTGCAGTGTTAATGAAATTTCAAATTGAATTTTCGTGCAGCACGCGTTTTTATAGAAAGTACTCGACGTGTGTTCGAATACCTTCGCGAGCCACTATATTTTTGCTATTCGCTGGACTCTTATTTTCATATTATTACGTAAAGAAAAATAGATGTACATTTATATATAGAAACATCAGATATGTGATAAAGAAACGTGATACATAAACAACAGATATGACATTTGTTAAAATTTGCAAACGTGAGTTATAAATTCTATGAATATTGTATATTGATTTATTCAACTGCGTATTGACATTTGCACGAGTATCGCGTTTTAGAGGATTTGTCACATTCGTGCATCTTCGTGTAGTTCATTCTAAAGCCGCGAAAAGTGTGATTGTTACTCGAATAGGCCCAGCATCAGACGAAGATTAAAGTTGAGTGATTGAGAAGTGATATCTGGGTCGCGTGCAAGCAATCTCGAACAGCAATCGTATAAGCGAGAATCGTTGAAAGAAACCATTCGCTCGTAACTCGAAACTCTTATTTTCGTCGATTCGAGTGGCAGCGACGCCATCAGCAAAAACGCGTCTCGCTGAGACTCGCGTGCATATGAACGAGCCGCGTGGATTAATTGGACCGAGGGTCATAGAGGCTGAATGAAGTTGTGGCCCTCTTGAAACTCGTGGTCTTGAACGTTTTTTTCTTCACTATTTTTACAAGCGACGCGCTGGCACGCGCTCGGTGCGTTCCGCGTTTGGATGTCGTGATGCTCATTTGTTTGGTCAACAGTCTGCAGATAGGATCCCTTCTGATCGAGAAACTCGGCAATTTCCATTCTGGCAAAGCTCGTTCTCTTCGGACGATAATTTCTCTCGACATCTCGCTGTATAACATCTCGTGGAACGCTTTTATCAGAGCGACAGATTGCGCGTTATTTTTCTCTTGGCAAAGCTTCTTTCGTTTTCTTTTTTTTTTTCTTGCTTTCTTCCTTTTCCTTGAAATCCAATTCTCCTTCTTTAACTGGAATAATAATTTCTCTTCACGCGTTTAGTACTCGCGTGTTTCAGACACGCGCGGGACGCTTTCATTGAAGCGACGAGAATCTCTTTTGAAAAAAGATCCCGCAATTTTCTCTCTTCTCTTCCGGGGAATAATTTCTTTTTGTCAAGGATAGGATTCGCGTGTTTGAAAGTGTTTTGTTTTTTCCAACGAAGCAGCACGTGAGATGTTTCTTGTTTAAATCTTGCAATTTTCCTCCGTAGCTTTCGAGAAATAATCTCTTTGTTCGAAAAGAACAGCGCTTTCTATTTAGATTATTTCTATCGAGAGTCCTCTTGATGAAAAAATCCTGTAATTTCCTCTCTCTCTCTCTCTCTCTCTCTCTCTTTCTCTCTCTCTCCTCTCTGCGGAAAATAATTTCTTTTTCAGAGGATTTCGCATTATGCAAGCCGAGGCATTTAAAACAGACCGTCCGAATATCTCTCGAAAAAATGCATCAGGCTAGATTTGCTCGGTCACGAGGGGCGCATAATCCGATTAATAGCTTTTGATAGACGAGCATATAAATTTCGTTGAGCCGTGTTCTTCCAACTTCGTTGGAATAATGTAATTTTTAATGCATTAGCGAGTCCATTCCTTGTAAAAAAATGTATTAACTTATTTGTGTCAAAAAACAAAAAAGAGACATTAAATTAATACGTATTTTAATTTCAATTTTTGTAAAATGCTCTGAACGCCTCACGCATCGGTATGTTTATCATTCAGATACTAAAAAATTCTCTTAGCGAAGCAACAGATTGCAGACAAGTTTCTTCCCAACGAAAAACAACCCTGCAGTTTCCCTTCTTCTCTTCGCAATCTCCTTTCTTCTCTTGTCGCAAAAGGCACGTTATGTACGTGTAGTAACGTGCTTATGTATCATAAACGGTACTTAACACCCGAACGGGAGTAATTACATCGTCGATTAAGTCCTCGAAGGTCGATCGAACCCTCGAACGATTTCCCGTGCCGAAAACTTGATGTTCGAGCTCAACTGCCGGTGAAAATCGGCTTCCGGTCTATCAATGGCACGCGTGCATTTCGGTTTTGTGGGTGAACATGGCGGACTAATGGCCATTTATCGACGCTATCGCCTCGGTAAATGGTGTCGAGGGGCTGGCAGGGCGTTTGAATGCCGCTTCCGTACACAGTTCCACGTCAAAGAGCTTCCTTCGACGTCGCCACCGATTCGGACTACGTCGCCGTCGGTCTCGTGGATTTGCGGTTTCGGTCCATCGTCGCTTCGGCCAGAATTCGATTGACAGTTTTCCAAGTATCGATCCGGTTGCATAGTTTTGGTTTCGACCGAGAGAATTCGTCGTCGGTAGAATTTTCGTTCGATTTTGAAGAACGAATCCAATGGTCGTTCTCGCAATCAGTCGGGGCAAAATTTGGAGAAAAAATATTCTATTTCAAATACTATTCTCTCTCTCTCTCTTTCTCTCTTTCTCTCTCTCAAGACACTAGACAATTTAGTAATTTGATTTTTAATAATATTTTTATTCTTATCATTCTGATGAATAAATGAAATATTTAGAATTTGTATAATTATTATATTAGTGTAGAAAACAAAATGATTATAAACATGTTTAAATAAAATATTTCAGTTTAATAATCTGAAGTGAAATAGTTTAATCTTGTATTTGAAATATTTCTTAGTTGTAACAGCCAGATATATCTTCTCTTTACCGCAAGTTTCACAATTATTATTAATAGTTTTTATTACGTTTTAGGAAATTTTTGTATTATAATAATTATGATTCAGAATTCAGAACTCACTTCCTTCGAGTCTTTATTTTAACAACAAGACTGTATTAACGGTGCTTGTTTCAGTCTTTTCTTAAATATATGTACATCTTAATTCATTAATAATATATTAGTAATATGTAATTACGTAACATCATTATTTCCAACAATAATACTTGAAATAAAATGAAATATTTCAAGACGGGGCCCAACTGTTTTCTTTAAATATTATCCTTCGAACGAATTCTAAATACTATTTCGGAAAGTTTTGATCTTCGAAGTTCCACGCATAATTGAAGTTACGTTAATTGAAGTTAACATTCAAAGTGACGCGCGTAATTTAAAATAGAACAGATTATTTCGCTGTTTGGTAAATTCCAATTTCCCTCTCTAAACGTTCATCGCAGACCGAAAATTGTAAACATGTAAGTATGATATTTATACAGTTGCTGTACTGCGTTATAGTCGTTCGCTGCTAAATAGATTGTGCGGTTGCTGCGTATATTAGGGACGAATTTTCGGTCATGTGGTTTCCATGCAACGCGCGATGCGGTTAACGGCGTGCCCGAAACACGCCGTTTTATTAATCATTGTCTTTTTACGCTTGTGCAAGTTGTTAATGCATGGCTACTAATCACATGTTGAATTAATGCCATTGCAAATAAATTAATATATTCACGAAGAAATTCTACCTGTGTTGTCTAACGAAATGCCAATATCGTTGAAAGATTACTTGATCTGTTAAGAGATCTGGATTATTCGATCTCATTATTTCCTGTTTACTTTTGTAGATGTATCTCGTTCGGCTAATGAGGAAAATTCGTTGAATTATGAAAATATTCAATATATATTGAATTGATATTCTCGGAATCATATGCGGTAACATGATGTATGATATAATTTTACGATGCAGATAATATGGTAAAGTGTATAAAATATTAAAAGTATATATATATATATATATATATATCCTTATAACATTTAATAAATAAAATAATTTACTTGATATTTTTTAAATCTGTATTATTACGATTTACGATAATACATATACAAAAAAACAGTGAAAAATTGCTTTTCCGAAGATGATGTTTCATATCTTACAAACGTACAACATAACAAAGTAAAGAATAACAAAACAAAAAACAACTGTTTTTTTCGAAATTCAACGAATCTTTAATACCATGAAATTTGTCCAACAGTCAATTGATCAAATTTCGGTCTAATATCGAAAGCATACGTGTAGATCCGTTATATATTAAAATTGTTCGTGGATTCATGGATCAGCCGCGTGATTCGCAAGATTGGCAAACGGTCGTAAACAATTCGAAATCAGCTCGGACGCGTCGCGTGGTGAACACGATGTATCCAGTAAAAGAGCGTATTATTTCGGAGGATGAACATCGAAACGAGGATTATACTGATAAATATACGCGGCGTTATTAAAGCGAACGATTCGTCCGGAGGATTTGGAAGATTGAGAGGATTCGGATCACCGGCCGACGGATATGACGGACGGGAGCTTCGTCGACGACGCTGAGCTTTCGCTGCGAGAATCGCGAGGAGAAAGGGAGATGGTTGGCCCGCTGGTGGCTCTTACTTTCCCCCTTTCGAGACGCCGTGAGAAATGTAGCGTGCGGAACGAATGCGCGATACTCGGGATAAACGATCGTGAAAAATTCCCGCAGTTTCGTGGATATTTATCTGGCATGGCGGTATCTAGATATCTACGGGGCGATTCGAAGTTTTCGAGTATAACGATCCCCCTCCGTGTCGTTCAATCTTCCGGGGAAAATCTTCCGTCTGCTGCATCAGCCTGTCGACTCGGAAATTTGTTTCCATCCGATGCAAACGTTCCGGCCCGGAAATCGGCACAGAGGCGCATTTAAAGCGTCGAATCCTCCCTTGTCTTAGTTGATTCGCAATTTCATCCTCCCGATATTTATTCGAAACGTTACTTGAACTTCATCGATCGTCGCGTTGGCCAGTCGTGTAATTACCTACTTCGCTTGCGTTGCTACGTGAAATTACATCTAAACACCTGCGTCAGTATTAACTCACCTGACCATTTATCATCACCATTTGAAGCTATATACGGATTGTTATTAATAGTTTTATTATTACTAATACAGTTTAAACCTCGTCGATATAAAGTTGTTCACATTGCTCAAGTATATTTTGAGTTCAAATCTTCTTTCTGGAAAAGTATTATGATTTATAAATAGAAAGGGAGCAAACGCTGTCAACTATATAATTTCACGAAACAATATTGATGACAATGATGTATCGACAACTGGTACATTAATAATATATTTCTTTTGCCTATCCATTAAACAGTGATTTTTCAGATTGTTTTTTTAACCTTCAAATCATCGTTTCCGTTTTTATGAAATTTACCTGAAAAAAAGATAGAAATATATTTCGTTTCTAAATAACTGACAAATTCGTGGAAAAATTAATTTGTACACACAATACGCTCATAACCAAAATTCAACAAGGAGCGAAAATGCTATTATAAATATACGCACAAAATATTAAAAATATTAAAGCAAAGTATTCAAGTAAAATATTAAAATAACAAATCGTTGTTATATTGTTCGCAACAATAGCTGGACATTCTGGGTTTCTGAATTATTTAAAATATAACACGTGGAAACGCGTGGAGTTATATCACTGAAACACACGTAACAAAGTGCAAGGATATCATAAAACAAAAATGTTCAACGCTGGACGTTGAAATACATACTTCTCAATTCTTTTTCTATACACAATGAATAATATTCTTTTGATGCGATACTGCAGTCGTAAATCTTGCGTGAAAATCCATAGCTATCGGTCGAGTAGTATCTTACCGGTGAAAATTTCAAGAATTCTGTCGATTCCCATGACAGGAAGCCAAGCCCCCCCCCCCACGGAAGTAGAAAGGTACTTACTCCTACTACCGTTATTCGATTCGTTTCGATCCTCTGTGTTTGCCTGTTTTCTTCCAGCATAAACTTTCGGCCGATACCACCCGCGTAGACTTCTCTACAGTTCCGCCTTTGTGGCCCTTCATTTGCAGATAACCACTCGTACAACCGCCAAATAATCGGCACGTCCCTCGAGTGCGTTCTACCATTCATTCGTTCCTCACCTCCTGCTCCTCACCTCCGTCCCTACCCCTCGTCTGCTCGCTTGCCCTCCAGCCAGGGCTGCTTTTACGCGTGACAACGTTTAAACAGCCAACACCTGGAAAGGATTCGCGACGCGCGGAAACAAGAACGAAAAGGAGCCTCCATGGAGGAAGAGGAGAAAGAGCGGAGCGAGGGACGGGGTTCGAACCGTCTCGAGAGAAGCTTTGGAAAAAAAAAAGGGGTGTCTGGGGTCGAAAGCGCGAGTCCCATCCCTCCGTTTCTGGAATTATATTGAGGCGCGTGAGGGGTCGACGACGACGACGACGACGACGACGACGACAAACGTTGTCCTTTTGCTCTCGCGGATGAAAGCTGATTTCCGCTCTCTTTTTTCCCTCTTTCTTTTTCCCTCTTTTTCCCTCGCTGATCCAAGGTCCCCGTGGCTCTCAGTCATGGATGAACGGGACGGACAAAGGAGAAAATGGAAATTAATTAATGACGAGAAACGGCGGCGTTGGATTATCAGCGCGAACGTGCAGCGGTTACCAATTCGAGATTTCACGATTCAGGATCGACGGGGTTGACTTTCTCAAATGTTTGTGGAACGTATCGTTGTGAGAGCGAAAACGTTGAAAGTCATACGTGAAACGAAAGAATATGAGACTCGAAGAATTGTACGGTAAGAATTTTACTTATTACACGTGTTTGCATGTTTTCAAATCGAAGAAGATCAAGAAAATTGTCAGTTCATTTTGTTACTTGAGAATTGAATTCCGTAACATTTTTTCTAAATGCCTCGAGTGAAAAGACAAATCCTCATCAGTTTTGTACACCTTCTAGGAAAATTATATTCACGATATGTATTTTACGCCACTCGTGAAATTAAGCAGAAATGATTCATATTAATTTTCTTTTTAGCAAAAATCTCACATCTTGCGTTTCAATAAATTTTTTTTACAATTATAAAACGTCATGATACATATAAAACGATTTATTTCGAAAGAAAAGCCATCTATTATTAGCGAAATTTTTCATCAATTTCGATTGATTAAATATTTTATTCGAATCCACAGATCGTTCGATATATCGAAGATTCTACTGTATTATCGAATCTAAACAAAGTTACGAATCTAATAATTTTCGTTCGATTAATACATTAGAAAAATGATACACAGCGTGGGAATTCAACTCGCGAGCTACCAGCCGGAAGTTGCGAACCACGCGCGATCGCAACTACGTTTACGAGTTCGTTATTCGAATTCGGTTTGCACGTTGCTGCGCCCGTTACCAGCGGAGAATTTTCGAAATATTAAGTTTCCGTGGGCGCGCCGTGCATTATTGTTTCTCTCGTTCGACATCGTGTGCATTGTGAGCGTCCACGTGCGCTGTTGCCGTTCGAGGAAATTTGATTTATAATGACGCGGGCTTTATTGAAAACTGCGGCGGGGACGCGCGCGCGCGACACAATAAATATCGACGACGGCATTGTGCGGATTAATTAAATCCGCGGGGGTTGTTTATATGCGCCGTGAGATCTGTTAATGAATTAATTGAAATATCTGCCCGTGAACCGAGATAATCCGACAATTATCGGATATCCCGTTCAATTTTCATTATATCCGGCGGAAAAAAAAGGAAGAAGAAAAAAGAGAGAGAGAGAGAGAACTCATGGAAAAAAGGGAAACGAGGAGGAAAAAAGAACGTGGTGGCCCATTTCGTTCGACAGGCTGGAATGTCGGGAAACGCGGATGTTTTCATCTCCTCTGTATCCTGAACTACTGCAAAAATCGTCGCACCGTGATCGATTTCTCTCGGACGGGGGATTGAAAACAGTTGTGATATCGGCTTCGGTTTTTGAAATAGTTCGGGAGAATCGAAAATATGTCAACCGTTGTACATCGCTTTCGTTCACGGTTTCGGTTTTGCAACTGTTGTATAACGTTCTATAACTATATTCTGTATGGTATATGATTGATGTAATGTCGATTCTATTCGGTTTTATAGAATATATTCTATAATATCGGTTTTTGTATTAGTTTTGTATTTTTTTTAGTTTAGATTAAGCTCAGGTCTTCACATCACGAATTGTTTCATACTTTTACGTATTTAAAGTTTGTACTTGGGAATCAATATTATTAGACTATTATCATAACAATTATGAAACCATTATAATAGTTGGAATAATTCCTATTATAACAATAGGAATTGCCATTGGAACTTTTATTTCTTTTGTAAAAAAAGTCTGCTTCAAAAAGAACCAAAATTTCATATATATATGAAATAATAAGAGAATAAATAAGAAACAAAATGAAAAAGTATATAAAGATCCTCATATTTATATTATACGTCACGTAAAATAGAACCATAAAAGAGGTACAGAACTGGAAAATAACAGTGTCACAGAATCGATATAACATCTGAAGAGCCGAACTATCTACAACAGAATATAATTGATTTATAGATGCGACTGATATACGTATAATAATTGATATCATTTTATAGATATGACCGATGCACATATAATATCCATTATAATATTATTTCTGTTCTCGCAACTTCGGTTCCAATTGAAACCAATATTACAGCGGGGAAAATGACACCGAATCGAGTCCTCACCCTCGCCGTGGATTAACAGGGGATGACGTTTTGGTTTTCTCATCCCCATATTCAAACGTCATCGTGACTCTTTCTTTTTTTTTCCCCCGCCATGCGAGTCTGCCTCTGTCAAAAAGAGTCTGAGTGGTGGCTGTCTGCGCGAGCTTTTCTCTAAACCGCTAAGTGGATCAATATTGTCGCGGGGTAGGTATTTTGAATATCAACCCTCCGGCCAGTTTCCGGCGAGGGGGCGCGACGTTCCGTCATCGTCGATGGAGCGTGTCGGAAGAAGAAGTCGCTCTTCGTTACTGACTCGAGGGGGCCGAATCTTGAAGAGGCGGCATGCCCAAGAGATGGCTTGTCCTCCTCGTATAACCCTCCTGTTTGTTTTCCCTCTGGTCCCTTCTGCTTTTCCTCCATTAGCGACTTCGCCACCCTCGCGTACCCTCTACGTACGTGTGACCCTTCTATACTATGTCTTCACCCCGTCTACTTTTGTTGTCGTTTGGTTACCCGCGTCAACAAACACCTGACAACTTCTCACTACCAGCTCGCCGAAATGACTCGTGTCCCGATTCGCCTTCGTCATCGTGACGCTTCTTGCAACCACCCTCCCCATTGCGGCCACCGCGTCGCGTCCATCACGATCAACTCCATCTCTCCCCGATCTTTCTCCTTGCTTTCTTTCGACCAGGCGTCCCGTGCGAACTATTGTTCACTTCTGTAAGGAAAACTGGAAATTATGATTATTGCAAGGTGAATGTACGATTCTCTGAAATTTGATAATTTTTCGTCGTTCAGTTGTATTTATATCTAGTTTTGTGGTTTGATGGGATATTACGTGTATGTACGTAATTTTTGATCGATTGACCGAGTTCAAATTTAAAGTTTTAGATGAGGAGTTGATGAAAAACACAATGAATTTCAAGACACAGTGTGTTTACGAATTCGTATTGAAATCGCCAGTTTTATTTTTCCAAACAAATATAATGGCGTTTTATATCTTCGATATACTTTCCAACATCTGCAGTTCGAAACGAAATTTTTTTTATCGAATGTAAAATGGTAGGACGTCCACATCCGATTCAATATCCGTCGTTGACTGCGACACATTTCGACGAGAAAAACGGAACGGGAAACTGTCAAAGTAGAGATTTCACGCTTCAAAATAAGACCAAGTGAACTGTCGTACGATTCTTTTTACGAAGTTATAACAATTTAAAATATCGACGATATCTTTAGAGATACGCGAGAGTTCTGTGCTCTTCGCTGATCTGTAATTTGATTCTCTCATCCGACAGTGCCACTTCTGTAACATAATTTTTTTGCAATCCACTTTCTTTGTATCTCCTTTCGTCGTGTAACGTTACAATGTAATTACGTCAATTACATCACATTTCTCTATTCTCTTCTGTTTCTTGAAACGATCGATGCTCACAACTCTCGAGCCTGTGAACTCTATCTACCTATGTCAATTGTGGATCTTTCCACCTCCGGTGGTTTCTCGTCGATTATGCAACGCCAGTTTCCTCGAGCCAGTTACGTCAAGGACGCGCATTCCTCGCGGACGCACGCTTCGCTTACTTCTCGGGGCGCAAGATACGATCTGGGCAATCGATCATTGCTATTCATACTCGAACGTTACGATTAAGAGGATCATGTCGATTCTAATTGGTAATCGGACTTTGAACACGTTCGAGAATCACTTTGCAGAGTGAGAGAACGTTCTCGTGGAGCAACGTCTTGGAAGAAAACGAAGAAATTGAAATTGTTTTCTGACGTAATTGAATCGAGTCACTTTACTCATTTATTTTCAACAAAGCGTGCTAATGATTACAACTATTTGAAACGTGCAGGAATGCGTACAATTATTGGTTGAAGTGTATGAAATTTGGAAATGTACGCAGTTACAAAATATTTAGCAAAAAGTTTGTGTGCAACGCAAATAATCACTTTAACACTTTCGCTTCGGCAGTCCAGTCCGCCGAAGTGCCGTCACTGAACGGAAGCACGCGCCAGAAATGTGCACAGTTCGCGTGGTTTTTGTATATACGTTTTCCTAAGTCTTAACACTATTCCTATCTACCGGTCAAATGATCGTTTTTAAACTTTCGATTAGAATTTCCTATATACAGCGTGATTAAATCGACTTTAAACTTCACGACTTTTCCTCAAATATACGTATAATATATTTTTCAATATTCACTTCTTTTTTTATTGTTTATTTGTTGAGAAAAATTTGTAGTCTATCTTACGTACCACGACCGTTTGACCGATAAAACGATTTATATCTTTTTGTAATAGTATTCTCTCAAGGATTCAATTCCGAAACTATAAAGTCGTTACAAACGAAAGGCAATGCAGTTGTGGCATTTTTTTAGCCGAAAAGTGCCTTCCAGGGACTGATGTACGGTACTTATTTGCCTGATTGGTATCCGAAGCGGTCCAGAACCTCGGATTTTCTTACCGTCTTATCTACTATGACTGCAAAATAAATAAAAAATGCGATGAAAACGAATAAAATGTACATTATATACTTCTGAATAAAAGAAACTATATTTTTATACTGTCAAATTGGCTTTTATCTTTATTCTATGTTAAAAAATATAAGTTGTGCTAAAGACCGGTCATTTGACCGGTCGCGGTAGGAATAGGTATACGTGAAGTGTCGGTAAGAATAGTGTTAAATAGCAACTGTTCTTAATAAAACAATCGTTACTCTTATATAACACGTATAGTTCACATTTTTAATATTAAAAGACTTGTACAAAATTATATTAGCTATTCTAAAAACATTAGACCAATTACAATTGACATATCTTTAGATATTTACATATTTATATATATATTACAATTTTTAATTTTTAAAAGATTAAGAATTATACCTTAAGCCGATATATTCCTAATTCTTGTAAAAAAACGTGAATGAACTCTCTTCGTTTCACTGTCGAATGGATTCGATAGATGTTTTGGAATGAAAGAGTAAACGATCGTTTTGACGTCGTAACAACAAAGAGTAGTCTTAATATGTGATTAATCCAATATGTCAATAAAATCAACAAAAAAAGTTCTGCCGATTACGAAGAATTTATAATTGACTACAGATGGTACTTGTAAACACATCACATGGATGCCGGATATATCCGGCGCTCGAAGCGAAAGGGTTGAACGTGTCATCAAGTGTTAAAGAAGCACAATCATTACAGTATTAATGAAATTCTGAAACGTTTTATAATATAACGCACGGCATATATATTCATAAAAAGTTCATACACGCGTTCGAATATTTTCGTGAGTGTAATCGTACAATCGTACGTGTAAAATAAGAATCTGTTTTTATCATCTGCAATATTTTGTTATATCATTGAAAATTGAATTCTCAGCTACCTACTGCGTTTCCACAGTGAACTCGTTTCTCCAAATTTTGGAGTTGGACGCCACCGGTCGTCAGTTGCTCTTCTTCGAATTAGAAACCAGGGTTGCTTCGCTGTAGTAGAATACGCGAAGAAAGTCAGGCGCGGCAAAGGAGAAGTTAACTGGAAGTTTCGCGAGCTGGAAATTTCGTAGTCGTCGAACGTTCCTCTCGTTCACGAGCTAATGAAAGTTCTCGCGCGATGGACGAGTTCCGGCACGCCTCCTCCCTCTGCCCTTCGCCGCGACTGCAAAGGACGAAGCGTTTCCACGCCGGCAGGGTGGAAGGAGCTGCGAAGAGACCCGTTCGTGCGGCACGCGAGATCCGACAACGACACACGTGAACTCAGCTGTGGCTGTTTCAACCTCGATAGGCCTTGATAACACGTACACGATAGCCAGAGCTTGACTTTATCGCGGCAATGAAAAGATTCTGACACTTTCAATTTCCAGCGTGTCTGGCTGGCAGCGTCGAGTGACTAACCTAGATCTACCTCTAGACCTACCGCAACGTGAACGCCTTCTTAGAACGTCGGCTATTATAACTCGCCGCTTGCTCGTCGTCCCGATATACCGAGGATGTTGGTAGCTACCTTTTAACGTCAAATGGAGAAATCAAGTTGAACGCGCGGTCCGATCGTGGTAATGTAATTTGATTTTGATTGGACGTAATTTGGCTCAACGAAGAGATGGGAGATGATTCGATTGCCCTGGGAATTTCGTGTGAAGAAACAAAGCTGTGGAATAAACAAAGTCGTTTCGACCTGTTCAATTGGATCAGACAGGGCAGGAAGTTGCGCTTTTGTCATTAATAAAAAGAAACGCAACCTTTGTTATGTTTGTTTTACTTCTAATTGCATTAATATATACATATCGTTAAGATGTACATTTATAGTAATTCAAACAGCTCGAGACTTTGATTTATTGTTCAGTGTTTTAGAAGACGAGTGTTTGAGAAGGACGAATAATCGAAAAAAAACGTAAACCTAAAAAATTGAATGAAATATTATTTTACTTCGTGTTATATTTCGTCATCATCGATGAGGAGTTGTTATCACGCTGGAATCGTATAAGCGTTTATATGAAATAGTATAGAATGGTATCATTAGGATATATAGAGGGTTAGCCAATATTGTCTCCATAACAACCACTTAACTTACCCCAGGCAACAACTAACTTGAATAGCTCTCCGAAGAACGGCACAAGGGGTGCCTTTTTTCTATTCTTTCCTCGAAAACCGATAAATTCCGTATGAGGTTGAATGAAACCTGCATAGAGAGCGAAGTTGCAAATACCAAGGAAAAAAACTTCTTGCACCGCAGAATTTCCCATGGTGTAAGGCCAGTCTTCTGCCATCGAGAAAAACTTCAGAAGAATTCCGTGCGAGAAGACCACGTGTGCCGCATGAATTATTCCTGCTGGCTTTTCCTTCGTCCGCAACCAACAACCCTTTCTGCTCTCTAATTGCCGTAATCGCTTCGACGTAACGGCGGGTATTATTGAAAATTCTGCGCCAGCCAGTCGTCATTGCCCTCTCCGCGTTTCTCTCTGTGTTCTCCTCCTATCTGTTCGTCTTGAATTACTCTGAATTGCAGCGAACTGCGTCGCGAAAGGGGTCGAAAACAGAGTCGAGCAGGGATCGAAAGTGAGAGAGTGAAAGTGGCGAATCCCTATAGGCCGTTATCTTCCTCCCCTTTGATAATCGATGTCTAATTTCGGACGCGCGATATCGATTATCGCAGAAAACCGAGATACCTCGCACCGGTGTCCGATTCATAACGATCCACCGAAGTGGAGAACTTTATTGGAAGATGTCTGGCCATTTTTTCGCTATTTTAAACATGTTCGTGTTTAAAAGCCAGAAATGTATGAAAATATACACTACTGTGTGCTGAAATAATTCGACGCTCATTGTTAATGCAATTCAATTGAAAGATACTTCTGTTACGTTTCGATAATCACGATTAACGTATACGTCGTCTATTGTGAATTTTCTGCATTTTTAAGCTTTCCACAAGCTTGTTTTCCAGTGTAGTTGTCAGAAAATGCATATTTGCAACAATGAACAGACATATTTGAAGTGAGTATCTTCAACCATTCATTATTTATTTATTCCTTTTATCATTATCTATTAAATTATCTATTAAATTGTATACGCTAAATTTAGATTAGAGAGATTCATTTGAATCGTATTTTATAATGCAATAATTTAAAAATGTACAAATATCTTGTGCACAGTATGTATGATAGTCAAACCCCCGATAAAAAATTCCAAAGTATTTAAAAACATTAGAACATCTTCCATGTTTCACGAATTGCAATAAATTCAAATCTATTAATTTTACTTTCTAATGTATTTTAACCAAATATACGTAACGATAATTTGACATACCTCGATGGTTTCAACGATTTTTCGAATGCTTTCGAATCGGCTCGATCGTTTGATCGTGGACTTTTTCGAATTACAAGAAGAAAGGAGACCTCCTCGGAATTGAAAAAAAAATTGCCGACCATTTCCGAAACATCGATACGCCCTTATCGTGGATTTCTAAAATTAATGGCTGCGCCTGAAGGAGCAAACGTTAGCGCAATTCCGCGGTTGGATCTTTGTATGGGAATTTATATCGCCATCGACGTTACCTCGACGACGACGAGAGCCAGGCCACTCTGTAATTGTCGCGATCGTCGGTTATTGCGGCTAATTAACGTCCGTTCGTTAGCTGCTCTTTCCTCGAGCCGCTCTCTTCGCCTCTCTTCCCGCCGCTTTTAACATCGTCCTTCTGTCGGTCTACTTGTTCCACGAGCACGGCCTCTGTCGTCGAGAGGTTAAAAAGCAAAAGATGATCGAGCCAACCGGCAAATTGAGAGAGCAATTTTTTTTTCCACAAATGTATAAAACTATATCAGTGATAAGATCGATCGGGGAGGATGATTTATATTCTTTGCTGCCGGTAATATCGTAATCAGAGTCACGGACGGTTAATTGAATGATCGATGAACCTCGTGCTCGTGATTCTCGTAGAACTGGTCTAATCGACTGAGATACACTCGATACAGCCGGAGTTCGATGAAACGAATTTAATTGGTCTTGGAATCTCGTTAAGCAAAGTTATCGCTACGTGTCCGGAATAATATCTAAATTAATTGATTCGGAATGATTTGTGTTGTTTACAAATTAACGAATAACCGGGGAAATTAATCATTTTGGTGATAATTAAAATTCCACCGTGACTTTTTCACTTTTAGAATGTGGAAGGATCTTTTATCATGTTCGAAATTGCAGCAGATTTCTTCGAAATGATCTTTGTACTAAGTAGAGAATAAAAAGTTTGAACGTTTGAACAGAAATGTATAACAAGAAAATTAAAATGTCTCACTTAAGTATATATATATATATATTATATTTTGCTTTGTGAATCGCACTACACAATAACATTTAACTTTTGCAAAATGTTATATTGTATTTGCACATTTTTCATTTGACGTATATTACTGAATAAAATAAATTTTGTCCGCTAAAAATCTTCAAGAACGCGAATGATTTGTTTCAATTGTTTTAAAAATTTTACCACCGTCGGTCATTGATGTTCACAATATCAATTTTAGTAAATTTGGGTATGCTTTCACCTTACATTTGCACAGTAAAATTCCATGTATACATACTTGTCGAAAGACAAATAATTTGTATAATTGGAGCTCGTATAACAGGAGCTAGTTACCACTAGTTCTCTATTAGTAATTTTTCGTTCGTAACAGTACAGTAGAAGTTCAGGTTTAAATAAGTAGATTGAACCAGCAAAAGTCCATTCAATCGAGCACTGTCTGACATTTTTAGTTGAAATTAACCGACTTCTATTGTATTTCGTAGATACTTAATTTGCTACATATTTCGCTCTGCGTATTTTTAAACTATATATACTAATACAACGACAGCCAATTTTATTTCGTGAAACAGTGATGTATCCATCGTATTTGTTACACGATCCTCATTTTACTAATAAATCTGTTCACCAAACAAACATATTCGCCGAAATCCGGCTCTGTCGCTAGGTAATTAACACAATCAACAATAAGAACGCGTACTCGTAATAATAAATCGTGGCATAATTAATTGCATTGAATGAAATCGGTGACGATAAATCAACGGACAAGAACAAATGGCCACGGTTGCGCGGATCGACAGTTCGGTCGATGCCGGACGATCGATCGTCGTCCACGGGACAAACGGGGCAAATAGAACCGTCGCGAATAGATAAATCGACAGGGAAAGCGCGCGGGAAAGTGGCGCGAGCGAGTTCGGAAGCGAGAAATCCTCGAGGGTCGATGACACGAACTTCTCTCGCACTTAACCGCGTCTCTCTCTCTCTCTCTCTCTCTCTCTCTCTCTGTCGAAACTTTTCAATAAAACGGATCCCCCCGCTTCTCGTCGTACGTTCGTACGTTTTCGCCGGGGGGACGAACTTTCGGGGCACTATCGTCCCTACGCAACATTTGCCGGATTCCCCGCGTGACAGATCCCCCTTCCTCGAACGTCGCGGATTATCATTCTTGATCTTCTTTCCGAGAACTTGCCCCTCGGGACAAGTACAGTGCGCGGTTTCGTAGCGAACTATCCGGGAATAAAATTGGTCTGCGCGCACGGGATCCAGCTTGGAGTCATTGTAATTACTAGATTACAAAATTCTAGGACAAAAAGAGGGTTTGTTTAAATACAATGTATTGTTCGCGATAAATATACCTTGCAGCTGTCCATGTACGTTTTCGGATTTGATCTCGAATTTTTCCGTTGCGGTGTTTAGTAAAATTTCGAACACATACATATTTGTGTATCGTACATTTCCAAGATTCGAGAAATCTGAGGCGTTTAGGCGAAATCTGTTTTCTCGTGTATTTCTCGTAGAAATGTGACAGTGTAATTGTAAGTTTCGTTCGTCTCAGTTTTAGTATTTTAATATATTAATGTCGTAAATGAGATATACTTCAAAGCTTCCGAGCAGGAGTGGATAGGCGATTAAAATAATTTGTTACTATATATAGTTTCTTTGTAGATATCTCCTCCGTGTTTAAATAACCACAGAAATGGTCGACTTTCATGGACCATTGTATAATTGTATATGCCACTTCCACTCTTAAAACGCTTTGACGTTTATTACCAGAGTATTTTATGTAAATCTTTCGTACGGCCCGAACATTCCTCGCTAAATCACTTCCTTGTTTATTTATCAAATAAAATTATCGAATTTTAATTTTTTTTTTTATTTTACTCGGTATGACTTCGTCTGTCTCCCTTACGCGAACGACGTGGCACCGAATGTATTAATTTTCACGCAATAAAATTTCGGAATTGCACATGTGTCTTATGACGCAATTATCGATGTAACAAATTTACACGTTGCAAATTCCTCGTTGTATAAATCCAAGTATCCTGTTCCAAGACCTATGAATCTCGTTCAATGTCCATCCAAAAAAATCATTCAATGCCACTCACAGATCACTCAGGAACATTCAGTTCAAACATCCTTTCCTCCGAAGGAAACCCACGTAATTTCTTTTTCACGGTTACGTTCTCACGAAACGAGCAAGTTCCGGGAACACAAAAATTGCCGACATTGCATCTGCCATAACCGTAACAGAGCACCGCTATACGACAGACAGGGGACAGTCTGATTTTTCCGCAGGGACCGTGACTTTTTCTTTCTCCGCGTTCACGCGATGATAAATAATATCTTGCTCGTTCATCGTTACACTCCGCGTAATAACTCTCTCCTTCCCGTTCCGTATTCTACGCGAACCGTCTGCCAAGCGGCTCGCTACCTCTAACTGGCACCGCTGCTAATTGCCGTCCGTATAATTACCATATCGGACAGATAAATATAGGTCTGGTACGTAGCCGTAGCTACGTCGGAGACAGTCGGCGACGGTTTACGTCGTATAAAGTCGACGAGCGTGCGCCATGGAGATACAGAAGAACCCGCGACGGATGCTGGACACAGCGGAAATTCAACCGATGCGCTCGGTAATTCTTCGAGAATTCCTTTCGCCTCGTGACTTTTTTCCATTCCGCTGGAATAAAGCTGTCGCGAATAAATGCTGGTAGCAAATCAAGGCTCTCGATGGTTAAACGAGCCTCGCGTTCGATTAAATGAGTTTCGTGTTGTTCTCCGCTGAATTACGTTTTCACGTGTGCGAATCGTTCGGTTTGATTTGGCGCAAGGATATTTAAATTTCACTTTTGAGCGTGTGAACGAACAACGGATTTTGGCGATATTGTACTTTTGTGAAAATAAGTGAAGAAGAGGTGGAACCAAGACAGACGGGTTCTTCTGTTGTCAGATTTTCTTTATTATTTTTATTATTAAAATATTATTTGTTTAGTATTAAAATGTTTATTATTAAACATTTATTATTGTTTATTATTGTTATTGTTAATATTATGTTTATTATTATATTTATTATTATTATTATATTTATTATTGTTTATTATTAAAATAAATTGTCGTGGATATTAGCTATGAATATTATAAAATAGACAAAGTGTATTATTTATGTATTGTAGATATTTCTGTGTTCCATGTACATTCTATGTTATATATTATTGTATATATATATTACACATAATAATAATAATTATATATGCATGCAAATTAGCAACAGCAACCTAAACCTGTAACTTAATTCAATTGAGCCTTGTGTATACATTTATTCCAATCAGCCTCTTCTTGTTGATAAGTATGATTTCATCGGCGACAATTCGTTCCTTTTCACCTTCAACTCGCGTTTATTTCCTGAAAATCCCGATCGATGTACGGAAACACTCGTAAATCCTCACTAGCGAGGCGAAACAATCTTGCCAGATTCGGAAAAGGAGCACTTTTTCCTCTCACTTTTTCCCATCCCTTTGTTTTAGAATAAACGACGCTCCACGAAAGAAAGGAAGGCTATTATTTTTCCTCAACCCTCTCAGCCTCAGTTGCTTTCATCTTCAATTAAAGAATTTAATTCTGATACGTATACAGAAGGGAGAATTCGAAAAAAATCCGATTCGACTGAACAAAAAGAGGAATTCGCTTCGAAATTTTCTCGCGTGTCTCATTTGGACTGGGAAAGTTGAACGTAACAAGTCAAATTGTAACAGTTTGTACAATCTTGGCGGAGGAATTTCCGTTTTTGGTAAACGTATCGACCAGTGTCGATGTATTTCGTGATCATTGAATTCAACATTTATTTGTTAGTCAAGTGACTTGCACTTCATTTGGCACGTTTGAAAATGATTTCTCGCTTTCTGAAAAGCATGTTTTCCTCAAACTGCGCGCAACACACAGGTACTTGTGTCAGTTTCGTTTTAACAACTCGATGCCGTGGAGGATTCAACTACGGCCACGAGGCAAAGACGATTCGCGCTACAAAGGCTTAATGGATCGGCGGCCCTTTACGACCGGCCCTCCCCTTTTTTTCCGTTCGCAAATACTGAACGATAAATAGCCACGGTGACAGGATACAATTAAAAGAAGCTATTCCGTCGAGCCCTTTGTCAGGATTAAGCCGAGTCGCCTCCACTCCATTCTTCTTTCCCGTGTCGCGTCGTCTCGTGTGCTCGCTGCTGCGATAATAAAATACGTATATTTCATCGAGAGCAACTGCGAGATATGAACTAGCAGAGAACGGAGATGTGAAGAGAGAGAGAGAGAGAGAGAGAGAGACGTTCGTTCCGGTTCGAATGGAGAACCCTTCCCCGGCGGATCCATTATTACAAAAATAACCTTTATCTCTTCCGTGCTCTCCGACAATGGGTTATACTTTCGTGAGAGCACGAAGAAAATCCGCGCAATAATCCCCTTTGTTGCGGAAGACGTCGTCGTTCGCAAATTGCCTGCATCGTGAATGAAGGAATCAACGTATAACCTTCTGTATGGCTAAGCTTCGTCGTGACAGGAGGCGTGTATTATCAGTCGATAATGTTGGATGGCACTTATAAGAATGATATGCAGTGAAAGAGAAAATTATTCGTGCGGATGGTTTTGTTATTAGAAACAGAAATTTCTTTTCTATTGTTAAGTATATTCAATACTTTATAAGCAGATGTTTGTATAAATGAATGTGCACAATCAGAGTAAGATCATCGTTAAACACCTAGGGAATATAGAATCAAATTTTCTTAGAAGCTCAACTACGTGGCAATAAATTGGAGACGTAAAAGAATAAAAAAAATTTGCGAAATTAATTAATGATATTGTACGAATATTTTGTCTCGACGAAATATTATCATTCTGTGAGTTTGTCGCCTTATAAATTACCAACTAATTTAAATAACATTTGCATAATTTTATATGTGTATACTGTGTATACATGACTAGTAGCACACATTTCAATCACTTTAAAATTTCGGTATGATAACGTGTATATTTAAAGTCGCTCAGATATCTACGCTTTAATCATCTTTCTTTCATTCGTTTAAATGTTTGAATCATAATATTCCACGTAGGTGCATAGTTGCTTGAAGTAAAGACAAGCCGTTTTTGTCTTAAAATTAAATTAAAGACAAAATTGAATTTGAAATATATTTCATGTACTTGGACATATCCAAGATCCACTTATCTTTATATGTTAATTATATAAAGCAATACCATCTAGAAAATTTTCGTTTATCTTTGGTTTGGCCATTTTTCAAATCGGGATTGACCAACGTAATGTATTGCATTAAAAGTGACAAAAAGATTGCGAAAAGAAACTGAAATCTCGAGATTATATAAAACGAAATCGTGACACGCGGAAAGCTTACAGCCGCAAGTTGGCCAATACATTTTCAACCCCATCCACGCGCGGAAACGCAGAAACGAGCATGAAAATATTTCTTATATGCCGGCCATTTTAGGAGGACAATTGAAGAAACGACAGAGGGAGAAAAAAGAACGACGAGTATATATATATATATATATATATATATACACGTACGCCTACAAACAGGATAACAGCTCCCTAATTTTCTCGACAGCAATATTTAATGCGTTTTCCCTCGGCGTCCCTGGCAGTGGTTCGCTCCATTTCGTTCCATTTTCAACGGGACACGACCGTCGACCATGGGGTTGGAAAATTATCGTGGCGCCGCGCACCGACATCGAAGCGAGACGCGAAAATCCGACCACCCAGCCTCTTCTTCCGACGCGGGAAACTTTCTCTTTCCGACCGGACAGGAGGCGACTAATCGCGCGCAACGACCACGGTGATGGCTAATTAGCGTTCACGGAAATGAGCCGTGCTACCAGGAATTAATATCTTCAGCTTACTGTCGACCTCTTCTCGTCGTCCTCTCGCGACCAGATGCTGATTCGCGTGATCGTTATCTTTCTCTCTTCTGTTTTAAGACGCGTACTTCTGTTTCACTTCACAGAAACTCGCGAACATCAGTGTAATAACACTTCTCTTTCTCTCTCTCTCTCTGTGTGTGTGTGTGTTCTGAACATTGTTGCTCAGCCTTCAGATCAAATTCACGCAACACGCACTTAAAACCATTTTAGTAAAATGAAAAAGCTAGAGAAACGAAAACGTTGGAGACTAACGTTTCGAGAACTCACGATCCCAGGGAAATCCCAGTAATAAATGAAAATACGCGCGCAGAGATCAACCAGATATCTATGTAACTAGTTGAAAATCACGAATATAAGGGAACGCGAACACGTTTCCTCCGATCGAAAAATCCCTGACGTCGACAGGAAACGACGCTCGTAAGAAATCTCTACGAAACGCGACACAGGATACTCTGCGTTGATATACTCGGCTTGTAATTGAGGTGTAATTAGCGAAATAACACGATTCCATCTCGGCGCGCGAGTGGACACGATCTCCGGAGAAATTTGCGACCGGTAGCCGATATTACGTTACATTAACGAGCTCGAGTAATTAAGTGGACTCGTCTCGGGCTACGTCGGATGGAGGAAACCGATCGGGAGAATCGTGGAAGCGGGGATAACGCGTAATCGAATGGATGTTTCAAGCAGCCCGGCCGACGCCACTGGTGCGTTTCGCTTGTCCCGGTGCCGTTTTATTTGAATTTTCACTTTTTGACAATGGAGAGCCGCGTCGTTACGGCCGGCATTCGCCATATCCGCAGCAACATCGCTTCAGATAGGGTGCGATTTACGAGTAACAACCCCTCGGTGCTAAAGCTCTCCGGTGTTGGACGAAACCCCCTTCCGAAAACGCTTCGGTACAGAGGATGGGAGGGAGGGGTGTTGTTATAGCGACGTTAAACTAGCCAGACAATGACGGGTGCCCCCGGCCGTTTCGATAGTCATTGCTCGTAATATCGGGGTCGCCGCATACGAATTTAATTATTTCCAAGTCTCGTTAATAAGCTGCTGCGCCGACAAATTCGCGGGTGACCCTGTTATTCGGTAGTTGCTGCGATAATTGGGTAGCTCTTTTCCTCTTTTAATGGCTGTCTATCTGCTTTTGCACTTTTATATATTTTAAACTTGATTGTGCAATTCAATAAAAATATGACTTTTTTTTTTAAATAATTGGACGTTGTTGGAGAACTTTAAAAATGGTGTACCAATCGATGTCTTGCATACCAAATATTTCGTATAAAAGTTATCAATGCTCACAATTAGAAAAATATTATTCGAGATTTTTTTATTACATTTGAGCATCGACAGAGGCGATATATTTTCTTCCACGAGTTTTTTTTTTGTTTTCTTCGCGTCTCCACCTGTCTGTTAGTTACCTTTGAAACTCTTAAAACTAGCTGGAGAGCTACATTAGATATTTATCAAACAGTTCTTCATTAGAGCCGTTCGAAATTATTGGAGTCTATAAATCAAGAACGACGTTAAGAACACTGCTTTTTTTTTTTAAATTCATTATCATCATTTATCGTCGTCTTACGATGAATAATTCATTGAGCAATGAAAATTGAAAAATCTATATTTGCACAAGCAAACACACGTCTTTACGAGAATAATTAACAAATAAAAAATGGAACCTAGGTAGAAAATTATTGCGTAGTCTGCTAATTATTACAATGAGCGATTTTTTTTGTATTTCATTCCGTTTCCGCGTGTTACGTGCGTTTCTTAAATTTTGTTGCACACGCGTTAAAGCCCACGATCCACCGTGCGTGAGATCGGGAAATTAATAAAAAGCAAAGGCAGTTGATTATTCCGACTTCCGACAAGCTTATTCGTTATTCATTTATTTTACAAGCTATTTCTACGGGATTGCCACTTCCAACGGCTTTCATTAAACTCGACACAATTCGCGTCGTGTTCCGCCGCGGCAGCGAGCAGCAACTTTTCGCGCGTATCTGCAAAAAGTCACGCGAGAAACACGCGCGTACGTATATCATTGGAGGATATCGTTGCTTCCATGAGAAACGGCTAACCGACGTTGTAACAGGGGAGGATGGGATCGTTGGACAAGCGAGCGTTAAAAATTGAAAACCTTAATGGGACAGTTGACCGTTTCGCGATCGAGCTTTCTATCTTCCTTGCGTCGCGCTTAATTACACGGTTGCCCTCGCGGTAAATTCGTTGACTGTTGCCTTCGGACGAAGAGGAGGAGGAGGAGCAGAAATACACGCACGAGCGAACGTCATCCACGGGCCGCGGGTCTAGCATCCTCTCTTTATTGCGCGTCTCATCATTCCGTCGACTTTCATTTTTCCCTGGACTTTTGCCAACCGTGGCCATACCACCCCAATACCACGTTGCCACTCCTTATTGCGTTTCATTTCGTAGACTTTTCGACTGGCTCCGCGGTGGCTGCGAAATTTCTAGCCCTGTGCAAACTCTTGACCCCCTGGCGAATACGGTCCACCGTGAAAGTGGAAGAAAGGTACGTAGGCGGTCGTAAAGTTATGTAAGGGTCGGCAATTGATCTGGCTGTAGTTCAGAGCCGCGCACGTACTTTCATAGATCAGTTGCCCAGCGTCGTTACGAGGTCGAGTCGTGAAATTGCAACGGCCAGTCGTATAATTAGGTCTTTCTGCATTCGGATTCTAGATGTTCGTTGAAATTTGTATTTTTATGCTGTTGCGGAAAGGAATTGCGATAACGTCTATTTTGTTTTTGGTATTTTACACATATCTGTGCGTTTGTCCATGTTTTTGTACGTTTCAAGTAATTTCGTTACAGCCATCATTCTTTCGACGAGATAAATCTTTTTGGACGTCACGTATATCAGTTACAAGTAGCTTGACTACTTACGAATCACGGTTATGTTTGTTGGAAGATTGTAACGAGTTCCATTTCATTTAACGTTTCATGTCGTAAGCACGAAATAACAGATTTGTCATGAGAAAGTGAAAAACGCTCGAAAGTGAAAAGATAGTATTTATCGTTTTGTATTTTAGAATATGTAACATATATATGGAAAATATGCTTGAAATAGCTAAGATATAAGATAAAATAAACTTCTTATAACATCTGGCATGCAAAACAGTTTTCTGGCCATTTATTTTTTCAATTATATTCTCGAAAATATTGGCTATCGATTTTCAATTTTATCATATACAATTAATTAGAATAATCAGATTGCTGCTAATATAAAATGATCCGTTTCACGCGTAAAGCTTTTCAAAATTTAATACTGAAATTAAGACTGATTACTGTTAAATAATATTTATTAAATTAGCTTGCTTAATAATCAGACGAACTTTAAGAGAACAGACAACCTGTCACTGACGTGAAACATTTAAGTTAAGACTACAAACGAGAAATGTATCAAAAGATACATTTTGGTCACGGAGTCCCAATGGTCAAGTGATATAATAAAAATAAATGACTATGTATACAATTATATGACAATTACATATACAATCATATTTTATCCCATTATTCAATAATCGTTATTTAATAAAAGTGATCGCCAACATTGTTAAAGCTGCTTTCACAGCAATCGATAGAACAATACGCAGCAGGTACTTCGTGTACTTTAACTACTTCGATGAAGAACCGAACGAAGCACTCGCCTGCACCCGAATTATTTATTTCACTCGCCGGAACTTATAAACTTTAATTACCGGCCGATTTCACCCCGCTATACGTACCGGCCTCGCGTACAGTTTGCAATTGTCGGCTGTTTAGGAGGCAGTTTCGGCGAACGAAACTGCACAACGGCGATCTATCGAAGTTGGACGTACTGTAGAGAAACAGTGGGAGAGGCCTCCTGTGAGATGCATAATAACACCAAGCGAGGCACGGTCGCCTGGTTGGGAGGAGATGCTAATGGCCGCGAAACTTTCCGGGCGAACTCGTCGCGGAAACTAGCGCGAGTGATTCGGCTGCTCTCGGCGAACCCTTTCGAAAAAAAAAAAAAACAAGAAAATAAATAAAGGTCCCTCGTTGCCTGCGTTCGATCGCCAGGAATGCGAACTATGCATTAATTGCATCTAAGGTAATTGTTTCGGCCGTCACCCCCGTTCTCGTCGACCAGCGCGCCGGTAGTTTTTCACCCCTTTCGTTCCGTCGATTGCTCCGTTTACCTCTCTCGAGGCTTGTTTGCGCTCGTTGGAATGCATGTAGATTACCTTTGTCGGGGCCCTTTGTCGAACGAGTGCCCGTACCGAAACGATAAATCTATTTCGATGACGGTTCTCCAGCCGAAGAGCCGGGCCGCAATATACTCCGTGAACTGGACGAGATATTCGCGCTACGAAACTGCGTTCAATCTGCAATTTTCTTTTTTTTTTTTCTTTTCTTTTCTTTTCTTTTGTAATGCGTCGCAGATTGAAGGTATGCACGAGGCTTTGGTTGCAGTCGATGGAGAACAGAACGAGGTCATAAATCAAAGTATTAAATGGTAACGAACTATTGATGCGAAGATCTGGGTACAAAGTCTCTTTCGCTTAAATTGCAATGATTGTCAAATTTTTTTTTTTTTACTTGAGAGTTAGCAGAAAATACGTCTCAAGTTGTTAAAGATCAGGATATTTTTAGGTGAAATGGAAAGAGACAGATCCGACATTATTGATATTCGTTTTAATCCTTGAATGTCGTATATAATGATTCATAGGAATCTTTCCACATCTTAGGAAAGCCATTTCTATTTATATAAGTAATATACTTATTAATTAATGTGTCTTGTACAACCTCGCAACCTTACAAAACTATCTTATCGTTTGTTTCATTTATTCCCTTCCTCCTTTTGTCTCAAATTGTTCTTGACATTATCATTCGCGCTATTAATCGTACTGTCTTTCTCATTTCCTTTCCTCATTTAGATAGATAATTACTTTTCAAATTAAATTTTTTCGATGAGTATCGTCTCTAGAATACACTAACTTTGCAATGAAAATTCTACTCTAATAAAAATGTATCTCGTTATCAAATGCAAAGGTTGTTCTTGTCAATAACTGTGTTAACTTTAATTTGGTTACTATTGCCGACGCTATTTTGTACTTATTCATGCACTTTCAACAATAGTTAGTTATTTATGTAATTATAATTTACGACTGAATGTAATCGGCGAAAACTGTATCTTACATCTTCCCCACTAATCCATCGTCTGTTGTGAAACAAACAAACCAAGCTCGTCATCTGGAACACGAAACGAAGGAACCATCCCCTCGTTTTCCCTTTAGCGATTACGCAAAACGCGAGACCATCAGTCTCCCGAAATAGCGTTCCGCGAAACCTTAACTTCCGCCGTTTCTAATGGAACTCGCTCTTCTTTTTCTCCCCCGCCGACGCGAAACCGTAGCGCGCGAGATGGTCCCGAGATGTTTTATTGTTCGCGTTCCGTTTAAGTGCACATAGGACGATCTCGTGTTTCGTGGTTTGTGAGCGCCCCCGCTGACCGTTCTTTATTTTTTTTTTTCTCTCCGTCTTCTTGCAGAGATCTGAGACCGGCGAGCTTGGAAAAAGGCCAAGAGACCCTCCGACTACGCGTGTACGCCTGCTACGCTTGGGGTGGACCTCTTCTAGTCGCCGGTTTGGCCGCCCTTCTGGATCATCTTCCACCCCAACCTCAGTACACGTTCCTCAGGCCACGTTTCGGCGAAAAACAGTGCTGGTTCTACGGTAAGTTTGCTTTCATTTCTGCGAAGAAAAATAGTAGCGTAAGATAGTAATTATCAAGGGGGGAGGAGGCAACTTTATCGATTTTAATTATTTTGAAATATCTACAAAAATTGCTCAGTACAGAGGGGTCTGTAACGTAGCGATAACAATCATTTTGCAGCTGATATAGTTTTCTGAATGGAATTATATACGCTATTTTTTAATACATTGATCGATACAGCTCTTTGTAAAAGAGTATGTCGAGAAATTGTTTAGTCTAGTGGATGTTTTAACTTTAATTTTATAAAATCTATTACGCGGGACACAAGGATTTACGAAAACGATCTCATAGATATTATTGATAAAAAATCACAATGTCACAAAGTACTTTGTTGGCTGAATGAATAGAATAGAATAGAATTTCTTGAATGTTTAAATCGAATCTTGCATCGAAGTATAATCATTGTACTGATTAAATCAATAGAACCAGTCTTTCTTCAGTTTGTGAAATTATTCTTTTTCCATACATATATTTTTGTCTTCAAAGCGTGCAAGATTGTTTCGCCAAAACGATGTTATTTCTTTTTTTTTTTTGTACGAGTAGTAAAAGTTATTCGCTTTCTAGTTAGTATGGCCATCTTACTTCGATCACATCTATATCTCCGAAAATAAAGATAATCGGCGGTTATAAATGCAGAAGAATAAAATTCGCGAAAACAGTAAAATTCCACTCCGCCCAACTATTTGCTTCAAAGCATTCCACACCCAAGATAAATATTAGTTCTATTGTGTATAGTATATATTTGTATTTTTTAGACTATAATATTACAACATTTCAAATTTAACAAACGTGCATATAACATTTTTTAATCTTTTTGATATTTAGTGTTTGATCTGTTGTGTGGCAATCCTAGTGAAAATCAAGCGTCTTTTTTTTGTGCAAATTATATCCTAATTGATTGTGGCTCACTAATTATGTAAAAGTGAAGAATATTTAAATTATTTATTTATTAGTAAAAGTACATTTTTCTTGAAAATTGAAAATACGCGGCTAGCTGATGCGCGGTCTTTGAAATACGCGGCGATCAAGAGGTTAAAGCGTGCAAAATTGTTTCGCCAAAACAATGTTATTTTTTCTTTCTCTTTTTTGTAGTAAAAGTTATTCCCTTCCTAGTTAGTATGGCCATTTTACTTCGATCTCATTTATATCTCCGAAACTAAAGCTAATCGGCGGTTATAAATACAGAAGAATAATAAGAATAATACTCGGTGCATTGACTTTGACAACGTGTTTCTCAAGATCATTGAAATCGGTAGGATCGCCCTTTATCCTCAATATATAATTACCGAAAGAACTCCTCCGGAGAGATCCTTCATCATCCTTTTCTGCCGGTCAGGGAAAGTTCGTCCTCGTCAAAGGAGTCGTTGAAACCTTGACTTTAATCAAAGCTCCGGTAGGATTTCTCCCTTTTCGAACTGTTCAAAGAGAACGGACGTTGATGAACGCGGATGATCTAAAAGCGTAGAAGTTAACGCGCGGTCACTTAATAACGGAAAAAAAAATATTCGCCCAGTGTTGTTTGAATTCGTATCTTTGCTTTCGTACGCGCGTTATCAACGAGTTGACGATACTTTAAAGAAACGTCTGTCTGCTGGATGGAAAACAAACTGAAAATCTTCTGTAAATCGCTGACAGAGAACAGAGAGAGAGAAAGAGAGATAGCATTGCTTACACGAAGATGCATTGCAGATGTTGCATCACTCGAAGAATCAAAGTTGCGATTTAGCTTTAGTGCATGCAGTAAAGTTTATTGTTAGTTTAAATTAGGAAAAATAGTGATCCTTTGATTACATTATTCGCGAGCAGGGTGAATTGTCAACATTTTACTGTTCATTATCGAGTTTTTTGCGTTCGTGTGAAATTTAAAGATATATACTTGATGTACAAAATACTTCAGATGCTCTTCGTATTGAATTGGTTAGAAAATAATATTGGAGCCTCGCCAGTCGATGATATTATTTTGCTTTTTAATGATAAACATTATTTCTAATCTGCACTGTGTCAGCATTAGCTTCAACTTTAACATGTACCTTGATAAAAAAATCATTGCACTTCTCTTTAATTTTTGAAATTTATCCTTCTTTCGAGAACGAGTAACGAGAATGCAGCTCGAACATCAAAAAATGTTTGAATGTGCTTGATAATGGTACATGAAGTAAATTTAAAATTTCAAGATGGCTCAAGAATTGCCAATTTTCAAAGATTTGATAAAATTCGTATTCGTGTTTCGTTCATGTAAAATCCATATTCGTTTGAATTGATTATAAAGTGGTGAAATTCTCGATTCGATTTCGGTCTTGCCGATGATAAACATTATTATTAACAGTCAGATATCAAGTTCAATTCAGTCAAATGTAACCCATTTTGTTACGTGACAAGGATCGTCGCTGAGATATTGTAAATATTGAAATCTACCGTTGAAAATCGTTCACGTTACTCTGATATGATTGACGGGCATTGACTTGGGTTCCGTACGTTGCCAAAACGAGCCATTTTTGAAACGAATTATCGCCAAAGATAAGAAATGGATAATATAACAATGCCAGGAGGGTCAAGATTAAATTCGTTAAAATTCGTTTAGATAGAAATTTTAATTATATTATACGTTAATAATTCGTTTATAATTCGTTAAAATTCGTTTGTATGTTAAACTTTAATTATATTATAGTTATATTTAATTATACTAGCACCAGAGTTTTTGTACTCGGCAAAGTGGTCTTTCGCAAAAATGGATAGTAAATATCGGAAGAAGATCGTACGCTTGAATTGTTGGCATTTTCAAATGAAATATGAGGGCGATTCATAAATAAAGATTTAACGTTACTTGCTGATCATAATTTTCGACACATAAAACTCTACTTACGTTCTACGTTGTCAATTACGTGTATTCAAAAAGATACGAATTCACGTAAAAGTTGACAGTCTATCAACAACGACGTTGCTTTCTAACCAATTTAATAATTTGTCAATAAACGATGAGATGAACGTTTGCACGAATGCTGTCTCTTTCTACTCTCAGAAAGAATTTGCATGAAAGTACCGCGTCGATAACCATCGGCGGCATGCAAACACTTTCGATCTTTATTTCGACGTAATAATTTCATCGAACATCGAACCGCGATGATAATGATAATATTGCCTACCCAATGAAATTGATTCGCAGTGACGGCGCGCAACAGTGCAACAATTTCCAGCGTCGCGGAGCGATAAATCACTCGAAGGCATTTCGAGACGAAACGGGATCACGTCGGATGCCGTTTCTGCTACGCCAATGAGACGCGGCTTCACCGCGATGATAATTAATCCAGTGCTGTACGAACGCCGCAAATTAATTCGATCGCGTCACACACGACTTATCAGTGAATTAATTTCCGTCGATGCGACGAGCGTGCCACCCCCGTCGATGCTTTCTCCCTAGTTTCTCTCTCTCTCTCTCTCTCTCTCTCTCCCTGTCTATCTATCTATCTATCTATCTATCTATCTTTCTGTCTATCTATCTATCTATCTATCTATGTATCTATCTATGTATCTATCTATCTATCTATCTATCTCGTGTTCTCGTTGTTCTCGAACGACAGTCGGTGCCGGACTTGCTGACATTAGTAACGGATCAGTAGCACAGACGGTAATGGAGCCTATTATCGAAAGTAATACAGGCCGGTAGGAGAACGGTTAACACGTAATTCCCTGTGATCCGATTATTCCGCTAATTAATAGGACTGGTCAGTCGTGTTCCGGGGCGCTGATTAAATCGGTTTCGTTAATCGATGGATCGATGAGCCCGCCGCTCATTAATTGCTAATCAAGCGCCGTTTGCGGCGTTCCTTCGTGCCCCCATCGCGAAAAAGTCGATTCATTCCCTCCCTTTCCCTACCCATCCCAAAGGTGTCTGTCAACGATGGAATTCCCGGATTAATTGATGGATGAAAATTTTCGCGAATCTAGCGAATTCTAATTGAACGAGCCCCCGGCTCGTGATTTTGCATTTGGCGAGTTTTGATCAAATGGATCTATCGATCGAATTTTTTCGGATCGTCGATGGGTTGACCATCAGTTTCGTTTCGCTGTTGTGATAGTCGTGCTATCCATATCTTGTTGTCGTGAATTGATGTGTTTTCTTCGCGTTTATCTGTGGGACATTCGAATATGCAAAATTAAACGCATCACGATATTACAGTCGTGCGGCATTTTTAACTGCCTTCGTAAAAATATGAATTTGTTTAGATGTCAACTCTGTTGCTCTCCTCTCCTTCTTTTTACGTTAAAAAGTCATAAAATTGTGTGCAAAAGTTAAATATTTAAAAATTACGTGCTAATAATTAATTATATCTGTTAAATTGCAGTATTCATCTCGAGTCATCTAGGCTTGAAGGGAACATTATTATTATTTAATCCCACGAGCACTGTAGTCAATCGGTGAAAGTATATACCACAGTGACACAAATTTTCCATCGCCGTGTATTTACGTCAATCTCGTTCCAAATGCACGTATCGTATACATTTAAATAGTTAATAATTCTAACTATTATTTACATCGAGAATTCTAAACCTTAGAATGTAGAATGATCAGTGTGTACCTATCCCGATCGGTGATAACTCGGAAAACGAAGGAAAAATCGAAGTAAGCATACGGTGGCTAATAGCGAAACATTTCGTTAAGAGGATTAGTATCTCGTTAGGACGTGTACTCGTGATTCTCCGTTTCTCTTACCCCTGCCCCTGCCTCCCAACGATTTCCCCCCGGTTACGTATGCACGAGCATCGTAATCAGTTGAGATAAGAAACAATGGCACGCGCGCACTATCAGGATCCGCCTGCGTGGCAGGCGCAGGAATACTTCGCTAAGAGGATTACACAGCTCCCGAAAGATTGTATTTAAGTATGACGCAGGGTAGCCGAATAAGAAGATCGATACCCCAAAGTACGCTTAATACCTCCGAATCCCTAATAATAACCCGGTGCAACCCCTGTGGCCTGGCAGCCGAACCACCAACCGGTTTCTACCTACGCTCGTACGAACCGAATAAGAATAATAAGGTGGTGAACGACGATGTTGCGTCTTTATTCGCGACGCAACCTTGCCACCACACGTTACTGCGACTGGCTGTTTAACGAACATCCCTTTGTAATCCACACCCACTGCAACCGATAATCTAAAGAGCACACTGGTCTCTCTCTGTCTTTTTGTTGTCGTTTCTTTGACGTTTGAATTTGATGCTTGGTACTTCTTGTTAGTCAATAGTCGACTTTTATATTTCACACTTGGTTAATTTATATTTCGATCGATATCTGATGTTTGGTTGAATTTAATTATTTTTCGGTTCTACTGTTAACGATATTTTTTTTGACATTGTTTGAAATTTTTATAACGATTAACCTGGAATAGGAATATAAATTTCTGTATCATCTACCATCTTGTACCACCACCATTTCCTCTCCTTGAACGAGAAAAATGCTTTCTATTCGCTCGTTTCTGTTTCCATGCTTCAATATCTTTCGGCCATCTGGTATAATTCATCAGGTACTTGTTGATTCGCCTCTTCTGAAATGTTAATTAGTTCTTTTGCATGGGACGAATCTTTTCGCGTCGCGAAAGTTTTTTTTTTGCCACGTTGCTCAGTTCTTGAGGAAATAAACGATTTTTGTTCGTGTTTGTTCTATGAAAAGTAGTGTTTATAACATCATCGGTTTCATTTTCAATTTGCGGAAGTTGATCGGTATGGACGATTCAATTATCACGGTAAAATTCGTGGAAATTTATAATGAAAGAATTAAACCTTCATTAGTGATCGTCGATAATTAGATATTTTTTTGATCGATAGTATTAATTACCGTGCGTAAATAATTGGACACCAAGTTATTTCTGTTGCGTTCCGACAATTATGATTGGCGAACGTTTTTCATTTATTTAAGTTTCATATTCACTTTTAATAAATAGCTGGCACTTCGTAAAATCTGTATAAACCTCGCCAATGTGATTAGAAATGCATATTTCGGTCATTCCAAGATCTCAATAACGAGCGGACACTAGTCCTAGTTTTTTTATCAGTATCTATTAACTGTATGTATATGTTAAGATTAAAGAGATTTGAATCTTAATAAGAAGAAACACACATCCAAAATTTAACATCTGATTTCACATTTCACGTACTCTGAATATTAAACTACAAAATTAATAATTACGACTTGAATTAGTTTGCTCATCCCTCACAGATACATTACATATATTTCTTGTTATTTTTATTACATTTCATAAAATATACAATTCCATTTCGCGAAATTTTCGAATTCATCTTGCACCATTCGCTTTTCAAAGCTTTTTTTTCGTTAAATATCCTGCAGATTGCCGCGTACGATTTTCGGAATCGTTTTAAATTTTGCCTTTTAACGTAATCCCGATAATGGTATATCATTACGCTGCTAAATAAAATTTCGAAACGTTTCTCGCATCAAGCGCGCACCATATTTATAAGAGGCGCAAACAAATGTACCGAACTCGCTATCGCGAGTATATACGCGCAGTGGAAACTCTCTGGCCGCGAAATACTCGTTTCAAACAGTTGTAACTACGTTGCGTATTAATTTCCCGCGTTCGCGATATTTATCGACGTCGGCCGGAGAAGTACACCCCTGGTGATTAATATTTAGCTTTTATATCCTTTGACAAATACAAACGTCGCTGCACGCCGACCGGTTGTGTGTATTTTCGTTTCGGTTTCCGGGCGGTTCGCGCGACTGGTTTTCGCCCCGGTCGCCGCTTCCCTCCGCGCTTCACCCGTTTTCGACCAGCTTGCTCTCCCTTACGCGTTTATCGATCGTTCGCAGACGATTTCGTATCGGCTTGCCCGGCTGGCTGCCGGTTACTTTTTTTGGAAATCTGCAAGCTAAAAAGAAAGAACTTTTGGCCAGAGTGAACGGTGAGATTCGTTTTTCTGCATTTCGATAAACTGCATCGAGTGAAACGAGATTTTTGGAGCAACGCCACCGTACGTAGTGTCGACGTGTTGGTCTAAGTTTCTGCTACGTTTTTATGAAACAGCCTTCTGCTTTTCAGAGTTCGCTCAGAATAGATCGCTGATCCGATTTTATGAATTGGATTACGTGACGGCTGTAACTCCTGTTATTTTAAATTTCGATTTGAAGATTTTGAAACATCGAGTGTTAAATCATTTTTTTTTTTTTTAAATCTACAATAGTTTCTATGTGAAGCTCGTTTATTGTTGTCAAAAATTATATTTCTTTCAAAGCTTGAGAACGTGACGTAGAATAGAGCTGTAACTTGTTAAATTAACATAAGTTATCATTACTTATGAACATAAAGGAATGACACTTTCAGGACACTTTTTCTAATTCACACGTTTTTCATTTTACAATATAATTGTTGATTTTACAACAGATTTCATAGATTTTATATTGTACATGTAAAAAATTATTGAATTATTGTACATATAAAAAATTATTGAATTTTTTCGAGTACTTTCGAGTTCTTAACTTTTGAGCGAAGGTTTGATTAACATTAATATTAAAATAAAAATATCTATTAAAATACCATAAGATTTATAGAAGGATAGTTCTAAAGGCTTCTCTATATATAAATAATATTTCTCACACACGACGGCCACTGTCGTTTCAAGGATTACAGAATAACAAATTTCTTGTCTGAAACATTCCACCAAGAAACTATCAGGCACGATTGAATTTCAAATGTTTAGAATCTCAAGATTCTAAACGTTACTACGATTTTTAACCGGCCATATTTCCAAGAATAGTCAATCTTCGCCAGAAATAATTTTTCGGTTGGAAATGAATTTCAGCTCGCTTCGGCTACCAAAAAGCTTGAAGCGCAGAAAGGTGATATATCGAACGTTGCTTCAAGTAAATACAGAACACGTTTGCCTAGCGTTCAAGTATGTAGCAACAAGATAATATTAGATTTATCGTCAAGAGCTCATTGAAACACCAACATTCAGAACTTGGTATTGTGGAATGCCGGGAGAGATGGGGGACAAACGGAGCCATTGAGAAGTACAATCAGTCATCAAGCAGCGCCCATTGAGAACACACTCTGTACAGAATGCTTGATGTTATTTGTAAATATACAAAGCTTGTTGTGCCACTCTCTCAAGTTAAACATCGCCACCATACGAGTATATATACCTCTTGCCGAACAACCTCTCGCAACATTAATTGCATCGCGAGCGAAAGATGCCTCCTCTGTTTATGTGTCTGTATGGCCCCCAATAATTCAAGAACACCAGTCTGAAATATCTGCGCAAATCTGACCAACGGAGTGTTTTTCTTTACTTCTGAACGAGAGAAGACGAGTCGCGACTGGGTTGCCTGAGGTTTTCTATCTTTTAAATTTAATTAATTTATTTTGGATTCGTCTTAAATACTAGTTAAATGATTTCCTGTTTTAATATTAATATGGCTTTCGTCGAGGAAAAGGTCCAGTAAACGTTCGATAGAGAGCAAGCGAATTTTATCATAGCAGAGTTTCATGCACGATTACTCATAATCTTTTGTTATTCGTCCGTTTGTTCAAATTAGGATTTTTATTTTATACATTTCTTTTTTTTTTTTTTGTTGTACAGTTTACAAAAGGGAACGTGGTAAATTGTTTTGAGTACGATGTGTATAATTCACAGTTTGAAGCATTTGTAACAAATGATCGTGGACGAAATTAGAGAAAACGAAAATATGTAAGAGTATAATAATCTATGTAACTCTAGTGTAACATTGAACAGTATCGAGCATTGAAGCTACATTTGCACTTTCCCACTTATATAAAGAATTATTGTTGCACCGGGAGTTTTTTGTACATATATATTTTTTTTTTTTTTTGACGAGACAAACAAAAACGCGATCGACAGATTATGTTCTATGTGAAATAAGAAAAAAAAAATGACGCTAAGGATTAAATTGTACAAAGAAACCACTGTATATCCACATAGTCTGACAACGCTACACAGCCAGCGTGTAACAGGCGCAAGAAAAATTCGTTCGCCCGTATCAAACCTTCAGAAGAAAAACGATCGGGAGCAAGTTCTCGGCGAAGGTTCTCACGTTGCCCCAAGTGGGAGTACAATGGCGCGTCTTCGTGTCACGTAATCGCGTTGGAAGGAACGCCAGTGAAAGAATACAGAATGGAAGGTGCACTCAAACGTGTCAATTCGCCGACCGGGGGCCGGCGTTTTCTCCCTTTTCCGCGCAAATAAAGCTAAGCTGGACAAAAGAGAGAGAGAAGCGTAGCGCAGCTTGGAAGCCGCGTAGGAAATAGAATCGTGGCCGCTAAATCAGGATAATGGTGCCCCATGGGGAAGCTGCTCCGTACTATCTCGCGAGTTGTTACGTTCTGACACAATGCTTTCACGCTGGCACGGCCAGCGTGCGAAGAGGGGGTTGGCAGAGGGACTGGCACAGTGGCTGTTCTGCAACGAACGTTACCCTACGCTCACAGTCGTGTTTCACCCCTTTCCTCTTCTGTCTCTCTCGTGCCCAGTGACTGTTGATGTAGCCATCCACTCTGTAGCGACCCCCCTCCGCTCGACGACCTTTGTTTCTCTCGTTTCTCTTCTTCCGCGGTGTTCCTTGCGGTCTGACCGTGGAATCGAATTCAATGTTTTTACGCGATCGAGCGATCGATCGGTATCTAAATCTTTGCCGCGTCGTTCGTGGTTTATGGTTAATACCGAGTGGTTATTCCCGCGGTAACAGTAGACTGCGCGTGAGAGACTTCTTTTTTTTTTGAAGTTGTAAATAGATTGGATTTGAATGTGCACTGTATTTCCTGGTGGTATATGGCAAGGTCACTGGAATCGAGAGGCGAGCGATATCTCGATATTTTATATTTTGCTTCGAGGTTGTAAAAATGTTGACTTACGAGTTAGTAATGCATAGTGTATTACACAAGTCGGTATTAGTGTTAGTAACAAGTAAAGGAATCTAAAAGAAAGGTAATGGAAATTAATCAGTTTTCGTTTGACTATTCTATTGAAATGTTTACTCTTTGACAGTTAAAAATTGTGAAACTGATCCAAAAAAAAAAAAAATAGACTCTGAGAGACTCAAAATTAAACCTCTCAGCCGTTATTGTATAAAACGTGATAATTTCATCCTTAATTCATTTCACTATCTCACCACATCACACTCCTAAAGTACCAACAGGAGCTGTGGCTATATTTCAAAAATAAATAGCAGCTTACTCACCAGAGGGATATTCTAACAGGCCTGCGAGCGTAAACGTTCTAACTTAACGTAGCGAATGTTAAAAGTTTCCCCCCATTTGATCGCCTTGGCGGCTTCTTCGCTCTCACCTTCCACCCTCGCATTCTTCTCGCTCTCGTCTTTCACCCTTTTCGTTTGCAGCTTTTCTCCAGGCGTACACGCTCTCTGTTTCACGCCTCTCTCCCCATTTACTCCGCTTCCCCGGTGCCCTCGTACTTCATCCCCCCATCCAATGTCACTTGGGCACAGCCCATAACAACGTGGGCCGAGACGATGGGGTAGAGAGATAAACCTGGCGCCAGCCAGTCCAACCCCTTCGAACGTGCGGAACTGTTGGAACTTCTGCGACCCCTTCCCCCCTTCCTGTTGTACCCCTGACGCGTAGATCAACGACAGGTAATACTGGTGAACGTCAGTCGAATGGTCGGTTGCACGCGTTCGTTTTCACGTCGTGTGCGTAAACAGAGTGGGAAACAAGTTGTTCTAGAGGGAGGGAGACCGCGTGTCGGTGTCAGCCGTGATTTTAATTCGTAATTAGTCGTGGAATTAAATAGTCTTTCACTCGCTTTGTTACTTTATTGGCAAAAGACCGAGTTCTGGAGTTAAAGAGAATTCTTAAGTATCTTTCGCTGATATTTGATGGTTTCTCGTGAACAGTATTATCGAAACTTAAAGAACACGTGAGATAGCTGTTGATAGTGACTGACTAATAGTGGTTTGATATTTTTATCTATTTATATACTCTTTTATTAAAAGCGTAAATACATTAACATTTTTATTTTAATCTACTTGTAGATCTGAAAAGAACTTCTACAGCGTCAAACAATCAACTACTGTATTAATTTCTTTAATGTTACTTGTACTTTTCGTATTATGGTTGTCAGACTTGATCCATACTATAAGAAGTCTGTAAAAAGAATTGACATAAACAGATTTCGATCCCGCAAAAATCAAGTTTAATTCAACTGATACAATCTTTTCATAAAGTTCAAAGTAGTTCCTAAAATTTCGTATCGTATTTATGACAATATGATAATAACGATCTCAAGCATTGTGATATTAAGAGCCATATTTAAATACACGTAATACGTAGATCAATGCACACTTCTGATATCAACAATAATAAAATACGTCAGTACATTATCCCATTATAGAAATTGAACGCGTAATCGAAAACCACAGAAGCATGAAAAACTAATTGAATCAAAGTCGACAAGTATTCAGTCAGCTTTAATAAAAGCGACATATTGCAAGTATAAAATAAAAACGCAGTGAAAGCTTTTCTAGCCAGCTGTGTACGTGCTTCGTTACTCGAACGCGTTCAATTCGTTCGTATACCCAACTATCGCGTGGCCTGTACCCCAACACGTGAAACAAGCAAGAAACCGATGAATGGAACGGCGAGGGTGGGGAAGAGAGAAGGAGGACTCTTTTCCCACGAGGAGAGACGGTCGTGCAAAGAGGGTGAATAAACGAGCACGTAAGAAAACTCATTTACCAGCACATCGAACAGAGGAGGAGACGCTCAAAAGCCAGGCTGGTATTCGAGCCTCCCCTCTAACACGAGGACAGACTGGTGGTGTACTGGCATTCTGGCGTTCCGGTGTTCTGGCGCGCCCCATAACAACGTAGGCCGAAACGATGGGGGTAGAGAGATAAATCTGGTGCCAGCCAGTCCCAACCCCAGCGCGCGAACCCGCCGAACTCTGTTTCTACCTCCCCCCCCCTCTCTCTCTCTCTAAGCCTCTACTAACTATCGTCCGCGGCCCACTAAACTGCACACGTAAACGCACACGAGCAAATGTTTAAGTAGCTTCACAACGACGAAGACTACCCCTGTCTCGCGTTCATACGCATTATTACCGCACCTGTGTATACTCTTGATTTCGTCCGTGCTCGCCTCTTAGCTGCTCTTATCGTGGAGGGGAAAAAAGAATTTGCTGCTTTAGTGCTACGTTGTTGCGTTGTTCTTGCGTTAGGTACTTCGATTAGGCGCAACTTTCCGCATACGAGCGGCAAATTGCGTCGTACGATAGAGGTTTTGTTGTGTAAAGAACGGGGGGGAGGGAGGGATTGTTAGTCTGTAGCCTTGAGTCTTGAGGGTTGGAAAGTGATCTTCAGCTGCTTCACGATTTTTTATTGAAATTAACTTCTATTTTGCAAAGTAATTTTGAGGAAATGTGTGTCTAATTCGGATGAATTTTTGTGTTTCCGTAGCACGAAACATATACTTCTAGTACATTTATTTACGACAGAAGAACTTGATTTATTTGTCAACACTGAAACTGATCGAATGGAATAAAATGTTGAATTTAATTCACAGCAGGAACAAAAGATTTCACACGTATTGAATAACAATCTCAAAAACAAAGAGTAAGATTAATTAGAATTAGCCAAGTTCTAACTTATATCTCAAAGCGGAAGGGAAACCGAATGAAATACGAACAGTGTTAAATCTGGTTCAGCGTGGAGAGCAGAGAACTTCGAGCGTAATAATCTAGGGAGTGGCAAACTAAACAATAAGATTAAGGGTAATTATCCAGAAAGAATTTCCGTCATCTAAAAACGCGGGGAATGAAACTTTCATCCGACGTTTTTCGCATCGAAAATTAGCCGAGGGCCTTCGCCACGTTCTCAGTTTCCCAGAGCGAATAACCTTGAAAAATAGTGAAAAGAGGAAAGAAGAAGAAGAAAAAAACGGAGCGGAAGCGTGGGCAAGAGGAGCTCGAGACACGTTTCGGTGGCAGCGGTTCGGCGGAATATTCAACTAACGTTCGCATACATTAGAATGGTAAATCTCTAGGCTATCCTCCGTATCTATGCAATCTCATGCCCCCTGGAAGTTCGGCACAGGCTGGAATAACGTACACCGAAACGATAGGATTAGAGAGATAACCTGTCCAACTCGACCGTGCGAAACCAGCGAAACGCCACCCCTATTTCTGGACCCACTAACACACTCGACCTTCACGCGCGTGTACAACTATCGTGCGATAGCACACCAACGATTGCACCGTCCCGACGATATTTATTATCGCTTTGTTAGAGCCGCAAACTCTTATTGAAAGACACTGCCGGCTGAAGAGACTTAACGTGGGATTTGCGTATGCAAGTGGCGCTGCTTGAATCTGCGTTTAATGAGTATTCCCATTTCGATGAGTCTCGGACGATGTGAAGGATAAAATATATTGCTGGACAACTGTAAATTAAGAGACACGTATGTTTAGAATGGAATAATAATTTGTCAAATATTTGCAATTTTACAAAATGGAATTTAATTTAATAAGAAGGATCGTGTCTGTTAATCAGTAATATATAAAAAATTAAATTGAAAGTATCAATATACGCTGTTTGCACGCTATTTTACTGCTTTGTATTGCAAATTTTGCTTCATCTAGTGCATCTTTTGTTTTACGATATTGCATTTTCGATAAATTGGAGAACGCAGATTATTAAGAATAAGTTGCTCACGAGAAAATAAGAACTGCGCGTGTATTATACGAACTATTTTGAAATTTTATTAACATTATACTGAGACCATGATTATTAGAATATTTATCGAATTTTATGGAATCTGGAGAGAAAATTAAAAATATTACAAGAAGTATTTCTAGTATTTCTGAATATTACATTATCTACTTTCTCATCTCCAAATTCTTTACAAATCCACAGAAATTTGTGTCGCACAATACACATAGTACATACCTACCACAAAAATTCTTCTAATCACGAGTCATCATAGCAACAAAGATCCGTGTTTTATCTTCTCGTAAACTCGTCAAAACGCAAAAAAAAAAAAAAAATCGTTACACGATAATGAAACGCGAACAAGAGGAAATCAACAACCGGCAGTCACGGACGAAAGGCCAAAGGAATTCCTGCCCGGTGAGGCGATGCTTCGCGTGAATTGTGAGAGAAACAAGACTCTACAATGCCAACGAACGAAGAACGAGTTAAAACATCCGTCGAACGATCGTGGCGGCTGGAAATGAAACGGATCGAGCGGGTGTAACGCGATTAATAAGCGCGATCGGCCCCGCGGACCGATTGAACGAATCGGCGTGGTTCGTTTAGCCGATAATAACAGCGCGAATAATGAACGATGAAAAAAAGAACAAACAAGTTCTTTGTGCACTGGCCGCATCGACAGAGCGGAAGAGGAGGCAACTGCTCGATCCTATCGGCAATCCTATTCGCAAGGATTGATAACGACCCACATTCGCGATGGACGCGTTAATAACCGAAAACCGATCGGACATGTTTCGACGATACCAAAAAGCACGACGAGTAGTGGAATTAAAAAGGGGTTGGAGGGGCGGAGAGGCGAAGGTGGATATCGAGGCTCGTGCGAATATTATTGGATTTGCTCGACCGATCGGTTGCTCATCGCGTGTCGACCGCACGCCTCGTTACGCTTTTTAACTGGAATCAAGAGGTCGAGCTCTACACGGTTCGAGTAAGAAACGCGAGCCACCTGCCGATCGATATCGGCTAATTAAAACCAATCCTCGATGCACGGCGTGAATCTCGGTAATTTCGACGGTTATTTTTCGTGTTCATGGATATTTCTTATTAGTTCGTTTATTTGATAGTTTGTAGGTATTCATTGTGATGTTACGACATAGGAAAAAAAAAAAAAGAAAAGATCTTATAATTAGTCTTGTAGAGAAAACTGTAGTTTCATGTTTTTGACTCAAATTCAAGAATATGTTGTATACAGTATACAAGATGGAACAAAACGTCACCCATTTTAATGTAGATAATTCTTAAAATCTAATTAAGTTTTTGACAATATTCGTTGATACAGAATATATCAAATTTCAATTCGCTCTTGAACTTTCTTCGTTAATGCTTCAGAAGCTTTCATAATTTAATTAATCATCGTGTTCTATCAATCGTAAGTTCTTCCTCTTTTCTTTTCTCCTCTCGAGAACAACGATCCATTACAACGTTAAATCAGCACGTATTTCACTTTATTCCGACATGAATATCGCAGTTTGTAAGTGCGTGAAACGAGCGTGAATTGCAAATTCGACGAACAAATCGATCGCGAAGGGGATGCGCGATTAGAACGTACCAGCTACGAGGGTGACTTGGGGGAGGGGGAAGGAAATTAACGAATGCTAAAGAGGTGTGGCAAGTGTTTTGCTGCAAGCCCCTCCGCTCGATCCTGCTTTATTTATCACGCACTCCCGCTTTATTGGCCTCGAGCAATGAATCGAGAGTATGGGGGGTGGAAAGGAATTCTCTTATTGTCTTTTTAAGAGGGATGCAAACTCCATCTATCTTCTCTGACGAAGAGTTTGGTCTTAAGAATCTATGATTTCTTTAAGAATACCAATGAATTGTTCGATTCGAGAGGTTAATGGCTCCTCTAGGTAATGCGTGATGCGTTCTGTAATTCATTCATCTCTCGAGCCAAAATTTCTGGAGTATATAATTCTTCGGTATTGTAGATATTGAAACTTGCTTACTTATTGTATTATATTGTGTATATTGTTATATTAAGAATTGCAAGCGTAATTGAATAATTATTTTGACGAAAAATAGTTAATTAATAAATGGGTATATATAAATATAAATAAATATATTAAATTTCGTGCCATTTAATGGTACTTTCATACAGTTATGAGATAAAAATATAAAAATGTAACATGGAATTTGATAAAAAAAAGAAAAAGGAAAAGAACACTTCGTAGAAAAATGAGGATACGTGGCAATACTTCTATAGCCATACATCTTGCAAGCTCTTTGTACATTCAAACACCCACATATAAACTCCAGTCATTACTGTACGTAACTAGTATATGGAACGTGTTGAATCTCTAAAACGTGTTCTATCTGCACGATTACGTACCATTTCCGTAACGTTGTGAACTTTCAAACAACCCTATTATCGCAGTTGCCCGGCTGACTCATCAATTCCTAACATCCGACAGAGAATTTCGATAAAAATCATGCATACCTCTAATCGCGCACGTTGCGTTAATACACGTTGAAAAATGCGCGCAGCCGGTGAAAATGAAATGCCCGCCCGACAGAGAGAAAAATGTTTCGCCGCGTGTAAATAAAAACGTTAAAACTAGCGAGAAAGAGAGAGAGAGAGAGAGGCAAATTTGTTTTTACTCGCGTCTGGAAAATTCGCGGAGCGATCGGTTTTTCAGGGTCGGCGGCCCGGGTCTCCGGCGTGGTGGAAATTTGTTGGCAACGGGTTCGCGGGATCGTTGTTACCCGATACGCTGATACAAGCTTGCGCAATCACTTTCGATTATCTGAAAAACCGGTCGGTGATTAAATGACTCGTCGAAGAAAGAAAAGAAAAAAAAGAGAAAGAAAAATAAACGGGGGGAGAAACGATTTCAGGTTTAAAATGGTTAATAACCGTTTTATGCAAAAGTTTCGACCGAAATTCGTCTTGAAACAATTACAGCCGAAAGAGATTTCGGATTTGTATTAAAACTACACGCGTAATACATAATGCATTCGTGTTACGATTCGCGATGTTTTTAATACACAAAAGTATCACGTTTTACTTTATGTAATTGTCAATTCAAATATATTTCCACGCACTTCTTAGCGATATTTGTTTAAAAAATTATGTACGAATTGCGTACCACGCACGTCGAGAATCTTCTGTCCCAGAATTGCAATATTTTCTCAGTTTTAAGTACATTTAAATATAACCCAGGCAAAACAAATAATAAATTTATTACTTCTTAGTAATAATTTCTACTCAGCGATGTCATACCCACGAATTCAAAAAGAAAGCAACGAATTATTGTATACGGTTTAATCACTCGTTGTGAACCAGTTGCCAGCGTGTATAAGCAAATATGTTAATGGATCTACACCGTATATGTATATTTCTATGGCCATCCAAACTATTACACGTACGTGTTCAAGAACCGAAATAGATGTCGTGACCGTTTCCAATCTCTGACGGTGAGTTTGTGTGTGAGATCGGGACGAGCGCGCCGAGAATCCTCTTCGGCTAATTATATTTGACAACGATTTGTACCGGCGAGTTTCGCGCGTTTTTCAAATTCCTGCGGGCCCGTTGATTTACGGCCCGGTCGATTCCCGTCGTCTGGCGCATACCTCGTAATTGATAAAGCGAGGAAAGCTTGTTGTTACGCCGAAACTGTCGGCCGTAAATCCCGCCGCCGATGATCCGGAAAAACAGCGACGATTACAATGACGCCTGGCAATAAATCTTTGTCGACGCCCCGGAAGAGGAACGATACCATTAGGCGGGAGCCACTCCGATGAAAGTTACCTTGTTTCCCCTGGCATTCCTCGCGTTAATTCTGATCAAGATAGCGGCACGACAGTGTCTCTCCGCGGTTATTTTTGCCGCCGATGATTTTTTTCGGGGTAATTGCGGGCCCGATTTCATCGACAGATTCAACTATTCGCGAAAGCATTTGAACATTTTTCTAACACTCTGTATAATACAACTCTGACAAAAAATATATCTTGAAAAAGAGTAAATTATTATTTTGTAAATTATGACAAAAAGAAGTACAATATAATACGATAGTATTAAATACTACAATTAATATACCTTTCTTCGATTTCTTCAGCTTTCTTCAATCGTGAAGATCAAAATTTGCACTCTATGCGATATGTGTGTATCGACAAACTTCAAGGTAAATTCAAAAATTTCTACATTTTCACGAGTCACACCGCGTCGACTCCAATTCTATTTTTTTTTTTATGCGCGCATTTTTACCAGCGATATCTTCTTATTAACCCCGTAGCCTGTTGCCGATACATTCTCGTTACTCGACGATTCGGCGATAAGAATTTTTTCCACCGGCCGTGGCCAACAACAATAACGATAATCGTTTGACGTATTAAACTGTCGGTAGCCCGTGCCATTCGACACGCGTTGAATATTCATTAACGATTTGTTTCTCGTTACGCCGCTGATCTATCATAATCCCGATTTGCATAGCGTGAAAAATCTGTTTGTCGTGTTCCCGCATCCGATCAGCCGAAAAACCGGCCCGTATTAAAAGGATAAATCAACGACAGAGGGTGAAAGAGAGGGTGAGAAAGAAAGAGAAAGAGAGAGAGAGAGAGAGAGAGAGCGTGGGATGATAGAAGGTGACACGCCACGCATGCAATTGATCTCGCGAAGCGTTTTCGACGCCGAACTAATCGGGCTTGACCACCGCGCTCCCGTAAAGTATCGAACGCGGCACGCGTCGACATAATTCACTTATGTTTGTTATGGGTTGCCATGGAGTGAGATATATAACCTAGCCGAAACAGCTATTGTTGGCGACTCGCCAAAACCCAGCAAATATAGACGCCCGTTTGCTCTCTGTACCGCCCTAAGATTCGTAACTCGTTCATTACTCTCCGGCGATTGTTCCTTTTGTTTTCCAACCGGGTTCCCCTCGTCTTCCTCCCTCCCTCCCTCCCCCTCACGCCTACCCGTTCTCCATTTGCTATAGCAGCCTTTGCAACTTCGTTCGCCTTCTGTTTACGGACCGCTGGCAAAAATAAACTTGGCTACCTGCTTTCCTGTAATTTAATTGAATTATCGGAGTTGTTAATAGAAACGTGTCTCTCTCTCTCTTTCTCTGGCTGTGGCTTTTGACTGGAGAATTGAAAAGGTATATTTGTTTTTAAAACGTTCTAATCGTGAGGTTTTAGAAATTTTGGAAGTGGGTATTCGGATGATACATCGATCAGTTTGAATCATTTTTCTGTTTGAAAATTGTCGGCCTATGTTTTTTTTTTTTAAGAATTTCCATATTTTAATTTCTATATTTAAGAATTTTCTCTTTTAATCGCTTCATTTTCTAAATATAGTAACCTCGTTGAATTCTATTCCTTTTATGCTTGTCGTATATTTCAGCGTGAGAAGATGTGGAAAAATTATAAATAAAATGTAGATTCATCACGCAATTAAACGTAATGATCTTGTACGTTCCATCAGTATGATTTTTCGTAAAAATTTCTCATCGTATCTTACACGCGGCTAAGTTTCCTTTGCAATAACGATGTATATAAAAAAAAATTTAGTCCAAGAAAAAGCATCTGTGCTAAATATTCTGTTTCCAGAAAAAAACATATGATTAAAATATATGATTATGCACTGCAATTATGCACGAGTAATCGAATTCACTTGTTTCCTTGCACTTTCTTTCTAAGTACCTGCTCCATTAAGAACCAAGGAATTATTTATCGTAACATTGCAAATATTTTAGTTACCTACTTTCTTTCTTTCAGTATTAAAAGTAGAGCTTAATTGACAAAATTGCAAATAAGATGTTGCATTGAAGCAACGTTGGTTCTCAATTAACCCTTTCACGACCATAAGGTTGCTAAGAGTAAATATTAGTATGTAACTGTTTATTTTAGTTTGTTCAGACGTACAATAAATAAAAATCATGAGAAAAATACATAACAATGTGTAGTTATTTTTGGAATTTTATGGAAATTTTTTTCCCAATGGACTATAATGATAACATAAATTATGGTTAGGCTTATTATGCAATGTTTTATTTATTGGTTTATCATAACAAAATGTTAACTGAAATAATACAAAATTATGAAATAAAATTACTATACAAAATGATGTGCTAATTATGATATTCTGCGAAGCAATTTCTTTTGGTTGTGAAGCAAAGATGGACATTGCACGTAGTACATATATTAGTTTAGCACAATTTGCACATCTTTTTTTTTCTAAACGTTAATTATTTACATAATTGCGTTCCATTTTGACATTCTGTATAAAAAATGCAGATAACGTTATAATTAAATATCACCTTAAATAATTAAATATCACGGCAATCACCAGTTTCAAAATGGGGAGAAATGTTTCCCTTAGTCGTGAAAGAGTTAAAACAACGTTATACGAAATTTTAATACGGAAAGCCTGCTTTCGAAAGTACTATTCTTTCCATTCCGTGATTTCTATCGCGTTCCGACCGCGACGCGTCGTCTAAAGCACAGACTTGTCGAAGTTACCTTGTTGTCGAGTCCATTAGCAAATCCTGGATGAAACCTTTCCTCCTCATTTCATTATAACGCCACATTATATACAGTGGTACGTAACTCTATTTTCCAATGAAGCGTTGTTCCATCATTACATTTTCGCGGTATCAAATTGTTGCAATCACGAGTATTGTTAGATGATTGCAAAATTTAATATACTTGGATTCAATTAATTGATAAGTTAATTTTTCCAGAGTAATTTCTATCTTTGTCCATACCGTGAAAAATAAAATAAAAGTAGCAAGATCTATTATAAAAAAAAAAATTATTAAAATATTCAAGAAATAATACCATGTATTTATAAATAATATTATACGAAAAATTTGGATGCAACACAAGTGTAATACAGTGTAGTATAGTTTATTATATTTACATAGTGAGTATTCAACATTACGTGCGTATGAATATTCATCTGTAGAAACAATGCGGAAAAAGTATAATGCGAGGGAAGGAAAATTTAATAATTCAAAAGAAACTCCTTCTTTCATTCAGAAATAATAAATTTTCAAATTGAATATTTTTGAATTGTAAAAATTAAAAATGAGAATTTAGTATTATTACTATATGATTCCAATTTGTGTAATACGTGATCGTCCTTCACTTGGAACAATGAAAATATTAAAACATTGTTAAAAGCAGAGCCTATCGAATCTAAGCAACGAGAATCTTGTAACGTGATTCAACGTTACAAGGCAAGGATTCGACATTAAAAAGACTCCGCGGAAACTCCAGGAATAGAATTCCTCTCTCTAGAGACACAGGCACGTTACCCAGGTTAGCAAACAAAACTCGTTACACACTCGACTCTCCCGGCGCATTTTCAAAAAGTGACTTTAAAACAAAGATCCAAGTCAAAGTCTGATTAAAAGCACGAAGATTCGAAGGATACATTGTTTCACCTTGTTGTTGCAAACAAAATCCATTTGGCCAACGATGATAACGGGGTTATTCCCCTGTCCCTGGGATAATCTTGATAGAAAAAGTTTCGCGAAGAAACCGGACGTCCTCCCCGGTGAAAAGAGGCGAGAGACGAGCGTTGAAAAAGTTGTTGAATTTTGGCTCGGATCTGGCTGGACGGACGCTGAATTTTGAGTTGGCCTGATGAGCCCACCCATCTGCGATAAAGACAGACGAAAAAGAAGTGAAAAAAGAAAGAGGGGGCAAGGGGAGAGAAGAAGCAAGAAGAGAGAAGAAGCACAAGACGCGAGAAGAAGCGGCACAAAACAGCTCCGGGATCCCACCGCGCGCGCGCGTCCGTTTAATATTCCGCCGCGCGCGTCCACGCGGAGTGCCGGCCCAGACGCAAGCTGCAAGCTCGGTTATCCGGCCGAAACTCGACGTTTCCGAAAGTTTCGTGACAGCCTCCCGTTGAGTTTCGCCCACGAGCGAATCCTCCCCTTGTCGTGTCCCGGGGTTCGCTCGCGAAATTTCGCGGCGCGCGACCTGCAACCGGATCGGTTGCCTGATCGATGCGATACCAGCGACTTCGTTAACTTGCACCGGGAGTTGGATTACACGGCGGAATAATGGGGTTGTTGGATGGCGAAGAAGCAGGCTAGGGTTGAAAAGAACAAAGAGAGAGAGAGAGAGAGAGAGAACTTTGCTACCTTTATTATGTATAATAGTTCTCTTGGATATCTCTTTCCCGGCAGGGAGGATTGTTCAATCTAAGAATAGTTTGGAATCTGAATAGAGAATAGACGTTGATTATGTAATTCAGTGATATTGAAATCTTGTTGAAGAACGGACGGTCATTGTATATTTTAATAATGTGTGTTACGTCAGTTTAACGATCAGTTTGTGGATAGATTAAAGCGGACTTTTTGCGTATTTGTTGTTGAATACGACGATTGACGGAAGCTGGTATGTTTTGGCAATTTTGGGGAACAAACATTGATCATACGCACATTTTATAATAATACTGAAATGTTTGCTGTGATTATATATTTTAATAATTGTAGATGTGCTATGTCATTTCACTGATTAGTTTGCGGACGTTGAATACAATAATTAATGGAAACTGAAATATTTTAATAATTTGGAGATCTTCTTCAAGGCACTAATTATATGTGCATATTGATAATACACATTACGTTGTTTTAGTGATTAATTGATTAATAAATTGTGGATTTTTAAAAATTTTAAGATACAAAAGTGCATAGGCTGCACATGAATATATGATATAATATAAGCCGATTTTTACAATACATATTTAGTAAGTGAAACAAATCTCAATGTCGTAGACTGTTCGTCGCCTTCGAAAAGCTTGATAAAGTAAGAAAGTTTAAAGTGCAGATTGTCGAGTTTTTTTCAGTATTCAAAGACTTGTGTAGTTAATATCCTAAGAAACATAATTTATTTCTATAAAAGGTACCTGATAAGAATCCTTTTGCAAAATCTAATTAATTATCAATAGAATTTTACAAGTTAGAAATTATCAGTATTAATGAATATCTTAATGAAAATTTTGCCATTGAAATGAATTATAAATCTATCTAGTACATAAATCAATCTATTACAAGTTATCTGATTATCTTATTACAAAATTTTTCAGAAGAACTTTTATAACTTGGAAACGAATTGTAATTTGCCAATTTATTAATTTCTCAATTTTTAAAATAATATTAGTTGAAAGATTATCGTGCAAGTCTATATAATAATTATAAATTCTAAGATAAATTTTAAAAAATTTTAACAATGTATTAATGCACCTATATAATTGCCACTTTTTTGTATTTTAATTTTCGGAAATTTTGATCAGCTTCTAATTCATGCAGATACGTATGTGAAATTTCTAGAAGGGTAAGTGAAGTTAATCATATACAATTTACGACTAATTGATTTAAGATGCGCAAACAACGCAAGTAATAGAAGTTGTCGTTAGTTACGCGAACGAAATAAAAGCTTACGATGATCAGAAACTGCAGTGTGTAGCTGTTCTAAACAAATATGAAAATATTGGATAGCAAGAACGTCAGAATATTGTACAGGTACAGGTACAATACTCTGACTCGACTATGGAAAAGTTGTTGAGAAATTACGCGCGCTGGGGATGAAAAGTGTCGTTTCAGGCACGAACTTCGGTGCCGGGGAATAAATTTGTAAGGGTGTATTAATCGCGCCGGGGGGAAATGAAATTAACGTTGTAACAAGATTCTACGAACTCGGGAAGTAACTCTCCATCCTTAAATTAATATCATTGCCATTCATAACTCGATACTTCTACACGGAATAAAGGCGAAAGAAAAAATCTACTACCCATATTACATTATACTTTTCACAACATTATGCAAATTTCATTTTGAAACTCCTCTTTTGTTAGATTCTTTCAGAAGATCTATCTCTTTCGGATTTTCTTGTCTTGAATTTATCAGATACATTCAAATTGTTTGAAAAATTCACAGCGGAAGTTGAAAAGAATTTAAGTGAAATCGAACACTTCACTGTTTATAGGATTTCACGAAGGTTTCTTTAAAAAATTTTTCAACAATAAATCCTTTTCGGTATGTACAGGCTTTTACAGGCTTTTAAATTATTGGATTTCTTGTCTATGCTTTTCGAATAAGCTTTGTAAAAATCAACATCTCAGTTATGTACGATTTCTTGTACATTGTCTTACTGAAAATGAGACGCCTGTGTTATATTAATACTTTAATACTACTTGATAGAAATTTAAAAGGAAAACGCAAACGAATCTTTTGAACAATTCAATGGTTCATAAAAGTATTTGGACATTTACTATAGAAAACTTTTATGTGTTATTTGCACAAAGCATTTTGAAATTTCATTATCATTGCAATGCCATCATTATAACCTTTAAAACCAATCTGAAAATGCATTACACTCTCGCTGAAAAATTCAGAGAATGATGGGATTTCAAGAGAAATGACAAATTATTTTAGCGAATACATAATTTATTCATAATATCAATATTACTAGATTGCAGTTATAATTATAATATATTCTTGTTTTACAAAAAGAAAAAAAGAAAGAAAATGTAGAAAGAGGTTCGTTCCGTTTAAACACTAAAGAATGCTCCGAACCATCGGGAGCGTACTCGAGCGTTAAACATAAAATATTATATCGTAACAGACTTGCTTATGTTTGAAAATTATCGTTCACATTTTCAAGGTCGTTTCATCTTCTGCGAATTTTTATCAATTTGCAAAATGTTGTAGTGTACATAACATATTCATAAAACGTGTTCACAAGTATCCGCGCGATTTACATTTCATCCGGTTTTCGATCTCCTAGAAAAAAGAAAAAAGAGAACAAAAAATGGAGAGAAATTCCCGCGCAACACAGAGGAGGGAGGTCACGATTCGGGCTGAAAATTCGATCGATTTCGGAACAGGTTTATTTATACCCGGCGTGTCGTTGACAGTCACGAAATCCTCGGTACGGTCTTTCACGAGCGTCGACTGGATTAACGCGTTGGCAACTGGGTCAGCTGCAGCTTCAATATCAGCCCCGGCTCTCTCTCTCTCTCTCTCTCTCTCTCTCCTTTTTCACTTGCTCTCGCGCCGCTCGTGTGCATCGCCATCCATGAAAGTATTGCGGTGTAAGGATTTTATTTATGAGTTTGTTTGCGGACGAGCGCGACCCTCACGCCGATAAGTGGCTATGGGGCCCTCGTTGCTGAGCGTGCTTCTGGCAGATTGCGCTCGTGGTTATGGGGGATGCAAGAAGAGAGAGAGAGAGAGAGAGAGAAAATAGAAGAAGAGAGAATGGAGAGAGGCGCTTAGCAGAGGGGGAATTGGTCCGATAACGGGTCCGAAGGTTGGATGGTTCTTTATTTACCATAAAATTCGGCCGGTGTTCGCCGAGCGGAATGGATTTCGCGACCACCGGCTAAAATTTTATTACCGCTCGCATGACAAACCATCCAATTACTAACCACCGATACGTTAATAGAGCCATTTTTCCTGGTATAAAAAAAAAAGAAAAAAAAGAAGAAAAAAAAGGAAAATGGCGCAACGTACGAGTCACGTACGAACCAGCGGGAGAAAAAAAGAGAATGAAAAAAAATTGTATTCTTTATCCGATCAGCGATGAAACCGTTCACCGCTGCTGACCGCAACCGGGCACTAGTGTAACAGGAGCGGGTTGGAAACACGGGAGGGGACATTTTTGTTCGTGTCCGTCGGCGCGAGCCCGGTATAAAAGCGCAACGATCCCGGGCATAGAGGCGCGAATGAAAAAGCGTTTAGCGACTGGGAAAATCAGCGTACCGTGCCGAAAACGCGCTTGATGATCGGGAAAATCGTACTACACCGGCGTGTTTCCTCGGGACTGCAAGTTTTTCCGTTTCATCCGTGTAACGCGGCGCATTGTGACGTTTCTTTTTTTTCTTCTTCTTCTTTCTTTCTTTCTGTACTTTTGTCTGTTCAGGGTGAAACGAGCCGAGAGGACAAGAAATGGCTAAAGCGTTTGATTAGTATTTAAGGACTTTTAAGGCTTGCTGCAGCTGAAAACAGGAGTTTTTCATAGAAGATAGCTGCAAGTTTCTATTTATAACGGATCTTCATTCGATTTAGTAGACTGTTTAGCAGTTAGTATAATAATGTGTGTATGAATTTGCTAATATTGTACAAGTTGGGTAAATATACGTACGTACGTATGTATATATTAACTGCTCCAACTCAACTTCGTTTTCTCCTCACTCAGTCGACGCGACGTGAAATTGAGTTTTAGACGTGTCGCTGCGGCATGTTGTACAATTAATTATAACTTTTGGAAAGATGATGATTTTTAGCAGTTATAATATCGAACTAAATGCTATTACCTTGCAACAGGTAACAGTTGTAATTGTTAATTTAATTACGTGCAACGATCGATAAATTCAAAACAGTTAAGTTTCAACTTCGAATGAAATTAGCTTTTCAGTGTGTGTAAGCATGTTAGTGTGCGTTAAATAAATTTTCAATCGCTTGAGCAAGAGTAAAGGGAATTTTTCAGCCAATTTTTATACTTTTGGTATAGCAAATATCTGAATTGGTTCGGCTAAAATTACCGTTTATACGAATGCTACTGTCTGCGAGCAAATAGTTAATATATAATTGGAATTCACTGATTCTCTCCTCTCTTAATGATTCAAACAAATGGGACATTCATTCCAGCAGGAGTTCGTTCAACCGGATATCGGTTGAAATTTGGCTGAAATAAAATGGCATTCGCGTGAACGATGTTTCCGCTGTAAAGATGGAACTCTCCTCGAATAAAATATACTCTCTTCCCAAGAAAGCACGCGTTCGCATTAAAAATTTCGCAGTCCGGATGCTATATTCGATATTCGTAAGAGGAGAACGAGAGGAACGTTTTACCGGCCGGTGGTTATAACGGCTTGCACGACTCCGATAAGGGCTGCAATTACTTATCGACCGGGTAATTGCCCGCTTAGATTACAACTATCAAGGAAAAAGGTCCCTGTTCCTCGACCCTCGCCGCGAGGGTACACGCGCATGAAAACATTGCAGAAAGACGAACGCGCAGCGAAGATGATTTAAGAGAAAGAGAGAGAGAGAGAGAGAAAGAGAGAGAAATTACGGAACGCAGTGTGGTACGAACGTATCAATTTACTCGGAAACTAGTTATCCACGCTTCCCTCTGCGCGTGTACTTAGCAGATTGGCTGGTCGGCGGGGACGTATATTCCAACAGGCGGTGTGGTATTCACGAAAACCGGCCACATTACATTCCAACGAACGTATTCATATTCATAGGTGTTCTCGCGAATTCTCGAGATCTCCCGATCTTGCCAAATGTATCCAGACACACGCGCACACATGCGCGATCTTTCTCTTCCCGTATCTCTCTCTCTCTCTCTCTCTCTCTCTCTCGCTCTCTCTCTCTCCCTTTTTAGCGTCTGCGCGAACGTCGTTCTCAATCGAGTACTGGTTCACGTGATTTACCGCAATTTCGCCACGCGGACGATTCGTGTCTCGCGTGCGCCAATACTTGCCGGGGCCCGCGACTTTTATTACAGCGAGCCTCCCTTCCGGCTACTTTCTCTCTCTGTTGCATTTTCGTTGCAAAAGGGAAAAGAAAAGGGGAAAGAACACGCGGAATAGCTTGTTCGGTGATTAAATCGTTGCTCGAAGAGAAAATTGAGGAACATGGACGCCGTTTTCGTGACGTTCTACGTAAGGGAGGGAGGGGATTGTTAAGGGATTAAATTGCGCCGCTTTTACCGATGATTTGGCATAATTAAGGAAGCGAGGCAAGCACCTGTAATTTTTGATGTTTTGTTTTACAAGGAAGACTGCTCGAGGAAGGAATTTTAATGTATCCTCGGCGGAGTGACCGAACAGGATAAGATTCAGGCGAGAATATAAATCTTTATCGACAAAATTATTAGTTAATAAATAAATTTCAATGAATAGAATATAAATTAAATGGACGTAATGAGAACAGATCTGTGTTCGATTGCTTGCAATTAAGTTTCTCTTAAGGAAAGCTCACTCGTGATTCAATATCTACAGTACATGGAAGTCTCATCCCCCTTCTATTATTCATATTGAATTTCCCTTAGTCCGGAGTACTAAGTACAGAATGATTCACGCAATTGTAACAAGTCGTATCTTTCCCGCAATTGAAGTCGGAATAAAACGATAGAGCAGTTCAAAGTGGTGATCATATTTATGCAATGATGCCTGTGCATTTTGCAGTCACGCTATGTTTTAAGTGGAAAGTTTCTCTTCTACGTAAAAAGTTCTTAAGCTTTCCATGCGACTCTTCTAGTGTTCTGCTCTAGTAAAGCAACATGGATGAAAATTAATACGCATGTAGCTAAGAGTGTAAACTACAGTTTCCACGTTTAACAAAGGGGCAAAAAGTATATTTTTTTCATTGTTAACATATTGATATTAATTTAAACTTGCAACGACACATCGATGCCAAAAATTTATTTCTTATCATTCTGTTATAATTGAAGCTCGCCTTGAATGTGTTAAAAAATGAATTTTAAAAGACATCTCGATTTTTGAGATTGAAATTGGAATAATGGGTTTTATATAAAAAAATTCAAAGCAACAAAATGAAAACTTGAAAATTTTTACGTGGAGTGTTGAGAAGATTCGATGCGTATGGGGGGGAAAAAAGTAAGTAGTCTTTCGTTCTAGAGTTATCCAAATTCAAGTGTATTTGATAAATTTTCAAATCCGATTTTGCCGAGAATATATTTATAAACGAAAGAATATCGTTCTTCGTTCTTGACTTATTTTCTAGATCACTGGATCACAATTTTAATATTTAACAGAGGACAATTTCTACGTCACATGCATTCTTCCTAGCATATGTTATAGTAATTTCCTTAAAAAAAAAAAAAAAAGAAAACTTAATAGAAACTCGAACGAAGCAGCACCATTTTCTTCAGCCAGAAATCAATCTGTCAGTTGTTATTATTCAAGACAAACGCGATGTCCGAAAGGGAAAAAGGAAGATAGTGAATGTGCTCGTTATTGGAAAGGACACACAAGTGAAAATCAAGAATAATCGAATTGTTTCGGAAAAAACGTTCGAACGGAGATAGAACGATTCGGTGGATGATGGTAATCCGGTTGGGATCTCGTTGGTTTTCGTATGATGAAGTCGATTTCCGGGATCGGTTCGGATAACGAGCGAACAGCGTAACGAAGCAATGGAAATTGCAGAGAATAATGACACAGGGGCCATGGCGGAAGCGTAACCGCGAGAAATATCCGAAAAGCCCGTACCGCTCGTAATCGGATCTTGAAAAGGGAAACAAATGGATCCAATTAACGACGTCCAAACGTGGAATATTGAAAATATCGGACCGAAGTAATTAAAATACACATGGTCCGCGGTCCGTTGGGTCCTTTTAACAAATTGATTCCAACGTTATCATCCTCGCGTGTACAGTGATTCGTGCAGGTATTCGAACATTTGTGTTGTAAAATCTTTTTTGATAATGTGTCGTGCAGGAAATGTTTCGAAATTTCATTGACGCGACATGTATAGATGAGACATGATCGCTCGATTGGATGGAAGTTACAAAGAAGTACATTGCACACGTATGTATTTGATTAATATATTTAATATATGTAAAATTTTGTAGGAACTTTTTATGAATATATTACGTGTTGAAATTTCGTTCACAGTGTAACTACCGTGATCATCGGTCAAGTGTGAAAATGTAGGAAAAATTACAAGATAGTTAATATAAATATGTATTCCTCAAACATTACAGAAATTCATTTAAACAATCGATTGTCACTTGTCTTAATATTACCTTGTAACTTTTTTACGTACATAATATTTTCGATGTAGTTTCAAATTTTACCATTATAATAGTCAAAGTCATATAATTTATTACATAGTGAAATTTCAAAATGTTTCACATAATATGCACACGAAAGTGTTTGAATATTTCCATGGACCGCTGTATTTATTGGCAAATTTTATCAGAGTAAAATTGCATTCCTGAAAGCCGTATATAAGGCACTGGTATTACACAATGTACTACTCGTCTAATTCACCGAAGTTTTGTGCAAATAATTTCACGAGACGCTTTCTGTGAGACGTTGAAACTTCCGGCGTTCTGATCTTTAAAAATAATCGTAGCGCAATAATATCGGGGAAATAAACGAAGGAGCATTACGTCGTTGTCATTTAGAATCGAGCATGACGACACGCTCATTTTTTTTTTGAGTATCTTTTCCAGCGCTTCGCAACGATAGGAAAACAAACTGTTGCTGTCAGCGAGGTCCGACTCGCCGATTTATACGGGCCTCTATGAGTTATCGATCTATTTGCGGCACCCACTGATATTTTTGCCGCGTCTTATTTTCATCCCTCTGTCCTTGCACGCACTATCCAAGAAACGATTTTCCTTCCAATTCACTCGCTCCTGTTTAAACTAACCACGAGCGTGAAATTTGAAATATTAGCAAACAATCGATACCTCCTGCTAATTCCCCATTCTCATCCCACGGAAATTTAATGTTTTCGACGATTCGCAGTGGTTTATACAAGTATTTGAATTCGCGAGCGTGAATATAACGTTGTAGATGTAATGTTGAACATTATCCACGTGGACTTGTTGTTTTTACAGTAATTTACACTAGTGTAACATTGGCTAAAACTGAACGTGTACTTGAAGACATGCTGTACTGGTTGGGACATTCATATTTTTTTTATTTGTATAAAATGTCGTTACATTTTTTTGGTTATTTTTGCGATGAAACATGGACGAAATACATTCGTAAAAATTATTCTGGATAAAATGAGACTGATTGCGAGTGTTGAGTTTTACTTTATTAGTGAAATTTGCAGAAAAATTCATAATCTGACAATCTAGCTACCACATAGTTGCCTTATGAAAATAAAATCAAGTAGGTGATACAAAAACTTTTACGTACATTACGAATGTTGCACAAAACATTCTGAAATTCCATTGACGCCGTATTCCAGGCTCAACAATCATAATTATTAGATTGTTTATGCACCGTTTTATATTTTCACGAGGATAATTAAAAAATTGGAACATTAGCGTAGGATTACTAGAAAGTGTTCAAATACTTTCACGAACAACTGTGCATTAGAAATCAAAAATCTGGAATCGCTTTTACAATCTATCGACATCATTAGCAATTCGAAGTTAACGCTATAAATATTCTTCATTTTGCGTTGTTTCATGATGCTTGAGCAGAAAATTGTCCGAGATCCGTGATTTCAATCCGATCTTCTTTTAATTTTCACGAGTTCTATTTTCTTCGCAGATTCTTTAAACATCCGGATTTTTGTTATTTCAAATCGAGTTCGACCACAATATTATACCGTACGTCGTGAAGACAATTTCCATCAACTCGATCGGCAAAATTTATCGACGATTAAAACGAACGAAAATGAAAAGAGATGAAATAAGAAATGGTAACGTTTGCTTGTGTCTCCTTTCAATTCACCTCGTTTACGTACGCAAATAAATCTGCCAGACCGGCGCAAAAATAGCACTTACGCAACAAAGCCGGTGGAAATTGGTCGATTCGTGACCAGCGGAACTTACGATTCCGCGAATAGAGAGGCGAGAACCGGAAGGAGGTTGGAATTCGTGAAATCGCGAATCGGCACGATCGTCAGCCATCGCCGCCGGATTTATTTGTCTGTCATCGATTATCGAATCGTATTGGCCCCTCGTTATCCCTCCTTGTTGCCGGAATTCGTCCTCAAATTCATTTCCCATTCGCGAATTTCCTATACGAGTGCATTCTCGGTGAAATCCCCTCTCCCCCCTCCTCCCATTTGTGTCTCGTCTGCTAACTTTTATCCCTTAGAAAGAAGAAAATATCGGCAGACCTTTTCTTTTCTAATAATATTCTTCGTACTGGAACATTAATATAGAAATAATATCCTTCATACTAATGTTAATTAACATTGGAATTATCCACTGTGTAAAGGCTTACTAATAATTTAAAAAAAAAAAAACTGTGCGTATCAAAAGGAATTCTTTATTTTTATTGTTTTATTTTCTTATTACACTAGCTTTTATTTTATCATTGCACTACAGTCTTTTTCTATTTTATTATTCTATAAATTTGTACGAAATATGATCTTTCGATACAATTTACTGCGTTGGCAGGGATAATGTTACTGGATGGATCTTAGGTTAATGTTAAATATTAATGTATCGGTATTAAGTATAGCGAGCAGTATGCAATTAACAGTATACAAAAAATAGTTGATATGTAATGTACCAATTATTTTATCAAAATATAATGCCTTCATTTTGACTTTTTTTCAGTTCTTTTATCCAAAATTATAAAAAAATTCAGACGTTTCTAAAAACATTGAAACAATTTTTCCATGACTTGATTGTTTACAAGATTGAAGTTCTCTTTACAACGACTGCGGTTTCACCGCTTTGGATATTTTCATATTAGAATTGAACGACGAAAATTCAAGAAATCTTAACATTTCCAATTCTTATGTTCAAGGTTCAATGGAATGATTCAAAAAATTCGCATAGAGAAAGTTTTAACTTTCAAGACGATGATGAATCAAGTCGCGAAATAAATTTCTCAATGTTTTTAAAGATGTTTGGGCTTTTACAATTTTCGAGAATAAACCGGTATAGGATGTAACATGATGAACTCTGGACTGTAAAAGCTTTGCGCTTTAAAACGAGAACCGTGATTGAAGATTCTCAGAGTGCATTTCGATGTTTTGGTTTTTTCCTCCATGCAAGTCTTTTCTCATCGGAGCCAAAAGTACTTTACTTTCGCCAAGGAATAGCACGATTTAAGATCTCAATATATATCTCAAAGAGAAAAAAAAAACTTTTTTAATCCACTTGTGTTTCTTTTATTTTCGAAGGAATCCGTCCTTGGATTCTATCCTTGAGTTACATGTGTGTTCGTACTCTTAGCTTTACGCTAATCTTACATCTGGATGTTATCTTCCGCTGAAACGTATACAGTTTTTCAATGTTGATCGATAGCCGGAGAATTTGCGTGCCTAGTGAAAAACATGTTAATACATTCGAGTTAATAAATTCTGGCTCGCTCGTGGATAATCAAAGGAAATATAGAACGGGAATACATCGGTCGTTATTTAAAGAAACTAGGGTGATTTACGGACAACTATAAACATTGGAATGAATCTTGTCGCCATTTGCCATTCTTTTCACTGAAACTGTTTCAATGAAAAAAAAAATACTTCGCTTTAATTTTACTAGAGGCGAAGTTTTGAACTTAAAATGTATTTAATTATAATTTATTTTAAATGAATTTATTAATATAAGATTTCGATTACAAACTATGTACCAAAGCAAAAATAAATAAATGATAATCTGGCAAGTAGCTCGAATCTTTCAGTTCTAATGATAGTGATCTAAATATTTGGAATAGCAGTGATCTGCAGCGTTGGAAGCATAATGAGATAGTACGCGAGTATATAAATAATGATGTAAATTATATCCAATTATATATTCCAAATAATGATAGAAATGTAATCAACACGTGATTAAATGAGACTGTAATGAGCCCGATCGATCATCTATTTAACTCCCCACGGCTAATTATATTCTTCACACATGTGAAGCGATCTGTTTCTGACTTTTAAAAGAATCTGAAAAAATTCTGAGAATACTTATGAAAGTATCTCTACTTCCGATCAAATACTCGAAGGAGAAATTAGCAAAAATAAAAGTCCATCTCGAAGAGATTGAAGAGTGATACTCATCGGATACAAACGACTCTGATTACTCGCGGAGGCAAAGGATTAAAAATGTTGCACAAACATCCAGTGCCGTAAATTTCTGTACCAGAGGGTTTTTCAAGCTTGCTTCGCATAATTCAAAATTACCTTGCTTCTACGTTCCTAGCCAGAGCTTCAAGATCAACCAGTTTTAAAACGCGTTCGTCGGAAATGTAATAAGCAAAGCACGACAACTAGCTCAGCGAGATCATACACCCGATACTGCGTTTCGCGTAATAGTTTAATCGCTAATGCTGGCCGGCGTGCAGCGTTCCTCGACTTCCGGTAACGAATCAGTTGAACTGCCTGGTCCTCGCGATCCTCCTCCGTGTGAATCGATGAATCGAAATACGCGCACAAGCGCGAAGATAAACCGATTCGCCATTCAGGCGATCCGAACGTTTATTATCGAACAGCGAAGCGAGAATCCAGATATTTAGAACGTTTCCAGGTCTCACTTCTTGCCCGTGCAGTGAATTGTGAATGGAAATACCTATTGCGACTATTGACGCGACTGTTATACTCGGAAGAATAATTTTTCGCGAAGATTTTGTCAAGGTCTTTGCTGCAGTTGGATATAATAATAATAATGAATGAATGAATGGCTAAGAAAATATAGTCTCGGTTATTGCACTTTGGACGCTTTTTGTATCTTTTTATGGTGCTTTTATTCTGGGCAATTTTGCAGAATTAATTCGGTAGTACGAATAATAATATTCTCTTAGATGAGAAATGATTATGATATTTAATAATAATCGAACATCTTCGTGTTTATATATATTTAATAACAATTCTGTATAAAAGTTTGATACAACTATCGTATTTAACTACGTAAAAAATCTGTAGCATAAAGTTTAAAATTCTGCTCTTCCTTTGCTAGGAATTGCAAGCAAAGCACGGAATATTATTGTTAAATCGAACTGACTCGATTGATTAATATCGAATTATCAATAGAATAAATTTACAATTGAAAATTTAGATAAGTGTAAAAATTGTGAAAATATCTGAGTTACTGTTCGATCGATAATTGTGATTTCATCTCGCTTACTCAACAATGAATATTATACACGTGTGATTAATATCTTTTTTATCCGAAATACCACGAAAGGAAAGATTTAATATTTAATCAAAGATATATTTCCATCATGTTTATTTAGAACAATACGTATTTATGTCGTTCGTGATGATAATAAACAATGCACGTGTATATAATAATCAATTTCTTTTTTTATTTTTCGATATCTAGACGATGATTCTTCAACGCTGATCGCCGGAAAAATTTATTTTACAGGCGACATGGAGATTCTGGCGTATTTCTTCGGTCCCATTGGTTTCCTGCTCGCGGTGAATCTGCTATTTTTCGCAGCGACCGCCCGCGAGCTGACGTGCGGTCTGTGGAAGGGTGAATTCGTGAAGAGCACCACGGAACGGTAAGCGAATTCTTCCAGTTCGATCGAACGACACGGAAAATCGCGGGACACACGGCTCACCGCGTCCCCCGGTGAAAAATCCCTCAGCTGCCCTAAATTAAGTTCCGATCCCGGTGGTTTACGCGCTGCTTCACCGAGATTCGCCGAGAGTCTCTTCGCGCTCACCGCGGATATGACTGCTCGAAACCGTATATCCGTATATCCGTATTCAGCGAGAAATGAAAAAAGAAAAAAAAAAACATTTGAATGAATCGACGGATGAATCGCGTGTTCCGCGCTTCGCCAACGGACTGCGCGCGGTCTTCATTTTAATGCGTAAATATTTGGCCGAATTTTTCCACGAAGAATGTGTGTTCCGTTGCACGAGTTTCTTTTTTTCTCAGCGAATGAACAAGAAGGGAGGCATGAAAGAATCAACGATCAAACACGTAGAAATTGAATTTTCGTCGAGCTGCGTGGAAAGTTTTACTTTCGTCGGGCTATATACGCAAGATCCCGGAATTATGCTACCGTTCGGGTTATTTTCAGAATGTTGCCGGCGGTTATGCCGCATTCGCACTGTTGCTCGCCAACATTTCGCGAACTCGTCATTCATCAACATTTTATTTTGTAGCGAAATTAGATTTACAATGCGACAACGTTGTTATTAAAGTTATTACTTGTCCTAAATGTTATTCGCCAAATTTATTCGTCGTCAGTTGACACTGGTAACGATACTGTTGCTTAAAAGATCGATCAAAAGGGAATCTACTTTACCTTTTTAATTGAAATAATTATGCTTCATTCATCGGCATTCTTAGTGATAGTGCACGTGCACTCTCGTGCATAAATATTTCAATAGTTCTAAATTATTAGTAATTTAAATGAGATTCATTTAATCGTAACATACACACTGACAATGAAATGGTTACTGTCAAAACAGCAATTAATTGAAGATTAATTATGCAGAGGCATCTTGCAATTAACCAAGTGTTTTGACAAGCGTCTCTGTTCAATATTTGTGTTTTTCATCTATAAATTTTGTAAAGCATCAGCTATCCAGCAATGAATATTCCTTACTTCAGATTAAATTTAACATTCAATCACAGTTACAACAAGACGTAGGAAATTCATAAATGGAAGAAATAAACTAAATTTGAACTGCTGTGTTAATGAAACGAAAATATTGATCTCTTGATGAATTTGCATCGGACGTCCGATTATTTGCATGTGAACACGCCACGGTTAATAGGATTAATTCAAGCATTTCAATTTCATTGAAATTTATTGAAATTTTGGAAATTAACCCTTTCGTTACGGCAGAGTGACTGAACGGGGCTCCGCGCCACGAAGTGTGCACATTGCACATTGGTAATCTTCGGTGTTTCGTATGCAGAATATATTTTTAGTAAGATTTAATCCAATACAGATCGATAGGATCAAGAGATACTCTACCAGTATAGTAGATACTTTTTTACCGACGAGAGTCGGCTCAGCATATACATGCCGAATGTAGTCGGCACCCGTACACATAGGCCGTCGCATGGCTGCCAACTATAGTCGTAACGAAAGGGTTAAAATTTTAAAAACTTCGTGAGAAACGTGTTGAAAATCACGATCAGTGATCTAAATTCCTGGGGGCTGTGCATTGCTTGCGGATAGATCGCGAACAGGCGTAACCATCGACGCAGCGTTAGTCCACGAAACACATCTAGATCTTCGACGTTAAGCCGAAAACGCCGAGAGTTTGCTGCAGTCACTTTAGATCAGCGATAGACAGGATCCTCCTCTCTCTCTCTCTCTCTCTCTTTCTCTCTCTCTCTCTCTCTCTCTCTCTCTGACCTGAGAATTATTATCTAAAGTCGAATCTCGCCTACGCTATCTGCGCAATTTCGACCAATATCATCTCAGTAGCAGAGTACTCAGATAAACGGAAATTACCAGGAAACATTTGGAAGCGCGCGTCCTTGCTAATCACCGCGGGGTGTAACCGCGTCTCAACCGACGGATCTCCTTGGAAAGTTAAGAGGGAAACGATTACCGGGCGAGAGCTTACCGGTGGTAAACTTTCAAGTAGAGTTTCGAGCCGACGATGTAGCGAAGTTAAAGAAGTCCTCGTTTGTTTGTTCGAGAGTGAAACGCGTGAACGATTAAGGGGAACAGACGGGAGCAGAGAAACACCAAATGATCTTCGAGCGTTCGTTTCCCGTTTTATCGCTCACCGAGCAACGATACTTTATTTCGGCCGGCGAAGGACGAACACGATGAATACCAAGGACAACTGGTTCGGTGTGTTTGATCCACGCGATAACAGAGATCAGCGAGAACAACCTGATATTAATCTTCGAGTGTTATTGGCAATTCTCGTTCGTTCTTGTTTCTCTTTCTGCAGTGTTCTCACAGTGTTCAGTGAAAGAGTAGGAAAGTCAAATTTTTGTCGAAATGATTTATGTACGTGGTAGAAATTAGTATATTCGATGAAAAATTATGGGTAGAGGTGGAACTCTTTTAATTCAGTGGGTGCGTAGAAAGTAATCGTACGTTCGATGAAAAATCGTCGATACTTTGAACTCTTGTAATTTTGTGGGAAAAAAATAATTTTCTGGCAACAAATCTTTGGCAGATTGCCGTAAAGTAGAGACCATGGTGGATTTAATTATGAAAGAGATGTTTCCATAAAAATATTCGAAACTGCACTTTTATTTATGTAGGGATATAATTTAAATGATTTATTATATTAAATAATAAAGGAAACGGAAACAAAACAACAAACGATAAATACAAGATAGACGACACAGACAACAATAATTCGAATAAACTTAAACGACACGATTAATATACAACACAAATTGCTCTTTCGACCACATTCATTCAACACTCTTTTTCGACTCTCTGCTGACTCTCTTTCTTCACTCGCACGATTTTCTTCTTTTCAAAAAGAAAAGCGCTCAATGCCAACGCTGTACCTCTCACATCACATTCATACTTTTCATTCACGCATCTTCAGCAAACAGACCATCTATTAAAAGTAAAAGTAACTAAATATATAACTATACACAATAATTTCGATACTACATTTATTCCCTCTGTAATGATGTAAAATTCAACGACCTTTTTACGCAAAGTTATAGGAATTTAAAGTCGATTTTTTCATCCAGCGTACGATATATATATATATATATATATATATATATATATAACGGCACATATATAGAACAGCACTTTATTATTTTGACCAAATATATTATATATATATATATATATATATATATATATATATATAATATATTTGGTCAAAATAACAAAGTGCTGTTCTGTAAAGTTGTATTCCTCTGAAATCCGTAGACGCAAAGCAATTTCTGCCAAGTTTCGTGAATGGAAAGATTAGATCATTGAAGAATGGTCTCTTTCTTTACAGTCCTTAGCTCGAGTAAAAGACGTTTCCTAATAGAAAGCAACAACAGTTGTATAAGTTTCAATGTTTGTAGTACTTAAGAGTTGCTCTTCGAGTCTTCTTGCTCCCCCTCCCTTTATTTCGCGGTGTATCTTTTAACGAGCAATTATCTTGGGACGGAGAAAGTGAATCGCGTTCCTTCTCTCGGAATCTGGTAAAGGTTGTTTCGCCTCGGAAGTGGGGATTTACGAGCGCTTCCGCGTTGATCGGGATTCCGGAGAAATAAACGAGGGTGATTCTTGGCAGTCTCTGGTGGGAAGCAACGAGTTCTCCTTGATGAAATCGTATTTACCAATAAGATGGTGATTGGAATAAATAGAGGCACTAGGCTCTCTTGTCACTAAGTCGAAGCAAGTGGCAGGTTACAAGTTGTGAACACTACATCGTATTCCATCTAGAAGGGGGACGTAATCGGTTGTCGAATATATTGGGTGTTATCTTTTTTTAATCAAGAAAGGATATTTAAAGTGATCAATCGTTCACAGTAGAATTAATATAAAAAAAATGACACATATTTCTAAGACAGAGGATTGTGTCTGAATTATACAGGATTTTTATCATGAACTTTTTTATTCACGACAGACATAAATTTTACAAATTGCAAAATTAGTTAATTAGCCCGATTTGGAAATTCGTAACTTACATATCTCGTTAAATCACTAACTAATTATTAGTTACTAAATTATTGTTCGAGAAGAATGTAACTTGGCCTATAACTTCTGATTCTGCGGCATGATCGACAACAGGATGATTTTACGTACGTGTAAAGACAAAGATTAAAGTTATATTCTGTATTTTTCATTTCTTTTTTTTTTTCACACTCTCAATCCTATTGACTATTCATTCTCGCGTTAAAATTAGCTAAGTTCAAACTTGCAAACCTCATCTTCCTCGGAACGAAGAATTGTATTATTTCAAACTTTCGATTAGTCGTCTGTAGAAACAATCGATTGTTTTTTGCTGTCTAATCCAGTATTAGTTAAATCCAAGCACGTCCAGTGAATTTTCAAACTCTTTGTTATCTCTGAAACAAAACGAGCTCGGATAAAAAAAAAGAAATTTTTGTCCGTTCCTTTGCATTTGGCTTATCGGGTAGAACCACCATCTCAATCCATACCACCATAGGTTGCAAACACCGATCGAGGGTAAAGCCGTGCGACAGAGAGATTGACCATTATTTTTCCATCGTTTCGGCGTCCTTCGTCGCCGAACGTCAAAGAAACGAGAGACTCGGATACTCGAATTAGCGTAACCAGCTGGCATATGAAAAAAGAGCGAGCTCCTCGGAAATTATGAATAGGGAAAAAATGGGCAGAGAGAACGAGAGAACGAGAGAACGAGAGAACGAACGCGAGAGAATCTCTATCTGCCATTATAGCCGGCGTGTGTCCCGATCCCTCTGTATAGGCAGACAGAGTATGAGAGAAAGAGAGAGAGAGAGAGTGAGTGAGTGAGTGAGTGAGTGAGAGAGAAGGGGGCCACAGTCGAAAGAGAATCGCAAATTGAGATCGTCAATATCAATTTCGACGGGACGAGGGAGCAAAGGTGGTTCGAAGGGACGGCGTACGAATGGAAAATAACGATTCGATGCCTGATATCTGTCGGCGCGGCCGTGATAAAATAAATTCTCCTTTGAGCCCCGGTCGCTCAGTAAAAAGGCCAACCGGCTGCCAGACATAAATATCCGAAAAAAATGCGACTCGTCAAATGACTCGCCCGGTCGCCCAATATCAGGCATCGACGAGGGAACGTGATATTTTCACGTCCGGTTGGATATTTATCTCGCAGAAATTCGCACATTTTCTACAGGCTTTCTCCAAAGTTCCCACCCAATTCCTTTCGTTTCCTCTCTGTTGCCCCTGTTCCTTTCGTCATTCGTAAGCGATCAAAGCAAGTTTCGCGTCACGAAGTCCATCAATTCTGTTTCTGATCCAGAACGATCGAAACGTGTGAAAGTTTTCATCTGGGAAATCAGAGTGCAAGGAACAGGCGCGTATTTGCAAAAATACTGAAATCTTTCGAAATGCAAATCTGTAAAGTGAAAAATTGTGTTGTGAATTGTTGTCATTTTGATCAACAATATCCGGTAGATCTAGTGTTAAACTTTCGTCCAGTAAATATTTCAGCCGCTCGAACGAGCCTGCTTAAGTGTTTCACTAGTGTTGCGATATCGCGTCTAGTAAAAGGTTCTTCGATTTTTTATTGAAGAATTGACGTGAAAATTGAAATTTCCACTTTTTCTTCCCCTGTGTATTGTCTTTGTTATTGTAATGAGAAAGGTATTGTGTTCTAGAGTCCATCGATTCTTCCGGTTTAATCTTTTATAATGCCTTGATAGGTATATACTCACTGTTGATGGAGAGAAAGGCATTGTATCAGAAAGTCTATCGATTCTTCCGGCTTAGCTCCTTGTCTTATGAATCTTTTAATTACTCAAATGGATCTTGGCTCTTCACTGTCGTAATATCGCGTAGAATAAAGAATAATTCAATCTTTATTGAAGAACTGACATGGACATTCGAGTTTTAGATATTTCTTCTTGTTCCTTGTTGTTGGAGTAAAAATGATGACTATACAATAATGATATTGTATCACGAAGTCTATCGATGAATTCATTGCAAATTTTTTTATTATTTACAATAGTTATGAGTTACACTATTGTATTTTTTTTAATCTATCTATATATATAGTATGTATCACAGGGAAAAGGAAGGTGTATAGATTTCATAGTTGTCAATCGTGATCATCGAGCATGACTTTTTCTTTTAATTCGAGATATACATATTTTTCAAAATTTCCAAAACCAATTCAACATTCAAAAAAAAAAAGAAAAAATCGATTTTGAGGAACACAAATTCTAAATTGATGATTAAATCATTGTCTTACGAATTTATCAACTGCTTCAACGAAGCTTCGCGTTACTGCGATAAGAAATATTATATTAAAAAATTGACACGAAAATTAATGTCGAGATAAAAGTCCAGACGAAGATAACTTTCTGACGAGAATGGTAAATAAATCGGCGATTTAACCGGAGCTCGAAATGATCGATTTTATTTGAAGAATTTTTTCGCGATACAGCACGACTGTCGAAGAATAGAAATCTCGTTGAAATGCTATTTATTGATCCACTGTACATAATATTTCTATGTAATTTTCAACGTGCTATTTACGAGTTATTTTTATACTTAATAGATTTATCGCCAATACTCGAAAGCTCTCAAGGTAACTCGGAGCAATGAAATGGAAAACAATACGTACGCAGTATTGTATATTAGAAAAGTTTGAACGATCTGTTGATTCTCGAACGAATCACAAATGTGCAGGATGCATTAGAAAACGGGAACAAACGAGATCTTTTTTAGTGAAGAATAATAAATACGTAAAAATAGAAACTCTCCTGATCTCTGTCAAGGTTGATACATCTAAAGGATCTACGTTAATTCTACACTTTGGAAATATTAGATCGGATATTGCAAATGAGAATAAGAAACTCTTCATTGTTTGCAGTCTGTTATGAAAACAATAAATAAATTTCATACATCAACAAATATAATATGTAAAAATCAGTAAACACGTATTTTCTATCATAATCTCTATATATAGTCTATATAATAGTCTCTAGCCATTGAATTAGGATCATCCAGAACTTTGTACGAGTCAGTAACATCGAAGCATTTTCACATACCTACTATATTAATTTATAACGTTTTCGAGAGGAAACGCGTTTTCACTTTTCCAACCGTACGTGATGTAAAACAAATCGTATATTTTGAAAATAGAGTCTTCATGCTTTAAAACGAACTGTTTATCGTTGTACGATTCTGTTTTGCAAAATTGTTTAAACAGTTTGAATAATTAGTCTCTGAATATTAATCTGAGCAACTGTATATTGTTATATGAATTTATCTGTTGCATCCAAAAATTCGGGCTCGTTTAAATCTCCTTGTAAATCTGACGTGATTTTTCACTTTTGCATATTTCCCGACTTTCTGCTTAACGTGTCACTTAACATGTTCATTGCAAAACAAAATGCGTTTGTAAGATTTTTGATGGAAATCATTCTGAAATTTCGATGTCGGAGGTGTACGCTGAATTTCATAGCTCTGTGCCGCGAATCTATATTAGAAAACAGCTGGTATATAAAAATGTTGTTTCGCGAACATACTTTTTAACAATAAATTCGGTAAAATAAACCCGATAAACCTGGAACGCGTATAAAAACTAGCGAGAAAAAAAAGCGATAGTTTGCTTATTCTTGGATGGAAAATATTATAATAAAACAATAAATCGTAGAATTCAACCGCCTCTGCTTCTTACCAAAGAGGTGTACGTTGAAACAATTACGTCGATAAAACAAATAACCTATCGGTTTCAAAATATCCTATACAACGAACGTACACATTGTTAACGCGAAATTCTGAAAACAAAAATATCATAGAGAAACGGATGTTCGCTCGAAATTGTTCAAATTTACGCAGCGTGGGCTCTCGGTTTGCTATGTAACGAAAAATCGTTCGATAAAGTTTGGTATTAGATAAAATATTAATATAAAGATAAATCGAAGAAGAATTTAGGTGCCTCTCTGTCTCTTGACACAGAGCAGAAGGCTAGACAAATAATATAGACTAGAACAAATATATAGCATTAATATTTAAACAAGATTTTCATTTTATACAATTGTAGAGTATCTCGTTTTACTTGTCTTTTGAACTTTCTCTTATTTGTCGCTATACATGTGTATCCAAACGCTATACGTGTGTATTTAATTTTTCTTGTGACTTCAAAATGCAAAAAACTATGTGCAGTAAAATTTATATACCTATGAACTGCGATCAATGTTTTACAATATTAAAAAAAAAAAAAACAATTGATTTGAGTAGACTGTTATAATCAAATGTATGAAAAATAAGGGCCGTCGAATATTGATATCTATTAAAAATTGAGCAATTTATTACAATATTCGTTTAATTTCGTTTAATTAGAAGAAATAGCGATGAAAAAAGGTATCGAACAAGCGAACTCTTGGAATTACCATTTGTAGCCACGATATTGAAAAATAATAATTAAACACAATTGCAAACGAGATGTTGCATTGCTCCTCAATAAAAATCATCGTGATTGTTATCGTGCACTCTTGAAAATTAAAAAAAGAAAGAAAGAAAGAAAGAAAGATGAAAGAAGAAACGACATTCATTCAAAATCGTCCATTCATGACGCGGATAGTGAATGGCGGCACAGCGTGGGTTTTTTTGCTCGCGATTTAAAAGTGCCCGACATCGCTGCCAAAATAAACGCTCGGTGTAATCGTGTTGCTCAAAGGAGACGAAGAAGAAGAAGAAGAAAACGAACTCCTTTTGAGTTATTATATTTCCGGGCAGAGGGACGACGAAGGTTACCGGTTGAGAAACGTAAACGCGATAAAAACACGCGCCATAATCGTCAGCTGGGATGATGCATCCCTCCCGATTGCATCGTTTTCGTTTCTTCTCCCATTTTCAGGCATCCGCTCGTTTTCTCTTCGTGAAAGTCCTTCGTGAATCGTAAAGTGGATACCAGTGTACTCGCCGGCTCTTAGAGATTCCGGACAGATGTCGCGAAAACGAGAGAAAATGGAGAATGAGCTGCGGCCGAGCTCTAGCCGGCGTTTGCCGAGCAAAGACTGAAGTTATTTCAGCGTGTTGCGGTCGTTAGAGATCGGCCGTTTCGAAACTTTGTATATATAAGTGAAAGTGTTTTATAGAAAAGTCACTACGATTAATTCTGCCGTTTTTTGAATTTCTGCGTTCGAATCTTTTTATTTTCATTTTGAAAGAAAGAAAGGAAAACGGAAAACTCTTTGATAGCATTTCGAGAAAGTACTATATAATTGCAGTAAGAATTAACAATATGTGCAACATTAACATATTGAGGATCAACTTTTGTTGAATATTGAGTTTCATTTCAGTAAGTTTTTTCTTTAATTATGAAAAATCATTAGTAACCATTAGTTACTAATAAATATTCTGTTCGGATACGAGAGTGTTTGAATAATATTCACGTGTCTTTTTCAAAACCATTCATACATTTTATTCAAGAAATATTCTAACGCAAGGAAAATATGATTGGATCGAAAATAATTCAAAGAACTCGCCAGGGTTATTATAATATTTGATATCTTCTCAACATGGATGAATTCATCTTCTTGTTGTTGGTCAGAAATGTCAGTACTCTCTCCTTTTTGTAATAAATGATTAAATTGTATGACACGAATGGGCCATCCAGTTACTTACCATAATTAAAATTTCTTGTCGACGATATTCATTACTATCTCTCACGAATATAGTCATCCTTCACACTGTGTTGTTTCTCCTCTCGAAGTTCGACAATTAGCGGATTATTCATTTCCGAGGAAATTACAAATCATCTCTTTTGATGTTCTGATGTTTTTTTTTCTGAAAATTCTTCGAAGTCGTAAAGAGAGTGTTGGAAGTAAGCCTCTCGATCGCTGTAAATCAGGGACACCAGCAAGAACCACGGATGGCTCGAACGCCCTCTAGTGTTTTCCATGCAGATGCAAAGTTTCTCGTAAATTGCGATCGTAATACCTAGCTCTTGTGAAACGATCCTTCCTTCCCCCCCTCTCCATTTTTTTTCCTCGCATTATTCCACGTCGATGATATAAAGAACATCCGTATGATAATAGCGTCGGGACGAAATGGTCCTCATTAAACGCTCTTCCACGTTACACGTGTAATGAACGATCGGAGCACGCGTCGTTTCCAGATTTTTCTTGCTTTCTTTCTTTCTTTCTTTTTTTCTTTTTTTTCTTTGTTATTAATACCGTCGATATTTTCAGTCTCAGACAGACGCTAACAATCCGTATCCAAGCCCTTCTGTCTCGTTACGTCAATTAACAGGTCGCTGGATATCCGCGATGGATACTACTACCTCCTTTCGAAACGCGACGAGTGGCATTAATTTGAAGCGTCGAACAAAAATACGAACGTCTGTCTGCCTCGAACGACTTTAACCCCGGCTCTTTCCAGTCGCGCGGTTCGCTACGAGCTTCGTCTCCCCCCCTCCCCCCTTTCAATTTCGTGCTCGATCTTTCAAACCCTTTAACGGCTCGTTGCGTCCGCGAATTTTCTAGAAATGATCTATTAGAACGGGCATGGTGAGAATCGGCATGGCGTTCTATGCGGTGGGTGAATTGGTATTGGTATCGGAAGTTAGATAGAAATACGACCGTCTGGCACTGCAGGATCTGCACATTTCGAATTTACTTGAAGCCTCAGAGATTGGATACGATACGGATACGATACGGATAGGATAGTATTGATTGTTATAAGAACTAATAGGGAGATAAAATGAAGACTCTCTGTAGGAAACAGTGACGAAGCGTGTTGAAAAATTATATTTCTCGGTTTTTATCTTCAAATTTTATCTTCGTTTGATCTTGATCTGATTTCAATTATTTTTGTATCTGACATATTTGTATTTGCTATTTTTGTATTTGAAATATTTCTGTTGCTGAGTAATAACTCGAGAATGCATCGTAAAATTTTCTATTTTTTTTCTATTTTAAAGGGAACTTAATCTACTCCATTCGTATAAATTTGGCAAACACTGTAGGCAGTGTAATCACAATTTCTAAATTATTTTACAGCTTCTTTCAAAGGTGAATTGGAAAGTTTTGTGCTTGGCATTTCGCGAATATTTTCCAATCGACATTTGCAGCTTTCTCTACGGAAATTACGTTCAATTTACCAATGACGTCATTTCTAAGTACTGTTCAATATCACAAAACTGGTACAAAGGAAATATTTTACATATTTTAATAAAATTTGCTATATGATATCCTCCTCTGAATCGAACAACTTTTATTCAAACATTTTTTTATTTTTTATTTTTTCATAACTTCAGACCTTTCTGTCGTCGAGCGAAACATTCAGAGATTCAGCTGTTCTCATCAGCGATTCTCCAAATCGCACGAAGCGGCAGTAGATTACGAAAGACGAGAAAGCAGATCGAAGACAGATTGTTTGTCTTGTCCGCGATCCAAGCGCAATAAACCATCGGTAAACAGAAATCCTCGATGTCGAAATCCTCGATAAAAGAGGAATAAGATGCAGGTAAAATTCGGCCCATTATTCGTTTCTGTCCTTGCTTCTTGCTCTTCGGTTTCGCGTACAAAGCCGAAATCTCGTCGTCGTGCTTTGACCGGTCGAGTACGTTCTCGAAAATCCTGTCTTTCGTTCTTCTTGCTTTTCGAGAGATCAGATGGTATCGTTCTTCGTAACAGCGCAGCTGTGTTCACCCGCACAGGTGATCGACCGTTTGTTTGCATTCCACAGTTGAACGTGTGTTCATGCTTATCACGCGTCTCCGACGTGTCCCAACATCGTCGAAAATGTTCAGCCTGCACGCGCGAGTTTCAATCATCGGCGAGAGTAATTGTAATTATTTTTCTGATTCCATTCTATTCTATTTGGCAGTGCCGAGTCTGAGTTATCATTAAACCTATTTAATATAATTTCAATCTATGAAAATTATCAGAAAAAAGAAAAGAACGTCTCTGAATGCTTGAGATATTTCAGATCGATAATTATGAATTATTCTCGTGATCGTTGATTCTTACGTTATTCGATGATTGATTTATATTTTTATATCATTTTTTTTTTTTTTTTTTTTTTTTTTGGAGCGTTTAACCATCCGACAGAATTACGAATTCTATTCTCGAAAAAAATCTGCAAATGTTTCGCGTTGAAGTACTTTCATACGTGATTACGAAAAGCAGCATGTCTCGCAAAATAATATCTCTTTTCTAATAATTGTGTCGTAAGTAGGAAATACACGATTTGAACGAGTCATTATAATCGCGTGACGAAGAATTTAGTGAAAGTTTCCAATTACGCGTACAAAAGTAGCGTAAGTAGTATTTCTTATGGGTGAAAAGCGTTTTTATCACGAACGAAAATATTTTAGAATATAAAAAAAAAAAACATTAGAAATAAAATACTGAATGAAGCATAGTGTGATCATTTCATAATCAACTACTTTTAAATTATTCGTGTCCTTTAATTACAAGGATTCTCATTACTTTCTACGATTCATCGATCAATGAGTGCAGCTTATTCAATATTAAAAAATTTAATAATCAACAGTCACTTTTCTTATTCGTATTTAACCGATGGTAATCACGATTGATAGACTGATTTCACGTTGATTAAATTACAATTCGCTCAGCGTCGTCTTCAACGATCGCGAACGTGCGTCTAATTTGCTTTCCTCGCATATCATTAACCCTGCCGGGACTTTACACGCACTTGTCACTCCGCGGATTCGTTGTTTGCTTTGTCGAAACAAACAACATCGGGCCGCGACGCATGTCGATGAATTTTTCAGCCGTGTGCCGCGCATGATAAAATTTTCATCCGAATAATAATCGACGCACCGATACTACAGGTGAATATAACGGGGTGAATCGATAATAAAAGCCTTGCATCATTAATGACGATATCCCGACGATATTTCCACCCGGTGTCCGCACTTGCACCCTTGTCACGTGTTGTTGACTATCGTTTCAATTTGCAAGACAAACAATTCTGCACGTGGATACCTCAGAGTTTGTTAGACGTCTGTCTTGTTTAAAATGGCTGTTGGTGGGACTTGTAATCGATAATTGCACGGTTGCTTGTTTTGTTCATTATTGTTTTTGCGAGAGAAATTTATCAAAATAATTACGCTAGAATTACCGGGAGGAATAAAACGTAAAGCTTGCTATTTTGTATCAGCGAGATCGAACAGCGAAGAAAACAGATTTTACGGAAAGTCATTGAGTCGTTTGGAAAAACATGCGCCATCGTAAATGTAGAAATTGCTGTGGGAGTTGAGAGACTAATAACTCATTGCCTAGTATCAATAAGATTGAATTTTTTGTCGGAAAAAAATTAAACAGTAGCTTGCATTTGTTGTTCAACTTTGAGATTTAATGAGATTCATTTCTTAGTTTTAAAAATACATCATGAATTTTGTACCTTATAATTTTGCTGTGAAATAATTCTCCATAATTCTCTACGTACTACTATGTAATTATTCTCGATACATCCTCAGTGAAGTATTAAATGCGTAAAAAGAAAGCTGGTTTTCTTTTTCTTTTATAATAAACAGAAAATAAATTATTTAACAAGAAAGATATGCGGGATAGAATTAAATTTATAGTTGATAGATTATAAATGGTTAATAGATCTGAAGAAAGATGTCGCAAAAGCAAACCAAAGTTGTATTTTCGATGCTGCTATTTTTTTTTTTTTTTTTTTTGTTATTCCACCGCGCATTATAGCCGTAATTATCGCAGTGCACATGCATAACACGGCTACGTGGCATTTCGTAATAGCCAGCAACAGAAATCTTCTATTTTTGCGGCGTCGTCTAATTGTTACGAGCGGGAAACATGCGAACATCTCGCGGGGTCAAAAATAACACCGCGATCAACAACCACCGACCGCGGAAAAGTGATGAACGAAGCGGAAAACTGGCGAGAAAGTTGCCGTTCTCGCGTGAAAACGGCGGTGTCTTGATTCGATTGAAACTCACTAAAGAGATGGTGAAACTCACCAAAATTTCACTTCGCAAATGGAATTCATTATGAAAGTCAAGTCGGTGACGAAGCTCTTCGAGATTTTTCAGAATGTAAAATGAAACAAAATTAAAAGATTAAACCACGAGCGAGTGTTCTTTCCGGGTTTATGATAATTCGGATATTTCAATAAATATTATTAAAATATATGTAGTTTTCAAATATTCACAGCCTTGGATACTTGTTACAACTTTTAATATTTCGTACAAGTAGTTTCAAATATTTTTTTAATATTCAGTATAATTTTACGATTTTTTTTTTTTGTATCTTTTATAAATGAAATACTTAGAAAAGAGAGATACACATTTGGAGGAACTTATCGCGATGAAAAGGTAAAAGAAAAAATAACAGGATAAATTAATATTTTGCACTGTAGTGCAAATTACCCATTGCGTTAGGAATCTGACAATAAATGTCTCGGCGACAGGGTATAATATCTTTTCAAGTACATCGAATGATTAATCGAAAAATTAAAACGAAAGTTTCAGAACTTTTTTTAGGCATAGCGTATTAATTTGGAGCCAGGAAAGAGCTGCAAAGATCGCAATCACGAATGTTGTAGGTTGCACGAGCATTGTATGCACGACGATAAAAGATTGGAGAACCGCGAAAATACGGGAACGAGAAACGGCACGAGGGAAAGAGGGCACCGTGGCCTTTATAACGCTATAATTTCGCGACACACAACACCGTAACGGGCTGCGAATACTCAGCCGGAACGAATTAATAATGCTTTGACTTCGACCACAATGCGATGCATACATTACCCGGTGGCGGTGCAACGTGTCACGGCGAACAAACGTGTACGTTTGCGGCCTGATTTATGCTCGTCGTAATTGAACATCGCGCTAATTGAATCGGGCCGGTTTTTGCCGGCCGGAAATTCGTCGCGGTGTACCTGCGGGGCGTCGCGGATGAACGATATCCCCGAAACGCGAATAAAACAGCCTCGTCGCGAATCCTGAAAAATAACGTTCCCCGTTCGTATCGTCAACGTGTACGGGAGAAAGATAAATAACGCGTACGAGATTTTCTTAAACCAACCGTGTGTATCTCCATAGATCTCTGAATCCGCTGTCGTGTCTCGTTCTTCGTTCTTTGAATTCGAGGCACAATAACCACCATAAATCAACCAAACCAGGTTCCGAAAAACTTCCTTTCACGCGCGACTGATAATAAATACTCAAGATTCTCCGAACAAACGTGAACCCGTATCTTCGTGGATGATTGCTCGAATCAATTAGAATTGAGTTATTCGAATCACGGACGACAGAGCTTCACAATAGAGTTCCTTCTTTTAGAGTGTCTACTTTGGTGTGGGCGACTTATTTCTGTTTCTAATTTTAAAATTATTCCTGTTTCTATTTTTTTTTATACCGTAACAAATATTATTATTATATACGACGACAAAATTTTAGGATTTCTTGGATTTTTTTTTCTTTTTTTGTTTAACACAGTGACATTCAAAGTTTAATAAAACATTATGTAGAAAGTTTTAAGGAGCCATTGTAAAGGGAAAACCTCAGTCTTCAAGATCATCTGCGAGGAGAAGATTTTTCAATGTTTTCACGAATGTCCAGATATTAATGTACAAACATATCTGCATATTATCCATAACACAACTTCTTAAAGTTCTGAATCTTAGAGTGGTTAATCTTCGGATTAAACGCTCATTCATTTCGCCCAGATTCTAACCAGAATCGTAACGTTTCTGTTTCAGAGCCGCACTGGGCCGCGTGTGCATGAAACTCGTGGTGGTGATGGGCGTCACTTGGGTGGCTGACGTGGTCTCGTGGGCAGTCGGTGGTCCTCAATACATCTGGTACTTCACCGACATGATAAACGCGTTCCAGGGCGTGCTGATCTTCGCGGTGGTTGGCTGCCAGCCGCAGGTCCGCGCCGCTTTGAAGAGGATTTGCAACAGGAACCCGAGAACCAACGCTGGAAGACAGGGAAACGGGCTGAGCACCACCAGCCACGGGATGCCCAGCATGGGCGACAGCGTCATTCAGAATCCGAGCACGAAGACCGCTCCGCTGGAAACTATCTGCTAAGCGACTTCTCCGACCTGCCGGCCCCGACAATCGAGATCCTCTGACGGCACGCCTCGCTCCGCACGTTTCACTGGCAAACGGTGATGAAACGAGACGGGGGATTCGGTGCGACGAAGAGAAGTCGGAAGCGCGTGTTCGAAAGCAGCGTGATTCTCGAGTCTCGCGAAACACGTAAAACAGAACAGAAAGATTCGCGGAGGTCCACGAAGCGGAAGAACGCGAAGTATACGAAGCGACCAGCGTGCGAAAACGTCGCATTGATGGATCGAAAAGATCGCCAAGAGGAATAGGAAGTTTCTCTCGTCCGTTCGTATTTCGCGCGATTCCTGACTCTTGAGTAATATCGTTGGACCGTAGTAATTCACGTCAGATAACTAAAATCCAGAGCGTTGATTTCATCTTGCATTTCTTCGTGTTTTCTTTCTGCCGAAGAGATTATTGTGATAAAATTCAGTTCAAACAAAAAGAAAAGAAAAATTCTAAATCGTTGTGATAGTCCAAGTCCAATGATACTAGTCAAGAATTAATATACGATCGTTCTCAAAGGAGACGGAGAAAAGCTTATATATAATACACATATATAATACACACTGTTTGTGTTCGATTCGCGTTGAAGGGTCGACGACCTCGAGGCCGTGAACTTGAAACGTAACCGGACTTCCCCGTTCCGAATGACATCGCAAACGCTGTCCGCGAGTGGAGGACGCCGACTCGCGTCGAAAATCCTCTCCTGCTAATAAGCGGGGTCGTCGACCTTGGAAGAAGAAGTACAGTCGCTAAGAACGCATCCGCTCGCCGCAGACTCGGCTGCCACGTGGTCCCCGCGGGCTGAACGCGGTGGAAAGCAGCAGAATGCGCGAGTCTGTCACTTTGAATAGTTCATTGTCTCGGCAGAGAGTACAATGGAGAGCAGAGAAAACAACGCGAAGCGACAAATATTCATAGAGAAGACCCGTCCTGGTTCGAGTCCCCTCTCGAGGGAGAGCCGTGTTCGCCGCGACTCTTCGGTGGTCCAGCTTTCACCTCGTCTTGTCGGATCTCCAGTTATCGTTGCAATTTGTAGCTCGCTCCATTCCCTTTGAGTTACTCGTCCATCCGTTTTTTTTTTCTCCCATCTTGACGATCTATAATGACGATCCGACGCGAGAGTTTTTTGTTGCCCGTTGTCACCAATCGTCGCACAAGGTCGTCGAATCAACGCAGGAAGCGGCTGGTCGATCGATCATGCACTGATGAGCAAAGTTAACGAGATGATGCGAGACACGTTATTTCGGTGCAAAGAAACATTCGATCGGCGCCAAACGAGCGAAATTTCCGCGCGACAGCCACGTAGTAAGGACGATATTAATACGTCGTCACATCTCTTTTTGCTCGTTTTTTTTTTTTCACAAGTAAAACGACTCGGTGTTTCCGCGTCGTTCGCTCGACGTTCCGCGCTTCGCAGCCACGTTGATTTTACGAACGATACGACACGTCGAGGCCGTGAAAAATTTCCCGATGGACGGAACGACAAGCGTGACGCGTCCGATGGGTGAAACCGGGGCGACCTTGACCCATGTTCGCGAGCACGCGTCGAGTGGATCCCGGGCTTTCTTCCGTGGCTTGTCCTTCATTATTCATCGAGCGATGCCTGGGTGCCGAGCGATCGCTCTTCAATTTTCTTTAGCATAAATTTGCATCGGCCGATTACGATCCGTGGCTACCATTAACGCGTCGCATTAGAGGTCTTTGAGAAGCCTTCTCTAAATATTAGGTTGTGCGATAAGTAGACTATGGATTTTTATGCATTTATGTAAATCTTTAAAGTAAAAGTGCAGAGAATGCGTATAGGATGAAAGAATGTTTAATACGTAAATTAACTTTTTTTTCTTTTTTTGTCTTTTCCGTTGTATTCTCAATATATATATGTATATATATATATATATCAATTTGCATAAAAATCCGCAGTCTAGCAAGTTCGTTCGCTCATCAATGGTAGAGTTTGGAGAATAGAATATTTGTAAGAACGTTGCTTACGTCAATTGCAGTAAGCAACGCAAAACAATTAATATAGGTAAACTTAAATATTGTTTGAATATTGAAAGCAATCGTTATGTAACTCTTAGTGAAAGAATTATTTCTTATTATATAAACAGATTTCTTTCATTAGACAAGGAAAATACAGAATTTGCGATATTACGTTTGAGAGTATTTCCATATTTATTATATCACACTAATTGTTTCAGTGTTTGGATAATCGTACAATAATTTGAATGTAAAAATATACATTCTAGAATTTCTTGGTACAAAGACATAAAATTTTTGGAACGATTATACACAATAATCATTCGATCTATTTGCATGAACGAAAAAATTCATACCTCGATTATAATAGATTTTGTTAGAATAGCGATCATTTCTGACACTCTTTCAACCTTCTATAATCAGAATTTCGTTTACTTATTATCTATTTACTCCAATTAAAAATTTACCAACTAATGATAACTATAAATAATTTATGTATAATTTTAATTTAATTTTTAATAATATATAAATAATTTATATACCTTTCTAATGATATATCGATGAAATATGAATGGCATAATTTTCAAGTTACGTGATGTACAAAGAGTTAAAAAAATTCGAACGAACTTATTACTCAACCTAACACATTAAACGTTTCTCTACTCTATACTTCCCTTTTGCGATTCGTGGATCATCGGTGGATTTACTTTTATCGATTCATAGCATTAATGATATTCTTTTGATCAAGGTAACCCGACAACGGACAATAAAAAATCGTAGAGGGGCTCGAAGGAAAGTATCACTGCCAAAATCAATTTCGATAAGACGTGAAGCAATCTTTTCACCTTTGCAAGTTGTAGCAACTTTTGATATACGACTTTACAATATCGTTAAGCACAACGAAACATCGTTAGTTCACCTCTGTTAGGATAAACGATATTCTTTTTGATACTTTTTTAATATCGTGAAAACAATGATTTTACATAGATGACACACAGAGACGATGTGACTCAATCTAAAAGGCGAATCAATTGAATCGGAGACTCACGATCAGACGAGGAGCAACGTCTCTTTTTTTGTACAGATGAGTCACGCTTTCACGAAGTCATACGTAGGTAGGTCAGGGCATAATGGACGACAACTCGTGACAATACACACTAGGAATTCAATGCCTTCTGAAATGCCTTCCAAACGTGGTGTTCAACGTGCCGAATTGTATACAATGGAGAACCAGACGGAGACCCGATGAAGTCTCCCGTCTCTCTCGGTTCTCGCATCGCGTGCGACCGTGCAAGATTACCATTTCTCCGAGCGATTTCCGGCGTAACTTCCGATGACATTCCGCGACAGATTCATTCACCTTGCGACGATGAATTAATCAGAACTAAACTGCGCGACAGGCGGCGAATAACAATTTTTCGAATTTTTCGATCAATTGATAAATGTTGTAAACCTTTGTTCCTTTGCATTGTATTCTTCACTTCCTCCCCCCCCCTCTTTTGAAGTTAAACTGCAAATTGCAAAGATTATAGACGAATGTCATGGGAAATCGCCAGTGCGATAGCACGCACCGTATAAAAACCGTCTCACGTCTGCGTAGAGTTAGTACCTCGTACTCGGTTTTGCTATTCTTTAGACCACACATTCGCGTAACTCTCGACGCGTGTACGTGGAGTAGAGTAATCATTGTCATTGTTTCTTCAGGTGCATTCAAGAGACTGAGCCATGTACCGTTCGCTCATGTTAACCGAAACCATTTGAACTCTCTGCGAAGATAGCCCAACATACGAACTTGTTTTCCAAATACGAACTTCCTCCCTGCCAATGGTACGAAATCCTGCGCGTAAATTTCCTGGATAACAGTGGTTTAAAGCGGAGCTATCCTCGACGAAGAAACATCGTCGCAGTTTATACGATTGATCTTCGCAGAGGGACAGATCGTTTCTGAAATCATATTAGTTCCTTTTCTTTTTCTGTGTGAGTAAGAGTGGAGCGCAAAGTCGTCAAAGTTTCGTTCGATGTGCATGTAGTCGCGTGTTCGATGAAGAAAGTAATGAATCTTAACCCTTCATCTTTCGCGAGTAATAACGAAATGTGAAATTGTTCGATCCCTTTTGTCGACATTGTTGTCCATGTGTGGCGTGCGTGCGTGTCGTGCCTGCGTGCACATAGCGAATAATTACATGACAATGCGAGCGTGTGAACGGCACTGTATAATTAGCGTATTAACGAGCAGTAACTTTGTTATAAATCCCTTGCTGTGTATAATCGAGGCCGAACAATGCGTAACGAGCCGGCGACAGTTGCAGCAGCATGTTTTCCGTTTCATCTGTTCGTTGGTCGTCGCGGACACCGTTGTGGAGCCAAATCGTCGCGAGTTATTTCGCATCTCGCTCGATTGCGCGAGTTCACAAGGATCAATTAATCCCGCGTTCAGCTAGCGATCGAGCTAGCTGGTAAATCGACGACGACGATCGTGCTCGTATCGATTGTTGCCGGTCGTTGCGTCTTCTTGTAGATAAACATTCTCCCGTCATTATGTTACTTGTAATTATACAATAAGCGTATTGTAAGTTATTCGCATCTGTCGTGCGCGATCAGCTGCGAAATTCGAGAATAATAACCAGCTACTCGTGGAGAAATTGTTATTTCGTCCGGGAGAGAAAGCTGATCGTTGTAAGCGGATCTCGATGTACATTGATTCGACATTCAGAGAATTCGTCGGATAGTTAGAGTAATCGAAGGTAAACGAAGTGGAACAGCGTAGCCTTAAAACTAATTTATTCGAAGTAGTCATTATAGTCGTAGGTACACGTATACATACATACATACATACATACGTACGTACATACATACATACATACATACATACATACATACATACATACATACATACATACATACATACATACATACATACATACATACATACATACATACATACACACATACATACATACATACATGCATACATACATGCGTACACGTAAAACGTATAAACGTACACGGTAGCTTGCCAGTATAGAGAATTAGAATTAAGGAGGTGGCGCGTGAATCACGGCGTGGGCACGATGCTGATCGCGTAAAAGAGAAAAAGAGAAAGAACAACCTTGGCGATCGTTCCGGGAGAAAATCCTCACGATCCGATCGGCCAAGACGTTTAAGCGATTATCGAGGACCGCGTGCCTTCGCGTAATTTACGTGCGTGCATTCGCAGCGCGGAGAATCCAATGTTGAATTTAACATCGTGGACGTTCCCAGCCACGGTGAAACGCGCTTGATATGTAAACCGTGATCATTGGGATAGATTTAGAAAGTCGCCGATTTGAAATTTTTATGGAGGATGCGTCGTTTGGAATTGAACGATTGACATTAATTATCGAGTTGATCGATACTCGGATTCGACACTGGTTTCTCTGCGTGGTAGAAAGTTCTCATAAATTTGGCCAAAATAGTTCGTCACTTTTTGTATCGTTGTTATATTTTCTATCGTAGTAGATCGAAGGATCGAACGAGAAATCGTTTCACGGAAACTGTTACATCGAGAGGAAAGATTGATTCTTCGAATATACGGAGGCTATTATAGAGAGACAATAGTATTAACTCGACGAATGTACTAGAGGACGAGTTTGTGGCGAGCTCGTCTTGGTTCGATTAACCATATAGAGAGAATAACCGGATTATCATGGTAGAGAAATTTATGATTACAACAACGATCCTGTATCGTACACCATTCCTGTACAATGTATCGTAACAGTATTTACTATTGCACTAATGGTAATAAATGATAACTGTTAGTATAGTTTCCGTTTCTATTTGAAATTTCGATTTACCATCCGATAAATTTATCTCCTAATCCCAGTGTATCCACAAATTATTCTACTCTCTTGATTTGCTTTTTTTCTTCGTAGATGAAAACAAACAAATGTCGTTAAATTTGTAAAGAAATATAGACGTCAAAGTGACTCTCGTTTTCTTGACGCTATAAGTATCACGTGGTTCGTTTTAAGATTCGAAGTAACATGGAGGATATGTCGCGCGTAAATTACCTTCAGCGAGTAAATTACCATAATATAATACCAATATAATACCAGTAATCTCGTAACGACGTTTACCCTGAGTATGCTTCATCAATTCGGTAGTGAGAAGTTTGAAGCTGGACGAACCCTTTCTAATTCAATCAGACAAACTTCCTTGTCATGGACTCTGACATTAGGTGCGCCGAAACAGAAACTTCGACCGCATTGTAAGCTAGAAACAATTACTTCAGTCTTATTAAACGAGGGTATTTGACAAGTAGCCGCAATTGAATTTCGTATCTATCTCTTCGAAAATTTCTAGTGTGAGGCGCGTATGTGCACGAGCCGAGTTCTGACATGCGGTATATTAATAAATTCGTACATGACAACTATCTCGAGTAACATGGAGTTTCGATAATTCTTGTCAAACGGTAAGCAAGTTTTTATTTAAGGAAGATTGACGGTCATTGACACGGTATATCCAGTGGTTAAACAAGAGAGTAACGATCTCCTATTTGCGTAGTCTTAAGACATATGTCTAAGATTGATTGTTGACATCAAAAAAATTTGGTGTTCGACTTTGAATGAACGTTTTATATGAATTTTGTTTTGTTTCAATTAGATGAATAATTTCTTGTCGTTGATAATAAATAAATACACATAAAACATATAATTTAATAAGTTATTTATTTCGACTAATTTGCTACAAGTGCTGTATTTTGACTATTTCTTCGTATATAATATATTAAACGCAAAATACAAGATGGAGTGATTCCTTGAATTCGGCTGGCTGCAGCAATCTATGGAGAAAAAAATAACAATATTATAACAAGTGCAATAAGTAAGAAAGTTATGCAGATTTACTTATGTACTTACTGTATATGGTTGAAACTGTAAGAGTTTTTCTTGTTCCTCGTAGGATACATTCAAGTGACCCCTGTATTGAAACAAGTAGGCAATTATTAATAAAGTAAAAGAGTAAAGAAAACTTTACTTGATAGATATTAATTTCTATTTCCTAATAAGTTACAAAACTTACAAGTTATTGTACAAGGATGATGGTATAAACATTTGTTCATTTTTGCGAATTTCATTAATCTCTTCCTGTTGGCGTTTTATACCTTCTGCATATAATGCTTCTATCTATATGTTTGAATAATTGATTACGATAAAAAATGACAAGCTGTATTAGCTTAAAAACATTTTTTACAACAAGATATGCTACCTTTACTCTTTTTGCGATGGCTGAATTATCTGCGAAATGTCCGAAACTGTCTGGAAGCGCTTTGATAAATATGTCAATGTCATAAACTTGTAGTAATTCAAAAGCAGATCTAGCATCAGTATTCTTAGGACATGGAATACCCAATAATTTACTCCACTTCGCAGTGGTACAAATTTTGTTTTTACATAATTCTATATTTTCTTTTAATTTGGATAAAACTGTTTCTGTTTTTTCCATTCTTTCTTCCGATACGCAACCACTGTCATATCCTTTTTTAGTGAGCCTTTGATCTGCGTTATCTGGTCGTAAGCTTAATCGAAATTCTGAACGACTAGTGAACATTCTATATGGTTCATTTGTACCATGTGTAATAAGATCATCGATGAGAACGCCGATATAACCTTCTGTACGACTTATTATCAATGATTTTTTATTAAGAACCTAATAAGCAAATATTCAACGAAATAAAGTGACAACTGTCGTCGTTATTACTTTAAAAAGATTTATAATAAATAACATATAAAAGAAACCTTAGCCGCAGCATTGACACCTGCTACAATCCCCTGTGCAGCTGCTTCCTCATAACCAGTTGTACCATTTATCTGTCCAGCAAGAAATAACCCCGGAATTTTTTTGGTCTCTAACGTAACATTTAATTCTTTTGGGTCAATATAATCATATTCAACTCCATAACCTGGTTTTACTGTACGCACAATAACAATATTGTATTGATATAATTTAAAACATAAAATATCCAATATAAAGAAAACCGATTTACCCATTCTTGCATTTTCTAATCCAGGAATACATTTAATAAGTTCTTCTTGTTTCTCTGCTGGAAGTGTACACGATAATCCACTGGGATATATTATAGGTGAATTTAGACCTTCAGGCTCTAGCCAAATTGGGTGTTCTGTCGTTTCAAATTTAAGAACTTTGCTTTCAATGCTTGGGCAATACCGTGGTCCTGATATTTCTTCCGTAACATGTACATTACAATGGAGGTTATCTTTTACAATTTTTGACACAGCTTCGTTTGTATATGTTAGATAAGTGTTTACCTGTTCTTCTACAGGTAACCAGACAGTTTCGTTCATGAATGAAAATGGTGTTGATACTTCGTCTGGGTAACGAATTATAAGGTTTGAAAAATCGATAGTAGATTTTTCTAATCGCGGTGGTGTACCTAGAAAAATATTTGAAAGATTATAACTTTTAAAATTTATAAATAAATTATACAAAATGTGATGTAATTACCAGTCTTTAATCTTCCTATTTTAAATCCAATCCTTTCTAACGTGTTGGCTAATCCAATGCTAGGTTCATCACCCAACCTGCCAGCAGGTCTTTTTTCCAATCCAATATTAATTTGACCTTTTAGGAAAGTACCCGTTGTAATCACAACTGCATCACTGTATATTTTTGTTCCATCTCCTACAATATACTGTTTATAAATATCTTACTTTTTCAAAATCAATAACATATATCCATTAAAAAAAAAGAAAAACAAACACACTAAGAATTATTCCATGACAACTTGGAGAATCTCCATGTACAATTAAATCTTCCACAGAAGATTCACATATTTGTAAACCAGATGTATTGAAAAGTTCCTTCTGTAGGTGTTTCTTGTATAAGTCACGATCAATTTGAGCTCTATATCCCCATACAGCTGGTCCTTTACTTTTATTTAGTATTGTATAATTAATTCCAGAAATATCACATATACGACAACAAACTCCATCTAAAGCATCTACTTCTCCCATAAGATTTCCTTTTCCAATTCCGCCAAAGGATGGATTACATGACATTTCTCCTATAAAATTATTATGAAAAATTATCTTAAATAAATATCTTAATTTTTTGTGATCTTTGATATGAATGGAGAAAACTTATATATTTGTAATATATTTGTGTTATATATAATTCATACCTATTGTACTTTTTTTATGAGTAACTAATAATGTATTTGCACCCATTCTGGCAGCTGCTGTACAAGCTTCTGTTCCAGCATGACCACCGCCAATAACAATAACATCAAATTTATATTGACTAATGTCAGATGAAAGATTTCTTAGTAATTGAAGAAATCTTTGTCTATAATTTGTGCCCAATAAGGGCAGCTTTATCTTATTATAACTCATTTTAACGTTAAAGTTTGTTAATCCTAGGATAAAAGAATAAAGTAGTTTATTAAATGCATATCAAATTGTTTATTGCAATAATTATAAATATATATAATATATGTATATCATGGTTTTAAGATACAAATATATAATAATCTATATATAAATACATATATACAACAAATAAATATATTTTTCTTAAGATATAAAAAATTCATTAGTTTCCAATTTCGCAAATAACAAATTATATGTAAGTGCATTTTTAAGTTTTGGTAATATTAACATTTCACATATAGTTTCTTTGTTTATAAAATTTAAGCTCATATATTTCAAATTATTTATAAACTCTATAACAAAGTTAAAACAATTCATTGAAGTTTCATTATAATTTTCAGATTTCCATTTTGAGTCTGTTAACATTACTTTTAATGTTTCGTTCCATTGATCCTCCCAAGAGGAAGGAATTATATTTATTGCAATACAATTTGTCCATTTTGAACAATCACACAATATTAAACCTTCTCTGTCGTATTCAAAGACAAATCCATTTGTATTAGTTATTCCTATGTGCAAGTCATTTGTAATATGATAACTGGTCAAAAAATTACCAGTAGCTGGTCTTACTACTATAGAATTTGGTTCACATGTTGCATTTGTATATGGAAATGGAATAAGAAAAGGCACTATCATATAATCTGTAATACGTAATTGACAAATTGGACATACTTCTGGAACAGTTTTACAAAATATACTTTTTGAACAACAGTGACGAAAGCACATTATTTTTGAATCACAAGCCATAATTTTTAATTAATTTCAACAGTCCAGTTTTGCTTGAAATGATGATATGTAATCTATGCAAAATGTTAGGTTATGTCGTCAATGAAGTATCTTCGAGAATGATAAAATCCCTTATCTTTTTAGATAAATGCATGCGATAAAAGCTATAAATGAAACGTACTATTTTAAACAAAAAAAATGGAAAATGCAAATAATATCTGTAATAAAAAAGAACACGATTTCGAGAAAATTATATTACCTATGATGGTTTATAGCATTCGTTTATAAAAATATCTTTTCATAATTAATATTTAACTTCAATTTATATATTTATATTTTTATATATAATTAATAAATACTGCCATGCTTTTTTTATTTGTAAGACACATGAATTAAGTCACTGTTCATTACGTCACAGACTATAAAGTTACGAGAAACAAGCTGTAACCTCAATCGTCTGTGGTTCGTCTGTGGTGATAGTTGTTAAAGAAGTACTTATCAATACAAGGTATGTTTACGAAAATTATAAATTTTAAAAAATTTTAAAAAAATGAACAATAGTAATTTTTAAGAAAATTCTGTGACAATATTAGATGTACATTATCATTGATATCACGCAGGTATATTTCCATAAAAAAATATTTATCAACTAACGATAATTGAGAAATAAACGCATTACTTTGCCGATTGTAAGTAAAAAATGAATGAAATTTGTTATGTTAACAAACATTTTTTAAATATTTCTATACTACAATCCAGCGTTTCAAAAATAGATGTCCTTTATTTAAAATTCAGAATTAATCTATATTATGTTTGAGAATTTAACTGAATGCATGTACGATATGACTTGTTAGTTTTACATATGTAGATAGACATACATGTTTTTTTTTACTAATCGGCAACAATTTCATTTCAGCGGTTTTATTTTCATCGGCAATCTCGGATCGATGATACGGTCTCGACCTCGAAACAGGACCAATATTACACTTGACTAGCGTGTTCCCGCCCTTCCCCCACCACTTAGTTCAGGCGCGTGCCGTACGTCGCGGTAGCGCTACGATAGTAGCAGCTGATCTATGGCACGGTATGGAGCAGTCGTGTTCGTACCGCGTTTCGTAGTGTGTTCGTACCGGTACGGTTGTGCGACGTTTCTGTTCGTCTCTCGGTTTCGTCGTAGTGATTATCGTGCACGGCAGTCGTGACACAAGTGACTGCCCTGAATCTGGTATATTTCAACCAATTCCTCCGCTGACACGTTGCGAAACAGTGAAAGGCGAGGACGAGCAGGAGAGAACGACGAGACGAGAGAAGGACGAGCAAGGAGAATCTGCCACAACGCGCGTACCAGGAAAAACTTGGTGAGTTTTAATTACGTTTCGTTCGAGCGTATACGAATGTACATGAGATGCGTAAGAACGTGTGCGGAAAGATGATTAAAATCGCAACACGTGCTTCGAGATTGCTGTTGAGGACAATCGTACAAGGCGCACACGTGAGACTCGCGTACCCTTTCGAGGTGACTGACACCTGATGCGTCAATGACCATACCACGCGTATGGAGTCGCGTGTACTTACCTCGCTTCTCTCTTTTCACAATTTCGGTGTGATTTAACTAGAATCGTATTTGCGAACACATCTTACGAATTCCCGATGTAGATGTAACTCTCTGGCACGGGAGGAAAGAACAGTCGCGTGTTTGCGTTTAGTGCGTCGTCAAGCGGAGCGGTGATAGGTTATGTCACAAATGCCAGTCAGAATTTTTAAACCGTGGGATTGACGGGAGTGGCGGGTCTCATCCCACGATAGATAATTCTTGTACATATATATATATATATATATATATATATATATATATATATAAGCGTGTGTACGTTTAATGCAACCCATCTTAAGTAATCGATGCATTATTCAGTGGCGCTTCGAGCTGTTCGTCAAGTTGATCCATTATTGAAATTTACTCCGTTTCCGTGGTAGACGCGTGTAGGTTCAAGGTCACGCATATTAACGTATGATCACGTATGCAGCAATTATTATTCCGCATTGATTCGGAAAATGTAAAATTTTCGTGAGAGCTACTATCGTCTTCAATGATTTTAATAATTTACTCAATAAGATAGGTTACTTAGGATGGATTTCCTTTTTTGCAGTCAGAGTCTCAATTTCACGTTAAATAAGATTACAAGTCACGTTGACCCGTAACTTATAAACTTTATATTCGTAGAGCTAGTTATTACGTAGAAACATTTTCAATATTTCAATAATAATATTAGCCCAATTGGGCAAACATGGTCTACGAGATGCGCTAATGCGGTTTTTATCCAAATGTTTTATTTTCTGTTTGTTCTCAATAACATCTTATTTACTGCTCCGTTCTTAATACGCCATAAAGTCGATCGTCACAGGCTGGCACATTATATTTACTCTCAGAACGACGACGAAAATAGCCATTAGATATTTGCCAGTGACGAGTAGCTTTCGGTCGTAGACGAATTATTACGCGTCACGTGACTCCACTGAGGAAACGGCGCCATTAGCATCCGGTTCAAATCCATTGCGATATTTACCGAATTCAGGCTTTGCTCACTTCAGTGTGTCACGGGACACTTAATCCGTGAAAAATCAGAACAATTCTGATACGATTTCTTTGGTTATGATTTTATCGAACTATGCGAATAATTTTAACCCTGATATTTATCTCCTCAAATATCTCAAAGATTTTTTTTTGGAATACTTTATTTATAACGAAGTACGAAATGTAAAAATTATATTGAACATTAAAAATCAAATATTTAAAAATTATCCATATTTTAATAATATAATACATCGAAGATGTAAGATTCATTTTGGATCATAATAGACTTGAAGAAAAGAGCAAAGTTAGGAAATTTTCATCTTCGTTTTATATTAGTTAGGTTATATCAGGTTCATATGCAATTGTTAGTTCTTTCTTTTTAACTTCCTTTCTTTTTAACTTCCTTTCCACTAAACGGTACATTTTTCATTGGTATAAAAATATTTATCTTCCGTTAGCATGTGCATTTTGAGAAATGTTATTATAAAAATTGTTGAAGAAATTACGTGGAATTTACAGAAAATTGGAGTACATGCTGATCAGATAAATTTTATGTAAAAATAATAATACCTAGTGTGTAAAGTACACCTGTGTACCTATATAACACAGTAAAATACTAGATTCTTCACCAGCATTAAATGATCAATATTTTGTTCAGTATCTCCTATAATATATAGTCGAACAATGATTTGCCCCTCTCTCTCTCTCTCTCTCTCTCTGTTATCTACATTTTAATAATGACACGAGTTTGAAGCAGGACGTGATTTATCGTGACCAAAATAAACGTACATGGAATTACATGCTTATATAAACGAAAAGCAATGAAAGGAAAAAAAGAAAGAGTGAAAGAAAAATACGAAATAAATACAGAAACGTGTGTACACGTGTTCGCGTCGGGGGAATTCACAATTATTTCCGACGACAAATTTTCCTGGAGGCTCGCACGCGTGCCGGTGAAACTTTATGGAAATTTTGGAGCGGTCGCTCTCGAGTGCTTCGTTTAAATTTCATTATCTCGAACACCGGTTAAATGACACGTCTCTCGTTTCCAACGACGCCACTAAAACTTACCTCGTCTGCGTTGGCAACGAATTAGGTGATAACAAATGTCCCTTGAATGTTGTTTACTGTCTTGCTAGTCGTACCCACGGAGTGGTAGGTGAACGGAGTACTAAAAAAACGGAGTACGGTGAAAAACAGGTAAACGGAGAACTAAATTTTTCTTTTTATTTTAAAATTTTCGGATACCGCTATTTTCTATGACAAAATATTAATATGTGTGAGTCGTATCCACGAGATGAGAAGATTGAATTTCATTTTCGTCTTTCATTTTCGTCTTTCATTTTATTTAAGATTTTCGATGTCTATTTTAGAAATTATTGTTATTGTTTGTTCACTAATTGGCAGACGTAAATAGAAAGAAACGGAAAAAAGAAGATTAAATTTCAAAATTTCATTTTGATGTCTATTTTCCTATTTCGTTCAGGGAATTATTCATCGTTATTGCCTATTGGTCAACATCTTCAGAGATATGAGTAAAAAGTAGGAGAAAGGAAAATTGATAAATAAATTTTATTAAATTTCATTAAATTTTTATCTCAGTACTTTTCTCCATTTTATATGGAGAATTTATCACCGTTGGTATCAACGAGATGTTAAATACGAACACAAAAGTGAAAAATCAAATTGATACGTGAAAAAAACCATAAAATCCAATCGTTATCTTTAATCTCATTGAAAAATTTTCGATATTCTTTATCATTTTATTCAAGAGTTGTTCATCGTTGGTTTATTTAGAAAATTAAAGTTCTTTTTCGTAATCGTCTTAATCAGCCAAGCAAGAAGCTTTTTACGTAAATATTTGCTCTAAATAGCGCTAATGCAAACGCGCATTTTCAATTGTCAACATTGTATCTGAATATGTAAAATGAACCGGTTGCCAATATTTGAACGCTATACACCTCCCGTGGTTGGTGAGCTTTGTCCATAAATCAGGAAGTGCACGTGAGTACACAGCGTGGATGGCTACACCCTCTCGTAATACGTTTGTACACGCTTGAAAAATCATAAGCGACATTAATGTTTTTCGAGGGGACCGCTGTGCTTACGACAACGTCGATTGCGTATTTTGGATTTCGGTTTAATGTTTTTTTGTTACACGACAGACTATGAACTATAAAACCTGTAGCGAGATGTAATATGAAAATTTAAAGAGACTACGGTCGGATTGAACATTCGAGTGGATTGTTTTGAAATTTTACTGAAAATTCAATTGAGTAACTGCGTATAGCGAATTATCATTAGTAATTATCATTGAATTCGAATTTCAGTGGTACAAGTTACAAATATAATTTTATTGAATCCTCTTTTTTACACGATTGTAAATTGTAAAAAATAGGTAAATATAGGTACGTACCGGTTGGAGATAGAAAAAGATAGAGAACAGAATAGTTTATGTCTTTTTTGTAAATGCAAATTCTTTTTAATTAAATCTTTCTTTTCTCTCTACGCACATGGAATGAATGAGAACAATTTTCACGTTAGAAAAAAGGGGGGGAAATGCGTTTTATTAAACGTGAATTCGTGTAAAAAGAGAAAATTCGTTTCCTCAGTTGAAACATTTGTTAAAAAATATTTCAATATTCCAGTTTTCCGTATTTTTGTTTTGTGTCCTTTATATTGAATTTTAATTGAATAGAAACTGAATAGAAATTGAATAGAAACTGCATCATCAAAAAAAAAGAAAAAAAAAAAGAAAAAAAAAAGAAAGAAAAAGAAAGGAAAAAAAAAGATAGAATTGTGAACGTGTAGTGTACATTGAACCATTCATCTTTCTCCTGTAACATTTTTTTCTATCTCCATCCAAAAAAGATATATGGTTTGCTACAGTTGCATAAATCATCTTGCGTTGTGAGATATCTGTGTATGTACATGTAATGTGGAAATTCGAAGTCTAGTGGATGGGATTAGATTTTCATGGATGATGTACAAAATGTATTATAGCTAGATGTATGAGAAATTTCAGATGGGGTGGACGGAATTAAATTTCGAAGGATGTTTCACTGGATAAGAGATAGATGGTGCAGTTTACAATCGTGTTCACGTAATTATGTTTAAACCAACATATTTGAAATTCTGTGCATGTTAGGTAATATTATTCGGTACTACCTTAAGGTAATATTTGGTTGTTCACGACACGCGGCTATTTGATTGCTTACAATGCTCTGTGTGCTTCGCGTAACTAGAAATAGAATTTGTGGTAACGTTACTACACGGTACCTCTGGCTATTCATCAAAATTGAATATAAATCATCGATTATGATTGTTCCTAAGTTCTAAGGATATTCACGCTTCCTTTTCAATTCTCAAACCTAATCTACTCAATTCTATCTTTTTTTTTTTTTATTTCCAATCAAATGATTTCTATTTCTATTCTGTGCTTTCTTACACGAAAAAAGCCATCAAATACAAATGAAAATCGCAATCTAAATTCATAAGTTATCAATTATGGATATCGATCAGGAGTCGATCCTTTTCTTATTCGTTTTGATATCTTCTTTGATTCTTTTCAATATCCTCGCGGAAGATATTCATTTATTTGTACTCTTTGTCGTTCAAAGCTTTCACTTATCGGTTGCCCCTGTCGTTAAACGTAATACCGTATAAACCGTGTCATTAACCATTCAGAATTCTTCGATAACGCAGGAATGTGGTTTGGCACTTGCATCACGCTTGTTCACACTCAATCCAAAAGAGACAAGATGCAGAATATTGGCCAGCCTCGCAGAACACGAACTCCGTTCGTGTTAGGATTCCTAACGAAAAATCTGTAGAGTACTTTCGCGTTACATATTAATCGAGTATGAAATGGCGAACTGGTTCTCGATGCATCGTGTAATACGAGGTGCGTATGTAACTTAAATCGCGGCCGTAAAAATGCTTATTAAGGCTGCGATCGACGTTTCGTTTCATTCATCTGATATATGGAGTCCTTGTCCATTTCGATTATTATTCGGGCTGTGTATAATCCTTAGCTATCGAGTTAGAACCACAGGATGTTTCTAGTTGAAATATTTAAACGTTGACAGTACGTAGAGGATCGATAAACTAATTGTATGAAAAAAAAAAGAAAACATCCATGGAGATTTGTTCCATTTTGGAATATGGCTCTATAGTTTTAAAAAAGAATCATTCATCAAAATAATATATAAACAACTATTTTGGAGAATAAAAAGAAGTGACAGAACTTTCTTTCTTGGTTGCTCGTTACGTAGCTCTTTTGTTTTCGTAATTTTATTCTTCATCTTTCGTCTCGAATAGTGATCAGTAGGATGATCGACAAGTGGCTGGTGCGTCCGAGAAGATTTTAGGCTCAAACGGAGCAACTCTATTTCCGACGCGAAACAAACGACTCGTTGTTAACCTCGTTAGCAAATCGCCGGGATTATTAAACGAGGTCGCCTGCAGGGAAAAGCTCGTGTTTGATTCGCGTGCACAAAAATACACTCGTGGGAGAAGGTAAACGGCGAGTAAACTTCTTCCGCGATTACGTCGTTAACCTTCGTGTTTCCATCGCAGCACATTTGACAAATGTGAGTCATTTCTTACGCGAAAGTAAAAAAAGAAAAACGATTTCCCTTTTTTTTTTCATTCTGTATGTGTATTCGGAATATTTTTCACATGGATTTAGTGTACACTGTCGCTTAGAAGTTTAGAACTATCTTTTCCTTTTAGATGAAATTAATTGTTTCGTTTTAATTCTTCAGAGATACGAATGTTATAATTATAACATATATATATATATATATATATATATATATAAGTTTCACTTGTAATTACAATCAATTACAGTTTCAATGCTTTAAAATGTTAATATCATAAAGTGAAATGAGTAAAACAGATTCTTTTGATATTTTGGCATATTAAACATATTTAAACGGCAGCATAAATAAACAGCATAAACGTGTATAAAATATCGGAAAAGCTCGTCGAAAAGCTCTTGTGTCTCTCTTAGTATAGTCGGAACAATAAGCAAATAACAATAGCAATTGTAGAAAACTCCAACAGTCGAAAGAAGCTTGATCGATTCGATTGGAGATCTCAACGAGAGAATTATTCTGAAAAGGCATCGTAAAAGAAAAGTCGAATCGTATCTAGGCTAATTCCATCGCATCGAGACGCCCCCGATCGAGTGTCTTTTCATTTGTCCACTGTCCAATCGGCATTGTGCTTGATCGAACGCGATGAACTCTTTAACGCGCTCAATCCGAATCGTTCCTCGAACTTATTATTCGCGCAGAGTGGAGCACAGAACGGTATTAAAAGGGAAGAAAAAGAAGAAATGGAAAATGAGGTAGGAAACGGGCGAATGAATCCAGCCACTCGAATACGGCATTGTTCCAGGAAAATCGGTAAGCCGGGTGAGCAACATGAAGGGAGTGTTTGATTGGGTCTTGGAACGTTACCGCGTAATCGGGAACGGCCGATGATTTTAATTGAAATTTCGATAGTCGAATGAACATTCCGGGATTGAAAAGGCAATTAAGATTGAATCGGCCGATATGCCTGCCGGGGTGACGCTCTAGGCTCGTAATCGAACTTGGTTTTGTTGCCGCCTCGCGTTTCGATCCTTTGACCCTTCCTGCGAGCGATTTGGAAAATTGAATGGCCGATATATTCGATCGAATTCGTCCGATAGTATCGTTAATCACGGGAAACGTTCTTTCATCTGGTTTTGTTAACACGTGACTGACACGGTCGGTGGTAATCGGCGATCGGTGGTCCACACAGTGGTCCACGCTTGGCCAAAATTTTGAAATTTTACGAGGTGTATCGATTGCAAGTACAGCGTAGTTAACTTACAAGAAGAAGTTTGTTCACTTTTGCAATTTATTTCATAATCTTTTATGAAAAGTTGTGATTTTTCATTCGTAAAAGAGACAAAGTGTTTGGAAACGAAAGATAGAAGACAGGAAACTGCTGAATCACAGACGTAGAGAAAGGATATAAATTTTCGAGATAATGAAGCCACATAGGGAACGTGAATCAAGGATATATTTTGCGAAGTCGAATATTTAAAAAATTAATTTTCATAGACGTTCTAATTTTATAGATAATGTAGACAGATGATATTTTACACGCGGATGTAAATTTAATTACAACGCGGAAATGAAGTAAATCTTATCCGTTTTATTTGTAATTATATATTAATTAAATTTATTTATAAAAATTTTTTGAACTGGAAACATTACTTATTAAAACTCATTATTAATTTAAATTTATTAAAATCATTCATTGATTTGAAGAATATTGGGTATGTTATTAATGCAAATAAAGCGCAGAAGTACCACCTAGAAAGAACCTAGTATTAACTGCATGAATTGTATAAAATACATTTATATATAATTTGTAAATTAAAAAAAAGATTCAATCTCGGCCAGATTTTTCCGAATACGGACCATTTCTGCAGCCTTTTTATTGTTATGACTGTCATAGAACAATGGACATCATCAGTACCAGGGTTTTAAATAACACTATAATTCGATAACACTGTTAAAATAAAAAACGCGCTTTCATTACACTTTTATTCTAAACATACTGTTTTATAAGAATTTAATATTGCGTGTCATGGGTAAAACGTGTAAATCTTGCGTGGCAGTCAACGTGTTAACGATCCTCTCCTTTCTATACTTATACAGATTAGCATCGAATCGTTGTGTCGATCGGCTGAGGGAACTTCTAGAGAACAATGTGTCGACGCCTGCATATGTGAGCCCGCTTGCACGATTGAAGTAACATTGTTAGTGAAACTTCAGTCGTGAGTTGCAAGTTAATTTTCTTACATCGTGTATAGCGTTCTGCTTAAATAAATCATACTATTTAGCATTTCTTTGTTTTTTTTTTTATTTCCCTGTTGAAATATCCGAAGTTCTCCGTGTATTTCCCATTTTTTTTCTTTTTTCTTTTTATTAGTTTAGTTGCTGAAAATGAAACGAATAGAAAATACATTATTTCTCTTACTTTGAAAAATTCCATAAAATCATTTATTTCTTTACATAGAGAAATGAAAAATATTTGTATTTCAAGAATATCTTTTTTTAATCGAGAATATTATTAAATAATATTAGGAGGACTCTGTATCCTCTTGATTTTTAAGATTTAGTTTTTCTAGGATTGATAATCATAATACCATAATTTTCGTGTCTGACCATGCATCTGTAGTTTCCAAATCATTCTTCACTTCACATTTTAGCATAATTATTTTTTTAGTTGTCTGTACAAATTCACAGATCTCAGATAGTCTATACAGATAGTCAGATCTTTAATTTATTAACTCTGTAATTAACTTCGCAGTTAAAATTAAAAGGTGATGGAATAGTATACAAATGTAGCTGCTGTAAAATTGAACTTATAACGTCATGGCAGTTTGAAAAATCGATGAGTTTATTGCTCAAAATCATTCATGTTATACTCATAATTTCTTTATTAAAAGAGAAAAAATAAGGGAAACCAAATAAAGTATGGTAAAAATGATAAATTAAAAATTTAATCTATTTCTGTCTTTTTTTAATAACAACGAAAATTGTTAAAGAAGATTGTTACGTAATTAGTAGGCAACTAAATAAATGTTTTTAATATACTGTTTTAAAATAAATGTCAGAAACACTGTAGTATTAATAATTTACTGTTTACAGTTTTTTTTCAAATAAATTTTATTATTTTTTTTATTTGTCCAACTTGTTCAATCTCTATTCACACCACATCGCCAGTTTTAATTTAAATAGCATAATTGTATTCTCTGTCGTACATAAATAACGGCTTAAAGAAAGTTGTATCATGACAGTTGTTACGAAATGATGATTGAATATCTTTAATTGAGGAAAAGCAAAGATTATATAAAGAAAATAGTGAACGTTCAATTTTCTTCGATTCCGAAGTGATAGATAGAATATTGTAATTAAGAAAAGTAAAGGAATTGTAATAACAAAACAGAGGACAATTTTGAAAGTACATAAATTTTTCAAGTAAATAAATTTTACATATTAGAAGTATGTAATTAATATATAATTACTTACTTAATTAATATGTAATTAATATATTAAGATATATGATGTTCATGCAATCATGGAGAATTTAAAACTACAGAATAATATGCAAAACGTAAAGTAATAAAAATTCGTTTTAATATTTAGATAGTTAAAACACAATTCTCCAATTAGGTCCCATTTATTCGCGTCCGCAAAAACACGAAACTTCGTATAACGTTTGCACTTGTACCAATATCTGATTCGATATTATTTATGCATTAAATTCATATTTACGTAAAGCAATTGAAAAAGCTAAGTTGAACGCTGTTTTTGGTATTTTATCCAGAAATGCATAAAAATCCGCGGCCTTTGGTTTGCAACCAGAAGCTTGAAAATTCACCGATGTTATTAACCGATAAACAATAATAGCCTGGAAAAGGTTTCAGGAAGAGGAATCTTCTTCTTCCTTTTTTTTTCTTTTTTTTTTTTTCTTTTTTCTTATTTACACCATTTCTGTAAAACGAGAAAGTGGAGTAAGCAGCCGTGTAAGGAATAATGGAGCGTTCGTTCCGTGCGGGGAATTTCTCGTAGTGAAGTAATGAATAGAGTCGTTGTATAATAAATACATAAAGGAAGAGCGCATCAAGCCGTCGACTAATAAAACGAGTAAACAATAAATCGACTTAATAGCGCGTCGTGCAGCGAGAAACTGGAGCAGAAGCCTGTCGGACACGTACGCGCTACGTGAATTTTGCCTTCTCTTTCGCATCAACGTGTCAGTAATATCGTTATTACACGAACGATTCGTTGGAACATTTGTAGAATCACGTCTCCTTTTCTAGAATCTAGACAAATGGAGGGAACGACCTGTAACGTTCGTATTTTATTAGATTTTCTTTTTTTTTTTTTTTATTCAATTTCAGGATTTTATTTGAAAGACAGTGTTTTTTTTTTTTTTTTTTTTAAATAAGTAGACTACGAACTTTTATGTATTTTTTGGAAAAAGTTTTTGTGACAATCTGCAAAATGCATATAATGTGCAAACGTATGTGAAATGTCTAAAGTAAAGCGATTGTTGTAATATTTAATGCTGGAAACTGATTTATACGTAAATTCTATTTTTTTGGTTACTTTTGTGAAAATATGTAAAAATACATGTTGTAAGAATTAGATATAAATATATATCGTGAGAATTTCTGGTTTTAGGTACTTCGAAACGAATCAAAAAAAGAAACTCTTAAGTTTATACAAGTTTCTTTGTAAGTAATTTTTCTTATTCTCTTAATTTCTTAATAAGTAATTTTTAATTCCTTTATGAATATTAGGCAAACAAGAAAGTTCTGTCGTTTCTGTAAATCGAAAACAATTTTATACTTCTTTTAGTTACATTCATAAAAGTATAAAATTGCATTAACATCTGCAGTGTGTCTACGAATGTCTATGATGATGTATTTCAATGTTTAAAAACATAGATAATTAAACTATTTTAATTAGATTTTACGTATACATGTTCGTTTTTAGAAAAAATTTTCCCCAATGCTAGAGCTTCTAGAATTGTTAACATTTTTAAAATCTGATTTATTTGAGACTTTTTTCAGAAACAGGTGGTTCATAGTGATTGAACTTATCCGTAGTATTCTCGAATTAAAGATTCTGTCATTTCTGTACCAATATTTTTTTTAATAATTATGTTTTTTTTAATAATAATTTAAAACTCTCGATTTAATATCAGTTGCGGTTTATTTTCCTTTTTATTTTAATAAACTGTGTGCTCTGTCAATGTTTCGATGAATAGGAAATGCTTTTTTATCTCGGTCGATTTAATCTACGTGCATGCATCTGATTTTCCATTACGTTCATGATGAAAAGCGTATTGGAGGCTCTTTTGGTTTAAATGGTATATATCAGAATATTGCGTTTCATATAATACTCTGGCTACACAGTGCATTATATTAACTTTTAAAATTCCCTGCACGAAGCAGAAGGTTATTGTTAAGCTTAGCCGGGAAAAATGTCGCTAAGCCGAGAGATATCAGCTAATAATTCGTAGCTTTTGTGTCAAAAGAGATGAAAGATTTCAGTCGAGGTACAGATATATTTTTTTTTTCGCATAAACTTGCAAGTATGTACGATGGCGGATAAATGCACAATTAAAATTGACACTCTTTTATACACGATATCAGTATCTGTACATATATATGCGTATGAGAATTATAATAATTTTCCTATTATTTCCCATTTCTTTGCCAACATTGGCGACAGTCATTCTACTCTGAAATGTATGTTACATTCAAGCATTGCACCTATTGTCAACTATTTCATAAAAATTGTGCCTTATTATTGACCTCTTAAATTTCCTTCTGTCCGCCACTGTATATGAATTTCACCAAAGTTATAGTTATCAACCATGTTTACTATAACAGATATCACGAATAGGATTGTCTCGTGTAGTTCGTAATTCTTTTAAATTAAAATACTTGTATGTTCTCTGTGAGAAATAAACGAGTCACTTTGGAGCAGCATTGTACGTGTTTCGATTCGCGAAACATTGTCTGGTAATCTGTAGATGGTAAACAGCCGCGGCTTTAAACGATGCTCGCGCTTTCTCGACGTTTTCCATAAACACTGGAGAAAAAAAAAAAAAATCCGCCTCTTTCCGTAGGCCCGAAAGGGACTTTTTCGTTTAAATATCTGGTCGTCGCACTTTTCTTTTCGCATAAATACCGCGTCTCCGTGTCGCGGTTTCATAAACAATGTTGAACGCGCGAAACGCGGCATCTTATCGTTTAAAACTACAAGTTCCGCCCGTTTTGCTCACCGTTTCCGCTTTGTAAATTTAATATATCTCGTTTAACGCTACCAACTATCAAACTGGTCAAAAACTGGCCGATTTATAATATTTTGCAAAGTAGTTCTGCAGGTTACGTTTTTTTTTAGAGATTCGAATGATCTTCGTGAAATATACGGATGAAAAGTTTTCGTTCTTTATTGCGTTACAAACTCCTCCCTATTCCTTGCACTGGAATTTCTCTGGTACAATTTTTATACTTTAGCCGTCTAGCATTAAATGTCCGCAATTGTTGTCGACTTGTGTGAAATGAAATAATCGCGCTTATTTCTGAAAGAAGAAATCAGTTGTATTTTTCTTCCCGTTTTTAAATTAAAGCGAGTGTCGTTAATTAAATTAAATTAAATTAAATCTCGTTTTTAATTCAAATTGAATGGAATTGAATTAGAACATAATAATATTAAACGATTGTAATATAAATAATATACTTTAATTGTTTAATATTTATTATAATCTCTCTCTCTCTATATATATAGATTATAATAAATATTAAACAATTAAAAAACGCTCGAACTGAGTTTACTTATCTCCGAAATAGAAATTCTGCGCATTTCTTTCTTGAATCGGATCCTCGGCGAAATTAAGTTATAAATAATTATTAATTCTATTCATTTTCGCAATAGAAATTCTGTACTTTTCTTTTCTTTCTCTAATCCTGTCGTTCAAATTAAATCGTCGTTGTTTAGCAGGTTTCCAGGCACAAAGGCGTTTAAAATTGCTTATTTATCGCGATCGTGGTTAATATTTCAATGGTTGATCAGTAGAGCACGGTGATAGTTGGCTCATTGAATTCACGGTGTAAGGTCACGAGGCGTGGCTCAGTTTTCCAAACTTTATCTTTGTCGATAAGTTGGAAAACTCGACTGGCTGTTGTCGAAAACGATAACGCGAGATGAAGTTTGGGAAATCTTCGCTTCCTCCTCTCATCGCCGCGATCCTTCGTTCTCTCGCCGCGTCTCATGGCGGTTGAATTGGCCTTTAAAGATTGTTGGTTTATGGAAATAGCGGGGAATAACTTTCCTCGTTGCTCGCATATATTATCTTGTTTTCTTTGAATTTTCGCTCGATAACAAAGACAACGACGATGCGCAAAGGAGCAACAAACATCGAATTCCGGAAGAGTAATAAAATACAGTTGTACCGTTACTCGTGAAAGTATTCGATTGTCATGATTTTGATATTGACCAAGTTTGAAACAAGTGTATATAGAAATTGCGAGATATTAATTACAAGTGTTACATATCTAGTATATAATGCACGTCAAGTGTACAAATAGTATCAACGTATCAAGAGTGGAAAGCAATCTGAATGTATCGAATATCTAATTAATGTAATTTAATCTAATAGATCTAATGATATTCAAATAATATAATTAAATTCATGTATGTATTGATATTAGATGTACATATTTGACAGAGATCGCAGAAATCCCTTATTCATTTATAGTAGCCTATATTCGACACTTATTACACGTTAAATAGTGGCTACTAATTTTACAGACTGAGTGCATGTTTATAATAAATATCTTATAATTTTTATGTAGATTTTCAAATTGATCAATATACGCTACCAATATGTAATTATGACTGTTCTAACTTTGTTATATAGTGTTAATGAAAGTTTAATATTTTTTGTGCAACAGGTACACGTAATCTGTGTAAAAGTTTTTCTACGATGTTCAGATACTTTCGTGAGGCACTATGTGGCCGATCTATGAATCTCGCATACTTCGATATTCCTTCATATTATATTACAGTTATAGTCTCACAGTTTCGAACTGATCGACTCCACTTTTTATTAATTTCTTCGTTCATGCATCGTTCTGTGTATAATGCGTAATCCTTGTGAAAGCTGAAATTCGAACGAGAACAACTCGCTCGAATTAATCGCGTTGATATATATTTGAAATGGGAAATTTCACATTGAGAAACACGTGCTACGAAACACGGTAAACGAGAGGAATTTTTATCCTTGTTGTTGAGGTCACCATTCTCGAGTCACGTTGCAATTGCAATCGCAAAACTGCATGTATCGCACTCGCGCGAACAAAGTTTTCGTCGCGTATATACAATAGCGGGGCGCGTAGTTGCGTTTACGCGAAACAAGCTTCTCCTCGAATGATTTCGACCACTCAACAGCTCAAACACGTTTCACGAGGATCGAGCAGCGCGACGCTGAACAGTGTTCGCTGAAACACGAGCGAACGCGGAGACGTTCTGCGACGAGGAGAGGTGGTGGAACGATCGCGCGACCTAAGCCAAGCGAGCTTATCCGCATCATTCACCGCTCTGGGACACGTGTTTGCGAAGGTTCTTTGTCGTTGCTGGCACATTTGCAGAGTGCGGCCGCCTGAATAATAGCTCAAACAGAGTGCAAGAGGGATTAGGAAGCGCGGGCGTGGGATTATCCCGGGCGAGGAGGCGTTGCCGCTCGAAAACGAACGCGAGTTTCGAAACGGAAAACGAAGGGGTAATTGGATCACGGTCCCCTTTTCACCGGGGGAAATCCGGCTGCCCATTTTAACTCGGTTTGTTCCCGCGGTTGTTTATCCGTTCGCGCGATGTCGCGTCACATCGGAACGCGGAGTTCCGTATGGAATTCGAACGCGCGGCGCTCCCCGCTCGGGGAAAGACTCTTTGATCTTCGTGTTGTGCGTGCTACACTTTCGCGAGTATTTTTTCCTCTTTTCTTTTTTCTCGTTTGACCGTCGCGTCAACGGGAGAATCCCCCCTCCCCGGATGAAAAATGAAAAGCGAAGCCACGCCGCGTTTAACTTAAGGACGAGTAAGTTACAACGGGAGATTTTTCGCGTAAAATTGTGAAAAAGCGCGCGAAACGTTGAACAAATCTGTCTCTGTCGAATTTCCGCTTGAATTCCAAGCTTCATAAGTGCGCGCGAATATTTATAAACGTATTCGCGTGCTTTTGTTTGCGCGTTGGCGAACCAGATGATGCGCAAATGCACGGAATGCATGCAACATTCGAAAATAATGCACGTAACGTTTCATATATATTTTCATACGTACGGAAGAATTTGTGTTTTTTTACACGAGCATAGTTAAAGAAATTGGACTTCGGCAGAGATTTGTTTCAGCTAGTAAATGTGAATTCGGATGATGTTTTTGCATGCTGTATATATTCCGTGTAACAATCTTTGTATTTTTGCTCTGTCGGAATTAATATATCTTCGATACATTTTTATATTACCTAATGTATGGAATTTGAAATACGTGAATAGAGATTACTCTTTTTTTTTTTTTTTCGAGAAAAATTCTTTCACCTTCCTGTTGTAGCTATGCTTGTAATCGTCTAGCTCTGTCTCGTTACACGTTTTTTAATCAGAGAGATGTTTACTTCGAGTAACGATACGATGTTTCAATGTATCTTTCATCTTTCTGAATCACTTTGTCAAAATGTTAAAAAATAAAACTACTTTTAATTACTTGTCGCAATTAGTTTTAATTACTCGTGTAATTAAAAACGGTGCGATTAGATTGAACAAAAGTAAGTTGAACTCGGTAATATGGAAAGTGTTAAACAGATGCTCGACACAGAGTTGTGTTTATGGGTCTAATGTAAGTGTTACATTTCCGAGTATGTTGTCAGAGGCAATAAGCGTGGCAAATAAATTAGCATACGTTTGCTAATAACTAGATATACTTACCTACAGAGTTTAGTCAACATCAGTCAGGAACAATTCGACTGAAATATGAACTTTAGTTATCGAATTCTCTTCTTTCTCTTCAAATATCTGGTTAATCAATGTCGCGTTAATACAATATTTTATGTAAATTGTATCATCAAAGTCTATTCTTTTTATGTGTTCTGTGTAGGTGTTCTGAAAAGAAATTCCAAGGATTCGCTTGCATATTTTCTCGTCCTTGCATTGATTTAATGAAAATTTTAGAGTGCAAAAATGCATGTAATGCACAAAAATATATAAAATGTCTAAGTAAATTTATTATGAAGTATTACGTAATAAAGTACGAGTAGAAGAAATAAATTTCTATTCAAGTTCCATTTCTTTAATTGTGCTCTCGAGTGTTTAATAATGCAGAAAAGTTCATTGTTCATTGTTACCTAATCCAGAATTAACGAAATTCAAATATACTCGATAAATAAACTACAGTTTTTTTTTTTAAATTATAAAAACTGAGCTTAAGTAGAGATTTTTACAACCTACTAAACGTAGCAGCTAAATGTAGTATATTTCAGGTATTTTATATATTTTTGTACATTTTCTAAATTTTGCACTAATGTCCAAAAATTCTATTTATTCGCTTTCGTGTTATTGTAGAACGATAAAAGATTATAGCCAGTGATATAACTCTGCGTTCTACTCATTCATACGAACGAGTCCAAATAGATCCGGGATTCGCTAAACGAAGATTAATATTTAAATACTTTCAAAACGAGGTAGTTTGCACCTCCGTTTTCAGTTCATATTAAAGATGATGATTTATCGAAGCGAGAACGTTGAGAATTCCAGGATTATTGCTATTTACTGTTCTCCGAAACGTTCTCCTCTGAGAAGCTGTTTCAATCCCTCCCGCGACCATAAAGCGTTTCATGCCCTCCTATTTACATTGAAAGGGCTGTAAAATTCACGCTCGAGTTTTTAGCCACTAATTGACCTGTTAAATTATCGACGTATCGTTACGCGAGTTACGTCGTTCGAAACGACACCGTAGAAGTCTCGAGGAGCGCGTAAAAGCTTCGTGCAACATAAAAGTCTTTTACTAGTTCGATACAAAGCAATACTAAAGCTACTTGGAATAAAAGGGTTTTCTTTCAAATTAATTTTGACATCTTTAAAAAAAAAAACTGTCCGTCAAAATAATACCTTAAAATTAAATTTATTCCCTTGTTCTATGATCCAAGTTCTTAAACTCTGCACACTTTTCTTGATAATTATGGTTTCTACGCTGTTATAAAAAATTGTAATGCTTCAGAATAGATACTTCAGAAGCAAAGCTATTAATCGTAATATATATACATACATATATATATATATATATAATTATTAACACGTTCGATGCCGATTTTTGTTTAAACTTTCCGTTTAGGCGGAAATTATATATATGTATATATATATAATCGTAATATATATATATATATATATATATATTCCGCCTAAACGGAAAGTTTAATCGAAAATCGGCATCGAACGTGTTAATAATTAAATCGTCTAATCGACTATGGTCGTTTTGACGAAAGGAAGTACCGCGTTAGGTTTCGTGATGCGCAGGGAAGTGCCACTTCTGAACTGCAGCCAGTTCGCGCGACCTGCAAGGAACCGGAAACGGTTTTCTGATTTCAGGAACGTCCAGTCCCGGTGCTCGATGTTTTCGTGTCACTGCACTCCTTGATTTACTCCTTGGGAATTTTATTGCGCGTCTACGTGATCTCGACGACTAAACCTCGTCGCCGTGATTTGAATACCGCGTAACCGAGTTCTTGCTGCGATTTTCCCGATTCCGGCGAGTAGAGGATGCTCTTTCTTTTTTCTTGACGATGCGATACGAGTTCTTTTTTACGGGCGTGATCTTATTGGTTGGTAAAAGTATCCGCGTGTTTTTTTTTTTTTTTGTTCGCAAGGGAGAAGCAGGGTTTTGTGAATTTAATAGCTTCATTGTCAGATCACTATTTTGCAGCTCAAATGCTTTTTACACTCACGTATGTGAACGTGAGTTTCTATTAAGCGAAACGTGAAAATGATATGGAAGAAAATCGTACACGAGCAATATATTGGAGAACGTGCCAGTGCAATCCAATCGTCGTTCTAATTTGAAGTTTCGCAAGTTCTCGTCGACTGATTAAAAATGAATTGCAAAATTTTCAATATTTTTCCAGGCAATTTATATTTTTTATATTTAGTATCGTCTGTTGCTCATTGTCAAACATTAAATGCACAACTGTGTGTATTTGCTAGCCGAACAAACTCTTCGCTCTCGTTTCAAACGAGAGAATCGTCATACGGACAGTCGAACGCACAGCCTTTTTTTTTTTTTTCTTTTTTGTCGCGAAAGGGGCCGAAACGCGCGTTCGATTTCCGCGGAACAGACAGAGGCCAAGTGCGTTGCACGTTCCATTTCAGCTTTTAGCTCCGACTGGAATATCGCGAGATTGCCGCGAATATCCTTAAATTCCGCGCGATTCCAGTTATTCAGACAAAACGATTGCCAGTGGGCGGGGTGGAGGGGGAGGGAGGAGGACTGGCGGTAAAGGCGAGAAAGAGAAGAGTTGAAACTGCGAAATTTCCCAAAGTACACGGGCGACAAAGTGGCCGTAACTGCGCCAGCCAGTTCAGAAACACACGTCGGCGCGTTGCAAACATCGAGCTTTCGAGATACACGCGCGCGAAAGAACGGCGGCTGGTTCGCACGCTGCTTACACTACTTTTCCCTCTTCCGCTTCCTCTCCCTCGCTTGCACTTCCGTTCGCCACTCGCTCGTTCCGCGAGCAAGGCGCCAGTTTCCAACGACGATGTTTCGCTTTTACCTTTCTCCCCTCTAACAAGCGACCAGTGTCGCAGCGTACTTTCTCTCCCGATCGGTCGAGGCCTTCTCTCTCGGTTGTCTCCTCGTCTCCTTTTTCACGTACCGCGTGAAATTTCTGGGGAAACAGGGATTTGGCGAGTGGTGGACAGAGTGCGAAAGGGCTTGGATTTTGTCAGAATTTTCTTTTATAATTATTTAACGTTCGGACAACTCGGCGATGGGGCAATTCGAATGTATAGGATGAATAACTGTACGATTGGGAAATGTAAATGTATGTTGGAAAAAATATATGAAAATTTGACGTTTGAATTGTACACATTGGAGTTTGAACTCGGTAAACTGAGAATATTTCGAACAAACGGGAATAAAAATGGGTATTTAGATTGGTAAAGGTGTAACAACGGATTTTTGAATATCTTTCGATGCCTTCTCTTTTCGTCGATGTAAATGCATGCTTTTGATGAAGTTTCTGAATGCAGAAAGGAAATGTATTGTTGGAATTCCCTTTAATTCCAAGGAAAAATAGATTTCACGACTTGTAATATGTTTATGTATATAATTTATAATGTATTTAATAATAACATTATTTATAATTCACAACTATAATTTTAATAAGTTAATAATACGTGCTTTCATTTTGATAAGTAAAACGGTCGTTGTTATTACACGTAGCCAAATTTTCATGTCTTACTTACTCAGAATCGTTCCTTACCCACAATCGATACTTTAGTCAATTCTCATCAGTTATTTATACGAATTTTCATGTAGCTAGAATATAGTCAGGTTTTCTTTTTTTTTTAGAAATCAGTAATTTTATTATTTAAATTTCCTTGTTAGAGAAGATAATAAGTTGGAAATTTTACTGAATAACCAAATAAATATTCCATTTCAAAATGAATTTCGGGGAAATACGGTATTTTTAATTTTATAATATACTGCTAGTGAATTTTTTTATTTTATTTCATCTCGGTATGGTTTCAGAATATTGCAAAGTGTCTTAAATTGACACTTGATTTTTACAGAAATTTTAATTTAAGTATCAAGAGGGTAATACCTCGTCAAATAAATTAAGAGAATAACGAGTAATTTCGTAGAAGCATTCGCATAAAGGCTGTGGAGGAAGAATGACAGGAAAAACGAGGAAAACGTACCAAAAGGTTGTCCTCGGAGGTAGTCCTCGTATTTTCAAAATATTTTTACTCAGGTCCTTTCTCCATTCCTCGATTCGTTCGACATGCACGAACGTGGAAACGGAAGTTGATCAGAAAAATCACGATGTGTCCCGCGTGAAAACGAACGTGTCGAAAATAAGAAGAAATCGAGAAAATTGTGTGCCGGACGCAGCAGTGATTACATTTTCTGAAGTAGATTTTATAAACGTTTTATAGACATTTTTAAATATTATAGTCTCGTTTGGGTTTAGTTCGATCAGGATTTGATTTTCATTCAGAAAATTTGATTTTCGTTGGAATTTGGTGATTATTGAAACGTGGTTCTTGTCGTAGTGCATGTTCACTTTGGAATTCAGTTTTTTCTTCTCGGTAGATTTTGATTTAATTTCTTTACACATTTCTTATGACTCCTAAACAAAAGAGAAATAAATAAAATTGTCTCTCGAAACATTACATTGTGAGATTATGACATTAATTTTTCTTCAAATTTCGCCTTAATATTCTATTCGTGGCAATGTGCGAACGATATATTCCGTCTCGTTCGTGGTTGCAAAGCGATCAAGATTTGATTCTCATTCAGACTAAAAGATCCTTAGGTCGCACTTTTTAATATTTAGGACACCATATCTAGGACAGAGTGACATAAGTGACGACTGATTCTCTGACATCTATCAATATTTCCCTCCATTGATAAGCTTTCCATCGACATACCACACATTCAACTGAACATTGCCCTAAATACTAAACTTCTTCCAATTCTCATATCCAAGCTCCCTATGACGTCATTTCGACCCACATGCTACAATACTAAAAAAGATTCGCAAATGGGGAGTTTGGAGATGTTCCGAGCATCTCTAGAATTCCTTTTGCTTTGTTTTATATATATATATAAAATATGGTTGCGTGTACAAAGTGTGTGTGTGTGTGTGTGTGTGTGTGTGTGTGTGTGTGTGTGTATATATATAACTATACCTGAACGCGTGTGTGTTTTTCCTTTATCATCGTCCCTTTATCACGTATTATGTATCGTCGATTATTTTTGTTGTTCGTTAAACTGTGGGAGCTCTACCGTACGAGCGTGAAGAAGCATAATTTATATATATAATCGATGGTCCCGCGCGTTTCTTTGGCACGGAGCAATTAGTTAATTAATACAGGTGGCAAAGAACCGTGTCGGGCAATAGCTGGCCTGCTGGCTTTCGATAGAAATTTGACACGGGTGAAAAGAGAATCGGCTAACGCGTTTTATCGCGTGTAATCGAAGCATTAATGGTTTCTTTGCCGGGGGAAAAGATTGGTTAATTAATTGTTCTTTGTTTTCTGTTTCATGGTATTTTCACGCAGGCTACGTTGTATCGTTTTTCAACGCAAACAAAAGGGTAATAAGCTTCGCGCGGGGGAGGAAGGGGGGATTCGTTCGATTTTACCAACTGTTCATTAAAATTTCAACATCCCGTTTGCGTTCTACCGAGGTTTCCAAAACGAACCATGTAATATGTTCTTTGTTATCGATGTAAAACAAGAAAGACAAGGGCAGAAAAAACAAAAAAAAAAAGAGAGAGAGAGGAAAAAACGCGTGTAGTAATAGCCCGTTGCTTGATATTTCCATGACGTGGTGAATTTTTCATTTCGACAGCGACCGATATAAATTGTCATCTCACGAAATTATAGGCTGCGCACGTACACCATAAACGATTCCATCAGTCAGATCTGGACTTTTAACTATTTGAACTATTCGCGATTTTATCAATGAATTTTAGATTAGGTAATCATATAAAATTAATTAAAGAACATTTTAAGCGCTAAATTACGTCAAATTTTTCTAGAAGAAGAGCGAACTTATGTATCTTGCCCAAAAGAAGAAGAAAATGAAAATGCTCCAAATTTGCGAGCGAAAGTATATTATAAGAATGTATAAATGTATTAATGTTTGAATTTAAATTTAATATTTGACACTTAAATCATCGGTAAATTTCTACTATTGGCATTTACAATTTTCTTTACAAAAGATGATATTGGATTTATTTTTCCGTACTGTTAATTCTCTATGTGCGAAAGAAAATTTTACAAACACCAAAAATAGAAAAGCCAAATTTTCCAATTTCTCCACACACAGTATTTTTGGCGAGGATTCTTCAGTTATCGACTGGCTATTTTGTTCTAAAATTCTTGCAGATAATTTTCTCACGATTTGTTCTCACACATTTTCCACAAAATTCCAATCAATTATTTCCCTGGTTAATTAACACCTGTATTCCACACAAGATCATCGCTTTTTATCCAACACTTACGACCGGGAATTTGAATTGTGTACGCGACGAGAGACGAGAGGTGCAAAAGCAAAAAAAAAAAAAAAGAAACAAAAGAAAAACAAAAGAGAAAAAAGATAAATGGAAGGAAAAAAAAGAATCAGTCTGGAATGCGTCCAACCTTATCCTTTCCCGTCCCGATTCCCTTTGTCCGATACAATGGAGCGGTTGCTTTGTGCACACCGCGTAATTTCGACTCTCGCCTATTAGCCAGCCAACGAAGAAATAATTTACCACCTGGATTCTTCGCCGAAAGGACTGTCACGTCTTGTTCTACCGCATCTGGTAATTCCAGTCCTGTTTATTCCCTTCTTTTGCTCGCTTTTCGTTTGCCCGTTTAGGTCACGTGGTACGCTCTACTGTTTCACCACCCTGGTTTTTCGTTCGTGCCGTGAGATAATGAAAAGCTTCTTAACCAAAGCCGCGGCAATCCTTGGGCGCGAAAGCTTTGCGAAACGTCGGGCAATCGTGTTGTAGTTTAACATATTCATTATGACCACTTCGTGCTTCTCTTCCTCCCGTAGCTTCGCTAATGTTTCGGTGTCCGTGGCGAGACGTGGCTAAAAGCACACCCCGAAAACTCCATTGAATTTTGGGGGTCGGCCTCTCAGCGGATCGAGCAGCCAACGAGCGAGCTTGGAAATAAATGCGCGCTACATTTTCCGATTATTCCACGTTGTGTTTCGTCCCGCGAGTATTAACCGGATATCGCGTTTTGTTTAGGTGACTTGCGATAAATCTCGCTTCTCCTTGTGATCAGTTGTCGTCTTGATGAGAATATTTTGCGAGCAAAACGTTCGTCTGTCGAATGTCTGCGTCCTCTTTGTGTCTTTGTTCACTGGATTGACGAAATTAGCGATGAAATAGTTTTCTGGCGGCAGTAATTTTCTAATTTCACTAGCGTCACTCGTCAATCATAATTGTACTTGAAATGTTGAGAAAAATACGAAACGAAATAGTTATTCTCTTGTATAGTGATTAGAAAGTGAATTCACTTTATTATACTTTTTTACATTGTTATGGATGATTAACGAAGCAAGAATCGACAAAGGAAAGTGCCAAAGTTTTACTACGAGCAGCAGTTTTCTTGTATAGAGATAGTAGTTACGATATTCAGATTAGAAATAATATATGTAAAACTACGGTCTATATGTTCATTCCAGCGGATCTAATTCTAACTTGATCTAATTTCTTATCGTGCATAAATACGTGCGAAGCTACGAGGTGTTTGAAAATTCATGAGAACTTTCTATGAATATATTATATACGTTGCACGTCTAAAACATATTTGGAACTATATTATTTTTATTTATTATATTTTCGAAAATGTTTCTCCGGGCATGAAACTATTTAAATATTCATTTGAGTTATCTGGAACACTGTGGATCAAAGGGAGAATATCCCATGTTAGTATAATTTTATACTGTTTCTTGTTCGTAAAAAGTGAAATAAATTTAGAGATAAAAGCATCTCTAACGCATTTTACCAACAATATCAAACAGTTACAGTAACTGAGAAAAACATGTAACCAGGCTTAGTTTTGTCACTAATCAAAAATTGAAATGCAATCTTCGTCACAGACTGTGACGTACGTACGTAACCCGTTGATGGCGAAATGAAATTCGGAATACTTTGAATTAAGCAGTCGTCTGAAATTCAATAGATTCCACGTCGAATGGAGTTCAAGGATTACATAAAGTAAAAGCGTTAGGTGCTAATCCTTTTAGCGCCGACGGAGGAAATAATTCTAAGCGAAAGGTGCCGAGCCAAACTAAGTTAGGCTAGTTAGTCAGGTTAGACGAAAAATAGGAGCTTGATTTTGAAAAAATGATAAAGATAAACATTCAATTCTAAGAATTGATACTTACAAAATTGAAGATGAAATAAATGTTAGAAAATAAACAAAATTTGTTGTTGAAAGAGTACTTCAAAGCGTAAAGCGATTCACGTCCAATGATAATATTTTCGCCAATGTAGCCAACACTGTTCGATACATCGTTAACCAGTTAGCTAGTTAGTGATTGACGAGTATACTCGTCATGGAGAAGTGGCGAGATTTTGTGTTATGACGAGTATACTCGTCGTCCGTAAAAAGCAGTTACCATTGGATATTTAAATTGTAATTTTAGTACAAACAAGAATATATTTCAAAAATACAATCAAAAATATATTTCTAAAATAAAGTAAATTTCAAGATGTTTAAAATATTTGGAGACCAAGACGAAATAAAACGAACAAATAAAAAATTTAAATAACTATTATGAAAAAACCATGTGCGGTGCAAACGAAGTTTTTTTTTTCTAAATGAAATTACCGTGGATTCATATTTTGCTTTAGCCTATGCTAATAAATGGCGAGCCAATAAAAATACAACTCATTGTATCCTTTCATAGTTTTATTATTATTGGCGCCTGATACCAAACACGTCATCAAAAAGCAATCCTACACGAAGATGTTCATATTGTTCCAAAAATAAGATTCGAAAAGAATCAAGATATTGGTGTTCGACTTGCGAAGTGCCGTTGTGTATTGTACAATGCCTTGCTTCGCCGAATATTGCTTCACTCCATAACGGCAAATTGAATTTCTAACTTTTATAATTAACTAAGTAATTTTTCTCGTGTTTTTCCTTTGTTATGCAAACTGTATACGTTTATGTCAAGCAAGTAATAAAATTATTAATTTTATAAAATAAAAAAACTGTCTTTCTAATTGAATATTTTAACGGCAGCATTTACTCTGTATGTATTGACCGAGTATACTCGTCGTCGCTTCATTTCTACGACACGCAAATTAGGTGAACGCTTTGAAAAGGAATCAACACCAGCTGACTGGTTAATAAAATAATTTTTTTCTCGCAAGTATCGAATCAACATACATTGCTCTGGCAGCCAACACTGTACGATACATCGTTAATAAAAAATAATTTTTCCTGCGATGAAAGCGAAAGCACATTTTGCTCTCTGCCACGCAGCACTGTCGAAGGAATCTTTTCCAAGCTTTCTCTCCCGGTTTAACTACTTCAGACGTGGAATGCACCGGGACATTTGGATCACGATGAAACGAGAAACGTGCAATTACCTATCGGATGATTCTCGAGGGGCGTAGTAGCTCCTACCTGGCCGGTAACGCGAAACGGTCCTTAACTGGATGTCACAGGATTACTGGCAAGCGGAATGGAAGCTTTACATGGCGCCTGGGAGCAATGGCGACGTAACGCTTATTATACTCTGTGTCTCGTCGTTTCGAGTTAAGGCGAATACGTAGCTCTGCGCTATTTGGGCCGAGAGATCGCGCCCAGAAATACTGGTTAACGGCCGCAAGGAGTTTAAAGTTGCATGTCTTTAGTTTTCGCGTGAACCCGCCGTGAAACGCTTTTCCCTTTTGTTACTCCTCATAACGCGCCGCAGCGTTTTGTCGTTGGAAATGAGTCGCCCCGGTTTGTTGCCCCTCCCCCCGCTTTTAATTCCTTTGCCCCATTGTGTGCAACGGAATTTATCATTTCGTCGTCGCTAAATTCGTTTCGCTCGCTAAATTTTTCTTTATCGCGCGATGTTTCGCTCGCTGAATTTTCCTTTATCCGTTCATAATGCCGTTTGCGTTTCGAGCGCGCGTGAATTTATTTCTGTTGACTCGAGCTTCCGTATTTTTCCGCCCGTTCAATCTCTTTTAATGTCCAACGTTTTGCATACGCATGAATGGGCTCTCAGACTTTTATTTATTATTCCCGTTTCATAGATTCTGTTCTTTTGGCCTCCGATGTTCTCCGTGTAAATATTTTTCTCTATTTTTATTTCGTTTTTCAATTTGAATTGAACCTCGGTTGTTTTCCGCTTATTAAGTTTTCGTTAAGGCGTGTCACCAGTGTTTCGAACGTGTGTAACTCCGTTTCGTTTAATTTTCCCGTTCACTTGGTATTTTTCGTTTGTTGTAATTTTCTTTTTGAAGTCCAACTTCAAAGATTGATTGTACTTTTTTTTAGCCAGTTTTCATCATTTCTCACTTTCGTAGAATTTTCCCCAATATTTTCAATTGTAAATTGCCTTTGTCTAATTTAAATTAATTTGAGCTTTAGTGTTTCCCGCTCGCCATTTTTTCTTTTTCTTTTTTTCTTTTTCATTTGACGTTCTTCACATGATATTGTTTCCTTGTAGATTCTATTATATTTCTCATTCGGATGGATTTTTTTTTTTACGGCTTCCAATGTTTTCAATATAAATTTTTCTCTTTTTCCTTTTCATTTAATTTCCTTGACGAGTCAACTCCAGTCAATTTGAATTCTATCATTTCTCATCTGCTGCAATTGTATTCAGTTTCCAACATTTTCAATTATAAATCCTTTTCACTTCATTCTCCTGTCCTATTTAAACTCCAGTATTTTTTCTCGTTAAATTTCCTTTATCATTATTTGCTGTTTTGCGTATGCATAGATTTTCATTTGGATCCTCCGTCAATTCAAGCTCTGTTATCTCTAATTTGCTTCAATTCTCTTCGACTTGCAATATTTTCAAAATTATAAATACCTTTCATTTGATTTCCTCGCCGATTTAAGCTTCAGTATTTTTCGCTCGTTTTTTTATTTATTATCCAGTATTCCTGCACACACACACACACACACACACACATATTCAATCTTGTCAATATTGCACATGTTTATCCTGGCAATTTAAGTTTCCTTACTCTTCATTTGCTAGAGTTTTTCTTAGCTTCCAACACGTTTTCAATATAAATCTTTGTCATTTCGTTTCCTTGCCGATCTCACCTCCACCATTTCTCTCTCTTGCTAAATTTTTCTTTGGCGTTCAACGTTGTCTCGAACGCGACGCGTCGCGTTATTTAATTTTCCCGTCGATTTGTATTTCCCGTCGTGGAAATGCAAACGTTTTCCACCATTCTTTTATTCCACTTTTCTTAGCTCGCCGGCGATATTACGTAACTGACGAAGCCGCAGCAAACTCGATTTCCCTATGCACATCGGTATAAAGGAGGAAGCCATGCATCACCATATCTCATGCATTATCTGGGCATACGTTACACGAAGGAAATCGACTTGCACGCCTGTCTTACCAAATTGAAGCTGCTTCGCTGGCTGGCTATGTCAAGTACAGACAACCGCGAGATATATCACGCTATTGGCCACGGATCTGTGTCCATTAGATGCATCTGGATGCCAATGAACTGATAAGACATCCGTTATTTCTCGAATCTCCTCGGCTTTCGTTCGCCTGTTTTTCCCGAGTTTTTTTTTCTCCCGGTCGCGTTGCAGAGACGTTCGAAGTTGCTCTTCGGCTCGATGCGAGGATTTTTACGTGGTTTTGCACGAACTGTGCAACTTGTGCACAGGGTAAAAACGGGCGATACAACCAGCCATCGGGTGACAGCGTACAGAAATAAATCGAACGGAAAGAATAATATTTTTTTTCATTTGACATTTCGGTTTTCGAGAGGAACGAGTTTGAACATTTTCGCCAAGTGTATTTGAATTTTGTGGGGTAAAATCGCGGTACAACCAGCCAGCATGTAGTTCTGCGTGTAAAAATAAATCCGATAGAAAGAATGATATTTTTTCATTTTTGTTTCATTTATTTATTTATTTTTTTTTTTTTGTGCGGAAAAACAGATTTGAGAATTTGTCAAGCGTGTTTATTCCGGGACTGGGAATGTAGAATCAAATTGTTCCGCCTCGTTTGAGGTAGAAAGTGCTGCTTCAAATTTAATTTTCAGGCAAACTGTGACGCTGAAGATTGAGAATTTCAGATATATACTTCTACGTGGAAAAAAAAAATGGACGTACGTTTTACATTTTAATTATAATGGTCAACAGATTAAACTCACAGTGTAACAAACACATGTGGAAACATTTTACGTCGCGATACATTAAAGATTATTTTAAAACTAAGAACTTTTGTTATGCAGTTAATAAACTAGAAATAGAACAAAATTACTGACTCAGTAGAGGGAAAAAAAAAACAAAAAAACAAAAGATAACATGTTTCATGCCTATGAGGATAATGGAATGAATGATATAAGTTAGAAGAACGTTATACGAAATAATTTCATTCGTTCAAATAAAGTGCTGATATCCGACGAAAGAATCGAACGTTAGCTTCGATCGGTACGCTGTTTGCGAAGAAATTTTAACTCTGCGAAAAAATTTCCGTTTGTGGATCGTAGGATGTTGATCTCAAGCTCAGTTGGTAATAAAAAATTTTATGAGATTTATTTGATAAAATTTAATTCAACAAAAATTTATCTCGTTTAATCGCGTTTGATCATCTTATTCAAACCACGTTCTAAGTATATGAAAGCTTATCGTGAAATCGCAATTAATAAGGAAAAGTAAATTTCAGTTTCAGTTTGATTGTAATCTCGTAAATATATAACGATTCGTTTATAGCAGAAATGAAATAACACGTCGAAACAATAAAATCGCAGACGTGTTGATAAAGAAATTGATACATCAAAAGAAACTGAGAGCCAAAAAAGATTTAATTAGCGTAAGTGAAGAGGCCTCGCTTGAGAATGTTCTTCAACAACCTTCATCGCACTAGAAAACGTACGGAGCGCGTAGAAAATAGAAATCTTTCACACTGAAGATGAAACGGAAGAAGAACGATGCAAACTCGTGAGTTGCAAGAAGAAAGCCTCCGATTTCGAATTAATTTTCGTTCGATTCTTGCCGGTTGCATCGTCGAGTTTCACTTGAAAAATTTCAGATACCTCGCGATTGCACGAGATTCGATAAAATAACAAAAAAAAAGAAAAAAAAATCGCTAGATATGTTCGTTAAAGGGATTACGAGCTCGAGATATGTTTTATCAGATAAGAACTTTTTTATTCTTGTTGTAATGTCTTCTGTTTGGTGAAAAGCAGAATGAGAAGATAAACAGATACGTTGAAACAATGCAAGAGGAAAATGCAACGCAATTGTATTTTATAAAAGTACAATTAACAGAGACTGTTATTTAAGAACTAATTCGAAAGGATTAATTATATACGTTTTTCACATGACACACCACAATTGTCTGTTTGTTCTCTCAATTTTTATTTTATAATCTCTTTCATATCCTTTGGTACGTATTTTTTGTAAGTTACGTGAGTTCCAAAGAGTAGTCGCGCATTTGTCTTTCATAAGTGTTCTATGATCAGGCTCTCACTGACAATACATTACACGTACGTTTGATATTTTAAAATTTAGCCTCTAATGTGATTATAAGTTCATATGATTTATTATTAAATTTTTTTTCTGTATTTTTTTTCTTATACAAAATTATTTGTACACACACACACACACACACACACACACATATAATACATTATATATTATATATACAAGATTAAATTATTTTATATATAAATAAAGTATACAGAATATAATGTATAATAATATTTTATATATTATAAAAATAGAGTAGAATGTATAATGTATAATAATATTTTATATAAAAATTTCGACTAAATCATTCCAAAATAATGACTCATCTCGTATGTAGATTGCAAATTATATGAAAAATCAAAACTTGTCTCATCTATTGAATATAATAACGAATACTTTATTTTAGATCCAGTCAAACCAATCATTTAATTCTTCCAATTAAATTAATCTTTAGTTTTTCACTCTTGCAGATCTGTTTAGAGGACGTTGATTGAATTTCTTTAATTATTGAAACAGGCAATCCGCGATTCAACGATAGATTTCAGTAAATCGATTAGAGATACGCGTGTAGCTGGAGGAGTAATTCGATTTTCGTTGTTCACTCGTGTAATTCTGCCTGATACATCGTCGATTGACGATGCTTTGATGAACGTTTTGAACCGTTTCACAGGGATCAATCTAATGGGTCTCGCGGGATTATCTTTTTGAGGATTCGAAGATCGAATAATTTTTGATTTGTATGAAGGCTTTCCGTTCGTGCTTTCGATATATACCAGACCACAGAAACATCGAGAAGTAATCTTTTTTTTTTTTTTCAATCGATCTCGCGTGGAAATGGACCGAAATTTTGGTTTCTACAAATGGATGTGCGTAGGGAAATTGCGAACGTGAATCACGGGCGACGATTGTGATTGCTTTTTTTTCCAAAGCTGAATTTCCCGGTTTGCAGCAGTGAATAATGCAAACTCTTTTTGAATGATTTTTTCCTTTTTTTTTTTTTTTTTTTTTTTTTTTTTTTTTTTTTTTTTTTTTAGAGAAAACAGTACAAAGTGGTAGGGAATTGTTTTAAATTATACACTTTGAAAGTTATCTTGAAACCTGGTTCGAGACACTTCACGATCGTGAATATTATTGCAGTTATCAGGTAAACGCGATTGTTGAATCAGTAACTCGTTCGTGTTTGTTTAATACGCGAACTTTCCCAAAAATAATATACATATTCCGAAGGTTGGCTTCATTTCAGACGTTTTACGATCGTGAATGTTGTAATTATGTAACTAGTTGAATGTAACTGAATTAATAACCGAGAGTCACTTTCATTTAATACGAATCTTTCCAAAAGTGTTGGTGCACACACGCCGGGAAAATTTATTTTGAAACTTCGTTCTATATATTTTACCATCGTCAATATTATTTGGAATTATTATTATTTGGAATTATTATTTAAAACGGTTGTTGAATTAGCAAGTTGAATTTACGTATCGCGGGACACGAGTGTTTCTGAACTTCGGAGGCACACATGTCGACGCGTCCAACGAAAACGAGCATTTTTCTCGCATAACGAGGCTCCCTCTAAACTAATGCAATCGCGTAGAAAGTAGCTCGTCAGTTAGCGCGATGCTTTCGAGCCGAGAATAAATTCGCATGATGAAACTCTTTGAACTTTTGGATATTTGGATAGCATTCGCGTTTCCTTCTCGACGAATGTTATTATTCTGGCGTCTTGATTACTTATACATGCTTGATTGTTGCTCTTCTTATTAACTGTAAATTTGAATTAACTAGCTCCATCGTGGACTATAACAACATTGGAACGTTTTATTTGATTAAATTCTAATTTTTGATTTTCAAAAAATTGATTTTCAAAAAATTTTCTGGCGTCTCGATTACTTATACATACTTAGTTGTTGCTCTTCTTATTATCTGTACATTTGAATGGACCAGCTCCATTGTGGACTATAACAACATTGGAACTTTTTATTTGATTAAATTCTAATTTTTTTGATTTTCAAAAAATTTTCTGGCGTCTCGATTACTTATACATACTTAGTTGTTGCTCTTCTTATTATCTGTACATTTGAATGGACCAGCTCCATTGTGGACTATAACAACATTGGAACTTTTTATTTGATTAAATTCTAATTTTTTTGATTTTCAAAAAATTTTCTGGCGTCTCGATTACTTATACATACTTAGTTGTTGCTCTTCTTATTATCTGTACATTTGAATGGACCAGCTCCATTGTGGACTATAACAACATTGGAACGTTTTATTTGGTTAAATTCTAATGTTTTTGATTTTCGTTGTTGGGGATATAAAAACACAAAGTAACATTAAATATCATAAATTATAGTAATTTAATACATATAATAGATGTTACTCGAGTCAGTCAGTGTTTCCCACACGTTCTCGAATTGTTTTGATCAGTATACTTTTATTTATTTCATGAAATTTTGTTACTACCAGTAATTTTAGCGATCTACAGCGATAGAAATCTCTCATGTGAAATATAAAATGAAATTAAATATTCTGAATGTTAATTTCCATTAAATTGAAAATTCCATATTAAATTGAAATTTAGGATGTTTAATTTCATTTTATGGCCAATAGAGTGGAAATTAGATAAATTTTAATTTTCCACTCTAGAAGCGTCAGATTTCCTTCGCGAGAATTCTGAACGGGACTCGAATAACTTTTCACACCTAACTTCGTCGACTAAACGTCTAAAATCGCCGAGTGGGAATATCGCGGGGAAATTTTTAAGAGATCGCTCGGCTGGATCCTTGCCACGAAAGCTCTCTGGGAATGGGCCGCGATTCGAACAGAAGCAACAGTTGCGAGAGTGAGATAGTCCGAGCAAATCGGCGGAAAGTACTTTTCGTGGAAGAGCGTCCACGCGTAGATTTACCGCTTTTTGCGATGTAGAGGACGAGCCGACTCGAATCCATTCAACGCCACTAAATTATAGTTACGCGCGCGTACAGAGGTCTTTTTCGCAGAGTTTTTTCGACTGAAATTCGTGGCGTTGCACGCGCCGATGTTTGCACGCGCGGTGCAAATCTTTTAATAGAACGTGTCGCGGCCGCAAAGTATTCGATTTATTCGTCAACTTATCGCTCGGCTCGTTTTGAAATATGCAGCTGCGATTAGCAGTGTAGTGTCGGGATCTGAGGCGCTACTCGTTTCGAACCTGTATTCGTGATACTGTGTGAAAATTTCCAATTAGTTGGAATGTTTGAATGATATTTTTAGGAAAATTCAAGGTCCACGCCGCGCATATAGTTATCAAAAATATTGAAAGTATTTTTTTTATGACATTTCGTAAATTGTAAATTTGCATGACGCAAGTGTACATTTAGATTCCATTTATTTAATTATTTTAATTATATAGAATACGAAAATGCAGAAATATTTACGCAGTTTAGTTATGAAATAACTAACTTTCCGACTATGCGTTTTCCGACTATTCATTTTCGCACGAATTATTTCCTTGGAATTAGAAAGAATTCCAGTTAAGTAAGGTTCTCAGAATTTTTTAAATCTTTATATATTCCGTTTCAATTTTTCTTTCTATTAACACTTTAAATAATTATTAAATGGTGTAATTATTGAATAGCTCGAGGTATCGCAAGTGGTTTGCTGGTCCTTTGAAAGTTAATTAAAAAGAGAAGAAGGAATCATTCCGTTATTTCGATAGAATTGTTTTTTTTCTCTTTTTTTTTTAATTTAAAAGACCGTGTTTATTTTGATGCATTTTATTAGTTGGCCTGGATCGATATTTCGACGAGAATCTAATTAGATTGGTATTCCAATTTCCCGAGCCGACGACGGGAAAATATTTAAATAGAAAATGAATTATAGCGAATTATAAAATGATATATTTTGGTAAATGAATTTTTGTGGTTCGTGTATAAATTATTCTGCTAAATGACTAAATAAAGCAATGAACAAATGCTAATTGAAACTCGATGCAAACCAATCACATTTTCATTCGATGATAATTGCTCATTAAAAAGGTAATTGACAATTATCCAATTTGGTGCAATAATGACATAATTCAGAAATGTTCTTTTTGTCGTAATTTTTTTTACAGCATGATGTCAAAATGCGTAGTTCTTATAATAATATTACAAAACTGCAAATTTTTAATTATGTCGTTATACTCGTGCAGCGATACGTTGCACAAGTGACGTGTATTTCGTAGCTCGATCATCGCTTATAAAATCTGTTGCAAATGAAACTTCAATTTAACAAAAAAGTATATTCTTCAGTAATTTTCGAGTTTCAAGTGAATGATCAAAGAGGTAGTTGAAGTAATTTTTTATTTGTTAGAAATAAACTGCGGATTGTTTACGAGTTTACGGGGAAAATAATGTATATAAAAGTACGAAAAATCCAATGCAATGTATAATACATAAAATATCGAGAGCGGAGTATTCGCCAGCCATTAAAATTCGAAATTTCGTCGATCCAGTTACAAGCGTTATTTCAACGAAAGAGCATGTTCCTCGAATTGATTTTCAAACGACAAACACTTCTGAATGATTTCCTGCAATTTCGGATTATCTGGTCGGAAGTACGATCGTATCTCGCGGCGACGGATTAAATCTGCTGTATTTTTTCAAGGAATTAAGCTCCCCTTTACGAATCTCCAACCATCGCCCCACCTCTTCTTTCTATAAATAAAATGAGCAGGAGAATTTTAAACAGTTTGCGTTGCGAGATGCGTTTGCATAGCATAATATAGAATTCCGTTGTATTAAAGCTAAACGAACTCTCCGGCCGGGATAGCTGCTCATTGTAAGTGAAAACATAACATAAAAACTGGGAGTGTAACGCGGGACGGTGTAACGAGCGTTTTACACAAGGCCGATCATCAGGATGAAATAAAAGCGACGAGGCGACGAGACGCGAACGTTTGAACTAACGATAAAAAAGGGCCCGATGTAAGTGGAGCGACGTGATAAAAAAGCAGCAGACAAATGAGCCGAGGATAATTCGACGGTGTTTTTAATTACTTGAGCGCGACACGGGTTGTTGATACATCAACGTGATAGGGGGGGTAGTTTCTCGAGGTTAGATTTTCTTGCAGCTATTAACCGGCATGCAGCGAGTCATTAAGTCACGTGGATACTTGGTAAAAGATAATACCTGCTACATAATATTGCAGACAGATACTTCGTTGTGTGTTCTTCGTACTAAATATATATATTTGAAATTGCTACAGAGGGGTGTAAAATTATATCATTTTGGAAGGCAGTGACAAATGTGTTTGAACGTGATAAAGTGTAAGATTGTAAATTTTCAGTAAAAGCATAATAATATTCGTAAATGTATCTTTCTCTTCGATTATTATATATTAGATGCTAAAACATTCGGCAGTGGACGATTTAATATAAAAATTTGCCTCGGCATATGTGAAAGAAGAATCGTGGTGACTTTCGGTGATTGGATTAACACTGTTCGCAATTTTTAATGTTTTGATCGTATTAGATGTTTCGAAGTGGCACGACGAATATTCACTGTCTTACAATTGAAGCTGTTTAATTATTTTATGGTTCAAAATAGGAAATCCAGTTATATGCATGTAAACTGCCAACGTTTGTAATCCATTTATGTTGTCACACAGATAAATTCACTTATAATAATTAACTTTCTGGAATTTCTTCAAAAGTTTGCAGAACTTATTCGCTATAAGTACACGACAGAGGGTACTCTGTAGGGTACTGAGGGTATTCTTACTAGACTTACTCTTTGCTAATAAATCGTTCGTACTTGTTTATTAACGATCCGATCTACTCCACGCGGATCGTTCATTAACACTTCGACCAGCTCCTAATCGAATATCTAACGCGAATCGATACCATTCGACGAATTGAAACTGCAGCTGTCTGAAACTTCAACATCGCGAAATGATTCGGAACCAGTCACTAGCAGCCAGTAGCTGGCTTCTAACGGTGATCACTAATCACAAGAGGCTGATACGCCTGTGCGACGAGCAGAATCTCTCATGACATATGCGAAACGCTCGAAATCGCGCTGGCATCCTTCGTTTCACATCGATCCGCTTATCCAGCAGCAGCAGCAGACGCAGCTTTTATAATAGCGAGGCCGAGCCGTTCCATTTCGAGTGGCAAGATTCACCGTTGAAGAAGCTGATCGTGTAACGCAACGTTGTTACAAAGGCGAGCAGAACATCGACTGAGAGCTGTTCGATTCGTGGTGCTTCATCGAGGCTCGTGTGTCTCTCGTCGGTGCTATTATAAATTTGATGCTACACGTATGCAGCGCAGATGTGATGAATAATGCAGCACGTTGTTCTATCGTTTCCAGCCAGTTGCGGATAAAGTATTAAATCGTGTTTAAGAGATTCTGTTCGATTCAAACGATCGTACTTGTTTACATTAACACTAGGTTTACTCTGAGAAAACTTTTCGTTAATTTTCGTCAAGAAAATATCAAAAATAAAAAATAATTAACTTTAACTTCATAATAGATGATAGGTCAATTTATATTTTTTCTAATTAAATACCGAAAGAGGTCATTTTGACTCCTTTGGTAGAAATAGGTATATGTCAGTTAGTATGGTAAACCTAGTGTTAAAATGATTGTCGCAGCGTACAAAGACCAGGAGTATTTTTGTCTAAATTAACACTAGAACTACCACACCAGTCAAAATGATTGGTTTATACAATTTTATTTTAAGATTTCTATTTCATGTTACAATTTTTTCTCCGCAACGATGCAATGACTTTTACAGTGATAACTAAAGAAATAATATAATGAATTTTATTTTATTTTTATTTATTAGACATCAAAATAATTTTAGTTGAAATAACTTCGTCTTAACTGTCGGTAGTTCTAGCGTTAATGTCGATTTCGTCGTTGGATAAATACACGAGCTACTTATTTCAATTGTTACTTTCTTACTAGAGACCTTATTCTAGTATCGCGCGACAATGATTCGATACCCTCTGCTCTTCAATGTAGGAATTTCAAAGAAACGCGCGAGAAGTAAATCCGCCAACAGTTCAATTTACGTCCCTTCGTCACGCTGTCACGTGAGACTGTGATTAAGCAAATTCCGTTTGTTCCATTCGCTCCTACTACACTACTGTTATAAGTAGTATAGAATCGAGTGATGTACACATTATCTTATTTAGCTAGATGTTTGAAATAATTGAACGCCAACACGATTATCTTTGTCAAACTTTTCGGAAGAACTTTCGGGGAAATTTTGTCAATTGTGAAAAATATATACAACTTGAGACGTTTAACGTCAACACTTTGACGTATTTGAAGTGAATCGTTGGAATTCGTCTCGAGAAATGCAGATATTGCAAATTGACGTGTATAATGTGTATTTCAGCTGCCATTTGAGATATTACTATTTGTAAATTACCCGTGGTATAACGTTCGAATAGTAAAATATCCATTCTTCTTAGTAAGACCAGCAGTATTTTAAGTCTAATTAATGTCGATTTCGTCGTTAGATAAAAGCTTACTTATTTTAATTGTTATTCACTTATTAGAGTATCGCGCGACAATGATCGCTACTGTTTGCTCTTCAATGTAGGAATTTCAAAGAAACGCGCGAGAAGTAAATCCGCCAACAGGTCAATTTGCGTCCCTTCGTCACGTTGTCCGTGACACTGTGATTAAGCAGATTCCGTTTGTTCCATTCGCTCCGGATGGAACTCCGTGTCTGCAGTAAAACCTGGGAATTAATCTCGCAGCTGAAATTCAATTCGATCCCCAAAGAGGGGCTGACGAATTATTTATTGGGTCTGACTCGATCGCGTAACCTTCGTTATAAATCGCGCGGCCGCACGCGAACTGATGTTACAATTAGCGGCGTTCCGTGGAACCGGGGATCGATGGCGTAATTACCCGAAAACGGGCACGGTAGTTTGTCCACGATCGATCTCGACTTTGGCGCCGTGTAAATCTTGGCGGAGAGTCGTTTGTTAACAATTGAGAATTCGGTTTTTCTCAACTGTTTGGGAAGGTTGTTCGCGCGGGACGCGTTTCGTTTTGTCGAGAGCCTGTGACAATGTTAAATTGGTGTATGTTACGACAGATTTGAGTATTATTATGTTATAAGTAGTATAGAATCGAGTGACGCACACATTGTCTTATTTAGCTAGATGTTGTTTGAAATAATTGAACGCCAACACGATTACCTTTGTCAAACTTTTCGAAAGAAAACTATTTGAACTTTCGGGGAAATTTTGTCAATTGTGAAAAATATACAATTTGAGACGTTTGACGTATTTGAAGTAAATCGTTGGAATTCGTGCCGAGAAATGCAGATATTGCAAATTGACGTGTATAATGTGTATTTCGGTTGCTACCTGATATTACTATTTGTAAATTACCCGTGGTAATAACGTTCGAATAGTAAAATATCCATTTAGTCTTCTCCAAACGATTCTTCTTAGTTTGAGTTTACGGATCGGCGAGTCCTGCCAAACTCTGCCCTCAATCACTAATCTCGTTTAATCTCAATTCTCGCCATTTAATCTCGATCAACTCCAAAGTTGGTTGGTTATTCGACAAAATGAAATGAAATTATGGGCTTGAAATATATTGCATCTTTTTCATTTCTTCTTATCGTATAAAATTTACGATGAATTTACGTCAGTTGTAAATTTAAAGTAGCTGATAAAAAAAAAAAAAGAAAACTTGAAGTTCTTTCTTTAAATTTTTGTTTCTTCAAAAAGAAAAAAAAAAAATTAACTTAGCAATAGATTGTAAATTTACACTAGGTATAAATAAAAAGCAACTACCAGTGTCTCTTTGCATAATTTTCAATTGAACGATTATTAGGAAGTTGGTTATACTTGAAGCAAATGTAAAAGAATCACCGCTCTTATTATTTTGTTTTTTTTCTTATTTTGTTACTTTCAAGTTCAACCAGTTCTCGTCTTCAGTTGTTTCAATAAGTACAAGATCAAACAAAATCGAGACACTCGCGAATGATTAGGAGAAAATTAAAACGGAAGAAATTCGACGAAACGCGAGCCGTTAACGCGAGATCTATCGAAATTCATAAATAAACGAACATCTCCGATAAAGTCGAGTATGTTCGAGCGATATAACGTGCTCGGGAACGAGGGTGTGCAACGACAGCTGGGATATCGCCGCGTCGACGAGTCATCCGCGTGTCCCATCAATTTAATTCACCAATGCAATGCCTGGTAATTCATCGGGGCCGCGCATCGATGAGCATTGTATCTTGAGTGGACGTCAACGTTCCGCGTTTGAATTTGCCTTGCAATTCGACCGGCGTGCGTAATATCGCGTTGACGGAAATTGCTAGAGATGGGATCGACGTACTTACGGATCCACGTTCAGTTTCTCAATTTTCAAACTCGCTGCTCCAGATGAAAAATGTTCTCGCCAATTACATTTGCAAATGTATGTCGTTTTGTTATGTACAAGGCAAGTTAAATGTGGACGAGTTGACCAATGCAGATACGATTCATCAAGTTCAATATATATATATATATATATATATATATATATATATATATATATATATATATATATCTTAGATATCAGATGATTTGTATAAAGTGTATAATATATATTATATATATTATACTTCATACAAATCAAGATTGATATCTAAGTTTCGTTTCGTGAATTCCGAATATTGCTCGAAAATAAAGATATTTCAATGAATGCACTTGCCACTGTATTTATATATTTATTTCACCCGAAACGTACTCGTAAGTAGTTCGAATATTTGTAAAATGAGAAACTCGTCGTAAGTAGCAGTCGAATCTTGGAAATCAAAATTTTACAGAGTGATCTTATCTTTCTTCTCATTAGAAGTCCCAAAGGGGAAATAATCCAAATACCATCGATAACATGTAATTCGTTTAAAACGAGATTTGTTTTTTCCTTAGTTCTCACGTATGCATACAGAGGGTATCTAAATGTAGAGTTCTTTGTAAATGTCAGATGCATATACGACAAACGCATTCGTAGTAATATAATGATGAATATGCAGCTGTTTCTCTATGCATGACATTTGAAAACTTCGTATAGGGAAATACAAATAAATTTTTGTCACGTTTCAAAGATCATCCGGAAGGAGAATAACCGGAGAATAATAATTGAATTAAAAACTGTATTTCCAATATTAATTATTATGTTAGGTGATTTTAGCGAAACGAAAGATTTGGAAAGTATGGACGTCAAATATATTTATAGAAACGCGAGAAATCTTACAAATACCTCGTAAATGGTTCGAATCTACTCGATCCCATCTCTGTCAATCGCCAGGAAGAACAAATCAAGCTGTTTCCTCGATCGGTCCAAACGATTTTCATTCAGATGAATTAAGATGACTGCCGGTGAACGCCGAGAGACAAATCGTTTGCGTCCCCGGGGACACGTCGTTTGCAATTCGATTTGTGCCGACGAGTTCCAAACAATTCGGACAATTATGCTGTATTAATTTGCCTCTAACCGTTCCGCTCAAGTTAACTAAACGTATTTCGAGCAACACGTGGAATAATTCATGGATCTATGAATTACAGGCAGGTTAACAGGCGACGACAATTCCCTGGCTGTTGGCCGGCCATTCTCGCCGAGTATAATAATGAAGTTATTTAGCAAGTCAAGTTCTACGGAAAAACCTCTTCGTTCGTTCGTAGTGGTATCTAGTTTGGAACTAAACAATTTAGATGGGTTTGCTCGAGTTTGTTGATCAAAGCCGGATCTTGAGGTTTCTTTGAGTCTATCGGCGTTAAGTTCGTTGTAGTAAGATGCTGGTTTCAGTGAAAATAATAATAATAGAATATAACATATTCTTTGTAAAATCATCGTAAAATTGGAAAAAAGAATGAGATTTCTCGGAGATGATTAGTCTCATTTGTTAAATATTACAACTAGACACAGGACAGTAATGCAAACTTATGCAAATAAAATTTACACTTTACTCGATGTCGATCTACTTTAAAATTTACAATTTTTTTTTTTAGAGTAGTATCTCAAGAAACGAAACCGAGAAGTAAAAATTCATTTCACGTATTAAACGTTTGCTTTCGTGTGTTCAAATTTTCTGCGAATGCATATTCTATACGAGCGTCGAAGAATTTTAGCTTTTGCAGGTCGGAGAGGTCGAACACTCGACGCTCGAGCCGCGGCTCTCAGCTTTCAAAATTCGTTTTTACAGCGCTAATTCGGATACGTATCAAACGCGTGTGCAGCCACTGGACGGGCAAGTAACGATCGTCAAACAGCGACGCTGTTTATGGTGGACGCACGGGGAACGAACGGATTCGCGACGAACACCGGGGGTGAAAGGTTCGCGAGGGGAGGACGGAATTTGCAGTAGCCGGCTCGGTAACAACGTGCCACGTCGTCGTTCATTGTTTCATTGAAGGTCGTTAACCATCGTTAGCGGTTGTTCGTCCGGTTGTCGACGTTGGTTTGCGGACCGCCGCAGGGGCCGCGAAACACGTGGCAGAATCGTCCCTCCGCGAATTGTTATCGTCTCCAGTCGAACACGCAACGATCGCTTTTTCGCGATTTTTCTTCCCGAGACGACGCAATCAGATGATTAATCAATCGATCAGATAATTAATCGATCAAGCAGATAATTAATCAATCAACCGGGCAATTAATCAATCTTACAAATAGTCAATCTGTCAGATAGTTAATCAGTCGATCAGATAATTAATCAATCAGTTAATTAATCAATCGACCAGACAATTAATCGATCAATCAGACAATCAATCGATCGATCAGGCAATTAATCGATCAGACAATTAATCAGTCAACCTTACAATTAGTCAATCTATCAGATAATTAATCGATCGATCAGATAATCAATCAATCGATCAGGCAATTAATCGATCAGACAATTAATCAATCGATTGGACAATCAATCAATCAGACAATTAATCAACCAACCTTACAATTAGTCAATCTATCAGATAATTAATCGATCGATCAGACAATCCACCAATCGATCAGATAATCAATCAATCAGGCAATTATCGATCAGATAATTAATCGATCGATCGATCAGGCAATTAATCGATCAGATAATTAATCAATCGATTGGACAATTAGTCAATCAATCCTGCAATTAGTCAATCTATCAAATAATTAATAAGTCGATCAGATAATTAATCAATCGATCAGATAATCAATCAATCGATCAGACAATAACTCAATCAGATAATTAATGAATCAGATAATCAATCAATCCATCAGATAATTGATCAATCAGACGTGCGAGGGCGACGACGATTCGCGAAATGACTTTTCCTTCGTTAAAATCCTACGTCGAATTGTAATTTTTTCGAGTAAATTTAAAGCAAGGGCTGTAAAAAGTTGCTGGCATTTACGTGTTTTGATTGTGAAACGATTTCGTCGTGGAATCATCATCATTCATTGAATTTTAATTTCTAAGAAATGTATAAATGGAACGTTGGGAACGTTCGTATATGCATGTTTCTTAACTCTTTGCGTGTTTAAAGTTGTCGAAGGTCTGGAAGTTTAATACCGAGTGGAAGGATACACTCGACGAATTAGTTCGTTCGTCTTTAAACATGTACCTTTCGATATGTTATTCTTTTTGAACCGTTCGACCGAACTCGAACATTTGTACTGTAACTTGCTGTAAATATATCACGAGTATTAAAAGTGATGACGTTTGAGCGGGAGTGTACATGCAGTGTGATTTGAGGATTTCCCACGAAAGGGATTTTGAACCGATCTATTGAACTTTAAGGATTAGCAAAATATTTCATATGGAGAATAGAGAATCGAGAATCGCAGAATTAACGCAACAATGATGTCAGTATTTCCCGCTAAGTCACCGAGAATTCGTTGGCGGACCGTAAACTTCCGGACCCGTCTTAGCTTCCGTCTCTGATGAAATTAACCAGGCGGTATCGATTTGAATGGGGGCACGTTATCGCGACCTGGCCTCCTCCTGGCTTTTTCAACATTCAACTTCTACCGTTTCGACCTAATGACTGTTCAAGCCGACCCGGACTCCAACTTCGTAGCGGCCGGTAATGACACAGGCGGACCGGCCATTGGTGCGCAGCCTCGTTTGTAGACGTTTCTCGTTCAGGACTTGGAATCACCGCTTGGTAAATTGGCCGAGAGAAACGCGTTCCTCTCGCTGAGAACGCCGCCAACCGGGCTCTGTAATTTCGCGGCTCGGGGAAGGCGGTCCCGCGGTAACAGCTGCTGCAAAGGATGACAGGAGCAAGGAAAGGGACAAGAGAAGAAGATTGACAGTATCGTTTACCGCAACTCGGTTGGTTGGAGCGAGTTTAATAAGACGATACCGTGGAGCAGAGGCCAGGCACGTGCTCTTGGCTCTTTGGCTTTTTGAACGGATTGAAGTTTTACACGGGTGGTATCTACGTACAGTGTTATTTTTTTTTCTTCTTCTTTTTCGCTTCTTTGTCGAGAGAGTTGTAATCTTTGGATGTTGGTTAGGTCGAGCAACGACAGTTTGAATTGTGGATCGTCGTGATTCACAGCGACGAAAATTTCGTTATTTTTCAGCGTCGCCTTATTTTTTCCATTTTATTTTCATCACTTTTTAGCGGCATTATAAATACGCTGCTAGATAGATTACTTTTTTCACGTGTGCTTTGCGTAGCAATAAAAGAATCGTATAATAGAGAATAAAAATTGTAGCGGGAAACGAGTTGTGGATCGGTTTGGAACGATCAGAAAGCTCAAAACTTAATAAAATAGCGAGGAAAGTATCGTACAGCTAGTTTTAATTTCCAACAATTTCAATATTTTAATCCTTACAATCTTTACTTTCCCGTGCGTTAAAAGGGGTAAAAAGATCTCTGAAAAAAAAAGAAGAAAAAACGAACGGAACTGTCAAAGTAGAAAATTTACGCTTTAAAATGGGACTAAATGAATAGTTGCCTACAATTTTTTACCTACCAAGTTAAAACAGTTTGAAAAGTTGATTATGCTCTTTACTGCATGCAGTTTAGTCTAAAACGTTGGCCTAAAAATTGTTCATCGCAGTTACGTGAATACTCCCGTTCAAAAAATTCTCGAACGAAACAAACTTCTCTTTGCGTTTTTTTTTTTTTCAAAAGAGAAACGTCACAATTACAACATTAATCTTCAAGAGCAATCGATTAAAATTGCAGTACAAGAAGAAGCTGTTACTTCTTTCGAAGTCTCATCGTATTATGAATTTTTGAGCGGCAACGTGGTTAGGCTTCGCAAGAGGGTAGAGTCTCGATCAGTTCGGCTTCTGAGACTCGTTGAAATCGCGAGTAACTGGCCGGGTTTGCCAACGTGTACGAGGCGAGTCGTTTATTTATCGTCGTTGGGGGCGTGGTGCTGAGCAGGGTGCATTTTCGGCGTAATTCTTGCGGGGAATTGCCGTGCCAGCCGGTGGTCATCGGGGACGGAATTAGCGATGATTTGTTTGCTGAAGAGAGCAATCGCTCGGCGAAGTTTTCCACTGGATGGAAATTACCTTGCGGTTTTGCGGGGAGTCTCGTTCCGATATATAATTAACTATTCCAAGACAGACTGTCTTTTAAGTCGTGGAGCAGAAACTCCTTCTTCATCGACTATTAATAATAGGTATATAATTTTCTGACTGGTTTTATCGTACATTTCGCCATTATTCTTCCAGTAACCATTTACGAAGTTCGTGAAGTGGTCGCAAAAAGCATTGTTGGCAAATCGGTCATGTGTAATTTCTTCAAAATATCATGTATCTATCATGTATCTTGTAATGATACTTTTCCTGAACTGACAGATTCAGAATTTATAAAATAAAAATTAATTAATTGTAAAACGAACTTAGTATTTTGAATTATGTTCGTAGAAATGTGAATTCGAATAAATATCCATGCTGTAATTACAGCATAAGCTATGTTAATACTTTCATTCAGTGGCTACAAAAGTTTCACGTTATGAGTATATAAGGACATATATCCCAGTACGTTTTGTATGTAATAATCCGTAATTTTAAAAAATTGGAGTTAAAATTACAATTTAATGTAATTTTTTTTTTTATTTGCAGTGAACTGTAGCCAAAGGACTCTGCATCATCACCAGACAGTGGATCTTTATGTAAGTTTTTTGTAAAAACGAATATTATTTTTTCTACTGTAAAAACATATAATATAATATATATATTATTATATATCATAATTTTGTACAATTCTGAGGTGAATGCACAAGCATTCTTTAATTCTATCAGAAGAGTTCAAAATTAATTTTACAAATGATACATTTACCATCAGTATTTATTCAATATGCAGTTCTATTACAACATGTAGCATAGACGAAAAATTAAAAATTGCTATTTTCCAAGCTATCGTCAATACATAATTCATATTTCAATCTGTAATTCTCTGTGAATGCACAAACATTTCGAGTCTAGTTATAACACAAAGAATTGAAATCAAACATTTATTATCTATTTGCCTAATATGCAACTTGTTTCACTAGAATATGTAGCTTCGAAGTCTTAGAAATTACTATTGATTTTCCAGCTTTGAAACATTTGAAACACAAGTATTCTAGTTTGCATATTTTACATATTTTCTGTATAATATGCAGTATTCTGTAACTCTGAATTTTTCATGAATGTAAAAACTACCGCAAAAACTATCATGTTATCTTAATACTAGTAAATTATTTATTATCTATAAAAAGGATTATTCCTTTCCTATTTTCAATACCTATTATAATACGTCTTCCATTTAATCCCTTATAGATTGCTGATAAGTACATTTGCCAGTTGTTATGTTATTTTGACTGTGATCATCTTTATTCATATCCATGTACAGTATGTATTCTTACTTAGGAATTAGCATTGAAATTGAACAAACATTTTCTGATAAATTTACCATATACATAATCAAAAAGATACGACAAAATTGGTACTCAAAGAAAATAGATTTTCCATCTTTCAATTTTTAACTTAGTATCGCTCTATAAGAGTTAATGTAAAATGATTATGTGCGAATACTCTTTTCTGCTTTGAATATTTTATACAAAATCTGCATTTCTGCAACTCTGTCCCTCTAAATTTCCTACAACTGTAAAAACATTCAACTTGTTATACATAGAGGGTCGTCTAATCCATGATGCAAGTTACTCTACTTTTTTTTTGTATTCTTGCAACTTTAAATATCTTATGAACGCACGAACATTCGGAACATCTCTCTCTGTAACGCAATTTTACCAAAAGCGGATATTAAATTTACCATCTACGTATTTACCAAACATGCAACTTGTTCCTCCGCGATACGTAACGTAGACTCATTAAAACTGAAAAATTAAAAATCCCCCTTTTGCAGCGTAGCAATTCCAAATTCCCTATGAAACGCGTATCGCAGCTCGCTCGCAACGCCAAAAGTGAAATTATTTCGTTACGATACACAGCTCAGAAACCCTGTTAAGTTCAAAAGGTCAAAAATTTCCGGGAAAAAAAATCTTTGAAAAGTCATCGCCGACGTCACGCGACAACCACCGTCTCGAAATGCTGAACACGGTTTAAAAGGTCGTTTCACGAAACTGAATTCCGTTGCACAAAAGGCACGCTCGTCCGCGCGTTCTGAAGCCTAGAAGCGACGTTCGTCAAAGTATACGAGACCACGCGTCTAGCAAAGTTGCCGGAGGTTGGCTGGCATTTTGCGGCACGAAATTGCACGTGACACGGTAAGAAAATCTCCCTTCCCCTCCGGTATTACCCCTGGTTGCCCGAGCTTAGCTGGAGAAGTTGCCCGGGTAACATCCGGCCCATCCACCAGCCACGTATCTCCCTATCGCGCCGGATTAATATCACACACTCGGGCGTCCTGTCGAGGTGAACGCGTGTCCCCGAAGGGGACAAAATAGAGAAAGAGGCGCGCATACACGTCGACGAGGTCAGCAGGTGGCGGGATCGACCCCTCTCGTCGATCAAGACCCAAAAGGTTTTGTCGTCCTATGCATACCAGCGGAATTCGGTTTGTCTATCATTGGGGAACACGCGAGGCGCCGGGTTATCCGGATTCATTCGAAGTGAATGCCGACGAACGATGCTGGCACGGGTCCAACCGTTTCCGGCGAAGGGTTGCGGATCCAGGAATACTCCGGCATACTCGGTTTCATCGTCATTATCGTTTCCATCCTGCCAACACGCGGGATATCCTGAGATTTGCCTGATCGTGATAAAAAATAATTTTCGTTTTTACTCGGACGAGCAAGCTCTCGTGGGGGAGATTAAGGTTGGATAATTTTTGTGGTTTTGGGGGTGGCTGTTGATTTCTTGGGAAATATTTATATCTAGCTATCTTATTCTCTATATTCTGTGTATTTTGACGAATTTTTTTCTCTCCATTTTAAAGAAAAATGACGATCGATGGATGCTGTGGATAATGTGTAATCGCGGATTATGGATTTTCATGTGAATTCACATTTTTGGGCATATTTAAAAAGCATAGTTTAAAAAAAAAAAATAAAATCTCGGTAAATAGGAAGCGTGATACCTTGGACATTTTATATATTTTTCATATGCTGTTATTCTTGATGCTTAATTAAGTAAATAATCAGTTACACGAAAATTTGTTCCATTCGTTGCATATATTGCATTACTTTATCTTGATAGTACATCAATCTATTAACACGCAATGCTTATTATTAAATAATATTTCAAAGTGCAGTATCTTGTAAAATACGATTACTTAAATGATTAATTGATCATGTTGTACATTGTAGTTAGAAAGTCGGTGATTTATTATTTAGTTGTGAAATTTTCATTGAAATATACAGTGGGAAAGAAAGTATCCTCGAATGTAGCAAAGCACGTGCTTAATAATAATATTTTCAGAAAACTTCTACAACACTGAGAAACTTGTAATCCAAGCTCTGATGAAACTCTGACGTGTGAAATGTAACATCCCTCTTCACGAAGGAAAAAAAGGAAAGATATTTTCGAATTCAATGCATTATTATCTCGTATGATACAAAATAAAAAGAACGAACCACGGAAAAGAATATTTTCCACAAAGCACGGTGTCTTGATGATACATTTGTAAAAAAACTCGTACGACACCGAAAAAAATCGCGCCGAAGTAAACGGCGGATGATCAATAGTGTTTGCATCCGCGAGAATAATTACTATTTGCCGATCGATCGGGAGGAAACGCGATGAAATTGTACGAATGTACAATGTGAATTGACGACGGTGGCTTTAAGAGAGCAGACAGCGGAAGTTCGTACGACACGAAGCGATTATGAAATCTCTTTTGGGTCTGTTTTCTGTTAGAGAAGGCAAGTTTATTCAACGGCTGGTAGCTCGACAGATTACGTTATATAAAAGCACGAGCGCAAGTCAAAGAGCATTAGTGACGACCGTCGGAGCACTGCTCGAATGTTATCGAACTTTGCTACGCACTGTTGCAACGACGTTTCATTTTACGGGATGAGAAAAAAATATTTCAGTAAGTAACACATTAGAAGATTGACATGCAGCAATGAACAGAGAGAGAGAGAGAGAGAGAGAGAGAGAGAAAAGAAACGTTTAAAAGATAAATGTGTGGGAGAACGTGGTACATTTATGAAATTGGATTATGTTTGGCAAGAGTTCATATATTCCTGCGGATTTTTGTGCATGTGTGCAAAATCCACGGGATTCAAATGAATGTATGAAACTATGTACAAAATATTGAAAGCAAAGCGCTCGTAACGATTTTCAGTCGATCGATAGAACGAATCGTTGTCTAAATTCCATTTTTATTATCGTACGTACTTGTACAAAATATAAATTTGCATTAAAATTCGCAGTCGAGTAACGAGGAAATATGTGATACGTGTCTCATTGTCAGAATAGATTATTATCAGCAATGTGTTAGATAATGTTTAGTAAAAAAGGTACCAACATTGACATTATACTGGCTTCAACTCTTAACTGATATCGAACCATTCGAAAATATAATCGTTTAGAATTCAACTACCTTTAATTTCTTTTAATTTTATTACTAATAAATAAAAAATAATAGCGTGGTATATGGTATGGTACAACATCGTATGGTACGTTAGTCTATAGTAGAAATTCTCAAAACTTCTATATCTATCGTAATCAAAATTTCTATAAGAAATATAAAATGTCTATTACCTACAAATTACCTTCCACTGAGATTCACAGATATCAATCGCCTATCGTAGAATTCACAAAGCTTGTACATCCATTGTAAATGTAAACAAAATTTCTATCATAAATGTAATGTGTCTATTATGCACGGGGTTGTACGTGGAGGTATGATGATCTTTATCTAAACTGATCGTTCTTTTCGTTTGATTAATTGCTTGTTAATAGTAGCATTGAGCTATAACATTAGAAATTATGCGATGTTTTCATTATTTTGGTAACATTGTTTCATTCACGAAACATATCGATTAAAGAAGAAGCTTTGGCACTGATCAATAGACGAAGGTCTTTCAAAAGGAGTTACATTTGTTTGAATTTATCAAGCAAGTGCAATTATGCTCTATATAAATATACTTAATATATTTACTGATTTTCAATTCTGATGTACAATTCATAAGGTGCATACTTAATATATTTACTGATTTTCAATTCTGATGTACAATTCATAAGGTGCATACGCGATTCGTAAATTTTACCGAATATTGTCTGATTGTTCTAAAGTGATATAGCGTGGCGAATCAGATTTTTCCCAGCATTCGCCAGGTGAAAGTTATATCCGATCTTTGCTTGATTTCCGAGATTTTCAGAAAAATACGCTTAGATCACGAGTCAGGAGTGCGCCGTTTTCGTTTAAAATTCGGTATCGTCGCTTTAGGAACGAACCGCTTCAAGTTCAACGTGGTGAGACGGGACCGAGGGAACGCAGATTGAAAGTCAGAGGAGGTTAGCTACTTGGGGAATCCTTTTGATTCGGTGAAAGGCTTCTGCCAGTATCTTCAAAGAGCTCTTCTGGCAAAAGTACGGCCACGGGACGCTAAAAACAGAGAGAGAAAAGGGGGGGGCGGCTGTTGCTCGTTTTTAATTTCGCTTAACGCAAAAGCCGTCTCTAACGTCGAACGAACGCTGCATAAGACTCATTTCCCCTTTGTGGTTTCGGTTACGGAACATTAGGCGCCTCTGCCTGGGGATTTTCTGCCTGTTTGTCCAGTGGACGAGTCGTCTCCGTTCGTCGTTTCCACGTGGAACGCGAAATTTTCGAACGAATCGTTATCTTTTGTGTGTTAGGCGAATTGTCAGGCCTTTAACATCTTAATCACTAAACCTATCAAACGGTGTCAAATGACCCTTTTTTAAAGTTCCGTTTAGAATATCCTGCATAGAATTGTTGCATTGCCATTTAACTTCACGACTTTTCTTATATCATACGTACAATGCATTTTTTAATATTCACTTTTTTTTTCTTATGTTTTGAAAAAAATTTGTAGTCTGTCTTGTCTATCGCGTGGGACATTTCATCCTATTTATATTCTTTGCATAAATCGGTCTTTATCTTCTATTATCTTACTTGCTATCTAAAGAATATTGTTTATTTGAGAGTACGTGTAGCAACTTTCTCGCTACATTATAAATATGCAACGTTGTTAAAAAAAACAAAGGAAAAAAATGGGGTCCAATATTTTTCTCCAATACTATGAGCAGAAATGACTACAGGAGTTATAAGGTTCGCTTTCACAGAAATCGACAACCCTTAGATAAATCGTTAAATTCGTCTTGATTTCCGAACGTTTGGCGCAAATTCATTGAGAACAAGTCAAGCTGTTATAAACCAAGGTTTATATTTATTACAATTGAGAAAAGAGCTTGCCGCCAAATATCAAGAAGAGCAACAGAAGGACCAGTCACAAACAATCGTAGATGTAACTACAGATTCATGTGACCGGAAGAAAGGCCAGATAAGATTTTGCAAAGGCAATAAAGACGAACAAACCTATGTAAAATGTGAAAAATACGTATGTGATAAATATACAATCAAGAATCCTATAATTTATAAACAATGTGGCGAAACTGAATAAAATAAATATTACTTATTTGCAAAATATAAAAAGATTTTGTTCACCAATTTTGTTCCAATTGTTTATAATCTTCATTCTGTATTAAGAAATATGTTTCTTTTTCAAAGTGGTCCCTGACGGTAGGAATATGTTATACATGAAGGCTCGGTAGGTTTAGTGTTAACGACGGGGGAGGGGGTGCGGAATAATGCATCAATCATCGACACGAATTTCACTTGGACAGAACTGTCGTCGAGAAAATATTGCGCGTAAAAATGTCGCAAATGCCTTCTTAAATTGGAGTATTTCAACACTAGAATCACCGTACACTGAAACTTGAGAAATCAGAGAAATACAAGTGTAGGGAGCAGGAAAAATTTGAAGTACAACAAGAAACACAAACTTCCCGTTCATATACTTTGGGTCAGAAATTTCATCTAGAAATCTCTAGAAATGCATCGTTGTACATCTGTAAAATTCTTGTATGGAAAATTGCCTTTACGATTTTCATTTCAATTTTCGAAGAGCGAGAATTACATATCGAGATCGTAACATTCAACTCGGAGTATTTGAACTATTGGAACATTGTATATAATTTTCATTTGTCAATGCCCAGTTTATACTGGAAATTATATTTAAAATTCGAATTCAAATGCTGTGGAACTGCAGGATGCTCTTTTGCTATCAAATTGAAACCATAATGTCACAAGTGTGACTCGTTTCATATCTGTTCTACTTCGATTATTTTACGTATACGTGTATAATTTTCCAAATTTTCCAAAAATTCGCAACGTAACCGTCACTCGCGCGCCACCATACACAGAGAGAGTTTCTTTTTTTTTTCACGTGGAGGAAATCTTCATAAGACACGTGAGTTTTTTAAAGAAAGACCCAGGTAGTGTCAGATTTTTACCGACTAAAACCTTCAACGATGGCCGTCCGTTCGCACGTTGGGAGAGAGAGCTCCGGAACCTTTTTACACACACAGAGCTCTCCCGTGCTTTTGTCCTAAAGGACCAATGTCTCTTTTTTTTTCGTCTCGAACCCTGGACCCTGAGATTAAGAGTCTGATGCTCTACAGACTGAGCTATCCCCACCTCACACGGAGAGAGTTCCTAACAAGAGAGTGTTCTGGGAAAGTTAAACGGCAATTACTCGCTACTTACCTGTCTGCATTTGCAGACGAACTCGAGACGAACAATTCACCGGCCGAATCTCTTTGCACGTCTCGTTGGAAATCTATAAAAGCATCGTCAGCTGAAAGCGCCGGGTCCGGGCTGCTTGCTCGCCGCTGGAAACCAACCAAGCTGACCGTGTATCATTCATTACACACGTAACGTCGCTGTTTGATGCGACAATTCGCGTGACAGAGGCATGCATAATGCGACACGGTATCGGATAGGGACCGAATGCCGGTGACTCGGTTTGGGACGCGGTAATCGCGTCAAGAGCGTCGTGTTTTATGCGCGGTGACAGAAACGGGATGGTGGTCCTCGTGTCGGGCGACGAATCGAACCGCGTGAGATAGGATTACCGTACGGTTCGTCGGCTTCCGGATGCGGAAGCTGCAGCAACGTCGCGCGCGTGTCACCGTAATCTATGTTCCGTCGAACTTAATCTAGTGCCGCGCGGAAAATCGACAAGGCTGGCCTCTCTATCTTCCTGTCTCGCACTTTCTCTCTTTCTCTCTCTCTCTCTCTCACACACACACACACACACTCGCGTCTGGTCGGCACATCACAAACCGAAAGCGTAATTTCCCTCGCCCCTCCCGAGAATCTATTTACTTTTGCGAGTCATTAAGCTTGCGCGTTGCGAAAAGTTGGCTCGTGCGAATGATCGATAGATAGGCAAGTTCTTCAGACGCCAGCGGGAAGAACAAAGTTCTGTATTGTGTACAATGGTGGGCCATCGCGTGACTACCGCTGATTAATGCGGTGACACGCCAGACTCGCGTGAAAGCACGATTATACACACCCTCTGGTGGAATCCCTCTAGTAGTTGGAACACGCCATTGATTTTACAACCCTCTATTTTGTTCGGCGATTAGTAGCGATGGGACTGAGTCGAGTTTGTTGCAGGTTTTTGCTCTGTTCGAGGAACGTTTCGAACTTGAGGGAACGTTTCGCGGAATTCTTGGAAATTCGTTGCATGCAAGATATAGATTGTTGTTATTTGTACAAGATGAGTCTAATAGTTCTAATGTAACTACGAGACAGTTCTATCGTAAAGTTGATAGAACTTCTCGAATGATTTTCTTTTCTTCTTTGTCTTCAATGCAGATAGAATTATAATCCGTTGCTAGTTACTAGATTTCAGATTTTGAACCACCAGTTATTGGACATTGCAACATTTATTGTTACTAAATCTGGTACACACGCGAAGTTTTATCAACTTTTTGTTTATTCTGAATTTTGTGAAAAAAACACACGTCCGTACTTTTACATCTTTCAATTAAATTTTTTTCAATGAACAATTAGAATCCGTCACATTCAGATTTAATTCTCTTGGAAGAATCATTTTCTTTCTTTTTCTAAAGAATTTACGAAATATTAAAAATTTTTCTCTGTTTTTCTCTGTGACGTATTGTGTCGTGGATTCAATTTCCTGTGAAAGTATTCTTTCTTCTTTTTCCCGAATACTTGTAAAAGATTAAAAGATTAAATTTCAGAAAATTAAATTCTTAATTAGTTTTTAAATCTCATTCATTTTCAAAAGTATTTTTCTTCTTTCTTTCGCATCGACTACTAGCATTCAGCTATTAATTTCTGCGATAGACTTGGATTTCTTTTAAATAAGTATTTTTAATAATGATCTTGGGACGTCAAAGCTACGTTTTGTCTTCGCGTTTTCATAACGTAGATGATCTGTCGATAACGCTTGATTGCGAAACGATGGTGATGATTTTGTTAGTTGGTATTCGTGGATGATTCTTTCCGAGTCTTGATTATCATCTAAGATTATCCTGCCTTTCCTAGCTTGAAAATATTATTTCTTCCCTTGTTCCAATTATTTCTCAAAACTCTAGTTCATCAATATTCGAAGGCTGTTCGAGGCCGTCGCTACGCTTACAATGCCACCGACAGACCTCGTGTCTATCAGGATGATAGAAAGGGTTCTCGCGCGCGAGAGATATTTTCATAATCGATCTGGGGAAACACGGGGAGAGCCTAACCTGACCTTGAGCAAACATCCATTCAACTGCTTTCGCACCGAATGTTTCTTATTCAGCGGAAACTAACGAGATCTCCAAGATGAATGTAGGTCAAGCACAGGATGGCATTAGCCCCGAGTAAATCGCGAAGGAAACTTCCTTGCACAAGTCGAGCTCTCGCAGTCATTTCTGCGAACGTTTCGCACCCGGTTCGTTACTTATCGATTCTCTGCTCCGGCAGAAATTGAATTGAATTAAGCCAAGGGAAAGAAAACGGGGCAAGAGAAAGCGCAGGAGAAAGAAAGGAAAATGGTGAAACCGGAGGATTTAACCGGTAAAAGAAATGGAGAGATAGAATATCGAGAGAGAGAGAGAGGGAGAGAGCAAGAGAGATTAAGCAGCTGGAACGAGAAAAGAAACTGAGAAAGCGTGGCTTGCTCGCGGAATTTGCCGCGTTAACGGCCAGATCCTCTAATACCGTCGATACCGGGATTCCAATTAGCCACTTTATCGATTTCCTAACCGAGATCCAATCCATTGATTTCCTCTCGTTTCCCTCAGTAAAAGAATTATACTAAGGGAAGGTGTTATTCGCCGATGGAGCTTTCTCTCTCTCTCTCTCTCCCTCTTTCTTCGCCCATTTGTATGGTAGGAAAAATATATTAATTGAAATTAAAAAAAGAACTTTTTTTTTATTACGAGTGATTAACGAGAAAATATTTATTATACGTTGTATACAATGGTTCACGAGAGTATTCGAACATTCACCGCTGTATGAAACATTGTTAGTATTACAACGACGTACAATTATATGTTGATAAAATTTGAAAATTTGAAAAGTAAATTTATTATTGCGTATATTAAGTGAATGTAATGTATATTTGATAAAAAAATAGTATAAATAACTGTTTTAAGTGTGTAATAATTTTTTAAAGATTTACATAGGGTTACATAGATATTAGAAATTAAAGAATATCAAGATTCATTGATACAATTGATTGTGGCCGTGTTGTATTAAATATCTTGTAATATCTTTATATATTTTTACATCTATTTCATACTTCAAAAATATTTGAAAATATTTTATTCGATACAGATAAAAAAATGTATCCATAAAACTTTTCTATAAACGTTTGAATACTTTTGCGAGCAACTGTATGTACGTGTTACATTTGATTTTCGTGTCATGTGAAAGAACCACTAAATGATACGAAATTCAATATACTCGACCCTATTTAATTAGTATGTAAATGCTCTAATAGGCACAACGATGTATGTATATAATGCAGGCAAAAGATAGTCTCACACAGCATTTCATCTTTCAAATTTATGCACAGAATTCTGTTCAGTGGAAGTTTCGATGGTAAATTGACTGAAGTACATGTAACATAATCTATCTTGTTACAAGGATGTTATTTGCAATTATTGCTGTTCCCCATATTATCCGCAATAAAAGGTACCTTTGTCTGCAGTAGAAAATACTTTTCGTACCATTTTGTCACTTAATATCTCAATATTAATATCAATAGTCTGTACACGTATATCCCATTCTTCATGCTGAAACAAAACATCGATCGCCAACTCGAAGTGTTTGAAAAAATATTTCAAAAATAAAAGGTAAAATAAAAAGAACACTGTCAAGTGAAATTCCGTAGATTAAAAATAATTAAAATCAATTAAAAGTAGAAAACTAGAACGTGAATGCTTAGCAAGAGACAGAGAGAGAGAGAGAGAGAGAGGATGCCGATAGATAGAAATGTCTTTTTCTTCGCTCTCTTGCTTTTCGAGTTTCGTTACTCGTTCCGCGTACGTAACGCGTCATTCGTATTCGCTCGTCCATTTATTGTCGGCGGCGACTTCACCACGGCCGAGGAAAGTTCACTCCGACATTCTGCGAATTCTATCGGTAACCAGCCATGCCATGGAGGAAATTCCTTTCACGTAGTCAAAGGATGGGAACGCGGCCGTGTACACAGAATCGGCTCAAGGCGCCACGTGCACGCCAGACTGGAGGATAAGCTATACGCGCACACCCCCTTTCGGTTATTGCCGGGTAGATGCCTCGATAACAGGACAGAGGCAATGCCAACAGATCTGCGTCGCTTGCATTCTACTCATGGCGGCCTAATGACCGGGAACGCTACATAAAACAGGAATTAGCGAACGGCGGTAATGGATCGAGTGTGTGCTTGCAAACGGCGATATATCTTCGTGCTTGTGAACCAGCCCCTATGAAGATAATTATGTACCGATGTAACTGGCTTTGGCTGTACGAGCGTGCCATTCTACGAAAGATCTTGTCAGATTTTATTTGACCCTGTAATTCATGTACGAGTTCAGTAACCACAACCTTCAAGAAGATAATTACGACTAGTCGGAGAAGAGTGTCACGTACGAGTCTGTTAAGTCGTAATTGGCCAGAAAAAGTGTCTGCGTACAAGTTTGTCAGATTTTATTTAAAAATTTAGAAAAAGGAGAGTTTGGAGAAACTCGTAAATGTATATTTTTTATCTCTATAGCGAGGGTGGTATTTTTTATTAATTTCGGTGAAAAATTGCTCGATACTTCTTCACGCCGATCATTTAAATTATTTAAGATGTCTTTTCCGATCATGATGAAACGAGCATGCATATTTAAAAATCGAATAACGCAACACCTAATAGCTGTCGTATTAATTCTTCGTCACACGCAGTGGTGAATGCGTTCATTATTTTAATTTTCATTCGTGATGAAAATTAAACGTATAATATTTTTCTTTATTTTTCGTAATAACAATGTATGAGTAAACCCACGATGTAATAGCGTGTAAATTCTGTGTCGTTTGTACGCTAGATTCACCGACAAAAAGTCGAGCTGAAAGGATCGAAGCCATAATTTATTCCAATTTTGATTGAATTTGAGAATTATATAAAATCCACTACCGTTTACTCTAACGTTACAAACGAAGATGTATTTTTCGGTAGAAAAATGAAACACGGATCGCAGCCGCATGAAGTTGGAAATCAAAAGTCAACGGTCAATGACCGAAGACGAGAGAAACTAAGAATCACCAGCGACATTGATTGAAAGATTCGCGGATCCACCGAACACCCCGACGTTGAATCCAGTCGATTAACTGGATTTTCCAGCGAGGCGTTGATTGCGATCCAATCACAATTTATCTTCTAATTGCTCGAGGCTTGTCGGCAGTTCGACAGTCTTGTCGGCGTCACGACGCGAACCTTAATCTTCGGATCCCGCTGTCAGACGATCGCACGATGCGATTGTCGCGTCATCTCGTAAGCCCCTTACGCTCTCTCACCTTACTAGCTGAATTCGCTCGGCGAATTTGTCAGTCAGTCAGTCAGTCAGTCAGTCAGTTCGAGTGTGAACTCGTACGTTTCTACGATTTCGTAAGAATAAATTCCTTCCACGAACGATCGAACGATCTCCATCCTCGCGACCTAACTTCCAGTCGTGTTTGCGAGTTTTCGAAAATAACTCACTGGCTGCACTGGCCTGCGCAAATACTTCGCCCGGACGAGTCGAACAGCGATTGATTTGCCAGATTCTGTCGACTTCCGGTTGCGTCATCCAGAGGAGATCCGATTGGATGATAGTATGTCGTGTTGGTATATCTCGCGGTCTAGAGCGATCGTAGCAGCATGCATTTTCATTCGACCGCGTTGATCAAACATTGTTTGCAGTTTATCCGTGCGTGCTCCCGGCGATTAGCCTGCCCGTTGGACGAGCTCGCTCGCATTCATATAAGATTATCCTCGTTAATTTTCATTTCGCCGCGGTGGAACGCGTTAATTCGTCAGTGGCGCTCTGCAACGTTGGCTTAATTCATTCGTAATAACCTCGGATTAACCTATGTTTATTCATTCGCGTTTAATTTCTACGTTCCGTTCGTGTACGTTACGCGTGCACGGAAGAAAGAGTCCAAGATTTTGTTCAGCGGTAAAAAGCGGTGTGAGTGATTCGCAAAAGTATTCGAACACTCGCTGTAAATGAAGTTTAATGATAATAGGTACTTATTACGTACGTTACATGAAATATTTTGTAATCTCATTAGCATTGTGACGAGACAATTGTAAAATCAGAAAGCGTGCATAAAAATTAAACATATATGAAGTTAGTTTAATATAGATATTAAATCAATAACAATTCAAATAGGTGAAGTGTAATATCTTAATTATAAATATTAAATATCACAGTATTAAATGTAGTAATAAAAGTGGTTGTGAAATCGGTATTGAAGGTTTGTTAATGTAATAAATAAATGATTTAAATTGTTCAACTTTTATGAAATATAACATAAGTGTACTTAATTATTGTCTCGTAATTTCTACATATATATTTAGATTTGTCTCAAACTCATTGTTTGTAACCGTGTCTTATTATTGGCATTACGAAACTTTTTTTTACATAAAAATATATAACATAAAGATTTCCTATAAGTGTTTGAACTTGTTGCTTTTACGAGCAACTGTAAGTTCTAAAATTAATTAATCCATCCCACGAGAAGTTGGATTTGCTTTCATATTTCTACAAGATATCTTATCCTTCACGAGTCGATTTCAATTTTATAATACAAAACTAGCATCTGCGAATCGTGAATCGTTGCACGTTTTCACGTCACATGACGTATATTTTCTATTTTTATTTTCGATCGATGTCTAGAATAAAGTATAGATAAAATTTGATTTTAGAACTTGTGTTTGTACGAAGTTTTGCATTCCTCCCAGTCAATACTGTAAGTTTACAACGGGAATTATCTTAATTCCCGACCGATCACCGTGCGAATCAGAAATTTGCGAAATTTATTTTGCGCCGTTGTCTATTTTCTATTATCACGAATCCAAAATGGGTAAGAATATTTCACGTTTGATTTACCGTACGTTGGAACGTTCCGTTCTGCACGCGATCCGACACGGTGCCGCGTAAATTCCGTTTTATCTACATGCGCGTCTCTGATTTCCAGAAGCGTGAAACACCACGCGACCATCTCTCCCTCGGGTGTTCCTCCAGTTCCGACGGCAGAACGTGAATTTACGGAACTTGTCCCTTGTTGTTTCATTTTGCCGGCGAAAATTTTCACTCTTCGCGTTTTATTTACTTACACGCTCGATACAAAGCGCCACCGTAATTGATGAATCGAGCGCAGCTGGTGATTCCTTGCGAAAAGATAAATCGAAATTAACGTGTCTTCAACAGTTGTGCCTTTGACAATCTGTCTTTCTCTCTCTCTCTCTCTCTCTCCGAAAGAACGTATATGTGATGCACTAAATATTATTCAGAGATTGCATTTCAATTTTTGAACAAGAAAGAATGGATCGAGTCTTACTTGGAGTTTTTATTCGCGTAGCATGTACAGTGACAGATTGCGTTTGATTCGACACGATGATTCCGATATCATTTTTCCTTAGTTATTTCATCTGTTGCTAAAATACGATCAACGTTCATTGTTGTTCGAGCGATGCGTCTCTACTCTTAGAGATGTTCTTATCCTTTGTATTTGTTTTATATTTTTCGTGATCTGTGTGTCCTTTTCGAGTAAAGTTTGAAAATAAAATTACGACTATCTCTACCAATGTGAAATATTCCTCTCTCGACTATAGTAAATCAATAGGGTGTCTGCTCGGATGTAAGTGTTGCAAAAGAATCCCTTTATATTTTCGACTCTTCCGCGAAATAGCTAAGCACTCTGTTTATTTATGCATACTCTATCCAACCTTTTCGATCAATCGTCTAAAGATCACCAATTTCGTTAATACGAAAAAGCCAGACGAAAATGGCGTAATTTTCAGTAAAAGCAGCCAGAGTGTATCGCCGGTAGGGACGCATTCATCCCGAAACGCGGTTATCCAGAGGAGGATTCGAGGAATCCTAGAGGTCCATTAGAGAATTCGGCTGCCCTTTTGATGAACATCACGACCCCCGGAGTTTTCGTTCGGGCGTAATCAGATGAGGTTGCCCGACACGTTCCACCTGACACTCGCGGAATCCTCGAAAGCTCAAAAGATAAATTGGATCTGTCGTTTCAACGAGAAACACCGCAACTCGTTGCGAGGACATTCACAGAGTGGCCTGTGACCACGCTGTGACATCGTTCGAGATTATTTCCGCACGCGGCGACCAGCGAGGACGCATCGGTATCCAGTTTCTGAAAATCCTTCGAATTCCTTTCCGTAGAATTTGTTGAAACGTTGCCCGGAAAAATCTCCCCGTGTCCTTTTTCCGCTGCTGTTTCTCTTTCGGTCGGTCATCAGCGATGGACCAGCGAACTGGTGGGCGCCGTTTAAAACGCGAAACTCACGTGGTATTGGCGTTTTACGTCCGAGTTTCGTCGGAAACTCATCCCCTCGTTTTTTTTCCGCCCCTGTTCTGTTTTCTTTCTCTCGGCTTTCCACGGCCATCGCGCCGCGTCGTGGGAATATTTCCTTGGGAATTCGTAGGATTAACGGGTATTGATTTAACCCCGTTGCGCTCGCTGTATTGTTTCGCCGCGGTAATTATATCGAAAAGCGTATCTAGCGATTGCTTCATATATGCAGCAGGTTTTTAACGTAAATGTACGTTCGTATTCCCGGGATACGATGTAGAACCTTTCCTAACTGATAATTTTTCAAATTTATTAATTATAAAATTTTACAATCCACACAAGTTGCAGAATTTCGCGCAGTGCATACGAAAAAAAAGATGCGTATGCATCGTAACGCATTTGACGTGTGAAACAGTTTTCTACCCGTTTAATTACATTTTTCGAAGTATGAATCCGCATAAAAATCGCTGGTTTGTTTAATAATTAATTGGAAGACAGAAGCCAGTTTGAATTCGGGAAATCTTTGGGACGAATATAAATACCAAAAATGCGTGTATTATATATTCAGAATACTGTGCAATGTTACAATGATAATAGTATGATTACAAAATCCTGATCAAAATGGAGATGTTTTTCTGCGCGGAAAAACGTGATTCAAGGTGTTGCTAGATTAACACGTTTGCAGTTCTTCGACCTTAGGTCAAGACTAGTAGATGTAGGTCAGCGTAGTCAGACGTCCAACAAGCCACCTGTAGGTCAGCCATGTTCGACGTCAAAAGTTATGTACCTTTGGTATGAAATGCAGTTTATCTTTGAATTTTTACATTACAATATTACAAAGTAATTAGAATTACTCAATAGAATTAAGTAAGTTAGAACTTAGAAATTAAGTAATAGAATTAAAAAGTAAAATTTAAATAACGTGCTTTGGCACCGAAGCTGTTTTAATCACGTTGTCGAAGAGAAACCGTACGAAGTACTAATTATCTATTGCTCGAAGTCCCAATGGAATATTTTAAATTAGTTGCGCATTGCGAATCTTCATTTGTATCTACGTGAATAATACCTATTTATAATATTAATAATACCTATTCTTTTAGAGAATCTTCATTCGTGTCTACATGAATAATACCTATGTCTTTTTTTAAGAATTTTGAAAGAGTATATGGATACAAAGAATAATTCAACACTCGTAATTGTTTGAACTGTTTTTTTTTTTTAACGAAGACCTCAATTTATGAACTTATTGAAGTTCAGTTATCTCAGTTAAATATTATAATGCGCAATATCTTTTCCCCCAAGTGGTTTAATTGCACAATATTTAAATCAAAGAAACTATACTTCCTTAGATGTATGTATGTATTTATTACAGTATTTATATCTACATTATATCTACATCTCTCGTATCTAAATTATGTATCGAAATTTAATCTAAATTTTCAATTTAAATCTTTAATCTCAACTCGAACTAGATACTCACAGTATACGATATCTTTTTTCTAAACTGATTTAAATTAATCACGACATTTTAATCGAAGAGGCACACGCGTAGACCCAGTACGTTTACATCTCACGTATGTAAGAAAACGTTGAAAATCAATCAACTTCAAATTCAATTAAACATCTCTTTTATCATCCCGAATGATTTAATTATGCGACATTCTGATCGAAGAAGCACAGTTTTCATCCAATATGTGTACACGCATATATACATGTATACCTGTGTCTCAATTACATCAAAACATATTAAAATCCAATCATTTTACTTCGCAATTCAATTAAACATTACAATTTCCATCCAACTGTGCCGCGATTTTTACTGTCACGTGCGAAATTCACGAGCAGCGAGGTTTTGGTATATAGGCGAGAGCATCGATGATTGATCGATCCTTGCGGGGAAGAAATGACGGTCGATGAACACAGTCGGGACGATGAACAGCCGAGCATCATTAACGCGCACGATCGCGTGGATCCTCTCTCCCTCTCCCCTCTTTCCTTCACTGGCAGAATCATCGGGCCCAATGGACGTCGATTATTCCAGCGACGCTTGTAAACGATGGTGTGTCTTTCCATTAGATCGACATTGAGCTGCAGAGCAAATGTTACATCGCCGGCGGCAGCCCGCTGCTGCCATCACGGTCGAAATAACAAGGTTAATTAGTCTCCGCGAGGAAGGTTTCTACTCGAAATCCTTCTATTAACATCGTCGACTGCAAATCCTATTATTGTTCCATGCGCGTCGCTCGACCGCCATTCTGCAACTCGGCCGGTTGCCCGTTTGCCCGTTTCTATATGCCTCTTCCTCTCCCCCTTCCCCCGCCTAGGCTCGATCGAATCGACGACAATTAGTTCACTTACCGAAATATTCCGATCGTTTCCGGTCGTGGCACGGGTCGTCGAACTTGGCCGAGCGGTCACGTCGCGTCAACGGAGGCGCGTGGAAATTCGGTAACGAATTTAATTAGCGTGCAGCTTCAGCCGCGTTTCGTTGTTATTCCGTGTGATACAGAATCCCGGAATACGCTCGGCTCTTTTTCTATACGCTGCTTCTCTTCTCGACGAGAAAAACACGTTTTGTTTTGCGAAGACCCGAGTCTGTCTCCGAGTTGAAAATTAGACAGACAGTTCGCGCAGTTTGCTTCTTGCTACCGAGCGAAGAGTTACGAATCTTTTTAACGAAACGTTATTGATTTGAAAAACAAAGACATCGTGTGACAATCCATTTGATCTTAGTTTAAGCGAAGCCTCTACTTTTTTGTTTTAATGTGAAGCGTTACGCTGTAATTCGCAGCGGACGAAAGAGAAAATGAGGATATCTTTCTCTCGAAGATTGTAGAAATTTTCGAGAATCTCCAAAGAAATTAAACAATTGTAAACGCTTTACAATGACCTCTTGAAACCTGCTACACAATTTTGTTGCATTTTATTTTATTGAACACTGAAGATTCTGGGTGTCGAAATGTTAGGATCTCTTGAATTTTTGTCGTTATAAACGGAGAAATAGAGGAAAAGGCAAGAAAGTAAGTTATTAAATGTTGAATTCTCCTAGAACTCGATCAATTGTGTTCACACAAGTATATTATATACAGTTATTTTTTGTAATTTGAATCTGAGTTCTCATTTCAACAACCAAGATGTCATATACTTTTTAAAATATTATTAGTGCTCTATCCGCGGGAAAAGAGTTTTCGAAGACTTCGTATCCTGTCTTCCGTTATATCCTTAGAGTGTTGTATATCTGGAACAGTGATAGAGATCTAGAATTGTGCGGGGATGAATGGCACCCCTGTGGGATTCAGAGGATTCGAGTTCTCAGGCGGGAACCGTTAAGTTGGTCGTGACCGATTGAAAACTTCAAGATTTAGGAGACATCGTGCAGTACTGGTCTAAGCTCTTCGTTACATCATTATTTACAAAGTTTCAAAGTTTAGTAATCCTTATAATATTTAATAGATATGACAATATTCTACCAATGTTCCAGTTTTCTAATTATCTTTACAAAAATAAAGTCACTGTACTCCCAGTCAATCAAATCTGGTAATATACAAACATATATATATATATATATATATATATATATATATATATTACATAGTAGGAAATTCATGTTTTACATCATAAACATCGGCAGTCTTTCTATAATTTTATTATATATATATATATATATCAGTCTTCAAAAATTTCAGAAAATTATGAGAAAACATTCGGCGAATACTTTCGTAATCCCACTATTAAGACATAGATAATATATATTTTATACCATACAACGTATAAATAGATAATTTGATAATACCAAACGTCGGCAGTCTTTTTTGTCACAACGTTATATCAATTTTTAAAAATCTCGCGAAGTTACGAGAAGACGTTTGGCGAATCCTCTCACGATTCCAGTGTTAAGAGATAGATGTATGATACTTTATATAACAGGATGTGTAAATGGACAGTATAAATTGATCGAACGGAATTGGCAAATGGAACATTGGCCTCTGTTACAGCACTCGACAAAGTGTACAATAACCACGTTGGTGCCGGTTATGTACCCATTGTTTCAATATAGCCAAGTTGACAAGGCTCGATCGGATCGAGCCTCCTCAAGGTTCCCCGACCGGAAGATCAAGCTACAGAACACGTTCGATCATCAGAGAGTCCTGGTCTAACGTGCACACGCGATAACGAGGTTAATTAGCTCACGACGCCTGTCGGCGGTTCGTCCTGCTGCTGAATAATTTATCGACCTGTGGCAGGCACGTGTGTACACGTAAGTTTCCTCGTGCCTCGGTTCGAGACCGGCTGCCGACGGTTTCCGGTACCAATGCGCTCGCGTCCTTCGACCCTCTCCTTATATCCGTGGAAAATTGTTCCGCCTAATTAATTAGGCCCGCGCGACCGCCGCGACGTGTTCTCCGATAAACTCGTTAACGTTGAACTCTCGACGTTCTCGTACGCCAGCTTTCGCTCGTGTATTTCACCTCTTCCTTACAGCAGAAATTGTCTCCGACTCCTCTGTCTGAGAGTTTCGATAAATTGTTCAGTCGACGAGCCGAATAACCAACGATCTCCAGTCGTTTTATTATTTAAGGCGTCGTTCGCTCGAAACGCTGAATCGGCGCGGAGACGTTCTTCCCAGACGTTCCGACGAATCGACGTCTACTCTCTCGTGTTAATTATGCAGTTTGCGCAACTTGAGGGAGAGGTAGCAAGCAGCGATGTTCACGGCATATTTCAACAGTTACCCGCTGCTTACCCCGAATCTTGGGAAATCTTTTCGAGAATTTCTCCCTGGCGACGTGTACGCCGTCGCCGATGGATGGATAAAAGCGTGGAAAAAATGGTTGTTTAACGCTGAAATAGTATACACAAAATGTGAATGTTTCACCAACGGGTTGAAAATTTTATCCCGTTTTCGTTTTACGCTGTGTTGCAATCAAGTCTGCGACGCAGCGAGTTTGCACTTTTTTGGAATATCTTGTGTTTCTCGTCTTCAATTTCTTTGTCCTTACACGTGTGTGTAATTATCTTTGTTGTGAATTATATCGTTCTTTGCCGAGAAAAGAAACTGACTGTTTTTTGAGAATGCAATTAACGCCGAGTTTGTTCCTGAGAATTTTTCATCGGAGATTATCAAATCATTCGTTTGAGGGATATTGCACGATGAGGTAGAAAATTCTGCATTTGATATCTAAATTTCGTTGATGTGAATCGCGGCGTATTTTATGGTACAGTTAATACATCGCATAGTTGGTCTAATTTTTTAGAAATTTTAAATGTTTGCGTATTACGTATACATATTGTTATTACGATATTTTTGCTAGAGAAAGGAATAAACTACTTTTTTCTAGTGCTTAAACCTTTTACTTTATGCAATTCCTTCAAATCTTTCTGAACTGATAATTTTTTTCGAGCAATATTCTTCATATATATTCTTATGTCGAATTCAACATATTTGCAACAATGAATTAATATACTACATTAGCACATACTTATTTTATTCTGGCTAACAAATACTTGTATTATTTATACGTTACTTTTATTACGTTTATTTATTAAGTGTGTTGCAAGTGCACCGTTTGCAAACACTGCTACAATATTGATTGAACAAATGAATTCACGTATAACTAAATTAATTGGCAAATAATATTGTTCGAAAACAAATTGGATGAAATTATACGGAAACGTAACACCCTCAAAATGACAACAAAAAAAAAAAATTAATTAAACACAGTACAGATCCCATAATTTTATGATCTCAATTTTGCAAGAACGTTGCAATTCATAGAATGATTCTTACATTATAAAACCAACATAACTCTGTACTTTACTATGTTACTATGCTACTTTACTATTGAACAAAAACTCGTTGAAAAAAGCATCGTAAAGCAAGGACAAGAAATATAAAAGTATAATCCAACAGAAACAGAACTTCCTTCTTTCTCTTAAATTAAAATCTCCACTTCAATCTGCACCACTTACTATTAAACAGATCATCAAAATATATCATAAAGCAAGAACAATGGAAATAAAAACTTCTTTCCTTTCCTATTAAATTAAAGTTCCTCAATTTGAGATTTACTCAATGCCGGATCATCGAGGATTGGTAGCTTTCTGCACAACTTGACTCAACTGTGCTTAGTTCGCTGCATATATTGTCACAAAGTTATGGGATATTACTTCTCTAGTTATGGGAAAAAAGAAGAAGAAGAAGAAGAAAAAGAAGAAGAAGAAGAAGAAGAAGAAGAAGAAGAAAAATCTGACGAACGTAAGACGAGTGGAATCGCGAAATCCGAAACTCGGACTTCTCGAAGGATCCTTTTCTAAAGAGGTAAACGCGGCTCGTTCGAAACTTGGACCGATCAAGATACGTCGGATGCAGACAACTTCTCTCTCTCTCTCTCTCTCTCTCTCTCTCTCGGTGCCACTGGAATCCTCCTTCCTCTAGTTCCTCTAGCTGGCTGGGAATGCGAGCTGGTTTGAATGCGAGCGACGACCAAACGTTTCGACTTCGACTTTCGAAACTCCCGCCTCCTCGCAATCGACGTTGATGTTTAATTTTCAGGCGACGCGAGAAATGGATTTCCCTCGTAGGTATCAATTATTTCGACGAGGCTGGTTCGCGCGCCGCTATCGATTTCCCGTCGTTCCTCTCTCTCTCGCGCGCGCGAACGTTGAATCTCGCGATATAGATTCAACGTTCGCGCTCTAAGGCAGCAGAATGAAATTACCGTCGCGCTGAAATACCCCCGTTGCGAGGCTGGAAGCTCGCACGTCACCCAGGCCACCTGAATTACGCTTGTCTCGTTGCGCCGGGATAAACACCACTTTTCGCTGAGCTTTATCTCCTGCAGTCGCGACGAGGGCCACTCTGCTCGCGCCTACGTTAATTTACTCGCCTTCTTCTCGCGAGAAGCTTCACCAACTGTTCGACTGCAATTTTTTCGGTCAAAAAAGTTGTCTCGGTAGTTCTTTTTTGCGTTCTTCTTGGATTGTTTCTCGAAAACCAAAATTCTGAACTCGAACTTTTGTGGAATTTTTGTAGAAAGAGGTGTTTCGAACAGTAATGCCTGAGCTTTTTATAATTGTTGAAAGCGTGGAAACGTGGTTTCGAATTTCTTGTGTAAATATCTTTACAATAATCTTTACAATAAATTGCGATTCTCGTTGCAATTCCTCGTCGAACTTGACAGTTTTTCAGTTATAGTTTCCGATTTAATTGACCAGTGTGGTAGTATTTAGAAGTGTATGGTTAGAAATTTGTAAAAAATATATTTACAAAGATTGCAAGATTCTTGTTGCAATCCTCTATTCAAGCGTTTGGTATATTTTAAATTGGCCATTTAGAAGTTTGTGGTTATTATTCTTCTAGCTAAAGTCAGCTCTAAAATTCTTCCAAAAATTTCCCACGAAATATACAATCAATTATCGTTCCTTCTTCGTTTCATCGACTTTCTGCATGAGGTACTAAGGAAACATACATAATCAGAGATATGTGCACAATTGTATTTCATTTTATGGATTCTCATCTTTAAATGACCCTCTCGAGTCTAACTCTGCTTATCAAAAGAAAACCCAAGTACGCATTAAAAAAAAAAAAAAAAAAAAAAAATAGGAGGGTACAAAAAGTAGGAATTGAACGATTCCCGCGTGTGAGAGTATCAAGCGTTTCGTTTCCCGAGCACCTAATTTTCAGTAATAACACGCGGAAGGAAAAATGCAAGCCCTTCCGGCTGGCTTCTCTCGGCAAACAAAAGATTCTGGCTTTGCAAACTGGTCGAAGAGGAGCCTCGAGATACGCAGTGGTATAATGCTATGACATTTTTCTGGTTACCCGGTTTGTACGAGCGAGCCGGCTCGCAATGGTGAAAGTGAAAAAGGAAAGAATCGCGGTTTGCGCACGGATCTCGTCCAGCTTGTGGCTGTGGGAGTACAGCGAGGTGGAGGGGGGGGGGGTTGGTGAACAAAACGAGAATACGGCCGGGTTTATTGTCTATTGTCTTGGTAGAGTTTCGCGGGAAATTTTTTCCAGGAATTTCGTATGCGTATTTTCGGCTCGTTGGCCGCGTCCTCGTTTACCTGACCATGGTGCGGGGGATCATTCTAATTGGCCAGCCAGAGTCGAAGCAGAATTTTATGTTTATCTGCTTGTCGCAGTTATCTCGCATCGTTTACCGGGACCAGTCAAATATTTTCGAACGTGCTCGAAACTGCTCTTTCCTTTTTTTTTTTTTTTTTTTTTCAGAAAAAGAATATCGTAAAATGCGGGTGTATCCTGTAGTTGTAATAATTGGGATGATGCGGGAATAATGAGAGATTTATTTCATGAGAAAATACGTACAATATGGCGAGTACGATTGTGTATATAATGGAACCAGAATTGGGAAAATTTCGTTTCTATTCCAGTCTCTTTAACTTTTTTTCTATTATTATTTTCGTTTTAAATTTATCTTGTGCAATATTACACGTAGATAATATTATGCAATGTATTAATGTATTAATCGTATATATTATGTCAGATACATTTGTATCTGCGTTGATCTCGATCTTTTCAATGATTCCCTGTCTCAAATGAAATGTAAAATGCGCGAGGCAAATATGACACAATATTGTTTCTTTGTCACAATATATACATTTTCATTGTTTCATTTGTCGCTCGTCCCTTGTTATTCTACCTCGTTGTCACCGAGGTGTCTCTTTACATTACTCTTTCTCTGTTACACGTGTCCCATCTTTTCCTTCCCCCGATCAAACAACTAAATTATTAAAATGCCTTTAAATTCCTCTCGTAATATTTACTAGATAAATAGATCATTCCGAGGAGAAACCATGCACTTTTCAATCACCCTATATCACCGCGCAATAATGGAATAGTACTCTGACGAACAGCCAAAGCAGACATTTACCAGTGCTCGATATTCTCGTCCTCGATACCGTCGTATCTCCGTCAAAGAAACGCGCACGTGCATTGCATCTCGTTATCTGCCCCCCCCCCCTTCCTCCCGATTTGATTCCACCGGCGAGAGACAATGGGCATCGATCGAAACACGTTATCGGTTAATTGTTCGTCTCGTAGACGCGCTGACTCATTCCAGGAGGGAGGAGAAACTCACCCCCTTTTTTCCAGTCCGGCCTCGATTGCCGTCGTTTCGGCGTAACGCGAACGAGACCGGATCGTCGACACGAATCCAACCCGGGGAAACGTCGTGATCACCAACGGCAGACCATCAACCGGCCGCTAGATCGAATAATAATCCGGGAATTCCAACGCTGCGAGCGTTCTGCTCGTCGCGGCGGTGGGTCCTCGCCATCCGGTTCCGATATTCTTCTCGTTATTACTGGATCGGTCTACGTGGCGTCCTCGTGATCCGTGAAAATGGGACGAGCGAAGTGGGCTGCCGTTTTGTTTACCATCTCTCTCTCTTTCTCTTTCTCCTTTTCTTTCTCTTCGTTGTTCGGGTAGAATCTTGGCGAATCCGAACGACCGCCGCAATGATCCATCTTAGAATGTCGCGCGGCTAAAGGATAGCTTTAGTCAACCATTTTCTATCTATTGTTGCAGAGTGTTCGATACCGAGTGGTGGAAAAAAAGGGGAAGCCATTGTGTTCCACGGGGACGTGGATTGTTTCTGCACCCGGGGCTACGAAACGTGAGTGTTATCTGCAATCTTTTTTCTTTTTTTCTTTTTCTTTTTTTTAACATTCGTTGAAGCTATGGCTTCCTATGGCTAGCGTTACTCCGACGAGATGTGTAGCCTTGAGATCTGAGGTCGTATTGAATCTAATCTAGGATATTTCCACGTTGGGAAGATAGGCCGAAAGTGATTTGTTTTTCGAGAAAATCGAGTTCGACAGTTGTATTTGAATTTGGTTAATCGCAGATTGAACATATTGAACAATCGACGATTCTACGCGCAAGAACAAACGTGGAGCAAGATTCTTCTACCTGAGGCGTCGTTTTCGAACATATTCTATTCATTTAGCTTATTGTTACGTACGACACGGTTTGACAGCGTGATGAATAGACTGAGGGATTTTTTGTACGTTTTTAGAGAAAGTGTGCGTGTAATATGCAGAAAAATGTATAAAATGTACAAATATTCAAAATATACAAATCACTACAGTATGGATTTCCTTGTATAGTCATAAATAAAGGTATAAAAACGCATGAAAATTCACGGTCTAATGATGAATCGGTATATATCGTAAAGATTTTTCAATTACATCGGATTCGAATAGTCAATTCATTGGTATAAAATATCAAAGAAAGTAAATACATTTGTAATTAGCAATAACCAACCATTTATGATTTATTTAGATATCAATATATGTAATATATATTGCGAGCTATAATGAAGAATGAATTATTGTTAGTTGAAATGATGACAGTCGGCTGTGATTGGCTCTGCTTTATTACGCCGACCAGACATATAAAAGTACATTTATTATATGAAAATTCTGTAGATAATGCAGTATTCCTATCGTCTGCCAACTTTACGGTTCTGTCTGTTACACGTGTCGCGAGATGCGCGTTACTATTCAAAGATATATGCGAATATCATTTGTGTTCATTACGACAAATATATTATTTATTTGTGTATTTACTTCTTGCGTTTTTTAATTTCTTTGATGCAAGTTCTATATCAATTTTAGTGATCGGTAGTTCTGTTGTTGAAGAATAACTTCTGTTTTCCGTTATGAATCGGGCAGTACTTAATACTTGTTTGTTTATTATGAAAAATAGTTGAAAAAGTGAAAAATCGAGGAAGAAAAGCTGTAACGAAATATCCGACCTGATCGGTATTAATTAAACGCGTCTGTATTTTTCTTTGCAGTCGCAGATTTCGTTTGAAAATTATAGAAGTCGTTGATTTTACTTTGAAAGTTAAGTGCAAATCTCTCTTGGGGAGAAAACGCTACCTGACAGCAAGATGTATATTTTCATTTTAAAAAAGTGGCAGAAGATTTTTACTCGGAAAATTTCTGCGAACGGGACGTGAAACGTGTCGCATATTTCTGATTTTTAGCTTCAAGTGCCTCTGAGAGGAGACAGAGGCTGGTTACACGTGAGATTTTTATTTTTTCAGTCGAAATGAACGAGGTAAGAGAGAGATAGACAGATAGAGAGAGAGAGAGAGAGAGAAGGGTGGGTCGCCGGAACACATAAAAAAAATACGTGGTTTCGGCGCGGGTTCGTTAAAATCGCAGACACGACGTGATTTTACGCGCGGGTCTCGTCTTGCGAATCAACATTTCGACGCAAAGGATCACGGGGAGAATAAAAAGTGGGAAAGGAGTGAAGAAATCAAGGGAAAAAAAAGGAAACAAGTGAAAGCGACGTTAGTGTTTTTTTTTTTTCACCGGAGGACCGAAAGGGGTAGTTTTTAACACGTTCTGCAAACTGCCACTCGGTTTTTTCGACTCGCGAGCATCTCGGAGAGAAAATGTGTTTATTTATTACTTATAACGAAATTAGAACTCGCGGAGCAGGGAAGTACTAAAAGGATTCGGGAAGAAATTGGTTACCGTAACGCACGTGAAATGTCCACTTTTATTATTTCAACTTTCTAAACTGTTTCCTTTCTAAAACGAACATACATGTTACAACCAGCTGTTAGTTCGGTTAAAATGACCGAGGAACGTACCGGACGCGGAAATAGAAAATTCTGAAGTTAGAATGGCTGAAGGAAAATGGCGGATAGCGTTTAACTCTTTAATCCGGTCGCTAATTCGCAACGCGGAGAGGCGGGAGATGGTATTGAAACGTTTCCCAGACGGAGGAAAGCAAGTTTCCTAAGCCGTTCTAAGCGATCCAATTGTGTTACTTTAATCGAACTGAAGAACTCGATTCCCGAGTAGTACTTAGGTCCGTACAGTTGCTAGAAACGCATTATCCGGAAAGGGATCCTCTCCCGGCTGGCAAACACTCTTGGGGCTCGGTTGCTCGCAATAAACTGGCACTTTGGTCCGACCGACGACCATCGTCGCTCCGCTTCCCGAATCCACCGACTCGAACCGTATTTTCTCTTCATTTTGCCGCGCTCCGTGGCTAAACGCGAATAAAAATATCGAATAAACGCGAGAAATGTTCCCTCAAAGGGGACAGAGCCGCGGGAGGGAAAACTTCTTGGTGACACTGGGACAATAGAGGCTCGGGTCTCGTCCCAGTGAGAGCACACAAAAGAGGACTCGAGATTTTTATAGCGCGTCATATCGCGAAGCGAGGATATATTAGAGTATTGGCTGATTTCAGAGTTATTATTTTCGACATATTGTGTATTTTATATTTGGAACGTATATTATTTAAATTTTTAAATGATGGTTAGTTCAGATGGAGTTGACTGCCATTGACTATAAAGATAGAATAGACCACGCATGAGTTTTGTTTATTTCAAATAACAATACAGAATAATTGATACACTCGTCTTCTATGCTATATTATTTTAGGGTATACAACATTTATTTTAACCACGCTGAATTCTACATTAACTTCACTAGATTCTACACTCTCTCTCGTACTCTTGAAACTACGTACTATCTGGTATCCTTTAATTTATCGAACGGCCCGCTCATAAACTATGCTTGGGTTTTTCCGTTTTTCTATAAATATTAATTAATTTTAAAATAACACTTAGTTAAAATAAAGTTACATGAGAATTTGTGCTGGAATAGAGTTATTTTCGAACGGTGATATTAAAATATTAGCTGATTTCTAAAATAAGAGGTAGTTACGGTAAAGTTACTTTAGAATTTATATCAGGATAAAGTTTTCGAACAGAGATATTAAATTATTAACCGACTTTAAAATAGGAGATGGTTAAAGTAAAGTAAAAAAATAAAGAGATGGTTAAATTACTTTAAAATTTATATTGGGATAGAGTTACTTTTGAGCAGAAACATCGAAGGTATTGATTTACTTTTAAATAACAGTTAGTTCTTTGAATATTGATCTTAGAATTTATGGATCAAACCATTGCATTTTAATTATCGAAAATATTTTATGAGCGCGAAGGATTGTTAAATATCGTGTTTTTTGATTGTTCGTTTATGAAATTTGTGTCTCGTACTTCACTCAGACTTGGACGTCAGTTGAAGCGATTAGATAAAAAATGAAATAACAAAGAATAGAAATCGCGAAATCAAGAAGGAGACAAATGAAGACGAGACGTAGAAACATAGTCTGTAAAAAGTATTTTGTTGAACTTCAATCAATTTCAACATCCACCTATTTTATTTATTCATCTCAGAAATATAAACGACTACACTGCCGACACGAGAACAAACACTTCCATTGAAATAACAAAATCGAAAACTTCGGAGAGTCGCAGAGAACGTCTCGCAGATAAAAGATCATCGTAACGAAGATCAAAGATTCTGTTTTAATCCGTAGAGTCAGTGTCTTGTTTAAAAAACAAGCCTTGTTTTTCATTTAATCGAAAAACACAAATACGAAACTGCGGCCAATTGTATTGAATTTAACGAGGCACAAGAAGGAAGAAACAGACGAACGAGAACGAACGACGAGATAGAGAAAGATCGTGGTCGCAGGTGGGTTGCAACGAATTGTACGAACGCTCGCAACACCGAGAAAAGGCGGGGGTGGAGGTTGAAGTGCTTCTCTCGAGGTTAGCCTGGGCTCCCCTATCGCCGAGGAGTACGTATTGCACGTACGTGGCTCGAAAGCGGTCGCACGGTGAGACGACGGGCGCGTCACGAGCTCTCGCGAAGAGTGATTCGTCAAAGATAAATCGTCGCGCGCGGAGTGAAAACCGGAGAGCGGAGAAGCGGCCGAAAATTCGGGGCGGCACCACCCGTTTGATGTCACCGGGCGTCGGCACGAAAGCACCGTGACTGATAAGCGATGCTAACGCGAATTTTAACGCGTCGCCTGAAAATTGAAGCGGCTGTCGATCACCGGCGAACGTTCGGCCAGTGGCACAGCTGGCCCCGGTTAGGTAATCGAGAGCCATTCGAGCGACAGCGCTCGTCAATCTACCTGTGGATGCATGGAGAGGGGCAGGGGGCAGGGGCAGGGGTTCTGCCGTGATCGACGATTTCGTTAAATCGCCTTTCCGATTGCTTGCTTAGCCTTTGAATTTTTTTTTTTTTTTCATCGCCAAATCTGTCAAATTCCCGATTTCGCGATTACAGACGACGCTGGCTGCTAGGGAAATTAGAGCGATAGAAAATAGAATGGGGTATTTTCAAATGTGTTGGTACGGATTAGAAGGAGGAAAGTTAATAGTTTTCAGTCAATTGTAAGGTACAGTTTTTAGTGAAAATTTCGTTGTAGCGTGTCATTTTTCTAACGTGAAGCATCGATTTGCTTGATCGAATGCGTACGACGTAAATTTTCGTACGTTTAGCGATTCGTCGTTTTAATTTTCGTGTTTGAATTCCGTTTTGTTAAAGCAAGAGCAAGAATATATAAAACTTCGAGTATCGTGCAACAGCGTTGAAAAACGTGCGTTTACAACGCTTCGGGGTTGGGAAAATTATGAACGTAATTGGCTGCCAATTGGTAGCAATTGTTAGCAATTACGTTTGATTTTAGCTGAACGCATGCAAGATTCTGTTCAAAATTGCGGTTCGTTTTTAATCGATATAATTTGCAGGTATAATTAAATTACGTTACATTATTCTATTATTAACACTAGAACAATCGACGACTGTAATGTAGATCTTTCTGTTGGAGAAACTAAAGTGTAAGAAATAAGAAAAAAATTTATAATACAGTATCGATATCTATCTTAGGAAACGTCGTTTCAACTTGGAAAAATACAAGTTTGTAAATTTATCGAAATTCTATAAATTGATTATTTTGGCCACACTGTGTCGTCAGATATTTCTAATGTTAATGTGAATTTAATACGAATTGATGTGAATTTAAAACATAATAATAATATAATATTCACGAGAACATGAAGAGTCATATTTATTAATATTTGCATCGTATAATGTAACGTAGTATGATGTAATATAATATAAATACATAACAAATGTACGGTACGAACAATGCAAGAGAAAGAAAACTAATACGGCATAAGAAAAATTCCTCCTTGCACCAGACGGAAATGACGATCGAGAGTAAGCGAAATATTGAAATAAATTACAAAGTAGAGCTGTTCGATTCATTCGGCGGTTCTAACCTAAGCGCGCGTCCAAAGCGCGGGGTGATTGTAAAAGGAGCGGAGCCTTTATCGTTCCATTAGCGTCAGCCTGGTACACATTTTAATTAATGCCTATATATATTCGCACGTGCACGCGTGGCACGCGTTAATCACACGTTATCACGGCTAATCACTCGTTGCATCTTTCCGAGCGAGCAACTTTCTTCGCCGAAGAAGGAAAGAAGAAGCGCGAAAGAGAAAGGACGAGAGGACGGTGTTTTAACGCCGAGACTGGTTCATCACCGGTTCGAATCGGCCACCGGTTCCAGTTCAAACGCGGTGTGAAATCGCGATTAAAACCCTGCCTCACCCTGGTCGCGTATTAATTTTCGAATTAAACGATCGGCCGACAACTTTGTCACCTTTCTGTCGCGAACAATTTCCCGTGTAATAGACGGACAAAGGGAAACTTTGTTCAGGGAATATCGTGTAATCGATGGATCGCTAATGAGCAGAATTATTATTCGTGTCTCCTCACCCGCTCCCCCCTCTCGCCGATGGCAAGAGCCACCAGTATAACGCAATTTCGAGATACGATTGCCGGTTTCGAACACCTGTATTAATGGCGAGTGTTTAACGGATATTGATCGTGTCGAGTGAATGGAGATATCGTTAAAGAGCTTGGGCGTTGTTGCAGCCCCTGCAACCCCGGAATTCAGTCGTGGAAAATTCAGTCCTGGCCTGGAAACCTGGAAATGGGTGGGTGTGTTCGTTACAGTTTCGAGTACGTCCGCATCCGGTTTAATCGCTACTTACACCAATTTCCAGAAACTATAATCCTCGTTGTAGTCGCGTGTTTCCCTCGCTTTTACTTTCACTCGCTGGTGTTTCCTAATGCGCCTGACCCAGACCCGCCGTTGTAATTCGACGAATTATGCACGTGTTTTGTGCATTTTTTTTTGGGCACTTCATTTCGATTCCGAAAGCCCATCTGAAATTATGTACAGAGGATACTCGATTGTAGATTTATTACAATATTTTAGTACTTTTTCTGTAATATTTAAAGTAGATAATTTCTTTTTTTTTTAATTACGTTTGCTAGGCTGCACGAACGTTTGTAACATAATGATAATTACACTGCGAATGTTATTTAAGAATTTGTGCCGCACACCAAACAAATAACCTTTGAATTTTTTAAATTCGGGTATACACGTGAATGATAAGAAAAATTGTCGATGCGTCAAACTGTTATATCTTCGTAAAAAGAAATCATACAGTAGAACGATACTTTTATCGCGGACAAAAATTCAAACGTCTCCAAATATATTCAAAAACTACTTCTTATCATATTTTCCAAGTCTCCCTTTTATCATGATCCTTTGAAACTTGTTATATGATTTTCTTTCATCGTTTTTGAATTTTGAACATCGAGAGATATTCATTTGAACATTGAAGATTTCTTGAATTTTTGTCTTTTAACCGTAATGATCGATGTTCCATAAAACGGCGAAAAAGAAATCGTTTCAGCAAGTTGCGAGCGGTCATTTCAGAGAGACTACGTTTTTTTTTCAAGATCAAGTCGTGAAAAAAAATTCTTTCTCGTTTTTAGAGACATTTGGATTTTTGCAATTTTCGAGAACAAAAGTGTCCTAACCCAAATGAAATGAAACCAAATAGATTTCTATACAATTTCTTTCTGTAGCTTGTAATTTGTTTTCTTGTAAGATTACCAAAGTAAGTATAAGAAATAAAAAATACGCTGAATCACGCTGGATTTTAATTAACAAAAATAGATGAAAATCATTCATTTAATACAAAGGTGAGAGTCTAATTGTTCCTGTACGAAGAATATAAATTTACATAAAACATTCGCGCAAATCACACGATAGCACGCAGGATAATGTCTGAAGCTACGCCGGTGTCCGAATTTTTTGTAACCGCGTGCGCGTACATTGCGCGTTCATTATTTGCGCTCATCTACACGGCCACGCGTACGTACTTCGTTATTTCGCATGGCGAATTCTGATTCGATGTTTTACGAGATACGCGAACGAGACTCGTTGCCTTTGACGGACCGCAACAGAGAATGCAAAAGAAACTGGCAAATATTAGCATACAGTGGGATGATCCGTGTTGCGTGGATCGACAGGAAATTTACATCACGCGGTTTTCGCTCGAGTGTCGTAATAATACGCGGACACGCGGAATGTTCCCATTAAAATATATATAAAGATGCACACACGTGCTCCATACGTGCTAATGAAAATAATCGCGATGTATAAGCATGCTGGCTCGGAATCGAATGTATTCGTTGATGATCCACGTTGCGAAGCGGTGTGAATTAGTACCACTAATTACACGCTAACGAGACACAACTGGGAAAGGGAATGCCCATGCCCGTGGACATTACACGAACGTATAGGCATAATATTTCTTCCTTTCGTCTGTGTAAGTTTAACACGTTGAAGTATCGATTGGACGAATGAGTCCACTTTCTTTCTTCCATGATAGATCGATGTATTTTTCTAGAAAATTTTTCCTAACGCTTTGAAATTTTACGTCCAGTGCACAGTTACGACAATGAACAATGGCTTTGTTTTAACAGATGCAGTGTCAAATTCCCCTATAATTTGGCAACTGCCGTTTTATGCTAATCCTTTGTGAAAGTACATATGGAGCTACGTATGGAATAATGAAGGACTAAGTAGTTATAATAAATAGTACAAGCTGCGATTGAATGTTATGTTTTATTTGGAGAAATATTACAATTTAAAATTTTACAAAGTTTTCTAGAATTTGACACAGAACGTACACTTTTTCTTCACGCAGAGATTTTGTAAAATTCAAATTAAAATATCCCTTAAACTAATAATTTTTCTTTTTACAGAGAACATCAAGCGATTAGTATATGTAGAGAAAAGTTGTTTCTGCATTTTCTGGATTGCATCGTTGCATTTACAGAAAAAGTAAGTCTGCAGAAAAGTATACCAATCAAAATTTCATGCATCTTATATCAACCATTTTTCTATTCTGCAACTTCTTTGTATCTCCTATCATTCTTGAGATATAAACTGCTGAAATTGCGAGAATCACCCTGCATGAATAATGATACACGATATAATAGCATGCGGTAATTCATCGTAAAACGAGAGGCTGACGTGATGAGTTCAGAATACTAGAAACGCTAGAATAAATGAATTTGAGATTGGAGTGCCGGTGGTTAACATAACTTGGAAAAGACGCGGCCAAATAGATGTTTACGCAATTTATCTGAAGTGAGTGGAGGAGATTGTAAAATATAGAGAAAGAGAGCGTGCAAGGTAGATAACGATTGAAATTGAAAGTGAAAGTTATTTTCGCGTTTATTTGTTTGCATTATCCGTACTGAATTGCATGTTTGAAAAATTCATTTTTATATTTATTCGTGTGCAAAACTTCACCTTGTAACTTCACTTTTCAATCCGCTGATATTTATAGATTTGAATCTATACGCGATTGTTAGACTTTTAAAGTTCTCATGCATTCTAGGGAAATATATAGTAGGCAGAATGAATGTAATCAGTTTAAAATCAGTAAATCGAGAATTTTTATGCAAATTCGTGCATTATTGTGCAAAAGTTATCAAATGTTATAACTGGACTGGGAATATTTATGTATTTATGGGAAATTTGAAGATACAAAAAGTATATGAAAATACATGAAATATCGTAAACGAATTTTTATGCATATTTATATGTTATTATAGACTTGTAAATTTGCAGCTATAACAAGATTGGAAATGTTTATGGATTTATGAAAACTGCTGGTTATAGAGAAAACAATTTTCTATCTATATTCTGTTTTAAATTATATTCGCAAAAACTTTCTGTATCTGTAAATTTTTCATAAATGCATAATGATCCGCGGTCCAATAATAAAGTACGAATTTACATAAATAGTAAGTTGTCTGCTGATTATAATTAAAGTGATATGATATATAATCATTTAGATGACGAGATGTGTAAAATTTCTCGAATTTTTGTCGTTTAATCTTGATATTCAAAAATTCAGTGAAAATGGTGAAAAAAATTATACAAGTTTCAAGGAAAGATCACGGTGGACTTAATTACGAAAAATATCTTTCAACGATTTTGAATTTTCACAATTTTGGTAAGAAAAATTCCTTATTTTACTTACTATTTTCGTAGAAAACCCAATTTTGAAAGAAAGAAACTCAGCACCAGTCGAAACATTGATCTTTCGCTATAAAAAAAAGCTCAATTAAATTGTCGCACGATTTCTTTTTTCACGAAATTCTGAAAGTTTTGAAACGTCGTCTCATCAGAAAGACAGTTAGCCTTAAATGCCATTTCTCGTTTCAGAATAATTTCGTTTAAAACTTTAAGATCACCTGCGACTGGAAATAAGAAATCGATCGATCTCATTTCCAGTCCAAAACTTTTTCTTCAACGGTATCATTTCCAAAACTAAGAAACTATCCATTGGCCCAGTCTCGTGACTGAATGGACGATATACGGGTCTCTCCACTCTTGTGTCAGAGCGAATTGCCACAATTCGATCTCGAAGCCCCTCGGTCGGATTCTGCGAGTGAATGCGTGCAACTCAAACGTGGCGGCTAGATGCAAGGATTCAGCCTCGATTTCCTCGATCGTTTGCCAGCGTCGCTTATCTCAGCACGCTGCTGTTTCCCGTTATTGCGATCATTACGCTGGTATAGGATTCAATCTCCTTATCAGCTGGTGTCGTCGTTTACATTCGCTTCTCCTCTCCCTCAGCATCCCACGCTGGACTTGAGGCCAGACGTGAGTGAAAAACCGGATTTTCGATAGATAGAACGAACGATTCTTCTCGAACGCGAACGAGAGCGAAAGAGAACGAAAATTTTCAAATTTACAATTTCTTTACAGTTTGATTTGTACTATGGTGTTTTCTATTTTACGTTGCAATTCACCTTGATTTAATCTTAATTTTAATTTGATACAGTTAACAGATAGGAAGATTGATGTATAATTAACTGAAGACTGTGCAATGCGATTCCAAGTGTCTGTGTTCATTTTTCTTTAGTTATAAAATTGATTAGATATGTTTATATCACAGTTAGATCTACCATCAGTAGCTAATAATTTATTAACAATAGGCATCGAAACCGTGTCAAGTTTCAATTCTTATTTTTATCTTGTACTTGTATGTACTCAATCTAAAAGAGTAGAGTAGATTCAAAGAATTATTTGCACAGTGTTTAATTAATTTAATCTTCTAGATCGATGCAAAAAAAAAATGCACCTAGTTTCATCTTTGAACTATCACAACGATTGAAATAGAAATTTAAACAGAAATTTATTTTGTCCACCGTATGCACTTTGATATTTGGAGTATTTCATACATGTATATATATTTTCTGCACATTGCAGAAATTATATTTATCTTTAACCAACAGTTTATTCGCAATTCTATTTATCAGTTGTCGATAACACGTAATCAATCGAATTCTCGAAAAATTCTTAATTTGGAATTTCACTTCTCCTCCTCTTCTCGTTTTTGTCCCGTTTTTGAGAAGAAGAATCATCTCCGATTGTCAAACCTCGAAGACAGAGCTCAGAGAAACTCAGAGTTGAAAATCAGAGGACGAGGAGGCGTGCGCGCGCGGTTGGTTTTAGGTCGAAATTGCTTTTGACCGAGTCTCTCTGCTCGGATGTCGCGAAAAGGAGTCCCTTTAATCCCCTCTCGCCCGTCGGTAACGAGATTTCACAGAACACGCTCGGGCTCTTTTCATCAGGCTAACCCTCTGCACGCATCGTGACGCGAAACCACGCGAGCGTTCGCACCGGCATTCGAATGAAGGGGCCAAACGATTGTCCAGAAACTGTCGGCGGTTTCACAGCCGAAATCCAGTGCTGGCGAAGACGTAGGCACGCGATTTCCAGCATGTCTCGGTTAATGGCTCGAAAACTGCTGCTTTCGTCCTTTACCTCGGTGTGTTACGTGCAGCGTGGAAATTTGTGATGTTCAATGGACGAGACACGTTTCCCGAATCTCGAACGAGAACGCGGCGCTTGTTTTTCCAGATTGCTCGAGCGACAAGCTTTGTCGACAGTATTTTCATGTGTGTTTGGCGCGCGTGAGACTTTTGAAATTTCAACAGAATTATTTTTTCATGCGGATCGTCGATACTCTGCACTCATAACGTAACGAAGCTTAGAGGAATGAAATTTTGTATAAAAATGGATATCTTAAGAAATAAACGAATAAAATGAACCGTAAAAAAATTCAAACGTTATGAGCGTTTGAATAATTTTGCAAGCAATTTTAGATCTGTGACCAGGTGAAGGCACAATCAAAAACGTGAATCATTTATGATCAATTATGTGCAATATGGACGAGAATCGCGTTCCTCGAGCCTCAATTTGAAATACGTCTGCCACGACATTGTTTCACAAGCTTTTCCACAAAATCGATACTTTGTCGTGGATTAAGCAACCACGGGTATAATTTCTCCGCTAATAGCTCACGTAAGCTGGAAAACCATAGTGGATGCCTCGGTATCGTAGTTGGCATCGCGTTCGCCAAATCTAATCTACTCTAATGCCTCTGTGCTTTAATAAACCAATTTTGATAAGGAGCAGATAAATGTCGAATAATTTATTAATTGAGACACTGCAAGATTAGTGTTAGACATCTTTATCTGTAAAATCAATCTATACGATGCAATCGATCACAAAGATTCACGAGTACCTAGCACATCTTAGGTTAGAAGAATCTAATTGAATTTTATTTGTTGTCAGTGTAACTGAAACCAGTCAATACGCGCAACATTTTGTGTAATTCTCTGTGAAACCTTTTATTTTCAATCAGTTTGTTTTGAAATTAATATTAATCAAATTGTAATTCGTCATTGTTGATTGCAATGCCATAATATATATATATATATATATATATATATATATATCAAATTATCTTTTTGTCTTTATTATCTTTCCTCTTTTGGAAATTAGTATTAATATCATGGCCAACTTTTATATTGGATTATTATTAAGGTTTCTATAAAATTTGATGTTGATTCATGAATCGCTTTTGATGATCTGCGGTTTCAAAGGAATTCGACAAAACTCCAATTATTTTATATTTGATTAGTTTTAAATTAACTATTAGTGTATATTACTATATCATATAATATATATATATATAATATAAATATTGTAAAATATTGTATAATATAAATATATATATATATATTTATATTATACAAATATATACAAATATATTATGCAAATTATACAAATATAATATATAATATATATTGAACTACTAATATGTATATTAATAATTACTAATATATATTATTGAACTTATACACTATTGTTATTACCACTAAATACCGGATAATTGTACATGTTCGTAAAATCGGGTATTATTTTACGCAGTGACTCAGCGCGTAAATCGATCGATTTGCGTGAACTCTGTTGATCACACACAGTCCCAAGGATCTAAACTCGCATAGAACGGCAGGCAGGTGCATCCGGATCCGGGGACAAACAGCCCGCGTTCTAAACCACACGAATGTGCGTGTAAGCCACACGTGTGTATGCGCATAATACGATCGGTAATAAGCTTATTAAATTGTTGGCGCGTAACGCGTAGCGATTCGACCGTGAATGGAAAATTTGGTTTGATTTCGTGGAACGTTTCCGGAGCGGCGGAGTCAAGAAGCATCTCGCCGGTGCACGACACCTGATTAAACCGTCCGTGCGACGTCAATTTAATTTGCCCGCGTCTACTTTGCCAGGCTCACCTAATTAAATCCGATGCTCTCGCGCCGGTTAAAGAGCGCCGATTTGTTTAATTGAGGAAGCGCGCAGATTCGTGGAATTCGTTTGAAATATTTTTTTTTTCTTTTTCACCACAAGCACGCACGCACGCACGCACGCACGCACGCACGTACGCACACACACACACACACACACGCGCGCGCGCACGCACGCGCACACGCACGCACACACACACACACACACACTGTGCTCTCCAGTCGGATCGTTACTTTTTTTTCAAAGAAAGAACGTGTCGATGCACTGGTACGGTTGCATCAGCTGATGCAAAATTGAACGCGGCAGAGTAATACGCAGCAAACTAGCAAGCATATCCGACCGTAAAAGGAAGATTGGAATCTACGAAACTGTCAGACAACGTTCGTAAGTTCGCCTAATTAATCGGCGCTCATTTGGACATAATTTCCCCTCGTGGCCATTTCGGGGGAAATTCGTGCCAGAATCCTTCACGCTTTCGCCGCGAGATGTTCGAAGTTCAATTGCCAATTTATTCGAATTCTTCTTTGCAGAAATTTTATAAATAATCGTGTTATTTATTTTATTATTTTTAACGCTTCAACAATCGAATCCCTGTCGATACGACGACGGTTTTCAGACTGTTGATTTTGTATAACTGCGTAAAAGGTACGGATATTCTTGTCAAAATTCACACTGACCTTTTGTTTTGGACAGAGACGTAATTGTGTAAATCTATTAATTTTAATTATCATTTAAATTATTATACGATTTGTACGTAGAATATTCTGCTCCAACGTTGGTAGACATTTTCAACTAATTTTAATCTCTGATTTTATTTCGAACAACCTTGTATACTAGATATTAGTTACATATATCTTAAATAGCAGCAATAATTTAAACAGGTCTCAAATAATATTGATCGGTATGGAAAAAGAAGAAATAATTAAAAATTTATCTTACAAGAATGTGTCTAAAAGTGAGCTGTATTGACAATGATATCTGTTTCTAGCCACGAATTCTAAAAGTCTCTCTAAATTTCACGAAATGTCAAATACTCGTTACGAATTCACAGACAATTTGGATCATAGCAGATATATTGCTTCTTTCAGTTTCCATTTAGGAGATCGTTTCGGCCCGATTATTGCAAGATGTAAAGAATCAACAGTAGAGAAACATTCTTCCATTATAAAATTTGATAAAATGTAATAATTTTCTTATCAGATTGTTCAGATACTTATAGATAAGTATAGTGTACACTTTCATTCTGTGCGAAGGAATCTGTGATTTTTTTTTTTCATCGGTTGAATAGTGTTCTTTTGCAAACTATCACGAACACTGCTTAAACTTAACTACGGTTTTGCGAAAAGACACGTTGAATTTTTCGTCTGACAGCCAAGAAAACAAACGCATAAATTAAACGATGAAATTAAAAGGCGTCGCGTGTTTGCGAAGAAAAAAACCTCGTTACGAAACGCAATTACACGCAACGATAAAATAACGCAATTAGATTCGAAAGTTTCGACGATCGGACAACGTTCAATTAACAGCGACAGCGACATCATCGTTATCGCGAAAACAAATTCGCGAAGCAACCTCGATCGAGTCTTTGCGTTTCGTGGTTTTTTTTTTCTCTCTAGCCACCGATAACCGATAGCCTACCAGTGTGGTTAATATCGTTTCGCCGCCGTGGCTTTTTGATTTACCGATCTTGGCGATCCGTTAAATGAAACAACCGTGCGAAAATTCATTTTCGATTAACGACGCTAATGAAAAAGCACTCTGGCGCGTGTTTTGGAAACGTTTACAAAAATTCTCCGTTTATTTGTACAAACAAGTCCGATTAAAAGATTCATAAGCGATAGGCCAATCAAAAAGTCAGCAGACCGTGCAAATAAACCATCGCGGCTAGTTAAGCCGCGTAATTGAAAATTCCAACAACACGCGGCCCGCGCGCGTGTATTTCGTATTTCGCTCGTGCATTCAAATTGAAAAATTGACGTCACGGAAATCGGACGTCGAATCGTTCTTTCGTTTCCTCTCTTTCTCTTCTTTTTTTTTTTTTAATTAAGTATTTGAAATGTTTTGCGAGACTCGCGTGTGTTAAAATTTCACTTTCGAACTTCTTCGAAGTGAATTTTTTTTAAATTTTTACTAATTATTTGATTCGATTGTGCATCGAAGTACAGTGGCTTCAACGAGTGTCCCAGAATTCTTTCAGATTTCTCGAAAAGTCAGCAACAGTAAAAAAAGAAAAAAGAAAAAAACAAAGAAATTAGTCGTGATCATAAACGACCGCGGATCATCCGCGGAATTCGCGTACTTGTGTAAAAGAATTTCACGGGAACAAGGTTTATATCCAAGATTTGCCGGATATATAAATGAATCGAGACGCACAGCGGAAGTTCGCGTAATAATCGGACACTGCTAAAATGGATTACGTGCAATTCGAGAGAAACAGTGGTTTATGTAAGGGGATAGTCTGCCTATTGATTGCCCGTGGGAAGTTCTAGGTTACTTGTATATTTCGCGTTGTACAGGATTCGTAATTCTCCGAGCTGTGGCGGCCGATTCCCGCGGGAAACGAGCTTCGACCGAACGAAACGAAAACGCGTTCGTAATGCCGCGACGCGGCATTTGCCCAGTTCGCGGAAACAGATTTGTCGCTTCGCTTAATATAATCGCGCCGCTACACGCGTCGTCTGTTATGGCCGTCGTAAATCGTGATTACGTATATCGGGCAATCGATCCTAACGAATCGACCGGTATCCTGAATTATCGTCCTTTGGGTCGTGCGTGTCCCGAGCGAGGGGCAAAGGTCTCGTCTCTGCCCTCGTTTTCCAGCCGCGTGGAAAATATTCTGCGGGTAATATTCGATTCAGAAATACCGATGCTCAAGGGTGAAACCACTGTGTCGACTCCATTCAACCGTGATGCCTTGCTTCTCTAATTTGCGCAATTGCGCGGCGTTCGAATCCGCGGATTTTGCTAATTCTTTTGTTTGCCGTTTGTCGAATTGACACTTTGGTGATTTATTACGCGCACTCGCAGAAGGCAAGAGCTTTGAGATGTAAAATTCTTAAATTCCGCTAATTTTTATCTTTGTAGATGCTAGCGATCTCTGTTACGTGTGATCGAATGAAAAACGGGAATTTAAAAAAAATGAAAATCACGAAATCTTTCTGTTCGTTGTATTATATGTTCGGTGGCGAGATTATGGAAATTTTATAATAATTTTCTGTTTAAATAGAATCACTACGACGATTGATACAAGAAACAAGCCCTGAAACAAGAATTTTTAAATTTTACCAATTTTTATTTATTATTAGATAGGGTTTTTGGTGGCTACATATTTTTATACAGACTCGTTATTACTGGTAAAAATTGGTAAAAATTCTTTGTAATACTCAGAGAGTATTTAGTAATTTCTCTTTGAAAGAATTTTTGGCGATATTTATGATATTCGACGCACGAATTTGTGAAATTTTAATCATTTCTAATCTAACAGAATCTCTGACGGTGGATAGCGTTGAGTGTTGAATTTTTATTTGTTTCTGCTAGAGCCGTGATAGGAATTTCGTAATTTTAGCAGATTTATTTAGATAGAGACACGGATAATTAATTACATCGGGACAGGAATTTTGTTAATTTCTATTGAAATACCTAGATGCTGCTAGTAATTCATAGCGTTGGAACGGGAATTTCGAAATTCTACTCTGGTTACTCTTTGAACTTGAAACTTTAACGTTGGAATAGAAATTTTACCGAAGTATTAAAAATTCACGGCGTCGCGACAGTAAATGTCGAAATTCTATTAAAATCTTTGAACCAGAAATCTCATTATTTTCATTAATTTCTGTTCAAGTAAGATCGAGATTTTGCAGTTATGAAAGAAAAACTGCAAAACTTTTTAAACTTTTTAAACTTTGATAGAGAATTCAGAAAGAAGTGGAATTCTTTTGAAAAAATTTTTCTTTTTTTTAACGATAGAAGAAAAGTGATTGTAAAAATTAGAATATGTTGAGTATGTGTGGAGGGATCGGCTGTATATCCCGAAGGAGGAGCAATTATGTGAAAGATTTCAGTTATTCGTCGGTAGGACGTTGGAAATTTCTGTGGAATTTTAGCAATGCCTTGGTATTATCAACATGCGATTCCTCGGTGGAAACGAATCTTCACCAACGTAACGGAAAAATTATGATCGCAGTTAAATTATTCTAACTATTACACTGCTATTACACTTAGTTCGTGTCGATGTACATATATTTTCTCTACAGTTTTAGTCTTATTTTCATGCTTGTCGATTCTTGGATGAAAGATCTAAAAGATACTCACGATCAGTCAGTGACAAAAATATATTACAAGTATCGTAGTAATTTCTTAAAAAGTAATTTTTTAAAGCGGCCAATTGTAAATTTCCAACTGAATTCAATGGTAACGAAATATTGCAAACTCTAATTCGGTAATTTTCAGTTCTCAATGATTTGAAAAAAAAATACAAATTCTTATAAAAAAAAATTTCCCAAAATTCAATAATGGAAAAATTCAGAGCAAATAACTCAAAAAGTAATTCGATATGTTGATATTTGATCCAAATTATAAGCTGTCTTCTTAGTGCAATAGCTTCTTTAATTCACGAATCAGTTACTATTAATATTTTGCTATTCAAACGCGTATATTTATCATTCACTGTTGATATCGAGTGCGTGGGAGATATAAAATACGTTTCTCATTAAATTTCCATCACAGTTTCAAACGTTACGTGTAGACGCGAGTTGTTGTGTATCTCAACATATTTATGAACGTAAAACGGAACTTAAATTTCGTCTGTCGAATATTACGATACATACTCTACTTTTGAGCGTTTTATATATTTTTCCTACGTTCTTTGTAATTCTGCAACTTCAAACTTCCCACGCAAGTAACGTGTGTGTGTGTGTGTGTGTGTGTGTGTGTGTGAATGAACAAACTTAATTTATATATATATATATACATACTCTACTTTTAAGCGTTTTATATATTTTTTCTACGTTCTCTGTAATTCTGCAATTTCAAACTTCCCAAATAACACACACACACACACACACACACACACACACACACACGAATGAACAAACTTAATTTATATATTTATATATTTATATTTATATATTTATATTATTATATATTTATATTATTATATATTTATATTATATATTATATATTTATATTATATATTTATATATTTATATAAACACCCATTAATATAATTTTCGAGCGGTATGTAGCGGTGTCCTTTGATTTTTGAAAATTCCCCGCGGCACGTGAAATACTCCGCGCGCAACCCGATCTTACTAGCGGAAATTTCAACTCGTTCATTCCGCGAATTCCTCGGAGCATAAATTTCCCGGAGAGTGGAACGAAGAACATCAAACGGTTCTTCCTCTTCCTTTCCACCGCCGAGGAGATTCCGTTTCATTTTGGTATTCGTATCGAGAAGAGGAGAGGTCGTCTATTAAGAACGAGAGCCAACCCGCCATCTTTCAGTGCCGGTGACTCGATTTTCAAACGACATAGTCCGATAGTCGCCGCCAGTCACCGACTTCGGGCGAGCGAACGAAGGTGAACGAGCTGCAATTAGTATCGGCAATTATCCATGCACCTGCGCCCCGTTACCTGATCCGCCTGATCGATCGAGAACGAAACCTGAAAAAACGGAAAATCGCGGGAAAGAACGGACGCTGGTTTGTCGGAAACCGGCCTGGTATTTTCACGGTGTCGCGTTCGGGGATCGTGTCGCCAGCGTAGGAGAAACCCGACGACTGTGATTAGCATGGTCATTCGTGGGAAAAGGTCGATGTTGGGAAACTCGTTGTCGCTCACCGAGGCTTTCATTCGGGATGAAATTCGAATCGTTTCTGCTAATTTTCGATCCTCTCGTAACCTTTTTGTCGAATCAAATCATGGATCATCTTGCACGCAAATGAATCTTTCATTCGAGTTAGGAGAATTTATTATGTTATTGCAATGTTTTCTACAGTTTTCTGCAAAATAATTTTCCGTTGTGGAAATTTTTTTCAATTATTTTCTGAAAAAAAAAAAATGTGAATTTTGGCATGAAAATCCATTATCTGTCGAGTTAAATCATCGAAATGAAATAAGAAATAATCTCGATACCTTGAAATTAAACGGGAATTTTTGTGTAATGTTAAATAAAGTGATAAACTACTAGCTGTTTAAAGATACACGTGCAACGAATATGCCCGCGTCGTACAAAACTATTAACATATCCAAGTTTGTCTGATTACTACGTGTAAAAGAATGTACTAAATATGTACATAAATATTTCCGAGTTGAACATACGACAGTCTAAGCTGTAGATAACAATAAATTGGTTGATAACGAGATTTAATTATGAAATCATCTGCTTTGATATAAATTAACATTTCTCTAGCGACAGGTTCTTTTTTGCTGTCACAGTATTTCCGATACTTAAAAAGCTTAATACAATTAGTTTTTTGATAAGCATAACCGGATCTACACATTCGGACTATTTCCTTGTCCATTGATCTCACGTTCTCGTTATAAATTAATAATCAATACAAAATAAACCTCAAATATGTTAATTTATCTGTATCATATGCTTTAGCACATCGCGTACTCATGTATTGAAAACTGTTATATACAAATTAAAGCGTGGATATATTACGTAATATAACACGAATCTCTAATTTGAATGAATAACAATATAATTTAAGCGCGGGATCACGTGAAATAAATCCAATGCAATTAACATTCATATCTATATATACAGGAAATCGATTCGAATGAAGATTCCTTCAAATAAAATGAAAATAATTATTTTCGTGTTCAAAACGGATAAGTCTTTTCAAATAACGTCTAGCCACGCGCAATCTAGACAATAATTTGTACAGTTGGTCGTTTTTGAAATATATCGTCCGATCTTTGAAATGATGTAACTTGGATACGACTTGTCTAACGGGTGACCCGAATTCCAGGGAGAGTCGTGTCTCGTAGGCGGGAAACTAGACGATGCACGCGAGAATGCATCGTGTTTCGCGCATAATAATGCGTACTCGACGTCTAACTACGCTCTTTCTCTCGGTGCCTCGCTTCGAGGAAAATTAGAAACCGTCGATCGACTTTTTTCCCCTCGCTGGCTTCAACGCGCCTTCTCTGGTTACTGGTTTTTACTTCCTTGGGATCCTTTTCAGTTAACGACATACTCTGCGCGTGATTTTCCATTTTCGCGGATTTATCGAATTTATTTTAATGCACGATCGAGGTATCAGTCAGTTTCATCGAGACTCGACGAGTTTGAAAATTTGGGAAACAAGCGCGTGTTAATAAGTTAATATTTGAAAGTATTTGCGGTTCGTTCGTTGACCTTTATGGGACATTTATGGGACATTTAAAGACTCGAAAGTGCAGGTGATGGAAAAGTGAATGGAAAAATGTCTAAAATGGAGTACTCGTTGTAAGAACCGACGGACGCAACGTTTTACTTATAATTCCTTTCAATCAAATTCTGTTTTCTTTACATATGTATTGGAGCTAAGAAAAGAAATTCCAGATTCATCATCGGATGTTTTCGTCCTCCTGTATCTAATAATACATTCTACAATTACATTCTGTAATTTCGTGTGAAATTCGAATATTACAAGTACTTTAACTACTTGTGTTAAAAAATTTCTGATAAAATTAATTAAGATTGATAAGTAGATCGATCTACATTCGTAAGAATATGACTCGACACAAGTAGACCGCGCATTTTTAATATTTCCGTGAACGTAATTAAATAGATGGAAAGAAATGGAAATTCTAACTGTTAATTAAATATTATAATACATGCTGTGCCTTGCGTATCCGCGTACCTTTTTGTATGCACCTTCGAATTTACCATAAGTGCATACAAAATCCGCGGTATCTAGGCACGAGTACTTCACTTGTGATTAAAATGTGATTAAAATCAGTGTTAAAAATAATTCGAGGATTTCTCCAATAATCGTTCGAGATTACAACAGAGATTACTACGTACAAACCCAAATACACCGTTGTCTCTGACAATGAATGAAACCATCCACCTTCTTAGGGTTAAATCGCGGTGCAAACAGATGAACGCATTCATTAATTGTATCACTGAACGGCCAAAGTACCAGTTATCCCGGTGCAAGAAGTAAAGAGGCGATTCGCACAACCGAAAATCCAGTCCAGCTCGACCAATTCCAGATCCACGGGTGTACGTGAGATATACCGAGTACGATATACCTCTCTGTTAACCTTAATCAGCCTGGCGATGGAACTCGGAGCATCCAGCGTGAAATCCAAGCTCACGCAGACAGAAAGCCGCGAATAACTTAAGACACCGGAGGCTTCCTCTTATCTCCGAGGCTTCCTCTCGTCATATCTCAATTCAGTTTCCGCCAACCGGTCGAATTTCCCGCAATTCTCATCTCTCTCTCTCCTATTCCACGACCGCCGTGGGAAAACGTGTACGCGCGTTCGTTTCGTATGCGCGCGACACCGCGGGACGATCCGCGGATTAATCGAGCAGCGGAATTACCAGCGTGCGGGGGAACACCGTCACCGTCGCGACGCTCGCTTCTGTAGCTAGCGTGTGCGTTTCGAGGTATGCAACGATCCGCGTTCCAGCGGTCTTACAATGAACCCGGCCCCGGGAAGTCGAGATGCGACCGGGAATCCGCGCGGCATGATTTATGCATTCGCACGCCTCGCGCTGATTACACGTTTTTCCGCCCGTTCGTGCCCTTTCGATTTCTAACTTTCGATGGTTTCGAGGCGAACGAGGCTCGTCTCAAGATTCTTTTTTCTCTCTCTCTCTCTCTCTACGATTGTGTCTTTTTTTGCATAGAATTTAATTGAGTCTGTAGTAACTGAAGAAATCCGGAGTGAGAGTGTTTAAAGCTGGAGTGAAGATTGATCTATCTTTGAATAATTGTAATTTTCGCGGTGTTGCTTGTTGTTTGAGTTTGATTGTGATTCAATTTGGCTTGCTACTTTAGTCTAGCGATCAAAAGAAATCGAAAAATGAAATTTCAGTTCAAGTTCTTTGTACTTTTTTTTCCCCCTTTCTTTTCGTGATGATCCTTGTATTTCGTACCGTGGAATTCAATTTAATCTAATGGTTTAGAAATGAAGTACTCGAAAGTGCGACTTCAATTGGATGATTGATAATCGACACGGTTCGTTATGATTATCGTTACGAGATTCAGTTGATAACTAGACTCATAACTGTGTAACTTTATGAAAATCTGAATTTTTACGAGTGTTAACGAGATAGAATATTTTCTACAATTGTTTTTGTAATTATTGCAATCTGTGACTGGAACAACGATCGATACAGCTTTCGTATAGTTGCCTCTTTCATTCTGTAGAAAATTTAATTCATTGAACGAACGACTAAGACGATGAAGATGCAGATTTCGTGAATATATGCCTTTCTATGAGCGCCTTTCTAGGAGATTGATAATTCGGATCGAACAGTGATATTACTCTCTTCGATCGCGAAAACATTCGTTAACTCGGTAGATCGTTTTCACGATAATGCGCCAGCTTGCAACAGGCTGGAGGGGAAAGAATTCGCAGATAAGATCGATGAGCAATTTAATTTACAGCTGTTTAAGAGGCGCTTCACAGATCAGCGATCTTTCTTCGTTCTACTTCCATTACGATGACGCGCAAACTTTCACTGATGCCGTCTCGTGTACGCGGGAACGTAACGTGCGATTACTTTCTTCTGTAGAATGTGTTACGAGCGAGAATGTGTTAAGCTTCGTTATAGAGTTGCACGGAATTTTACACCAAAACTTCGCTTTAAATTTTCACGAACTAAAGAGGCATTATTAATTCAATCGCTATTAATTACATTACACGTACGCTAATATTATTATTGCGTGAAATTATTAATATTTTTTACACGAGCAACAAGTTACGATGCAACATATGTAATTGTTCACGAAACTGCTCAAACATGTGTAGAAATTTTTTGTGGATGTGTTGTTCTGTGCATTACATAAAATTCATTGGAAATTTCGTCAACACTTGACATTTCGTGACACTCGATCGTCATGATTATGCTAATTGAGCTTGAAACGAATCTACGAATTAAGTAACAGAGTATTAATAAGATAAGTGTATCTACGTTTGACAGAAATGATAAAAATATTCAATCTATCCGGAATCTATTGTACAAATAAGCCTCGATATTTAATGATTCGAGATTTCAGATTGGTTTCAAATTTCGCAAATATATATAATCGTAATAATCATCTTCTATCTTAAGTATTTGAATAATCAGTATTTGAATATCAGTGTAAAAATCCAGGACTATGAAACTTTGTCATTTGATTTGTATCGCTTCGTTCGTATTTAACTCCTGAGTAATAATTTAGAGATGATAGATAGTGAAAAAGTTACAGTTTGTCACATTTCGAGTTGAATAAAAAATTAAAGAAACTGAAGTCTGAATTCAACCGTTAGATATCATATTAGTAAACAAATCAAGAATGTAGACAAACTAGAAAACAGCTAAATATGCAAACGAGAAGCCTGTAATCAACGACGTTGACATTAAAGTCACAGATTGCGTAACTGGATCGCAATCTGGTAGACCTTGCCTGGCAGATTTTCCCTGGCTCACGTTCGTATCAATTTATTGCCGCAAGAACTGGTGCCACTTGCAAGAATAGGCCTCGGCCAGTGACGTCGAAAAAGTACGCGCAAGTGCAGAGAAACGAAACGTTTCGACTCGTAAGAGAGTGGGCGACGAGATCAAACAGCAGCAGCTCGTTGAGCAAAACGTTTATGTTTCAATCGAGATTCAACACTGGTTAGCTAACCATAAACTCATTATCTCGTTTAACCAGCAAAGACTCGGCGTCGCGTAGTAGACTCACGCGTTCAACGTGCACAAGTCCATGGTTATCTGCGTTATTGTGGACGTGTATTACGTAGATGGTTCGTGGACACGTTAGATCCACGATGCGAGCTTATTATGCCGGCGTGAGTTTGAGCACACGAGTTCGAGACACGCTTTTGCCAGGTACTGATGAAAACCTCTACACGCTCGGACAATGAGCAATTTACGCTAATCAGCGAGATTACCCTTTACCCGGGTGTCTGACTGGCCTTTTCATTTTCATCGATGGGGCAAATTTCGTGCTCGAGAGAAATTTCCTTCGCCGAACGGACGGCACGTGTATGCATACGAGCGATACGTACGTGTGTCTCGCGTGCGTCGTACTTCTGTTTCCACGTATTCTGAAGAAGAATGTTTGACAAATGAGAAGATTTCGGCAATTATTTGCATGAATTTTTAATCAATTCATTGCGTTGTTTTTCAGCACAGTATATATTTTTGTGTTTCGCTCCTTTCGTCAGTTTATTATTTTACATCGATGAAATGTCCAGATTTCGTTTTTATCGACGAGTGATTAATTAGATTTCTATCAAATTTTTATGCGTTTACGAGAAATTCGGAGGTAAAAATACGATGGAAATGTACAAAATGTATAAAATTCAAAATATAATATGATATTTGTGATATTTAATGGAATAAGGTAATTTCTTTATAACACTTCTTCTTGATTCCACTCTTTTAATTATCTTAATGAGATTCATAAAAATAAGAGACATTCATTCTATTCATTCACATTCATAGAATTCACATTCTAGTAATTATTAAATATAAGGTAAATCTTCAAAAAAAAAAATGCTTATGACATTATCATTAGGCTGTTGATATTTATACAAATTTTGTTGACAATTTGACATTTTTTTACTTTTGAATTTATGTACAATTTTGTACGTTTTTTTTTTCACATCTACACTTGCAATTCGTAATTGTGAATATGACTAATTCGTAAATTTCATGAATCAAATCTAATATTAATTTCACAATAACGAAGTTTCTTATTAATCTCCAATGGTCCATGAATCTGCAATTACATTGTATTAGTTTTGTTAATTTTTAATATTGAATTCTATAGGTTCTGATCAGATTTCTTTTTCTTTGACACTAGAACCACCGAAACGTGACCGATTTTATAATTTTTGCTAGACATTGTATCATAAATGTAGAACAATCTGTAATTACAGACGTAAAACGGATGTATTTTTTTTTTATAAAATACACAAATAAGAGTTTGAGCACTCTGTGTAATTTTCTGCCTTTTTATTTCGCTTGTCTCTGATGGAAATTTGGTGATTTAAACCGATTCGATGAAGTGAATCAAAATCTATGCACTTAACCAGCCATTCATCAGACATGGAACTTGGCGAATCTCGTCGATCAATAAGATTTATATACGAGGATGAAGAACGAAAGCAAAGACGGTAAAGACGGTCGACGCTGAGATAATTAGAGCAGTCACGCGATTAACTAGAGGCTCCTGAGGCGAGCATCGACCACCTCCTCTTTGATAAGAAGTGAGACGCAATTTTGGGAGACGGAGTCGAGGAATTCGTGAGAGTTACGCTCGCGAGAAATTGCGCCGCTCTTTGAAACGAATCCCCGTTGAAATTCTGCGAGTTTCCCTTCTTATCGTGCATCGACCGTAACCATAATCACGAGAATATAATTTGGTAGAAGCCGTACACTGGCTCACGAAAGTATTCGTTCACCACCTCGCGAAAGTTTCCGCGTCTGTGTTGCGCAGCTTTTACGAAATACTGCGAAATTTTCGCTCGCATTGTTATAAGACACGATTGTCATGATCCTAATGCTGTAACTTGGAACCAATCTGAACATTTATTATATATTTGAATGATTATAATTATTTTACGTAATTAAGTATTATTTATATTATAGGTAATTTAATTTATAATATAGATAATTATTAATACAATATAATTTACATTATATGAAAATAACATTACGTAGGAAAAATTATAATTATTATACAGTATCAATGATATTATACACCCTCTCTTGGCAATTAAATCCAATCCAAAATTCAAATAGGACCAATTATAATCTTACATGTTTTTAGTAACATTTGAAGGTTTTACACGTAATTGAATAATAAATTTTTAATTTTCAAACTATTAAAGTACACAATAAATAGTCATAATCAATAGTAATATATTAATTATTGATATACAATGTGTGTAATGCTTTAATAGTAGCAAAGCTGAAACTCTTCCTAATCAATTTACATTATCAAATTCTATTTTTCAACATAGGGACTACGAAAGAAAATTTCAGCAGCATAGCTTAATATTTTTTCATTTTTCATCTTTTCATTTTAATTTCATGAAATTTAAATTTAAATTTCATTTGAACAGCTCAATTTTAAAATTCCACTTCAAAGTTAGATTATTACTTTCGACCGCAATCTACTTTATTTCAAATTAATTATTTCAATTTTTTTTTTTTTACCTTTTAAATTGCAATCATGTCACAATTACTGGCATTTCTTTTCATTGACTATTCTAATGTTCTTCAGAACGTTATTTTTCAATTACTCGTAAAGATTATTATCATTTCAACAATGTGCTGCGAACAGTTTCTCTCCGTTAAATCGTTACCTTCGATGCTAAATTGCTAGTTTCGACTTCAGTCTGCCTTATTTTAAATTTATCAGTTTAATCAGGGAAAGTTTCAGCGAAAGAACTTTTATAAAACAACGCGATACCGATACTGTTCGTATACCACTTCACTACTACTGCATAATTTATTACCATCACGAGAAGCGAATGAGCTACGTGTTTTTTTCTTTTTTTTTTCAGAACAGAAGGAGTGGGTTGATGTTCCGTTTATGGGTCATCTGTTATCGATCCGCTTTCTGTCTGTTATTACCATTATCCTGCGTGAAAATTAACACCTGTGTCTATCATCGACACGAGTGCTTTGTGTTATTTAACCACTTGGATCAGCGTGTTGTGCAATCGCGACTATTCCATTAACGCCGATTTTTCTCGATCTCTGGTTTCAATCGCGATGAACTTCCATGATTTTCGCGTATTTCGGGTGATCCGTAACTGGCGGTGCGATTGGCTACACAGAACGATTTTAAGAAAGCAAAGAAGAATAATCAAATTTGTGTAGATTTGAGACTTTGTTTTCGAGAAGAATCGACGTTCAAGATTTGTCAACTATGTTTGAAGTTGTTAATTCTGGACTGGAAAATAGTGACCGATCAATCCGTAGAAAATAGATCAAAAACTTGGAATAAATTTTTTTCACGAGAAGGTGATAAATAAATTTCAAAAGTGTGCTAGGCTAATTCTTAGACCTAAAAATCTGTTTCTCTTAGAAAACGAGGTCTTGGAAAAATGGAAAGAAGAATTTTATTTCACATTAACCTTCCGTTATTTCTATTATCTATTTTGAAATTGTCCGAAATCTAATACACTTGACAAATCTTCAAGCTCGATTTTCTCGAAAGTGAAGCTTTGAATGAAAAAAAATTCTTCCTTTTCAAGATAATTTTTCTCATAGAATTGCTTTCTATTCAGTTGAATCATCATCACTATTCAGTCACCCTGTACATCACGTAGAATCACCTCGCTCTCGGTTGACGTTAATTCACTCGACGTATTTATTGATAAGCTTCTCGGATATAAGCTGTATCGATCGGTTAACTAAAAGGATTTGTACATACGAGTTGTCGATTCGCGGGCACGTTAGACGATCATCGACACGTGCACAGAGTATCGAATATATGGAACTCTTAAAATTTCCAATTGTAATTTTCCGACGCAAATTTTCATTCTAGGAAGTAGCACCGATCATATTCTAAAAATATCAGTTTTTTAAATCATTTTCGAGGCAACATGAATTCACAGTAATATCCTATAATGCTTTATAATAATATCCCAGAATAGCTGGGGGATTAATTAAATCAGAGGAGATGGTACCTCTGCTGTTATTTTACTAGAATTTGCATATAGGCATTACGCTCTGGATACTTCAGTTCATGAATTTTAATTATTATAAATCGTGCCAATAATATTTGAAAAATATTTCTGTTCACAATTGTTAAATTTTCTTCCAGAAAGCGTGGTCTGTCGTGGATCATACTGAAAGAAACAATTAAAACTCTCGTGGTAATTTTCGAAATGATACAAATACGTGATAATGTTCCAGAAACAACCAAGAAAAAACGTAGAAATTATTGCAACAAGTCTCCCAATAAGTCTCTAATTTTCGTCGTTCGATTAATCAAATCAGGGACAATGCAACCGTTGCCAGCGATTGTCTCTGCAATTTATATACTTCCAATTAACCTTCCGTCATCTGTCAAAATTAGCCGAATGAAACGCAACAGTGATTGCCAGAGGCCACACTCGAAGTTCGTTTGCAACAAGAAATTCCAGCGAGAGCCACGATTATAGTTAATGTTGTTAATTATACGGTTTATTGACCAGGCAAAGGATGCACTTGAGTTTGCACTCACACTTGGGTCTACTGTTCTGAGTACTTTAAGAGGCTGAGACTGCCCCATAAACGTTCTAACATCTCGAACATTAACGTTTGATCGTTCGAGGTAATTGCAGGATAAACGTGTCGAGTGAACAGAGACGTCTATTTATTTCTTTATTTTTACTTACTTGTTGGATAAATCTTTCGGCACGATGGGAAATATAATGTGAAGAAACAGAGAGCCAAACTTCTCGTTGGGCTGCAGACTTTTATACAGTCAGTTCATGGGAAATTTGAAATCACAAAAATACACAGGATACATGTAAAGTGATAAACTCGAAGAATGTATGAAATATAAACGAATGAACTCGATTCTTTTCATATAAGAATCTAGATTCTTATTTAAGAAGAAACTATAGTGTCTAGGAATTTGTTAAAAAAAGCTTTTTTGAGACTAACAGGTAGTCGCTCTCGTGTTCAGTATCGTCCAATCACATAATAACAGATGAAACAATTTCGAATCCATCGAGATTCAATTTCCAATAGTATGTTTACGAAAATACGAATTTCCTCCGAATCCTATTTGTCATCATAATGTTTCAAATATAATGTCAGTTTCTCTCAACGAAGCTAGATGAAACATGTTCAACAGACATTTTTCAAGTTCCTTTCGCTTTAAACAAATATCTGTCACCGAACAACAGCCGTAATAATTACAAAATCATCAATTTCGTACGACGAGCGAAAGAGAAACTTACGAAAAATATTCTACGTGGGCGGATCGAAAGTTGGTCGTCCGACTCGTGAGAGGAAACTCGTGAATTTTGAGGACGCGTGTAGCATGAACGGCGGTCTCCGATGGCTGCGCCTGATAATTATCAATTAACACGCATAATAGGTCGACGCAGCCGATGTACTTTCGTGACAGTGTACGCGTCAATCGGACGTAGAGCAGGGTGTATTACCGTGGATCGTCTCGAACGTGGTGGTGATCGACCTTCCTCGATGCATTGTGCGCGCGTTCCACTAAATAGCGAGGACGCGTGTATTGGAGAAATTGGCAAAAGCCACTGCTTTCAAGGAATGAGATCGGGCTGCTGAGAGAGAATCGTCTCGTGCAACGCGTGCGGCGCAACGTCATCCGAACTTTTGGAAAAATTACGCGTCCACGGTGAGTGGTTCTATTTTCAATTCAAAGGAGCTATTCCGTGATCTCTTTTCCCTATTTCTTTCTTCTGTCTGTCTTCTTTTTTTCTTTCAAGATAAAGTAAATCGTGAAAGGTGGACAGTAAAGTTTTTTTTTATAAAGTTATGGATTATCTCGTGTCGTTTGTCTTTTTTTTTGTCTACGATAATATATTTTTATTCAACAGTAATATATTGATATCGTAAATTATAATATTCCTATTTGAATTTCTCTACATACATATACTTACTTACAATTAGTCGCATTAGTTGATATCAAGGTAATGAAAGAAGCTCATACACAGAAGTAACATTTAACATCATCTCAAGAAAAAGATGATTATTTAATTACAGTTTGGTTCCATCAATAATCTAGGAACCAATAATTGATACAAATAATGAATTTGATATTTCCGTAACGGTGTTCCGTGATCTTTGTTCGCTATTTCTTTCTTCTCTCTATCTTTTTTTCTTTTTTCACGATAAAATAAATCATGAAAGATGAACAGTAAAGGTGAATTTCGCGTAAGTCATTGAAGTTTCCGAGGAAACTAACTCGTTACTGAAACTACGATACTCTCATTATTTGACGAGAATTACCAATGAAAAGTGAACGCTAAAATATTATGTTATTACTATCTTATATTGCACGTTATATTATTAGTATATATTCGCAAATATTCATTTAACGAAACAAGGTTTTTAAATTCCTAGAATGACTGATTTTGAAGCGTTTCGATTATCTGTAGTCTGAATAATTATTACGAAATGTTCAATTATTTTAATTCTGTTCCAGGGTTTCGTAACTATTATTGTTTTTCAGTTTCCATATTGGTTTCGTGGCGATCGACTCTCCTATCGATTTATTCATAATTAATGATGTCAATTATTTTCATTTGTCAACTGCAGATTACTGCACGTGTACATGCTTTAGAAAATTATTATTTAGAAGAAAGAGAAATGTTTGTACGTTTATTTCGAAATTGAAACAGCTATGTGTCTTTCACACGCAAAGTGTGATGAATTTCTGTTACAAAATTATAATAAGATATAAAATATGAAATAGAATATTTTAAAATAGAATATAAAATATAAAATAGAATATAAAATAGAATATAGAATATTTTAAAATAGAATATAAAATATAAAATAGAATATTTGTATTTGCGAACAGAAGACCTAAAAATGCAGAAATTATGAAACTTTTAGCTAATTAAATACAGTTTAACCTAACCGAGTTGATTAGTGTCGCTTTCTTTGGTTGGCTTCGACCAGCTACCGTTCTGCAACCGCGTTCTTTCACGTCTCTTCAACTTCCCGTTAGCTCGCCATGCGATCGCATTCTCGCGCGTTAACGCACACGTACTTGATAATAATTCACAGCGGCTTCGAACACTTGGAAACTTTTCTTTAATCCATCTTTTCGATGGTTCTCGAACGTGTCATCAATTCGTAACACCTGTAATTAACACCTTCTGCCTTTCTGTCGTAATATATCCAGAAACAGAGAGAGAGAGAAGAGAGAGAGAGACGACAATCGTAATTTAGAAAGCGAGGTATTGCCATTTATTTTGGTGATATTTCAATTTACTTTATATCATTCTATTTTACAAATGAATCGTTAGAAAAATGATTAGAAATATACTGAGAATTTGTAACACAAACATTGCCTCGCGGATTTCTAAATGATTGCAATCAACTAATAATCGTGTACTTCTCCGGTTACTATGTAATATTAATCGACTCGAAAGAAAATATAAAATTGCGTGAAAATCCGCGGTCGAATTACGGAGGAAAAACGGAGATCCAAGCGTGCAATTCGCCTTCACAGTTGAAATTGGATTTTTAAATAATTGCAATCAACTGATAATCTCTCTCTCTCTCTCTCTCTCCTCCGAGTGAACGAAATTCCAGTTCCACGGAGTATTAACCGTGTCGGAAGAAGTATAAAACTGCATAAAAAATTTGCCATCGAATCACGAGGAGAATGAAGATCTAAGCGTGCAATTGCCTCGACGATGGAAAACGCGGGAAAAATCTCCAAATTTCCGACGAGAATTAGCCGCGTACGCACGTTGTGTTATGAACACACACGGCGAAGTTAATTTCGCGGGAACAGGTCGATTCATTAATGAAACAATACCGAAACTCATTCGACGGCTCGTTCCGAGCCTCTGTTCGGGGGCCATTTTTGCCTCTGTTTACCTCTCCATATTGTTTGCGAAGATTTCTCGCCCCCCCCCCCCGTCGAAATTTCACGTCGATCGGCGAGATATCGGGTGCAATCCCTTGGCTAATCGAGAATGCGAGATCCAATCGGCGTTGCAAAGCGCCAGAAAATTAGTTTCGGCTGAATATCGAGGAGTCTTCGTCGTCGTGTCACCGACACATCCGAGAATTTCGCAGTGAGCCTCCTCGGCCTTTGTTCGTGATTTTACGCTCGTTTACGAAACACTCGCGCAAATTTATTTATGGGGCGTTACGTCGAGACGAAGCAGCACGAGTGTCGCAGAATATGCGAGGAATATTTATAACGGGGAAGAACGAAAGAAAGTTTGAAATTGACTTACGAAGCTTGTGAAATGTTCCGTGAAATTTATTTGTCATATTATTTGTTCTCATTCGTATTATGAAAAATGTATGTATAAAGAATATTTCCACGTTGAAAAGTTCTTGAATTATAGTTTATTACAGATTAAAATGAACGAGCAGCAATATTTCGTATAGGGTATGTAATGTATAATATGTGTGCTATACTATATATGTATCTATAGTACATAGTATAGCATGTATAATAGAATGTATAGTAGTAAATTAGTTATATTTATACTAGAACATTAGTAGCAATCATTTACACGAGTATTGATGATGAATATTAATAGCAATCATCTATTCATTGTCCTTATGAAATATAATTCCATTTTATAAAATTATGGATTATCTCGTGTCGTTTGTCTTTTAAACTTTTTTTTGTCCACGATAATGTATTTTTGGTATTGTAAATTATAATATTCCTATTCCTATATATAAATTTGTCTACATACATATACTTACAATTAGTCACATTAGTTGATATCAAGGTAATGAAAGAAGCTCATATACAGAAATAACATTTAACACCATTTCAAGAAAAGGATAATTATTTAATTACAGTTTAATTCCATCGATAATCTAGGAACCAATAATTGATACAAATAATGAATTTGATATTTCCGTAACGGTGTACGAAGTATGTTAATAAAGCAGCAAAAAATACAAATACAAAATGAAATATAAGAAAATATGGACTTTCGAGTTACACGACATTGCAAGAACAAACAATTTCATTCATTCCCAATAGCGTGTTCCCGTTTTGTTCTAAACATTAATGTCTGATGAAAGAAATACTTGGAATATTTTACAGATCTTACTTTCATTCCAAAGTATTTCTCTCTTGAAATACGAAATTTTTTCTTACATTGTCTAAACTCGCTAAATGTTCTCCACATATTTTGTGACGTCCTGCAGGTACACACAGAGGAAAAGAGAGAGAGAGAGAGAGAGAGAGAGAAAGAGCAAAGGGTAGTTACGTACTGTCGAAATAGAATATAACTTCGGAAAGTTTGGAAGATTAGACAAGCCCTGTGTTAGAGCGTCCATCATTTGTGATGCATTGGCGCTATAGCGGAGGGAGCCAGGTCAGTTTATTATCTGTTCGTCTACTTATCATTCGATCATTCACAGACCCATAAAAGTTTCATCGTTCACTCACGAACGAATGGCTAGTTCTATAAAAGATCAGAAATAATTCAGCGGTGACCATTTGTTGATAGAAAATGTCCAATTGTTCGCCAGACGGAACGCTTGATTTCTCAAAGAGAGAGAGAGAGAGAGAGAGAGAAAGAGAGTGGAGGGAGGAAAAATCCAGGAAAAGAAAGAAAGAAAGAAAGAAAAAACAGATTTCGACGCGTAGATTTTTATTCGAGAGGCAATCGGTCGTAATGAAAGCTTTTTACCGATGGCGGAGGAAAGTGCACGCGTCGTGACTCGACGCAACCGCGCAAAAATATCAGTTAATGGATCGTTTCGAGCGTCTAGCGGATTTTATTCCAGCGGATTTTCGCGACCAGGAAATTATTAATTTTCCTCGGAGCTCCGGGCGACGACGCGCGTTACGTCGATAAAAGGCAACGAGAGAAAAGCTAGTCGAAGCAAAGGCATCGTTCTCTCTCTCTCTCTCTTCTCTTTCTCTCTCTCTCTCTCTTTTCTTTTCTTTCGTTCGTCGGGAATATTATCTCGCGAACCGCCATGTCGTTGTTCTCCGTTTCCATCCGCATCGACATGGATACACTCCGTTTCCGCTCATTTCCTCGCTTCTTTCGCGTGTGCGCTCCGCGGTTTCCACTAATTGTCACGTGTTGAACGTTGGAACTTAGATCAGAGAAATCTGCTCGTGCAATCGGACACACCTATGTCACTGTGAGTTCAGGGATTATAAAAACATTTCCTTGGATACGGTAATTTTGTGTAATGCTTTACGAATGCTTGGGAATGACAATTTTGCATTTTTCTATGTATCAAAATAAATACTGATTTGCAATGTAATGTGACCAGATGCAGCGACGAGGAGCACAAGGTTTTTAACTCAAAATTAAAATTGACATTTCTCCTCCTGTGGAAATTCTTCATTTGTGCACAGTCCAGCGAACATTGCAATTTCTGGTCGATTTATCGATTCGTCAGTCAAAATTATTGTTGGTAAAATTGAGGGGCACACGTGTATTTTATATAGTTGTAATGATTATCAAATATTTAAATTATTATTTTAATGTTCAAACATAGGCAAAATTATCATGTTACTAAACGTAGATATTTCATTAAAATGTAACAAAAACTTGAAGCGTAAAGCTGCGTAAAGGATTACGAATCAGTTGATTGGAAAATTGATATCGAAGCACTATCGAATTTCGCATCAACTTTGCCGAGCTTTTTTCTCACAGGTAATTTTGATTCTCGTAATCAGTTCGTTGTAAACTTTCAAAAATAATGGATATTTTTTAAAAACTACAAATTTAAAAAAAAATAATGTTTGATGACCTGGAAGGAATTAAGAGATTAGTCTCTTCTTGATTAATAAAATTAAATTTCTAAAATTGATCGTGTCTGCACGCTTCATATTTTTGTTATATACTTTTTAATGGAGCATTTAGAAATTTTTTTACTACAAGATATTTCAGTCTTATTTCTAGCTATTGAATCAATACGCTTGCAAAATTGGATACTCTACGTATTAAAAATTTCCATTTCTTCTCTTCAAAAAATAATTTATTATACATGACATTATATTTTTTATGTAGCAATAAATTTAATTTTATAGATTCATTATACATGATAATAGTTTTTGTACCATAGTTCCAATTTGATAATCAGAACTTGATATCAAACGATTGGAAATTATATTTATATTTCTTCAATCTTCGAACGTCAGAGAATTAGAAAACTAAACTCAAAAAAAGAAAAAGAATAAAAAAACAAAACCAAATTTAACTAAATTAAGAAAACACTATAATATAGTGCGACGCGGTTAGTCAAATTTTTTAAAAGTCAAGTCCGTCTTTTGTTAGCGCGCCGCGTCTACGCCCTGTAAATTACCTCCCCCCGTGCGGGATTATTTTAGAGAAAAGTTATGTCTGGCTATTTTCGAGAGAGAGAAAGAGAGAGAGAGAGAGTGTGTGTCAGAGGTGCATTAAATAATGGTTACCGCGGTGTCGCTGAAAGTCGAGAATTATGCAGGCGAGCTATCATCCCCCTCTCGCCGTACCATCGACACTGGAACAATGAGTCCTGTTTGTCGATATTTCAAGGCAGTCGGATGCAAGCGAACGACAGACTTCGAAGAGAGGACCCTGTGGATGAAATTTCGGCTTTCGTGTACCGGGTAACGTTACGCGTTCCGTTCCATTCGTTTCACGCGCGTGATTTATCGCGCCTGATGCCGTGATGTACGTATGTTTCTTGCCGCGAAAATCTTCGTTTGCCCGCTGTTCTTAAGCATCGAGCTAACGCTAGTCGATCCCGTGATAAAGCCTTGATAAAGGACCCACTCGAGGCACGAAATAATGGAAATAAAATTTAAAGGTCACGCGAGAAAATTCAGCCGACAGATTGTTGTTGCGTACGAATATCTGCAATATCAGCAATGTTTCACGAGGCGAATTGGAACGCGTGGATAAAGTTTGTCCAGGTTCGACGAGCATTTCTCTTGTTCATTGTTTCGTCCTTCATCCAATAGCTCAATTACAATATTTATTTTCATCCAATTCGTTTGGGTCCACCCTAGTAAGCTGAATTATGTGAGAGATAATTGTCTTTTCATACAGTTCTTAGGACATATCTTTCAACATTTACCGTCATGTTCGATCAAGTAACTTATTTATAACAGTTATTGATTAATAAATCAGCTATAGAAGATTAACTTGAACAAGAGTCATTTTTCGATTCCTTTATTACTGATAGAGAGTAATTGATTATCGTACCGTTTCGTATCAGCCGTTCATTGTGTTCGATTGCCACGATTTAGTTCAAAATAGTGTCTTAAGACAGCCAGATTATAAGGAGGCAAAATCGTGTACGAGAAGTTCATCATCTTCCGAAATTTTGCAAATTTTACACGCTTCAGGCTTTAAAATGAATCCAAGTTCATTGTTCTAAGATTTCTTGTCAACAGTTTCGATGTGTTCAATGTTCGAATATTAACAGAGGAGTCACTGTGACAACGTATATTATATATTAATCGTTAGTCAAAATTGTCCCGATACGAAAACGGTACTGCAGAAAATAACGAACTGGAAGAGGTAAAAAAAAAAGAAAAAAAAAACTCAATGTTTTTCCCGGTGTCCGCCCTAATTGTGTTACACGCTGACGTTCGTCGTTGAATTTCGCTGTTGTGTGCCACGAAACGGTCATCGCGGATACACGCGAACGATAGCCACTCGAGGTTAACTATCGACGAAGGAAAGGTAATAGGGTCGTGCAAAGTCTGTCGATATTTCGATTCGGTCCCGTGCCACCGAACCGACAACGTTTGACGTTTGACGTGGGGGTAGATCCATCACTGGCCATCACTGTGTGCCCCTGTGATGGCCGGATTTTATGCACTGTCGCGTATTCATCGGTCTCACCTGTTTCCTGCATGCGCTGTAATCGTAGACACGTCTCGCCCCCCCCCCGCTCGATGATCGATGGTCGTTTGTAACGACAGAGTTGGCCGCGCCAACGCGTTAACCAACGCGACGTACGCTTTTACTTTCGTCTTCTGTTTTGAACGGTGAATTTTAGTCGAGTTGGAGTTTCCAACGGCGCCGGCAGCGGCTTCCCAACGAACTTGCTGAATTTCTGTGTCCATATTAATGTTGCAACTACTGACAGGGTGTTTATGGAGTTGATTCCAGGACATCAAGATAGCTAGCGAGTGTAGTTTCGCGCGCGTGTAATTCGCAGATGAAACTCGCTTTACAAGCAATCGGACTTTATGTTAAATACCATCTGTACGCGGTCAACCAACCGGGTAATGGGGATGTAAGAGAGTAAAAAGGTTGGAGGTTCGACACTTCGACTGTGTATCTCTATATTGTAGGGATATAATTTAAATTATATTAAATAATAAAGAAAACGGAAACAAAATAACAAATAATGAATAGTAGATAAGACAACACGGACAACAATAATTCGAATAAACTTAAACGACACAATTAATATACAACACAAATTATCACTCTTTTGACCACACACTCGTTCAACACTCTTTTTCGACTCTCTCCAGAGCTCTGTTTCTTCACTCGCACGACTTTCCTCTTTTTTAAAAAGAAAATCGCTCAGCGCCAACGCTGTGCTTCTCACGTCACATTCACACTTTTTTCGTTCACGCATATCCAGCAAACAGGCCATCTATTAAAAGTAAAAGTAACTAAAAATATAACTAAAAATATACATACAATAATTTCGATACTACAATATCACGTGCTTTTAATTTAATATTTTTTGTTATTAACCCTTTGCATTTATTATGCCGCCGTATAGTCGCCATCCTACATTTTATTATTATACATATATTTGCATTAGTATTACATTCTAAGGACTCTTGTTACGATGTTTTCTTTCAGTTTCTGCTTAAATGTGTGTATATAAAATGAAATAAATGAATAAAAGATAATGAAAGGTTTTTTCCTCTTTTGTTCTGGCTAATAATGGTTTCGTTACCGAGATCATTTATTTATAAAGAAATCTTCAAAGAAAAATAAAAAATAAAGGACAACATTTCTTTATAGTTATTATATATATATATTTATTTTTTGAAAAATTTTGAAAAATCAAAATTTATATACACATATTATATAGATATATAGATTTTCAAGAAGTTGAGATGCAGATAAAATTTGTGTATTTTTCAAATTTTTTCTACTAGAAACGTTAACTTGTAATATATACCCAGAAAAATGTTTACATTTTGATCGAATATGAAAAACAATTCCTGTGAATCGATTGGTAAACCTTCTCAAATATAAAGGGTTAATTTCTGGATTCATATTAAATTCTGGATGTCTGGATTATTCTCTGAATATATTTGATTGTATTATATAGCGACAGGCATTGTTATGTATTTTAGGAAAGTGCGTGATGACATTAGAAGACCCGTGTATTTTATGCACAGAAGGTAATGCATTATAATGTTGTTCGTCAAATAAACAAAAGTCGTCGTCGTAACAAAAAAAAAAAATGTTTAAACCATACATATTTTTATATATATTTATACATATTTTTATATATTTTTATATATTTTTATATATTTCAGATACGGGACCTTGATGTAATGCAGCATATATAAAGGTAAAAAAAAGTTTTCTATAAATTTACCACGTACGAGAGCAAATTTGTACGGTGAAATTATGTAGACACCATCGCAGGCGTAATGCGATCAAGACAAGAAATTTATTCTTCACGTCTATGTAGGCTGACATTATCATTCCTTGTTTAATAATTTCCTATTTTCTGGATATTTTCTGGAGAAGAATTAAACATTCTCATGTTGTTTTCTGAATTCGTCTGGAGACGATGACACAAAGCTTTAATATGCTGAATTGATTAAGGCAATTAGGTTTACATGTGCTCTAAATTTTATGGAGATACTTTTACGTAATAATCTTTCCTGTGTAGTAGGTTGATGTAGTATTCTTGGAATCCTTCGAGTCTTGGTATTGAATTATACATAAGGCGAATTCAATATATATTACGTATGAAATTGGCTCGCGATATAAGATTTGGCTTACGATAAAAATATTTCCAGTTATACATATATTAATTGTTACTCTTTGGAAATTGTTGTTAATTATTCATTGTCCATTTTGTCAGCTAAAATATAAATGACATATTTTGTCAATTAGCTTCGGTCTTTCCCTATTGATTAATTTGGTATGTTAAAACAAGAAATGGACACAATTGCGTATAATAAAAATAATTATAATTATGTAATTATATCTATTGGATGGTAATTTCAGTTGAAATTCTATCAATTTATATTTTGTTACACCATCAAATTCTGTTTCTTTACCTTGGGATCATAAAAGGAAAATTTCAAGCACAGGTTTAATTATTTTTCACTTTGCTCAATCTAAATTCTATTGTTCTGTGAAATTTTGAGAAACTGAAATATTCGTGATATGACTAGAGTGCGGATGTTTGTGGAATAAACTTTTATACTTTCGCGGGCATAATTAGAGAAGTGAAATTTGTTTTGTCTGCCAAGCATCGCAATGAATATTCTGCCTTAAATATTTTTGAATATTATGTACATTCTGTAGGTTTTTGAAATCTTAAATTTCTCAAAATTTGAATAAAATTGCATATCTAGTAAATAAATATCTAGTAATAAATATCTAGTATATTACCGTTTAGTCCTTGATGGATTAATTATACTAAAAACGTCTATATATGTTTTTAGTAGTTGCAAAAGCAAAAGTATCTGAAATCTCTTATACTGTACAATAAAATTTAATCGGTCCAAATTAAGCGCATTCTTGCGCGAATTCATATTTTTAGAAATTATGACTTGAAACAGAGGACCTGGATAAAAAGTTGTTTTCTCTATCTAATTAATCATCTCACGCAGGGTATTCTATTTGTCATATATTTTTTCCACACTTTTGTAAACATTTCGTGCGCTCCCGCATTTTTTTTCTCAACTTCTCGCGAACGTCGCCTAAAAATTCGCTGAAATTCGCAAAGGAAATTTAATTTCGAAAATTTCGTTTGATCTCCGCCCGTACCTACGAATACCGATTGTTGCCGATCGAACGCAGCGGATTCGATTCTCCGCCTTCGAAAACTTCAACAGAGTCCCTGTTCGTGTTATTTTAAAGGCCGTCCATCAACCGCGTTTCCGCGAAACCGCGTTCACCGCTCGACGGTCAATTTAATCACCAAAAACTATTGTCACCGAGCCGATCGCGCGAATCGAGCATCGAGCCGGGTGCCCCTCGTACGCCGGTTTTCATCAGTTTCCCCAATATGTGGCTGGTTAACCGCGACGTTCGTATTTCAAAAGTGGCCGGACTCCCAGGCTTTGCGCGCGCCGTTGCGATTACGTTCTCATTACGCCGATTTTCAGCATTGCGAGAGAGACAAAAGAGAGACCCGTCCGCTCCCGGGCTCTCTTGGCTTCCGAGCCTCGTAATTTTCACTTTCCGCCATCGTGCAACGGGTGCCGCATATCACGATACGGGATGAAAGTGCAAATGAAGAGAAAGGTATCTCGGTTGAAAATCCTTTGGCAAAAAAAAAAAAAAAAAAAAAAGAAAAAAAAAAGAAAGAAAGAATGAAAAAAGAGAGAACCGGTTGAAATTCAGCTCGATATTCGAGCTAGCCCCTATTTTCGTTTTTTTTTTCTTTTTTCTTTTACCTTCCCCCCCCCTTTTTTTCTTCTTCCTCGTTCCACGAAGCATCAGCGAGAGATCAGCGAGTTAATTCGTTAATATTTTTCTTTCGTTTGTCTCTTGCTAACTCTGCTAGGTGATTATTGTAATTATTGTTGGACTGTGCGTTTACGGGACAATTGGAGAAATTTGGAAAATTGAACCGGACTGCGTATAAAATATCTGCGAGGTGCAGTGCTTTCTGTTACGTTTCAGTATGAAATAATTTTGTAAGATTATTTAAATATTGTTGTATTGTTGAATTATTGAAAGTACTGTACAAGACGCAATTTACAGTGTGAATTTTCATAAAAATCCGCAGCGCAGTCGTTACTAAGCATTGAAATAACGATTGTCCATTAAAAATACAAACGCGATCGAGTTCTTTTTGTTTAACAACATGAGTCGTAAAGGACGGAATAAATGAAATTTGAAATTACGTATGTTCGAAACGTATCAAATTATGCACAATATGTTACAATGTGAAAGTTTTATACTGCATCTCTTTTGTAACATTTTAATTCTCGTCCGTCTTTCATTTTTTTTCTCACTTGATGATACGAATTGACACAATAGCAAAAAAATTAATACCTGCAGTGAAAGGACAAATAAATTTGCAAATTCTTTCATCAACAGTAAATAGATTAAATTTCTATTCGATTTCTTGATAGATGTTCAATTTCGTACTCCGATCATTTTTCTTTAATTTTGTCTAACATTGTTGTCATTTTTATTCATTGGTAACAAAACTCTACCCGCATTTTCGAAAAAGCGCATTAAATGCGTGATACGATATTATTGCAATGTTATAACGGCGGCATATTTTGTTATCAAAATTGCCAGAAGTATAGAAATAAATAAATAAAAAGTCTCATCTCCGTCAAAAAAAAAAAGGAAAAAAGAAATATTGCATCAAATCGACATAATGGACAAATGAGGGTTTGAACTTAATATCACATAATTGAAATATTATATTTCATTCGTTATTTCTACGAATGGCTACCTATCAAAGTATATTAAAATACAACGAACCATCAACTCGATCGTATCACGTTTGTTGTCAGCTCACTTACAATCGCGACTGTTCTTTTCAAAGAGAAACGAAATGCTGATATTGTTCGGACGTTTGATTCGTGTCAAGTGCTTTGCAAATAATTTCTATAATAGCCACGCTGAATAAAAAAAAGGGAGGGGGAGGCGAGGAGGAAAAAAGGAAAAAAAATATGCAACCGACGCTGAGATCTAATGGAATCGGGAATCCGGGTCAAGCTCTCTTCACCTTATTCCTATAGCCTAAATTTAAATGTGCTGCCTATGTGCGCGCGATATTTCCGTTTCCTTGGTTCGAATTTCTTTCCGCCGAAGTGGTTGCAACTTAGGATGAAAGCACGCACTTCAAAACAGCGCGCAGGAATTGTGATCGCGATAGTTCCTTGTAAAATTCGGTCGCGAACGTTCTCGATTTTTCGTGAAAAGTTTTTGGTATCTCGATCAATTCGAATTCATCTTGACTTCAAGTTAACAAGCTGTTGACGATCAAATTCTAATTTTTAGGAAAATGTCGTATTTTATCTTTTGCATGTGTATAATATATATATATATATATATATTGTAATATTTTACCTTAACAACTTGTATCAAGAAATTAAAATGAAAAATATGTATAGTTAAGGTTTGCTCCGCAAAGTATATTTACAAAAGGATCATTTAAATTTCCAAACATATTCTTTGTAAATAATTTTAATTGATTTAATAGTTAACATCAATCTATAAAACTAGTCAAATCTCCGTGATTTCCAAAAAAAATATCTTCTAAATTATGTGCGAAGTTATTATAAATTAAAGTATTCCGTTCAGATTTAAAAAAGCAATCTCAGTCTCTTCAGAGACTACTCTATAATTTATCACTTTGTATACCAAATTCAATTTCAAAATCGAACAATCAAATAAGAGCGATCTTTCACGTCACTCTTCCCATAGTACGAAATGAACTTCTAAATTATATAATCTTGAAGTTACAAATTGAAGCGAATCTGTTTCGAATTTCGAAAACCATCGGAGTGCCTTCTGTCTCGTAACCGTATGTATCGTTTCGCACCGAATTCGATTTCCAAAATCATGCAGTCAGATAGAAATCTTCTACGCCGCTTCCTCCGTACAGGAGGGAAATAAATTTATTTTTTGAATCACGTGTGCGTGTCCTCAGAATTACAAATTGAGCCGATCTGCTCAAATTCGGAGAACATCGAAGTTTACTCCTCGACTATCTCGTCGAGGCAGTAGCTCTTTCTTCGGACGCATTTCCCTCGATGCTGCTATCGGGTTTACGACACCCTACGCGCTCCATAGCGCGGCGCGGGATGCCATCGATTCTTCGAAAGCTGTAAAAACACGCGAAGAATATTTTTCCAGGGAGCAGAGAGCCCTAGCGTGAGGAACACTTCGACGCCTCGGAACGCTTCGACTCGCGAACAATCGTTTCTTTGGCACCGTAAAGTAGCAGTCTCGGGCGTTCTCGCGAGAGTTCTTTCTGTCACGTTAACATCGCAGCCAATGGAACGACGCGGTTCTTTCGCTGCAACAGCACTGTTCCAGCTGTTTCTTTTAAAGTAACGCTCTCCCATAGACCAGCTGGAAAATCGTCGCGAAATCGTTTCGCAATTATTTCGTGAAGAGTCGTGGAAGACCTTTGATGTTAAAGTTTACCTTTTTGTTCGAGGAAAGCTGTTTCACAAATTCTCTTCTATATTACGTCGAAATTTTCATGCTGCTCGCTATTATAAATTTTTTTCATACGTAATCCCTGAGTTAGTATCGTTAGAATATTTTAATATCGTTGGAATATTTTAATTCAATCTCTATCTAAATTCTCTTGTATCTTTATATTACGTCGAAATTTCCATGCTGCTCGCTATTATAAATCTTTTTCTATACATAATCCCTGAGTTAGTATCGTTAGAATATTTTAATTTAATTTAATTTCATTACCAATCTCTATCTCTATCTAAATTCTCTTGTATCTTTATATTACGTCGAAATTTTCATGCTGCTCGCTATTATAAATCTTTCTTCATACGTAATCCCTGAGTTAGTATCGTTAGAATATTTTAATATCGTTGGAATATTTTAATTCAATCTCTATCTAAATTCTCTTGTATCTTTATATTACGTCGAAATTTTCATGCTGCTCGCTATTATAAATCTTTCTTCATACGTAATCCCTGAGTTAGTATCGTTAGAATATCTTAATATCGTTGGAATATTTTAATTCAATTTAATTTCATTACCAATGTCAATCTTTATTTCTAAAGCGCGTACAAACACAAGGTGAAATTGAACTTTAGTAACGTGAAATTTATAAATTAGAAATTTCGGTGATGTAACATGAATTATTATAATGAGGGTAATGCAGTAGTTATTGTAACGGCATGAATTATTATTACCAGCCTGATGCTGTAACAATATAACAACGATACAACAATGCTGCATTAAATTTGACTCTACTGTTAATTATTACAGTGAACGCATTGAGAAACATCGCTTCAGTTTAACGTTTCATTTTTTTCTCCAATTATTTTGCATTGTCGAATCTCAATCAAGTTATAATTATAATCAGACGGTACACGTGTTAATCACATCTAGATTTTTCACAAGATCGTCTTCTCGATTTATTTATATATTCTTTTAAAAACTTTCTAAAATTGAATCGTAAGATTTTTAATAATATACAGTTGTAAGATTAAATTTTTAAATTGTAAGAAGCATCGACAATGTTCTAGAAATAGTCAATTTCACAGTAAAACAATAAATTAATATAACTCTAGAAAGAAACGTCGGGAACGCTTCTTTTTGTGCTTTGAATGTTTCAAAATTTGACAGATTTTTTTCCGACTGTTTGCACGACGGTACGTAGTATAAAGGAATCATCGACGGTTAGTAAATCGCGACAAATAAGATCGCGATTACACGATTTCGCAGGACTCGCATCGAAGAGGAGTTTGCATCCACCGTGAATGGGAAGTTGATGGAAAACTAGTTTAGTTTAATCATTACCGAAGCAACTCGTCCAACCCATCCCGCGGATGGAAACCCAGTCGTCGCGCATCTTTCGCGCGGGAATAATTCTAATTACAGTTGTGCGATGAACTTACGTAAGAAAGAGTGCCAATTACTCCGCCTTAGGATTTTTCACGGAAAAAGCGGGTGTATCATTTCGAACAATGCCAGAGTTGGCTCTGTGAAAGCCAACCGGCGTTTATACGAGCCGCGTGCTCGTTTCATTCGCTCGAAAGAAATTTCTGATATCAACGCCCTCGACTGTGTCCCTTTGCCTGTCTCGCAACGACAAAGCGATAAATCACCAGTGTGCCCCCCCCCCCCGAGTTTTCTTGGCCTTTTCCGGTTCTTCCGCGAACGGAGGCTGCCGTGATTCCTTTCGATTAATCAAATACGCTCGTCCGACACACGGATTACCATTAATTTCAACTGTTTCAGCAAAACGCGCCGTAGTATTCGCCGGATTAATCTTCGTTTTAACGAGAAAAACTTTCGACGCCGTGCCCTCCTCTGTCCGTTGTCATTTTTTGCCTCGTCCTTCCTCGTTGCGAGCAAAAGTCTCTGAATATTCTTCTCGAGACGAATTCCTCACGCGTGACAACTCGGGGAATTCGGTCTTAAAAATTTGTCGAGGCTGGTCTGAAAACTTGGGACACGATTTTCTGCATAACCCTTATAAACCCTGAAAAAAAGAATCTGAGGAAAAAAATAGCTTTTATAATTGGAGCTTTTGTGCTGTAACAAGAGTCCACGGAATCTTCTCTTTGCCAGTAATTTCATCCGTGATGGAATTAATCAATAATTATTTAAGAAAATAATTAATGATAATAGTATGAAAATTCAATTAAGTTGAAATTTGTAAATGTAACAAATTGATGGATCAAATCTTTCAAATAAATTGTATAATAAAATTAATTTAATTTTATTGAAAATTTATTAAATTTTTTATTTAAATTTAACAGTATAAAAAGAATTAATTAAAAATATTATTACGAATATTATAATTATGTACGATCTAATTTCATCACCTCAAATATTTCTATTATTTTTGAAAACAATTTTGTGAACGAAAGTCATTTGGTAATAATATGGTTGCAGTTATTTTTTTGTAGATGGATTTCGAGATCACTTCCATTTTTTAAATAGGATAATATGTTTTTTGATTCATTGATTTTCTATAAAAAAAAAAGTACTTGTATGTCGAAAAGCTATTGGTTTACGAGGAGGAAAATTAGGATCTTAATCTTAATTCTGTAAGATTTATTTTATAAAAATATTTTATAGTAATATTCTTGTGTTTATACCATTCTCTAAATTCTACGCTCAATAGAAGTAGAGTTACTTGTTTAAAAAAAAAATCTTCAAATTAAATTTGCTTGATTTCAGATCATCGAGGGTTGGCTATCTTTTCGCAGAAATGGTCATTCTGTACTGTCTGATCTCCAAAATCTTTTCAAAAATCTCTCTTCAAATCTCATTGGTTCTGTCTGTCAAACGAGATTTTCCACGATCTTAACTCTATTCAAAAATGATTTTCGTACATGTGTGTACATCTTCCAGTATTGAAGCGAACGTAACAGAATGCATATCTGTAGTTTCTCTTCTATATGCAATCTCGGCCTCGAAAATACCAGAACACCGAGTTCCACTCAATTTTTGTTTCATCAATCGTCAATTTGGTCTCGTCGTTCGATTCGATGCGAGCATTTCGAGAATACTACGACAAGCGGCAAATAAATCAGGCGTCATCGATTTTGGGGGGGAAATCCGACGTGGCTGCACACGGCGAGTAAACGAACGCGATTGTACGATTATTAGAAGAGAGAGAGAGAGAGAGAGAGAGAGAGTGCGGTTCAAAGAGCAGCTTTCGAGAGATGTTAATCTTTGCCTGATTGGTCCATCGGTCGAACGCTCGAGTTCATTCGGAACCGATTGTGCAAACAGTCGAACGTCAAAAGTCTAAATGAAGACGAATGCTCGCAATGTTCGTAGAATCCGCGAAACAGTCGCTCTCTGCGTAAATCATAACGAATGAGGGAGGAGCCGAATAAATAATCGGTATATAACGTTCGTCGTAAATGGAAAACCGAGGAATCGACCGAGCGATGGAGGGAAACAAAGAAATTCTTCATCGAAAAATTCATTTTCAATCAAATGAATTGCGATTTCTTTTTACCGGGGACCTGAATAGACTCAGTGTCCTGTCCACTGCGTCGCGTCGATTACCAGTGACAATCTGTCTGCGAACCATAAACGTATTCGTCTTTCTCTCTGTAATGGGAAACAAGAATTCCACCGCGATGGAAGAACAAAAGTATTTCATCGGGACGTTTGTGTTGCAATTTCCTTTCACGGGGCAATATTCACGCGCCTGCGACAATCCGCCATGCGAAGATTCCTCTAGCACGTGTCCAGAACCAGCTTTGGTAGAAGTACCGAGTAATAACATTCATCTTCGATGGATCCTCGAAATTAAAAAAAATTTCGAGGTTTCGACAAGATAGTTGATCTAAATCGTAAATGTATGGTTTGAATGGAGACTCATCGAAGAGTTTCTGTTCGATTCGCTTATGCCTCGTTGTTTCGGATTTTATTATCATATAAATGCCATATCATTAAAAAATTCGATAATTTGCGTAGTGAAAGAAAGCTAGGATCAGTAAGGGAAATATTCAAACATGGTCGTAGAAAAGTTCGAGTGAAAATGAGAACGAAGGTGAAAATTCGACTGCGTATCGCGAATGAAATTCCGAAGTCTCGATTAATTCCGATGGCCAAATTCGATTTCACAGTTTAATAAACATGAAACTGTGATGTAATTGTTAATTTGAGATAATTTCTCTTTCACTTGACTGAACTTCGATCGGATGAAACTGACGTTCGTAGTTAATTTGATTTCCTCGTGTCCATTGTCAATTCTAGATTAGGGTAAGGAAGTCTTAATCGGTTTGCTCGTCCTTTGACCATTTTTTCGTTTCGAGCCGATGCGAATGAGTTGCGAGAAAACTTTCATCGCGACGCCTCGAATTCTCTCGTCGGATTCGGTCGTCGTATCATTTATCTTCCGGCGTTATCACGGCAGCCGGAAATTTTGTCGTGCAGAAACCTTCGAATTATCTGGCGAACGCTGGTCAATTGATTAATGAAGAAACAGAAGCGTGTTTTGCGAAGGTGAAGCCTTGATTGTGCAGCTCAGACTTTTTGCCCGATGGAAACGAGATTCTCGTTTTGCGATTTTAGCGAATTTCCGTAGAATTCTTTTCAAATGTCTGCTGTTTTGTAGACAACGCCGAGATAGGAGAGATATCTTTGCGTGTTGTACTTTGAATAAATAATTACCAATGTTTTAAAAAAAAGTATAGCGCGTAAGTATGACTTTCAGCTTCGAGCTTTGACTTTTCGGTGTGTCGAAATGTCACGGAGGAAGTGAAGTTGTTCGTTAATTCTGAAACTTCGTTTTGATTGGAAGCATTATATCGTTCAATCACTTGCGAACATTCGATTGGCAAGATCTCTCCGTTGTTTTTTTTTTTTTATAATAAATGAAATTTTTGCAAATTTGTATTCAGGATTTTATAAATGCATTTTCTGTAAAATGTTAATACATCAGCAATTGTGAAACGCACGTTGAAAAATTGAATTATTTTAGATGAGTAATGAATAAAATTAAAGATAAAACGTGTTCCAAAGTGGTTATTTGAAGTGTATTCCGCGGAACTAAATTTCAGAACGCAAAAATTATTACACATATCTTGCACCGAATCCAAAGGATAAAGCATCAATCGATATTTACTCTGAATTCTATATTATTTATTTCTAATACTTCTTGCTGACATGAAAATTATTTGTCGTTATTTTGACAGCTGATTACAATTGAACAACGAATACCAAATAAAAGAAAAAAAGATATTTCATACAGCACGCGCTTGATCTTCTTTTTCTTCTTTATTATCCTTTAGTGTTAAATAAATTTTTTAAATATTCTCCACATGTAATTTCAAATTCATACAATGATCTCGATAAAGAAAGAAATTTATATAATAATTTGCTTGCAAGTATAAACGATGCAGCCGTGATGTGAATTAACAGAGACCATCGAGTTACACTCGCGAGAGTAAACTTGTTAAATTATTAAAACAGATTTCTCTGGAGCCCGAGAAACAATAATACAAATTGCGATGATACAAACTGACCGTTTCTCAACCTGGGAATACAATACATTGCGTCTCGTTCGGCAACAAAGCATATTCGTACCGAATTTCACGTGTCTTCAATTAATCTGTTTGCTAAATTCACGAAATGACTCTCTCGGCCGGTCTCTCGTGTAAATCACTGAATGCGCCAGCAAGATTACAATTAATTTAAAGTTAGCTTCGTGGCTTCGTCGTCGTCGTCGTTGCGTTGCTTCATTTTGCAGATGAAACTTTCAAAGTTTTATCGCGATTCTTGCCCACTTCTGTCGAAACCTTGTCGCGTGTCATTTACGTTCAACCGTAAATTTATATTTTCGTGAACGTGAGGTGAACGAGCGGACCCTGAGCGAAGATTTGTTTCATTTACAAAGCTTGTAATGAGTTCGGAGAATTTGTTAATGAAAGTCGAAGTTTCCCGTTTATCGTAATTTTTCTCGTTCGTCTTTTTCGATAATAAATTCTTTCAAACAAATTCTACTCTCAGGTTTCTAGGCGTGTGGAATGTTTAATTTAAATTATAATGAACTATTTGCTATGAACTTTTTTGAACAGTCTGTAACTACGGATATTTTCTATATTTTTGCATATTTCATACGTTTTAGTATCTTTAGGATTTCCATCGAAGTGCATCAACTTCGGCAGTTTCGGAGATTGTAGATTTTAAATACTTACTCGTGACTAAACACGTCAAACGCTTGTTTAATAAAATTTTCGTTAATTTTCTGATTTCAATTCCATCTAGAAGCTAGATAACTAGAAAACAAGTTATCATTTTTAAGAGTAGTTAATTTTAACTATTCTTGAAGCAAAAATTTAATTTGCTCTGCACTTTAAATATTACGACAACCAATATATTTTGAATTGTAAAAAAAAAAAAAAATGAAATGAAACAATATGTGTTCAACTCTAAAATCGAGTAAAGTAAACTGTTTCGATAATCTATCGTGTTTCTCCTCTGTAGTCCGTTAACATTAATTTAATATCATCTTTATTATTATCGTTGAATTTTTCACGTTGAATTGCCTTACGTTCAAATCCTGCTGCTTTCGTTTCCGACTCTGTTGTATTTTTCCAACGTTTAAAAACACAGAATCAAGTTCGAACGAACTACAAGAGAATTTTTATTAGTAGTTTGCAGCTTCTCTCTGAAATTTTGTATTAAACTTTATGTTATAAATTCATGTCGTTTCCCGAAATTAGAGAGAATAAAATAAAAAAAAAAAAAAAGAAAATTTGAAGTGCAGAGTCAGTGGCAGATTATGCCAAATATGATTCCTTATTTCGTTACCTCGCGTGGTATTAAACCCATGCTATGGGCATGCAATAAACGAGGAAGAAACTCTCTCGATATAAAGGTTAACGAAATGGCAAGGAACGTTGGAACTTCGCAGAAGAGTCTCAGTAAGAACAATTCTGGCAACTGCCAGCGATTCTACCTGGCCTGGAGTTGAAAAGAAACTACCCAATGCTATGTGTTCCTCTGTTTCTAAATATACATTAAATTCAGTTCTAGTCGTTTCCCCGTGAAAGATTTACCGGACCTTGTTCAACTTGTTGAAACATTTTGCTAAAACGATATGTCGTTTAACGAGCAGCGTTTATTCGTCGCGTGTTCGATAAACACTTGGAAAGTAATTTCACAAAATAATTAAGGTATGTTTCTACAGTGACGATAGCTTCAATAAGAGTGACAATTAATTTTATTCAAAGGTCTTTCCTTGTTTAACCAGATTACGGATAATTCGTATTTTCGTGAATTTCACTTGTAATTACACTGCGGATTTTATGTATCTTTTTTTTCGAATTTTTCGAATAAAATTGAAGAGATAGAAAGTAGAAATAGGAATTATTTCAGTCAATAAATATCGTATTTTCGATGTTTTCTATATCGCGTAGATTTTTGTACCTTCGAATTTCTTATACATGTATGTGTGTGTAATATTCTTAACGACAAATCAAAATTATCTTACTTTTACTTTTTAAATAATATTCGTGAAAATATGACTTATAAATAAATTTTTGTATACATATATATATATATATAAATGTATATATAAATGTACAAAAATTTATTTATAACTCATATTTTCACAAATATTATTTAAAAAGTAAAAGTAAAATTATTTTGATTTGTTGTTAAAAATATTACACTTTCGATATTCTATATATTTCTGCGTATCATTTACATTTCCAAGCACAAAATATTTGCCAATGAATATTACATATTAATTAATGTTATTCATTACATGTGAAGTATTAAAGAACTTTACACATATTCTTGATAAGATATTTTTTTGATTTAAGTCCGACAGACGCGTTGCAAACATACGTGTTAAGGATCAAATTATTTTTTATTAATTATTATTGCCAAACAAGCGACATGTTATTCTCAACAAGGTTCACCGAATTTTCGCAAGATACTTTCACAATTCACGAGGGATACAAGCATTTCCTCAATGCTTCGTCACTCTATGACAAAATGTTTCATAATTTCCCGGTTGGACGAGCGCGTGGCGTCACTCTTAGTTGCTGAACAGTGTGTAGCATTATAAAAATATTTATGTCACTAATAATAATAATAATGAAAATTCAACGAAACTAAAATAAATTTTGTCAGTATCCACTGTACTTCAAGCAATCACTACGAAGCAAGGAAAATTAGGATGATGTGTCAATTGGTATAGTTAAGAGAAAATTTTATATCTTATTCATATGTCTATGACTACATATCAGAATTTCGAAAATTCGGACTTGTGAGTTACTTGAATTGTGGAATATAGCATTTTATATACACATATATAGTATTTATTATTATTAAGAAATGGAAATTTTATACGTTCAAAATAATCTGCGCATTATGTGAAACAAGCCAGTATTCATATCCTTCCTCCGTGATTTCTTCTCATTTTCTGTTTTCATTAATCTGCTTGTACTTATTTTCTATGAAACGAAACCAAAATTATATCTATTTTATAATTTCATTTGACATGAAACAATACTATGCAGGACATTTGCACCGTAAAAAGAAAATAAGGAGAACTGGTTTTAAATACTTTAACGATAATATCTTGAAAATGGAAGCGCGTGACACGTGACATTTCTTCTTTACAATTGCAGTTGTAGTAAACTTCGTAAAGAGTGTGGAAAAACATATTTCCTGACCGCGTAAAATAAAGCCGTGTGAATTAATACCGCGTGAAAATAGTCTACACAAAACGGAAGGATTATTTGCCACGTATGAAAAATACCGCGTAAATCGAGGGATGAATGTATTACAGAAATCCTCGCAGACCACTAATATTCGTCGCATGGTTACGTATGCGCGTTACGTATCCACGTGCAAGTGGCCGATAAAAATCAAATTCAATTATTCCTGCCTTGTAATATATACGTTATAAATAATTCCGAGCGAAATTGAACAAAAAGAAAAAATGTGAAATGTAAAGTAACGCAAAGTTTTGCAGAATGAAGCTTCGGCCATTTGCAATTACAAACGCCATGACGCTTGATGAAAATCGTCGTCGACTCATAATTAGATTGGATTTTAAAACTTTTTTGAACTGAACTAAAGAAACGGACAACGCTGAAAATTTGTCTCATTCATTATATGTTGTAATAAATACTCCACTTTGTTTATATTTTTACGTTTTATATCCACAACTTCCAGCAACTTAAATGCATGTTGCAAGTCCACAGTTTACTTGTAACTTTTGAATGAAATATTTTCGGACATAAATTTATATGAATCTTCTTCATCTACAATGAAATTCACATTGAAATTTCCTCGCCCCACTCTCTCTCATTGTCAGTTTGTTGATTTCCCTGCGAGAGATCGAGGCAGTGGAGGGGATAGCGATCAAGAAAGTGGGGGCAAAGAACCGCCAGTTAGTCAGCTCTGAATCTATTTGATTTCATCTACACGTAGTGTAAATTTAACCTCTTGATCGCCGCAGTCTTTTTAAAGACTGCACGTTAGATCGCCTCATGTTATAAAAACCGCCCGTCATCTAGCCGCATATATTCAATTTTTAAAAAAATGTACTTTTACTAATAAATAAATAATTTAAATATTTTTTACTTACATAATTGGTGAGCCACAATCAATTAGGATATAATTTGCACAAAAAAAAAGACACTTGATTTTCACTAGAGTTGTCACACAATAGATCAAATACTAAATATTACAAAAGATTAAAAAAATTATATGCGCGTTTGTTAAATTTGAAATGTTATAATATTATAGCGTAAAAAAATACAAATATATAATATACAGAATAAAACTAATATTTATTTTGGGTGTGGAATGCTTTGAAGCAAGTAGTTGGGAGGAGTGGAATTTTACAGTTTTCGCAGGCGAAATTTGTTTCTTGCCTTTTTTTTCGAAGCAGCTTTCGAATATATGCAAACTCAAGGAAGAATATATATATATATTTGTCGATTTTTTTAGTGTTAGAAAATGATTCTAGATGTCACCGTTAAGAAATCGAAATTAATTTCGCTTTTATTTAGGGTACAGGGACTGGCGCACACGGCGATCAAGTGGTTAACCCCGATCTGTACGAATTTCTTTCCCCTGTATATACGATACGTTTCTTAAAAAAAAGAATCACTACTTTTATGAAAAACATTTCAATTTGAGAGTTAATTCACCTCGTTGCAAACGTCGTTGCTTCTCTGATAATACTTCTCTGATAATCTCGCAATCCTCCTCTCTATCTATAATGTATACATTATACAAAGTTCGCGACAGCAATGTCCTGAAAACTGCTTAGAGGATTTCCAGTAGCCCAGCTAGTGTCCCGTAACGTGCCCGAACGACACGTGTCGTTAAATTGTTGCAGGTTTGCGTGGCCGGATGCTAACCACCCTCGAGCGCATACAGGAAATTAAAAGGTCATCCGAGAGAGTTCGGCTGTTGCGTTGCATCGCAAGAGTTAAAGAGGTGGAGAGAGACACGTACCGCTGCTGCACATTTCGTATTCTTCCGGCAGATGGTCGGGCGCTTAGGGGATGGCAGCTTTTAAAGTAGTCCAACCCCCCGTCGGTTTCATCCGTGTTCTAAGAAGTCCGGGCCGGGGGGGGGGGGTGTAAAGTTTTCGACCGGAGGATCCGGAGAATCCGCGTTTCTCTCGCAGGGCTATAACTTCTGTCTCTCTGGTGTATGAAACCGTGGACGAAAGTAGCGATCTTCGAAAACCTGGCGAAATTTATTTAGTCTCCGCTTCGGTTATCTTTGGTGGATTTCCTGGGGGGGGGGGGAAGAAAGGAAAAGGAAAAAGGAAAGAGGGAATCTTTCGTATGAATCTGAAAGTTATTAAAACTGCGATGAATTGTGTACCTTGTTGGGAATCTTAGGATGTTGTAATAAGAATCTCTGCGATTGTTACGAATAATTGTCATCAATACAATAAATATATCATATGCAGATATTTATAATTGTAATAATCATTATTCAAAGCGAAGTTGAATAAAAATCATTTTTTTTTTTTCATTCTTCGTGACCAATAGAAAATACATAATAAAATAAATTTTCATTTTTTCTTTAATGTAAATATATATCAGATAAACTCATTGTATCATTGTGTCGTTGACTAAATGATTTCGCAAGTGAGGTGTAGATTTTTATATAGAAGATTTATATAAAATTATAAAGTCTATTGACTCTTGCAAATAATTTTTCACTTTTTTTTCGATTTTTGAATCGTTATTTTGTATCGATAGATAGAACTTTGACCAATTAATTATTAAACAATAATTGACCTGAATATATCATTCTGTTTCACATGAAACTGGCAGATGTCCCAATATTTGTCAACACAAATATACATTATCATCCATAATTATTCCGGCAATTTCAAAATCAGTATATATTGCTCGAATAACTGCAGTTGCAAAATATACACAACCTGTAACCAATAATGCAATGAAAACTGTGCTCATTATTTTAAACTACATTTTCATTTTTCTTTAAATGTATAAAATTTTTATTTCAAATTCACAGACGTAGACTTCGTGATTGAGTGTATTAATTACTAATTTGGCCCAAGTATACGTATCCAAACAACCAAACTAATAAAGCTAGTTTCAGTAAAATGAAAGTGTAAAAAGTAAAAGACAATATAACAAAAAATGCAAATAAATCTTATTTATACATTCAAAAAGAGAAAAGGACAATGTGTCGTTGCAGATTTCTCAAATTTCGAAATGGTCATTTTGATCGCTCTAGCAAGTATTAAAAACTCGCTATTTCATGTAAATTAAAGAAAAAAAAAAAAAAGAATTCGAAAAACTCTTCGTAAGAAAATAGGGAATACTTTTTTTTTAGCGAATAATTTTTTTAGCTACGTATCGAGAGAAAACACTATTCGAAACACGAACGCACACGTACTCGAGACTGGAAGTGGAAACTTGGTGGAGTAATTCGACAGCCGCGTGGCAAAGTGGTCGTCGCAAACCCATGCGAATCGAAAGTTTCCGTGACAGGCAGTCGCATCGATGTAATTTCATTCAGTCGATTCAATGATTCGTAAACAATGATACGGCTTTATCGCCTGCACCGACGCCCAGAATGAATACATTATGCATGAGAGGGACAGGGTTGGCCACGGTTCTATTGTTCCGCGACAAAACACGGGCGCTAAGACCGCGTGCAAGCAACTTTTGTCATCGAAAACTCCTCTTCCCCCACGTTCACTCTCTTTTCCTCTCTCTTGTATGCTCCGCGGCGAAACAAAAATAAAAAAAAAGAGCACTCCTTTTTTCCCTTCTTTGGAGATTTATTTTACGAGGCTGTGCTAGTCACTTGTGGAAATACGGGACCGGATTTTTTTTAAATACTGCGTCATTTAACTCTCCGCATGCGATCTGGGTCATTTGCGATGCAATTTTGCTCGTAAATTTCCTTCGTAGCAGATTCTTTTTTTTTTTTTTACTGTTTGTTTCGAAAGTTTAGAGAGATTCGTTTTCAAAAATTGATCGCACGACGCAGTGAAGATTTCTTTTTTTACACTTTTCGAAAGTTTACGGTGGTAACGAACGGCGTGATTAATACTAGAACTACCACACCAGTCAAAATGGCTGCTTTTACAATTTTATTTTAAAATTTCCGTTTCATGTTACATTTTTTCCCCCAATGACTTTTGCAGTGATAATGAATTTTATTTTACTTTTTTATTTATTAGAAATCAAAATAATTTTGCATCATGGCTACTTATACTCATAATTAGTCAAAATGACTGCTACTAGTCAAAGTGTAAAAGAATCCTACAATCTGTTTAATTAATCAGTTTCGTACAACTTCTCACACGTTTTTATACTGTTATCATGCAATATGATGGTGATAAATCAGGAAAATTGCGCGTTTTCTTTACTAATTGACTAATTGAATATGCTTGAACATATAGTATCTTGCACGGAATTAGAAGCTTCTCGAGTTTTGGGTAAAAAATTTGGAATTTCGTATGCACGGGGAGAAACAAAAAATTTGGAACTTTCACATTTCATGGAACAGAAAATGGGGACCAAACTTCTTTTCCAACACCATGAAGTGATTTTATCGAAACATTGAGATTTATTCGCTTTGACAAAGAAAGCGATGAAGTCAACGTTTACAAAGTGATAAATTTGCTTTGATATGGGCTGTATGGGATAAGTATATTCAAAATAGTCAGAGTTGCTAGGTGTAAATATTACAATTGACAAACAACTCTTTCCATCTAAAGCCAGATGCAGATTAACTCAATATTTGCCGAATAAAACCGACAAATTTGGTATTAACTGTACCAAATAACATGAGATTTCTCTTCTAATAAATCAATGAATATAAAAATATTCTATCATTACGTTTTTTTTTTTTTTAAAGACCAGTCATTTTGACTGGTTTTGGTAGACACAGCTTCGTTTCAACTGTCAGTAGTTAGTTCTAGTGTTAATAATTAAACTGTGGATGCGTTTGTGGGAAATTTGGAATTGCACGAAAATTGCTTAATAATGTGCGAAACTGTGTAAAATGTCGAAAGTATAATACTCGGCTGCGTAGAATGGAGAAATATCGTCGATTGAGAACGAGTCTCGCCGATATCTGGAACGCGTTGAAAAACGCGTTGAAAGCGTCTTACGTTTGGAGTTTTCGGTAGAAATCGGCGGACCGTCGAACCGACGTCAGTCGTTTCCTACCTGAGAGGCAAAACGGTTCGGATCAATGGAAAGTAATTCGCATCTCAGTGACACGAGCATGAAGAAAAGCCGGGCGTAAATCAACGACTCGATGGAAATGGGTTAAATCTGCACCGATAGCGTCCTTCAGCGGAGAAGATAGAGAGCCGATAGAAAAACGTACAAAAGCTCGCTCTAGTTCGTTCGGATTTTATTATTCTCGCGGAGCCCTTCCGATTTCTCGCCATACTCTGTCGTCATTGTTCCTTAATTTTCTGAAGCGACGGCCAACCTTTTGTTTGGCCTCCTCTCTTTATGCAAGTTCCTGCACACTTTCGAAGAGGCTAAGAGTAATCAGATTCCACTGACACGATTAGATCGTCAGAATTTGATAATCTTGTGAAAACTATTATTACGCTTCAACATTGATACGGCCCGCGCAGAATCTAGATCTTAATATTAACGTTTCGGAACTGACGGACTTTAAGAAAACTTAATGCTTAATAGTCGATGATATTTTCTTCAATTACGATAGAATTAACCCTAACGTGGTGTATTATTGGATAAAAATTTATGCTTTGCACTGTTGGAATTTTTAGTTTGAATTAATATTATTAGTAATAACGTACATATAAAGTACGAAATAAAATTGAATAATTTTTTTCCTTCAATATAATACACGTCGCAGCTGCCATTTGTGACTTAACGATATCATTTAACTGTTAATAATAATAATCAAACACGCGTTTAATGTGATATTTGCCGGGAATTATCAATTTTTATCAATATTTTACGAGAATATTTATTGCAAGAGTATAAGTCAACTATTGCAAATCGTGACAAATTATATATTATGAATTATGCTTGATTATACATAATTGTCTCCAAATGTAAGTTTTGCCTTTCTACACTTCGTTTCCATGTGTCATTGTTTCTGCATGTTAACAGTTATGCACATAATATGCATGTATCATATAACGACAATATAAATACAGTGTCCAAGACAAGTAACTAAAAAGACACACGCTGTATTAAAATATTATCACATCGATTTTTATTACACGCAAAATTGAATCCGCGTCGATAACGAATCTTCCAACAAAAAAAAAAAAAAAAAAAAATCGATAGAAAGCTCCATACAAAAGCTTTGATTCGTTTCAATTTTATTATCCTCGCGGAGGAAACCTCCTTTTCTCCGCCATTTTTTATCATCATCGTTCCTTAATTTTCCAAAGCGACAAGCTTTTGCTTGGAGGTTCTTTGCGCAAGTTTTTGCACGTTATTAGTATCGCCGTATCAAGAATCCATTAACGCGATTAGATCAAGCGCCTCTGCAAGAAAAAGATCCGATGATTTTCTAGTCTCTTTTCCTCCTTCCTCCCACTCTCCTTCTCAATATTCGTTTCAGAGTAACCTTCCGAATTCAGAGTAACTTTCCGTACGTCAAAAATTTTCAAAAGTTTCCTTTGAAAACGACTTAAGGATCCGTTCCGATGAAGACGGTCGTCGTTTCCGCGCCAAAACATCCGTACTATCGGAGATTTCACTGATTCTACACGATCTGGCTGCTGCGCTTTACACACACACACACACACACACACACATACACACACACACGATAAAAAGAAAACACATCCGGCCTTGTTTCTCGGCTCGTTGTTCCTCTTTACACTCCGATTCTCCGCGAATCCCGCTCTCTGATTCTTCTCCACTTTTTCTCTCTTCCTCCCTGCCCCTTCTTTTCTCTCCTTTCTAGGAATGATAAAAATTGCGAGCTTTCACGCGCATGAAACCCGAACGAGAACTCTCTTCGTTCTCTCTCTCTCTCTCTCTCCCTCTCTCTCGGAGGGAGAGAACTTCTTTTTCGTCGATCTCCTCCTCGATCTTCTGCTCGCGCGAATAAAAGCTTGTCGAAACCTTGGGAAGCGGGATTGATCCGCGCATTCACCGGGATCATTCGCGCGACTTACAATCGCTGACAGAGGAGTTTTCACGCGAATCGAGCCTCCGCTCGACTACGATCCATCCGACGGCTGGCTCCGTCGTAAAAAAGTCGCCGATCCGCCGATGCACTCGCTCGGAACGCGTTCTCGTATTCCACGTTTTTACACGTTTTATAACACGACGGGCAAGTTACGAGCGCAAGTGGCAAGCAGTGACGATTATTAAACAAGACTGCAAACGAACGTTGGAAGAACGTTCGCTAGACAATTCTCAGTCACTCTTAGATTAGATGACTTTTCTTTTCTTTTCACGCGCGAGAGTGTGTGTGTCCCTCTAGTAGTCGTATAAGGAAAATCCTTATTGTCCTTATTAATATTATCCTTGCATGAAAGCTTGAAGCCTATTAATTATATTTCGATTTGGTATCTTCGGACAGTTTGATGGGATTCGCTGGCATGACAAGTTTTCAAAAAAAATCTGTGACACTTGGGACAGCCGAGAGACTGAAATTTTCTCTTTTAGAACTCGTACCTTGATCGACGACCTTTTCTCACCGTTCTGTTCAACTTTGAATATTTGAATCAATGTTCAGAGTTCAATAAAATAAAGTGAAAAAAAAGTCGTACGGGAAGTTTTAATCGGGCAAGTTTAATCTTCCGGATTATAGTGTGTCCACTCGCGGAAACAATGTTCGAATGTTTTTGCAGACGTTCGGATTTTTGGATATTTGAAAGAAAAGCGAGCCTCAAGAAAAGTAACCAGATCAAATAGATTTCTACGAAGTTGTAACAGTTTAAAAAGTATGGTTACGTGACTCCTTAAAATTCCACTCAATCTCGTTGTTCAATTTTATTACGTTTTTAATTATTGTCAATTAATCACGTTATTAATTATTGGGCAAATTTAACTGGAAAGTCATTAGTCGTGCCGAGACAGATTGCGAATTCGATTCGGATTCCACTGCGCTTTGAACGTTTTTCTAATTTCTAAAAATCGGAAAAGATCGATGCCTGCGAGAGTTGTCAAGTGTGAGATTTCCCTTCGTCTGACCTTTTATCTGACGCGTATGGCAAATATAATTGCAATTGCTATACACTATGGCAAATGACAAGGGAACCAGGAGAGATAGTCAACTCGAGAGTACAGAGAGAGGACGAACAGCGAGGGGAAGGTCTGAAGAAAGGGTTATTAACCCTTGGAATGTCAGCTGACGGTCACATGGAGACGTTTCTCTCTCTCTCTCTCTCTTTTTCTCTCTGCTTGCTAAAAATATTCTTTCGCGAATAAACGTCAGTTGAAGGGAGGAACGTGACAGCTGACGACCGCCGAAACGAGATTATTCTCGAGGCTTTCGAAACACCGCGACGCGTTTCGTTTTGCAATTTTTTTTGAGTACATTTTCAACGTGACCGACGTAAATACAGGATGCTGTATTTCAACAGAAATTCTTGAATGTCGTTGAAATTACTGACGATACGATTGAGATATACACTCGTATTAAATATCTTTCAATTTTCGAACGTATTTTTAAATTTATCTCAAGCTTGATCGATACCAATCGTCGTTCGAAAAACACTGAAAAGCACATAAAAACCTTCGAGTATATATTTGAAATATTTAAAATACCATTTATATTTGTTCGAAACAGATCACGATCTAATTCGCCAACACGGAAGATTCCAATATATTTCGTATTAACGAAAGTGCTTTGTGTAACGCACTCAGTCTTGAAATACTTTCGTGTGTGGTATAACTGCAGATATAAAAGGCTTAGGCAGAGTAAAATATGAAGAAAAAAAACTACACTTTGATTTCAATTTTGATACTCGTCACTTCTCAAAGACGCGCTGTGTATCTTCTAGTTGAAAATAAATGTACACTCTCGACGAGAATATATTTCGAGACTACTGCGCACCGTGAACGAGAGAAAATTCCGGGAGACACGTTGAATGGATTTTCAATTACGATGCCGCAACGACGCGACTGCAGATTAGACAATATTTGCCGGGATATATCCATCGGTGGACAGTAAAATACGATGTGACGGAGGATGGAGCGCATCGTCCGTGGATACAGCGGCAAGATTGATGGCTCGCGTTAATTCATAAGCGGTGTTATTGTAATTAACATGCGCGACGGCGGTCCGGCAACGGATAGAGAGAAGCATCGAACGCGGTAATTAATTTTCGTAGCTGGATATCGCGCGAGGTTCACGCGCGAATCCCTCGATCGAGCCTCGAGTTTCCTCTGCAAATAGTCCCCCCCCCCTTCCCCCCGCCGATGAATAAGTTTGCATCGTTAATATCGAAACAGAGACCGCCCACCTCAGCCTTGGCTCTTCCGCCAAGTTTTCACGAACGAACAATCTCGACGAGTTTATGCCGACAAGCTAATAGTCGAAAGATTTACCGTGTCTCCCCTCGAGCTTTCATTTCCTGCCAACGAGCTTTCTTTCAAATTCGGCTCGTAACTACTCCTGACTACGCTTTGCTCGATTTGTAGGTTACAGCAGTCTGAGTTTGATCGAAGATTTAGAAAACGACGATGAATTAATCGGTTGGCATGTTTTTTTTTTTTTTTTTGGTAAAACTAATAATTCAATGAATTTAGATTACTGGTTTAAAAAACATAGGAATGATGTAATATTTTACTATATTACATGTTTAATATTACGAACTTTTCTTTATGATTCATAACTATTCCGGCACTTTTGCATGACGTGCGGTTAGAATTTACAAGGTAATGTTGAATTAATAGTTGGGAGCAGCAGATGGTATCTTTTCGTGGATCTGAATTTAAATTACTTATTAAAGGACGAAGGAATAATATATTTAACCATTTATTATATACGTACATACATATATATTTAATACCGGAACCATTAATTATTTTTTTTTTTTGTTACTTCGTAACAATATTTCAACATTTTACTCGATTTATTACAGTCTGAGCCGTCTGAGTTTGATTATATTAATTTGCAAAATAACGATGAAGTAATAGCAAGTTTGTTTTATAAAATCAATAGACTGCGATCAATAGACCTTAAATTATTTATTAAGAGACGCAGAAATGCTAGAATCACCAAACTTTTTTTCTTTATAATTACTGGATGGTAAATTTACAAATTGCAATATTGTAAAATTCAAATTCACATTTTTATGAATATAGTTTTGGATATAGCATTAGAATATAGCATGAATAGAAAATTGTTTCATCTATTTCATATAGGTATTACCTGCATTTATTCTGTGCATTTTAAATGCATAAAAGCTTTTAAAATTACTAATTCCAAGAACATGTAAGTGCAATTTTAATAAATAATAAATAATTTTTATATTTAGATGCATTAAATATGATTTACTTGCATTAACATCTTGTTTTCTTTTTTCTTTGACTTAAAAGGTTCATCTTTATCTTAATCGCGTGACAGAGAAATGAAAAAGAAAAAGAATCTATTACGTTACTTTGTACGTAACGTTTTATCGTTACATAGTCGCTGTTTAAAAATCGATTTAATCATTATCGTTCTACTATCGTAGATACGATGATCACAAATATATAAGACAATCCAAATTATTACATTTCAGTTTATCCATAATTTTGAAATTAAAACATATTCGTGAAGAATGTAAGACGACATTTAAACGTGAATAGAGAGAACGTGTAACGATTTGTAGTAGTAGATGGAAGCTACCTCGAGCTTCGTTCATTCCTCATTGGGACTTACTTGTTCCGAACAGTACAAGATCAATAAAATCGATCATTGGAAATGGCCAAGACCGGACTAGGACCGAATGAGAATCATTTGGCTGGATAATCAATTGGCCGGAAGTGGTCCTAATGTAAACCCGACCATCGCATCTTGGACAAACGCGAGATATTCCGAGTGTCTAATGGCAGAGAGCCCATCATTTGTCCTCGGTCGATCGATCGTTTCGAGGAGGAATTGTATCAGGGTTTCGATTGTCTCCTGAAAAATTAATGAAAACCCTATGTGGAACCAGTTTCGTCTAAATGGGGTAACAAAATTCGATCGTCGAATAAGTATACTGCTCGTTCCTCTAAGTGGAGAGGAAAAAAAAAATTAACTATTTTAAAATATATTTAAATATTAAAAAAATTAACTATTTTAACACTTTACCGACAAGTAGCCTATTAATCGGCTAACATATTTTAACACTTTACCAACCGGTAACCTATTAATCGGCCAACTAATATATTTTAACATTTTACCGACCGGTAGTCTATTAATCGGCTAACTATTCACCGCTAATACACGGTCGGTAAAGTGTAGAACACTTTAAGAATGTAGAACACGGAGATATTCATAGCACTTTGGAGTATTGTAAAATCTAAACACATATTATAATCGATTTTTCACGATTTTTCAAATAACAAATGAATACTTTGAAATTCGAAAAATTGATTCTTAAATTGATATATATATAAATTCAGATATCTTCGAAAATCTGTCGTTACGAAATCCACAAAGATCTAAAAGCGTTTCCTTTGATTTGAAATCAGAAGATGCTAATGTCACGGCCGCTCATGGGAAATAACTCGGGCTTTTTTTTCAGTAGCTTGAACGCGCCAGTTTCATCGCTTTTTTTCTTTTTTTCCCCCCCTTTTCGTAGACGATTTTCGTGGAATTAAAGCGGCCGACGCGACGTTCTTCGACTCGCATCGGCGAAAGTTTTAAACGGTCTGACACGAGCCGCCTCCTCGTGAAACACTCTCTCGCGGGCCAATTAAATTTTGCTGCCCCTCTTGGGTCGAATAAAAGAAGTCTTGTGCATTTGCTTGCACCGCGAGCTTGCACATTCCCCGTTTGTAAGTCCACGTTTTATCATGCAATTCCACTCCACGATGCTTGAACGTGTTAAATTGTTCGATGCTTTAAACCTTTCGCGAGTACGCGATAGGTCCCATAGAACTGATTAGGTACCAACTTTGCTGTTCGGATCGCTATATTTCAGAATAAAACGTAAATACGTGCAGATATAAGTAATTCACGGTCTCTTTTCCATTTTGTTTGGCATTGAACAGAAATTTGGTGATTAGTATATTTTTTTTCTATTTCTCAAAACGTATTTCAATTATTTTTTTTTCATTTCGAAATTTCGACTAAAAATAAACAAAATTTTTTCGACGATTAATTAGTGTTTCTATTCTCTAAAAACGAGTTATTCTGTTATTTTTAATGTTCGTGTTGCTTTTTTTTTCTTTTGGAATTTTGATGAAACATTCAGAACTGAGCTGCCGTTTTATCTAAAATTCGCGGTGTTTCGTTCGTTTTGTTTGTGAAATTTCGTTGAATGTTGAACAAAATCTCTATTGTGATCTATTGCTACTGGGTCATTATCAGGGCACCCAGAATTTTTTTTTATTGAAATTGAAAGATCTTGAAAGTTGAAAAATACACAATATAATAAAAGCATATCTATATATCAGAAAAAGTTCAAAAATTTGAGTTAACGTTATTATTAAGTATTTATTAAGTAATCGAATGGTTGTAGAAATTTTAATTTCTAGTGCAAATGTTGTTATACGATAACGAATATAAGAATCACTCGGCCTGCCCGAAATTTTCGTTTCAACAAATAAAATAATGTATCTTTCTCGCGAAATTATTATTATCTAGTGGTACATTTCAGACAGGTATACCACCTTTTCATTTCAACTTACTGAACAAATTAAATTGATACACACTAATTAAAGCAGAGAGATCGTATTTTCATTTTCATTAGAAATATATCTGTCCAAACAGTACGTACAACATTTTTGTTATACCTAGTGCTCGCGGAATTTTGTGCATGCAGAAATAAAATACTCAAAAAACATCTAGCAAACTGCGTGAAACAATTTTCCACCTAGATTACATCTCGTTAATTACATCCATGAAAATATGAGCTTGCATAAATGACGAACAAATTGTTCGTTCTCTTTTTTTTTTTGTTTTTTGTACATTTTTGACGAACTCGTTTTATCCAGGGCACGTGTAAATAAAAATGCAACATCGGCGTCGAAATTTACGAAATTTACACGAAGTGTAAGCAAAGCATTCTGAAAGCAATTTTTTCCATCGCCAGTTCTGTAGTTCGTTTCCGGTAATAGATACCTCCAGTGCTTCGTTTCCTGTAATAGATAGGCAGTACGTGTTTCTGGAAATTTATTACGTTTTTTGAAGAACGTTCGTATGCATATCACGCAACGTGTACACACGGACACACGTTCTCGCCCAACGTTCACAGCGTTTCTCCTTCCCTCTGCTTGTCGCCCATGCACACACGTACGTTATTCTAACATTTAATAAAAATGTACAGCAGTGGAGTCAATTGCGCTGAGTCACTCGAATCTCTTTGTAAATGTTGCAATTAAATTGTCGCGCTTTTGAAGAGAGTCGCGCTTTTGAAGAGAGTCACGCCTCCTCGGATTAAATTGAACGTAGATATCTCGCGTGAATGCCCTGTTTAACGCCAAATCGTTGCGCGTGGCTCTGTTTCTTGGTCAAGGTCGACGAGTCGAGGCTTCGCGATAATTAAGAACGTAATTCTTAATTAAAGGAGTGAATTTCGTTTCAAGTGAAAACTTTTTTACGTAGGAAATGGTCTGACGTGAAAAACTGCATGCAAATACGTGAAATTGTAGAAGAATGGTAATTAGTTGGTTTTTTACTGAATAATGTATAACACACGTAAGGGTGTTTAAATTTATTTAAAATTTACATTGCAGTTGACACCAGTCTGCGGATTTTTTTGCATTTGTGGAAAATTTAAGAAAAATATACTGATATCGATAGCAGAGTACAGAAGGGAGTTTCTGTTTAAGCTACATTTTTTGATAATCTTGAAAGTTTATCATAAAAAAAAAATCTCGTTAACGCTAGTCCTGAAATATTACTTAATTTTGGAACTTCTAATTTGATTTAATTGTTATTGTTGCTCTTTGTCAGAAATGATGTGAAATGCAGAAAAAATTTAAATATCTTAAATTTTTGTGATATAATACATAACGTACATACAATTCTTTTAGCATCTGTAACCCCACGATATCAATACTTGAAGGGTTAATTATATTCGTAAAAGTATGAAAATTACTTATTTATGTTTTTTATTGCCACTCATTATTTAAATTTATTACTATCATATTTGATAGCTGCATAATCAATTTATTAGAAATAGCCTAAACTTAATACGAATCACCAGAAATGTTTTACAATTCACAATTTAATATTTAATACTTCGAATCATACGTTTGAAAATCTTCGAATATCGAATTCTTCTGCGTTATAAATTTTACCAAACCATTATTTTTCCACCAACAGAATATTAAAAATACACTTGGATGTATACCACAGTATTCTGTTCACAAGAACACCGTTTTATTTTCACACGTTCTGTTCGTAGTTGTACGCTAAAATAACACAATTAAAAATTAAATCTTATACAAACATGTATGTTTCGAAATTGTAAAAAGTTTGAAAACAAAAAACGTTTGAAAGAATTGCAGAGAACCAACTCGTTTTTTTTACAATTAATAACTCAGAAGATAATCTTTTGATATCGATTTCTGAGAAAAGGAATCACTTTTTTGTTTATTTTTCTCACCACCAATCTTGCCTCCTAAGACTGTAAATATTTTTATATATATATATATATATATATATATATATATATATATCACACTGATGTTTTTATTTTACGTTTATTTTATTATTGCTTTTTTAAGTGCTAAAATCAAGTTATTACAATAATTGAAACTTAATATATAGAGTCCTCGATACTTAAGAAATTATTATATTATTGTCTCAGATTATAAAAACTTGCATCACTCATCGTGTGAAGAAAAGATTCAAATATATACTTGCACACAACGCAAAAAAACTAAAGCCAAGCATCGACGTGTGTCCACGTGAGAAAACTATTTCAAACTCATAGGAAAAAAAACCAAAAAAAAAAAATCGACGAGCCGTCCCCCCAAGTCGTTCCAAACAATAAACGTTTTTCCAAAAACAGAACGGAACGCAAACGTTCACTGTTCGCCGGTGACGAGCATTCAGTTACCGCCGTGCGTTTAAGCAAATCGCAGTAGCGAAAGTCCCATTTTATTGGAGCCGAACGGGGGGAGCGGCGTGCACAGAAATTTCGCATAGAAAACAAGAACGCAAGGGTGGGTGTCGCGCGCGTGCAATTTCCATCAGAGCGTCGAAACACAATGCGCCCCTCGATATTTCGTTGTCAGGCCAAAGTGTCGGATGTTTGCGCCGGGAAAACTGCAGTTTCCGAGCGAGGAAAACTGCCGGTCGACATGGCACAGCGACGAGAAGCAACTCCTCCGACTGCTTATCGACTGGTTTTTCGCGGTTCTCACGGCACGCTCGCGTAGGACCGTGAGATGAATAAACTTCGCGAGTTGCGTTCCCCCGGTGTTAATACCGGCGACACGGGTTGCCTATGTATATATATGTTCTATATCGCGACCGCAAGCAACGCCGATCCGCTCCACCGTTTCGCAACTCGAGGCCGCAAACAGCAGGGGCGAAGTGCATTAACCAGATGAAACGGAATTTGCGAGCATTACGCGGTGATCCGCGTGGAAACGCCTTATCGCCGGAGTAACAGCCCGGAATCGAGAGACGTTTCAAATCTGCGAGCTCGTCCCCTCGGTGTTTCGCGTTCGTTCGTTTGTTCTTCGCTGATACGAGCCAGTTGTTCGTACAATTAATCCGCGAATTTGTTTTCATTTGCTTCAACGACAATGGACGTTTGTTTTTCTTTTCTTTTCTTTTCTTTTCTTTTCTTTTCTTTTCTTGCTTGACTAGCGAAAAGAAATCGGAATGTTGAAATGTAGTTGGCCACGTTGACCACCAAAAGGCAAAAGGAAATCAGATTTACTGATTTGCTATGTTTCTATGGATTTAACTCGTCTGTTTTTTTTCTTTTCTTTGTTTTTCTATTCACGAGGGAAATTAGGGAATCCGGAAATTTTGCGTGCAAGTGTAACAGTTTATTTTTTATTGGTTTGTGCTGTAGTTCTGAGAGGGAGTGAGAACCACCCTTTTGGAAGAAATGCGAAATTTTCCTTAATCCTCCAGCCACGGGCAACGCTCATAGCACAGTCTCACTTAGCCTATACAATCCCGCGGTGTACGCTATTATCGCGTTGCTTATAATTGTTAGGATATTTAAGCATCGGGAGGCGCTATTTCTACGTTGAATCTATTTCATTTTATTTTGTAACGTTGAAAGTATTTCATGTACATATATTTTTTATTGCATGTACATTTATTTTTATTACATGTATATTTATTACATGTACATTTTTTTTTTTTGCTTTTAGGATCAAGAATATTACATTATATTACATTATATTACTTTTATCTTTTATAATATATAATTTATATTCAGTTGAATAACAGCAAGCTTGACTCGCTTAGATTACCCTCGACCAGTGAATTGTTACCCTAAATTTGCGATATGTCGAAACGTGCATTATCGTCTGATGATGATACCTTTATTGCAAACTCCCAATAATGATTACAGTGATTGTGAAAAAAACCCTGATAATAGTGGTACGATAAGTTCCATGTTTGCAGTTAAATTTTAAGTTTTCTTTTTGCACGCCATCAATACAATTCTTATAACAATTATAAATAACGAATAAAAATCGCCCGCGGCTCGAGAGTTAAGGTAAAATACCTTGAGGATCGTAAGAAATATCGGGACGAAATTACTTGAAACAATTCGAAATTTCGAAATTTCACACTTTCTAAATTATCACCCATGTAAGTTGAACTTTTTTAAAGTAGCTCCGCAGATGTGAAAGAATCACGCAATTTTTCTTGAGAGAAATTTAGGATAACAATTGGAATCTTCTCACTTGCGCTAACGCACCTACATTCGAGAAAGTCATACGCGATGCTCATTTTCGTTGAGCGATAGAGCTTCTATGAACAAATCGATGAAACAACAGTCGCGGTGCAAGAGTTCGATCACATTCTAAAGCTTCAATTCACGATCCGAGTGTCGAAGCGGATCTGACGATCCGAGACGACCGAGGGCGTGATTTAAAAATAACAGACTCTGGAAAACAACGCGATGCCCTGTGAAAGCATCAGTGCTGGTTCGTGGGATTATTTTTAACGGGTTATAGAAGGCTTTGCTGCCTCGGCGGTCCATCAATATTCTACGCGTAATCGCTGGATAACGGAAGCTGTGAACATGATAGCAAAAAAAAGAGAGAAAAAATTAAAAAAATTAAAAAACTAAAAAAAATGAAAAAAAAGAATCGTGCCGATAAAAATTCAACGAATTGAATTTGTAAAATGGAAGTACGCTTTCGCGTGTTTTATTTATATTTTTTTCCCGATACGAATGACTGTTGACGTGTCAAATTATTTCCCGCCAGCCGTGCGTTTCGTTACATTTTTTTCAATGGCAACTGGAAAAATATAAAACTGGCAACCAGAAAATACGTGTATGTACGAGTATAATTCGTCTGAAGAATAGCAGGATTGAACTTTTGAATACTTGAGCTCAGAACGAGTGAGTTCAAGCAGAGAGCATTAGAGGGCGGATTTTATGCATTTTGAAATTTTCACGAATACCTAAAAGAGATTTGTTATGATGTAACTCTATTTTGGATATTTTATATAAATATTCTTGCATGTTGTATGCATTGTGTATACATTTTTGCAACTTCGAATCTTCCGTAAATGCGTAAAATGTGAAAATCAATTTCTCGCTCAGAAATTTGAAATACTTCCTTTAAAAAAGAAAAAAAAAAAAAAAAAGAAAAAAAACCGATTTAGTAACGTTGAATTAAGACTATTCCCCTTTTGTAAGGAATTCTTAAAACTTTCATTTATCATCGTGTACATGTTTAAATTTCATATTCAAAAATCTTTATTACTGTACGTATGAAAGTAAAGAAACTATAACAAGGGAAAGCAAATGAAGTGCATCGTGATTTGTAGAAGAATTTACGTAACGTACGGCTCGACACGCAGAAATTCCAAGATTAATGGAATAAATTTTTTCTCACATGTTTCTGAAAATATTGTAATTACAAGTTTCAGTCTTAAATATAATTAATTATAATTTTAATACTCGATAATATCGATCTTTATCTGGCTCATGTCCATTCTTACTATCAATGATCAATTCGTCATAATACTAATTAATATAATTGTTAGATTATTAAATCTATCACTACATTTAATTTATATCTATACATATATCTGTTAACATAGAAAGATCCCAACGTTATTTCGAAATAACGTTGAAAGCAATATTTTACTACGGGTTTGTTTATATCCATTATATCCAACACAAATAAAATACATTCGTGCACATCCATGGAAGTCATAGTCTCTCTCTTAAAATTTTAACGTGCCCCGAACCTTTAAACGAGCGGTCATTTCGTTTCATTCTCATGAAATACACTCGTGGATGCAAACGACAATAAAAAAAGAAAAAATGAGCAGCTTTAACGTCCTTAAAGCCTGTCACGTAGAATATGTCTGTAAGGAAATAAAATATTTCTATAAAGAAATCAAACTTGACACCTTTTCATGTATGTTTGCTTTATTTTTATTCCTGTTAATTTTTTATGGACAGAATTGCTTGGTGATAACTATAATTTTATTAATTACTTTCATTTTCCTCACAACCCCGCTTGCCCATCATCTGTGTCTCGATAACCTTAACACCTCACTCCTTTACAGCATCTACAACCGATGACATATCGCTCTTGAACTTATCTCTCTCCTTAATCACGTGACATCCCCTCTCCTCCAAGTTCCTGATCGAGAGCGTGACGCGAGCGTTTTCGTTGCACATTTCGTTACATTTTTCGCCCGAACATCCCCGGTAAAACATATTCTATGTTAAAAAAAATTGATGTACGATGTTCGCACGACTTAAAAGTACATAAATCCCGTCGCTCTTCACGCAGGCCGTGAATTCCGATGGCTGGCGGGTAGCTATAATTTTATGATTGCGCGACTCGTCGTGGATTTACTGCACGCTCGATCGAAAAATTGAATAGAAAATGAGGGTTGGCCGGGGGCCGCGGGAGCCATTCGAAGAGAATAAAGTTGCTCCGAGAGTTGCTCGCCTCACCGGGGCATGTAACAACATCGCGGCAGGAAGTTAGCCCGATTTCTCGATGCAAATTTTTAAACGGGATAATAAATATCTCTGGGCGACTACGTGACCCGTCTACGGAACGTAGCAGCCGTCCAGCAATCTCGGGGTCCCATTCTTTCGACCAATCTTGCCATCCCTTCGTTCTCTACTTCCTCCCTCTCGTTTTCGTCTCACAGTCACTTTCTTCTTTTCTCTCCTTTCTTCCGTTTTTTTTTCTTTTTTATCGAGTGGCGTGCGTTGGCCTTCGACCACGCTCTCCTCGTTCGTCGTTTGAATCTCAATCCCCATTGAACTGAATTGTCGAATTATTTTAAAACTATAAAACACTGAAACCACTTTACAATTTGTACTTGTTCAATTTTAAGGAAATTACATTTAAACTTCGAATTGATATCTCACAGAATTGCAATTTTGGTTTTTCTTTCGAATAATATCACGAGTGTGGCTCGATAATTTCGCTAAATTCCTCCGGGATAACAGTTACAATCTCGTGGGGAATCGTGCGTTTTCCAATTTCCGTAATTTCGTAATTTTGTAAAAAAAAAAAGAAGGAATCAATTTGATCATTCTTCTCTTCTCGTAAAGCATTCTTCTTTGGGGTGGCACGATCTAACCACCCGTCAGCGCCCTAAACTTTTGTCCGAGTTCTTTCGTTTCTCGCCGCACACAGCTCGCGCTTTTTCTCCCCCTTGTTCCTTTTGTCGTCCCGTTGTCTCCTTGGCTAGAATAATGAGAAGAATGTTAATCCGAAAATTGCCGATCTCGACACCTTCCATGTCTTCTTCGACTTTTTCTCGCCGCGTCAGCTTTACTTCTCGCGCTCCTGAATATTTCTCACCAACCTTCTCACGACCGATTCACTATGGAATTTCCTCCGCCGCGTTGAATATTCGATTGGATTTCGCGTAACTCGCGCGATATATCCACTCTTTGTTCACGCTTTTTACGACGAGGGCGGCCTTTCGCCAGCCGACGTTCGCGAAACAACGAATCCAATTATAATTGTTCTTTGATCTCTTTTTCCACTGACGTCATTCCACCCACCTACGCGCTCCTCTCTTCTTTTCCTTTTTTTCTTTTTTTTTTTTCGTGCTGCAACTAGTGCTTTTTAAGACTTGGTTCTCTTCCATGTTTTTCTCACGTTATATCGTCTTTTTTTTATTTTTTTATTTTTGTTTTTTTTTGTATTTTCATTCATTTCATTTGGGCGTTTTGCGTACGTACAGGGTGAACAACGTAACTTGATTGTCTTGAATGCTTTTATTAGAGATATGAAAATGAACAAAAGTTGTTCAGTATAACAACAATAGTTTTTTTTTCTTACTGGAGAGGCTTCTGAGATTTCAAAGTCACATCCATTTTTTTTTTCATCTCAAAAAAAAAAAATTTTTTTTAGTTTAGAAAATATTCTAATTTTCATTTGTACGTGCCTGACAAAGACAAGAATAGTGTGAATATTACAAATAAGAATACTGCTTCATGTGATGTGAAATCTATCACGTGAATCCCCCAGAAAAGTAAAAGTGATTCTGAAGCCTCTTTTATTATCTTTATATTGTAAACGAAAAGACGTAGAAAAAAAAGCATTACAGATACAGATACAGATACTGAAATGATGCATAACTAAAAGTACTCATTTCATGTGTTAATAATTTTCAAATTAATCATAACTCTTAATTACCACGACTTGGATTACTTGCAACATTCATTAATCAATGATAAATATAAGTTTGAAATTGTGATTAGGTTATGATTAATGAAATAATTAATATTAAATAACGAACAGTTATTGATTAATAGCCTGATTTCGCATTAATCATAATCTTCAATCGTTAGCCAAAATTACATTCTGCCCAATTCTGCATTGAATATCTGCATAATTGTCGTGTAATTAGGCTGCAGAACTTTATGTAAATTTTTAGAAATTGAATCCTCGCAGATTCGTTTCATCAGTTAAATATTATAACGTGGATCGATATTATAACTGTGTTTTGGATATTTTATATATTTCTGTATATAACGTGCACACTGCATTTCTATATATTTGTATATAATTTAAAAATATATTGCCTGTCAAGATACTTGAAAACGATAGATATATGTATCAAATTACCAGTCTTCTTTATAACAAATGTTATTCGCATTTCTGCATTGAGAAAATGCAAAATAATACACTGACAAAATAGCATAACTTTTTGCAAAAAAAAAAATGTGTCAAATTGACGCAAGGGATGAACGAGAATTAGAATATTTATTTACTCGTGAAAAATTGGAAAATAATTTTTTGAATAATTGAAAATGCTCAAACTAAAGTCTTCAAACATTAGAATCATACAACACTTGACACTGTTAAAATATTTCGAAGAAATTCTTCACGTAAATATTTCTTGTCTCACAACTTATACTTGAATAACAATTCTTAATTTCGCGTTTCGTGTATTTTTTCTACAATGATATTTTTCTTAAATTTCTTTGCGTCTCTTATCTTGATTTACGCTTTCATTCTTCTTCTTAAATACCCACTAAGCATCTGATATTGCTAAAACTAAAACTAAAACTAAAACTCTTTGATTTTAAAAACTATTTATTATCAACTTGTATTATAAAAAGAAAAATGTAAAAAGCATATAACATGTAACTATTTGTTGCTATCATTTGAAAATAACCGTGAGAAATATAAAACAGCCTAAATTATCAGCATCGTCACTGAAGAGTTAAATATTACAATAAATAAATATAAATAAATAAATAATATACAGAGCTAAATGATATAATTTCTCCCCTCGCAAACTTCTAAATTTATACCTCCAGTCACGCAAAGAAACGCTGGCAAACAATTCTCAACTTCGAGTTGTTTTCTCTTATTTCACAATTTATTTCTTAATTTTCCTAACGTCTCTTATCTCGATTTACGGTGTTGTTCCTCTTTCTAAATGTTTGTCCACCGAACATTACCATATCTCGCAACAGTTGCATAAGAAAAATAATCGGCTCTTTCTTCGCTGGCTTTCCTCTTTCTTCAGTCTCCTGCTCGAAACTACTTTAACAGTATTTTCGCGAGCCCCCATCCCACGTAGTTTCGTAGTTTCCATCATCGTAAAGCTCGGCGCGAACGAGAAATTACTTCACCGTTACTGTGTACCGCTCGCTCCCTCTCTTTCATTGGCTTTTGCTATTCTTTCTTTTATCTGCTTCTATTCCCCCCTTTCTGACGAAGCTCAGGATCAAGCTCTCTAACAATAAGAAATATTCCGTATCTCTCTCCGCCTCTACGAGTTAATTCGAAACCCTTATCTTTTAATTGCGCACGTCGTACGATGAATCTTAATTACCGCGGCCAACTATTTAATCGGTCGATTCTCCTCTCCGTTTCCCAGCCTCCCTCGCCTCCTCTCGTTATTACTCTTCATTACGAAAATTGCCAACCGTTCCGATCTTCCGTCGATCTCGTATCTGCGTTAAATGCAAAAACACACAGGCCTATGGCGGTGGAAGCAATTTACCGACACTGGAACTTACCGACAGTTAAGACGAAGCTATTTTTACCGAAAAAATAAGTCAAAATGACTGGTCTTTAAAAAATACGTAATAACAGAATATTTTTATATTCTATTATTGATTTATTACTTTCTTACAATAGAAAGTATTTACAACGCCGTAATCGAGATGAGAGACGTTAGGAAAATTAAGAAATAAATTGCGACATTTCGAGCAACTCGAAATTGAGAATTCCTAGCGTTTCTTTGGTGTGTAAGTTGTGACTTGAGGTATAAATTTAGAAATTCTGCTTACAATATATAGTTTATTGCTTTCTTACGATAGAAATCCCATGTTACGTAGTTAATGCCAAATTTGTCGGGTTTATTCGGCAAATATTGGGTTAATCTGCATCTGGCTTTAGATGGAAAGAGTGTTATTTGTCAATTGTAACATTTGCACCTAGTTTGCAGCAACTCTGACCATTTTGAATATACTTATTCTATACAGCTGATGTCAAAGCAAATTTATCACTTTGTAAACGTTGACATCGTCGCTTTCTTTATCAAAGCGAATAAATCTCAATATTTCGGTAAAAATCGCTTCATGGTATTGGAAAAGAAGTTTGGCCCCCATTTTTCTGTTACTTAAATATGAAAGTTTCAAATTTTTCGTTTCTCCCCGTGTATAGAAAATTCCAAATTTTTTACCCAAAACTCGAGAAGCTTCTAATTCCGTGCGAAGATATTACACGTTCAAGTATATGGTTGTCAATTTGTAAAGAAAATGCGCAATTTTCCTGATAATTATCATCATCATATTGAACGATAGCAGTATAAATTCTAAAAACGTGTGACAAGTTGTACGAAACTGATTAATTCGGGTTCGGTAAACAGATTTATATCTATTCGTCCAGATGTTGGAAATATTGCTCGTTTCGAGAAATATTGCACAGATCTTGTGAATTACCGGCAGTCATTGCAAAATACAGAAGTTGTAGAAATACAACAAAGGTATTGATTTTAAATGGGATTCGAATATCGAGGTATCTCAACTCAACAGTCTTGTTCCAGAAGTAGAGAAATGAAATAATATGTACAACGAATGTAAATGTAATACACATGTAAATAATAATTTGTATATTTTACTATCGCTAATTATTGTCTCTGTTCCCATTCAAAGGTTTTAAAACAGTTATCATATTTATTTCAATTAAGAGTCATTGTAAATGTTTAACTTGTTTAACTTGTCGTTTTGTGCTTTACAAAATCATTTTGGAAAAATCTATTTCTATTTTTTTTTTTCTTTCGTTAATCTCTTAAGCTGGTTCGACATGCTAGTACTTTTCATCTCTTTTAACTAGAGAATCGAAACTAACGTACGATGAAAATAAAGAAACGCGCACAGTTATATTTCTACCTCAATTCAATACTAATTATATCAAAAATACATTGATTACAAAACCCGTCATTTTGATGAATTCAGTATCAAACTAAATTCTTTCAAATTAATTTAGCTTTCTTAAAAGACCAAAAGAATCGTGAAAAATTAATAATATTTTTCTAACAGTACCCAAATTGTTTTAAATTTGTAAAATAATTGTGTATCGTTTTTATTTTTATTTCGTTCTCAACTATCTAATACTCTTCCAACAGACGCGAGCTAAATTATATGCCTTCAGACTCGAGAAACCTTGCAGAAGTCTGAGGCGGATTAATTCACTCTATTTCCGCTCCGCATCGGATCTAAATTTCAATGTATTTTAACCTTTCGCGAGCACAAAAGGGGATATTAGTCTACATTAAGAACACGTTTATCCAGATACTTTGTTACACGTGGGCCAACTCTGATTAAACCCACCGATCCACTTTCTTGCAACCATCTGCGTACTTTATTCCATTTATGCGCGAACTACGGAACAAGATATTCTCTTTTCGAACTCCTCTGTTCTCATCTCGGAAGCGGACAGCTTTTACAAAGCCAATGCGCCCCGAGGAAATGGAAAATATTCTCTACACACGCAAGATCCGCCAGTCTCTCCTCGTCTTTTATCCTCCGTGTCCTCGAGAAGACTTTCCTTCCACGCTTCTTCCCTTTCCACCATTCACCGTTCTTCCGTCTCTCGCTTTTCTCCTCTCCTCACCTTTCTCTTCTTTTCTTTTTCTCTTTTTCTTTTTCTTTCTTTCGTTTCTTTTCTTGAAATCCCCCCCTGCTCGAGGAGCCTAAAACTCGGCCGAAGAAAGGCACTTGTCGAGCTGCCCCTCTTCGCGATTCTCCCGAAGAATTATTTCGCGATATTTAGCGATAAAGTCGAGCTCGATATTGTATTCGCGAAACCAAGGCGCGTCTAACGCGCTAGAAGTTCACTTTACAGGATTCTGTCTGTTGACTCGTCGATGTACACTTATTAAGATTATGCACACAGTTGGCTTTTAATCTGGCAAACACGTACTTGCAAGTACATCGAGAATTCAGTCATCTGAAAGTAAATAATAATCGCGGAAATTCGCCCGAAAGTCGCAAAACTATCGGTGATAGTTTTTGCAAATTTGTACAAAAAGCTGTCAGTCCTCAGTGATCGGAAATTGGATAAATTGAATTTATCAAAAGGAAGAAAAGAGCTTCGTTTCTGTTTGTTATATTTTATCTCTCTCTTTTTTCTTTTTCATTTTTAATGGTTTCCGATGACTTGGTATAGTGAGTAGACAAGCCAAGAATTAGCGACTAATAACTGTTAGTAAATTTTTCCAAAATCAGAAAATTATAGGATTCATATTATTCTGATCTTAATCATTCGTAATACCATGATTAATTGATCTTTTGACATTCTGAGGGTTGCAAACGATTTACTTAATTCGGTGGACAGAGATAAGATTATTTGTCCTATCTATAAAGTAAAAAAGTAATAAATGATCAGAAGTGATTCGTTATTTAAAATTCAGTCACCTTTTTTTAATCGAACAGAATCTTGGGTATTATCGATTATGCTTAATGCATACTTGATCTTGTTACTAGCGATATTCGTGCACGGAATCAGACAAATCGAGCTAATGGCTCGCCCCTTCATTCGCTAGCACGATTAATTGAAGCATTTTTCTCCTCAGTATGCCTCTACGTACGCCGTGCCATTTAATTATGAAGAATTTATTCGAGAGCAGTAGCTTTTAAATATATATATATATATATATATATATATATATATATATATATATATCTTTTTATCTTCCGGCGACTCTTGCTTCTACCGTTTCTCCTTTTTCAAAGCCATTCGACGATGCCTGAATGGTCATTGATACTGCTCGCTGCATTGATTGAACACTCGCAACTCGAGTTCTTTACATCCTATGGTAGAGATCTTCTCCTTTGACTTTCGTTTTCTAAGTACGATTTTCGTTGTTGAAGATCCGTTGAGAAACTTCGGAAACATCTCAGAGTTTCTACGTCGTGATACATAACTTTTTTCGTTCTTTTCCCGTTTTAAAGTGCAAAATCTGGTATAGTGTTTTGTGTAACATAGCTTGACTTAATAAAAGTTTGTTGACACATGTCAATTAATCATGTTTAATTAATTTTTAATTGATCTGAAGTGCGTTTTCCAGTAAATAATAATTTATGATATTTAGTCAAAATGGTCTCGATATTTAGTTTAGTATTAAATACGGCCACGTTGATATCTTGATTTACATCGCCATTATTACTTGTGCATGTTAAAGAGAAATTTTAATATGTACGTCAATTCTATGCACGAAAGTCAAGAATAAAGTTCTTATATTGTCGTTGTTCTCGTATGTTGTACAAAATTGATATTGAAATGAATGATTTCTGGATATATATATATATATATATATATATATATATATTCATTTATTTGTTTATTTCAATATCAATTTTGTACGTCATATATTTATTTATTTCAATATCAATTTTGTACATCATATATTTATTTATTTCACTATCAATTTTGTACATATATATGATATGATATTGACAGAAAATTATAATGAATCAATAACGAGTCAGTATGTCCAATATCAAGTGAAACACATGTCATTACACTCCGTGTAAATGAAACATACATTATAAATAAAATATCAAGTGCAACTCCATTGCAAAGAATGAACGTTAAACTAATCAACCCTCATTAGACGCAGAGGTCTAACTTACAATCAGTTTTCAACTCTTCAATGGCGTTAGATTTAATATTTAACCCAGAAACGGCGAAAACCTCACCCTTTATTTAAATGATCACGCGGGTAAAACGAGATGAAGCGTCTATCCTTCACGCGAACGATACATTGTCACTTTCAACCCGACCCGCCATTCATCATCAGTGTCCCAACCATCGCTGAAGCAACACGTTTCAAAGAGCTCCCGAGGAATATGAATGGAAAAAGAGGTGCTGCAGGCGTGCAATCAGCGTTACCGAACCTAGATATATATACAGCCGAGAGACCGATGGATGGATGGATGGATGGATGGATGGTGAACCGTTGTCGACGACCCTTTGTACCCTCTTAATCATCATCCCTTGTTTCTTTGACTCTGGCCTGGCCTCCGGGATTCTCTGTTCTATCTATCTTAAGTTTTCACCGTGGAACAATAGACCGTGTCATACTAAGTTGTTCGGAGCAAGAGGAACTTCCGCGCGAAGCAAGACGATATACCGTGGACATAGCTATGAATACATTAGGCTTGTTCGCCGTAACTTGATTGTTATTTGAAAAGAATTCACACTGCGTGTATAATCGACTGATCGGCTTCGTTTGTGGAGGGACCGGATTGATTTCTATTGTAAATATTCCCTTCGAATTTTGAAATATACAGGATTTCAAGTTACATACATGTTTCTGAAAATTAAAAAACGAAAATTGTGCGCGAATTGTGCGATATTTTTCTCTAAAAAGTGCCAATCGATTGAATCGTTATCGTTACCTTTTTCCCTTATGTTCTTTTCCAAATTTCGAAACAACTTGTCTCTCCGTTCAGAAAATAGATTTCCGTCAAGTGTGCCTGCATCTAATAAAAATATTTAAATAATAATGACAATAGTCACATGCAAAAGACACATCTCTCTTACCATGTGTTCATCCTTAAGTAGAAAATATAACAAAAGTGTTACATTGTGAAATAAAAAGTACATTTTTCATTTTATAGTGTATATATATATATATATAGTGTATAGTACCTAGTGATTTATATATATATATATATATATATAGTGTATAGTACCTAGTAATTTATATATATATATATATATATATATATATATATATATATAGTGTATAGTACCTAGTAATTTATTAGTAATTATTGAAAAATTTTTGTTCATTACATGTATCTCACTTCAATAATTCTAAAATATTTATGAAAATGGTAATCAGTGTACGAAGTTTCGTTTAGACTACATTCATACATTTTTACAAAATTGTGATCTTTATCAACTCTAGCTATAACAAAAATTACTGACATTAGTATGGTCTTCCACATTCAAACGAAAAGTATGATGAGTTAAGGTCCAAATATCTGAAATACTAGAAGCAAATATTAAAAACTGTATATACTATTTTAATAATATCTGTTGAAATATGATTTTCATTTCATACAGAAGTACTTGGGATCGTGGAGGAAATGTGGTTGCACGAGTTACAGTAGTTGTCGAGCACTATTCTCTATTTTAATAAATTGAATTCGAGAATACGTGTGACCATTCCGAAATGTCGTTTAGCAACTTCATGCGCCGTTGAAAATGCTTTCACTGCTCTCTTTTGTACACGATTTGAAACTCTCTTTTAAAGCGAACATTTTTAGGAATTCTTAGAAAATTATTTCCGAAAAAATTTATTGTCCTTTCACAAATGAATAAAACAATTAAATTTACGAATCAGATCTTCGTTTCGATTAAAAAACAAAAAAGGTAAGAATTGAAAGTGGAAATGTTGGATCGTTGCACGATCATACGGCTGATTTCGAAAATTAAACAAATGTGAAAGTCATTCGTAGTTTTTAGTAATTAAAAGTGTCGATGAATAATTCAACTTCAACTATGGATCGTAATGTTCGTAAAAGGTACTTGTAAAATTTACTTGTAGAAATCTGCCTTAAAAAGAGAAACAAACGTATCGCTGATACGAGAGATATACATTTGAACATCAAAAAATTGCAAACAATAGTTAATTGAAATTAGTTTGCAATTACAATAATTACAACTTTGCTTTACAATAGTACAGATATATTGAAGTTGTTGAATCATATAATGATTAATAATGTTACAAGTGTCTTCAAAAATGTTACAAGTGTCTTTGAAAATCTTACTGAGAATTAGGCCAATTCGCACATTCACAGGCAACGATTCTGAAGGTGGGCATTCTCATTGTCAGTCGCGTACAGTTGTCGAGAATTCAAAACGTTTGGCCGTAACAATCTCACGCTTCTAATCCCCTAAAGCTCTCAACGGTTGAAAGATTACTAGAAATGTTAAAATTGAAGGGAAATCTGTTTAAACTCGCGCGTTTACGAATGAACATCACGCGGTGAATTTTGATCGTGTTGCTTAATAATAATAGCATGAAAAGAATACGGAGAGAGGAAATGCCTGTAAAAATTCTGTTAACTATGTGAGGCGTAGGGATCCACGACGCTGGTTGCGCTGGTGTGTTAAAAGGAAAAATCTCCAGTGCCTGAGAGTCGAAAACTCTCTCTCGAGTTCTACTTGTTAATGCTGCTCTCCAAGAAAGCTGTCGCTCCTCTTTGTTGTAGAAAAGAACACAACGTCCAGATAAAGTAGAATCTAAACCTTTTTATCTCTAAAAACAGTCGTCGCGGTTGTTGCAAAAGCCTGGTTGTAATCAAGCCAGGCATCGCCTGAAGCAAGACTTCGAACTTTCGTTGTTGCGAGGCAACAATAACGACGACGTGCAGCAAAAGTCGTCGAAAGAATGCGTGCGAGGCTATCTAGATTCACATAATCGCGCCCTTCGCGAAATTCGACACAGTTAAACGGGCACGGGCGCGTGCACGGTTGTTGCCAGGAGTTCTCGCGGTTGTTCCCGGAAGTAAACGAGCACGCTTGTTCGCGTCGATCGTTATCGTTATCGTTAATTAGCCGAGGGGTTGTTTCGCAACACGAGTTGAAAATGGACGACGACGTTACCAACCGGCCTCGAAGACCTCGGTCGTCCGTGGATTGCTATCCACTTCCCCTCTCCCCGCCAGCTATGCGTTTTAATTACCGCCTCTAACTATCTCTCTGTCGCTGCGTTCTAACGAGATTAGTCCCTCGTTTAACAAATGAGAGATTAAATACATGAATACGAGATGTCCGAGGATATTTAGTGGACGTAAGCCAGTAAGAACGTCCAAATATAATTCGTTTTATTGTTGACTTTGTCGAGATTGCTCGAAGTGAGATTTATCTCGCGTTCGAGATATTGCGTTCAGTGAATTTCCATTTTTTACGAACTTTGTACGGACTCTTTTTTTCCCCTTCCGTTTTCTTTTCTCGCAGATAATAAATATTACTTCAACGATAAATTTTTTTCGATGAAATCAACGAAGGAAACGAATTATTTTAGGCGCGGACGATTCTCATCGATTCACCCCTGTATGGGGTGTTCGTTGTAAAATAAAATGAATGATTCATTCGTTTTATCGAATCAGTGGCGTGTTTCAGAGAAAACCGAGAAGTGGAAAGAAAATTCTTCCTTTGATTTTGGACCATCCGGTGTTGATATTATAATATTATTTATATAATCGTTCTTCAAATATTTTATTCAGATAGAGTGCTGCTAGATCTCTTCTCGTCCCATAACGCGTTCATTCGTGTTTCTTTGGAAAAACATCGTTACTCTTTTTTTTTAGCCAACGATGCATAAATTATTTTCTGTTATTCTTTGCAAGTTGAACAAGTAATTTTATTCTATTCTAAGGTTTTTGTTTCTTTTATCAAACGAATCCAATCCGAAGATAACAGTGGTCTGTAACAGGAATATTAAATTTTTAATCGCGTTATACTAATAACGCTCCACTGGAGGGTAGTTTATATGCTAATTATTCCCGCAAAAAGAGAAGACGAAGCTATATTTACTCCATTCGGAAGGAAACTACCCCTATGATCGAAACTGCGTTACAAGAACCACAATAAAACTATTTCAACGTCTAATAACTGTCGACGAAGCAACGAGCGTATTCCCAAAAAAAAGAAAAAAAGAACGAGAGAGAAAAATAGGAAAAATACGAATAGGAAAATGATTGGCGAACGGTCAGAGGGTGCATCGAGTCGAATCCTTAAAAACGCGATATCTCGCGCGAAGAAGCCCTTATCGGCTCGCTGGAAACTCTGTGAAAGAAGATCGATCACCTGGAAATAATGGAGCTGGCTGTTTGGCCGCGTCCATTGTTTATGGCCCACTCCCCGTTTTCCAACTTTTTCCTCCAGAAAATTCGAGCGCTGAATCATTCACGGTGTCCAACTCACCCTCCCTGCGAAGGTAATTTCGAAAGAATTAGAGACCTTTCACGAAATTACTTATCGAGTCAGTCAGCGATAATTGGAGCTTCCCTGTTTTTCTTTCTTCTTTTTATTTTATTATTTTTTTTTTTTTATTTTCTTTAATCTCCCGGTGAATAATGAACACTGTAATTGTATCGAATTTCTCCAGCTGCGAGTACGTTCCTAACGAAGCCTAGGAAGGAAATTCTTTCTCCCATAAAGCTGGAAGTGTTAAACGAAGTCTTGGGAAATTATTTCGAATTATTTCAACGAATGAGTTTTAGAGAAAAATTTCTCTCTCGTTAATTCGTTAAGTTGTTACTTTAGAGAAGAGTTGATTTGGAACAAATAATTGAAGACTGATGACTAAACCACGGGTGATATGGATAATTATATCGTATTGTTTCACGATGATGGCTGTATTGCATTTAATTGTAATTTGAAAAAAAAAAAATATTACATTCCATTTAGAGAAGAATGTTATATTTCCATTTGGAGGAGAAATTATCAGAAATAAAAACAACAATTATCACGCAGATACATAAAAATTTACAGTTTACTGATTACACTTGTGCAACAAAGAAACTTGTACGATATCGTTATATACATTGTATAAGTGTGTATAAGTGTATGTATCGACTGTAGAATATCGATACGTGTCTCCATGTATTTTTTTACAGAATGTCCAAGTTTTATTCGTAATGGTCAGTATTGATTGGCTGGTGTTAAGACCAGCGATTGAACCGGCTTCGAAAATAATTGTTTGATAATTTTGTAGAGGTACACGTATATTATATTTCGGTTCTGATTAAAACTTGTTATAAGCAAATTATCCCTAACAGATATCAGTTCTTCAGCACCAATGTTATATTCATAACTGTTCTACGTATAATGTAGTATAAATATTTTCTTACATTTCTTCCATTTTGTCTTATTTCGCGAAACTGTTAGTTCTTTCTGAAACAGTCTTGAAGGATTCAGATAATAATGTATTAAGAAAAAAAAAAAAAAGGAATGCTAGTTTTAATTTCTAATATCAGTTTTCAAGTGCAAATTTTAAATAGAATTTTCAGGAAATAAAACTTCTGTGTCTCTTGAACATGAGTCAGAGATACTTGATAAGTGGTAGATTACTGAAAAAAAAAATTCTATTAAAAGCACTTTTAAATAATATAAAAATCTGAGAAAACACTATCTTCTGCAGATATGTTTATCTATGTTCCATGATATAAATTTTGAAACAGGAGAAATGCATGCGATGTATTTTTCATTATAAAGCTATTTTTTATCTGTTATATGCAACAGTCTTATAAAGAATTTCATTTATAATACTTTTCTATAATAACCTTTTCAGCGAATCAAGGAAACGCTATTCCGATCGAAGAAGGCAGTTCGCCCCTCTCTCGCGATTGTGCGCCGAGCTTACGCGGTACTTTTTTTTTTTTTATATTACCCGAACACCGTCAAACGTCTGACATCGTCTGCGAACGAACGAACCTGATAGCTCCTTATCTCGAGAGCCAAGTGAATTAATTGAATTACAAGTGACTGATTCGAATCGAAGGCAAATCGATCTCGCTCGAGAAGCGTCGCGAGGAAAATGGAACTTTCGCCCAATGGGGGTTGTGTTTTATTTTTCCTTTCGCTCGTTTGTTAATAATTCGCTCTCGTCGCGATCGTAATTCCGATCGTATTCGAATCGTTCGAGGGAGACGAACAACGAGAGAAAGAGAGAGAGAGAGAGAGAGAGAGAGAGAGGAGCATAAGAGGAAAACAGAGAGGTGTATTACACCCCCGGGGAAATCAGTAAGACACCGCGAATACTTGGCAACTTTTTCAGAAAACTTTTTATTCCGCTCGAGGAGAACGAGGAGAACGAGTATGTAAAGTTCTCCGTGCCTTTCCATTCTCAGTTATTTTTCTCTTCTGTCTTCTCTCTGCAGCCTTGTCTTCTCTCTCTCTCTCTCTCTCTCTCTTTTGCTCCTTCATCCGGAGAAAATCAAAAAGTAAAGAATCATATTCCGAGAACCGTTCTCCTCGGCCATTTGTTCGGGCCGTTATTTCGTTATCGCTCGTAAGTGCATCGGCGGTTCGGTCGAAACGATTGATCGTGTGGATTTTACATACGCGTTTCTAGAGATCCGCGATACCGCAGGTGTATTAAAATACACGTGGCTTAATCTCTCAGTACACGCGAAACAGGTATTAAACGGGTAGACGAATTGTCACGAATTGTAGAAAGCTTGCGATGATTCGTCGACGACTATTCTGAGAAGTTCTTTTTAAAAATATACGCGACTCTCAGCTTTGTGTTTCAATTCTTGTTTTTTTAAGTCAGAATGCTTCGAAGTGATGGATTCGTTCAGTAACTTCCCAAGTGTCGAAATCGCCTTTGTCAAACTACCTTTCGATCGATGCACGCGCATATTTGAATTGAACAACAGCAGTAATAGTAAAAAGAGATATTTGCTGGCGTGGCTGTAATCAAGGTTACTTTATTTCCAGCAGTTGTCGAAATTTCACGTTCGCGACGCGAACTCTTCAATAGTGTTAAAAAATTGAAACGGACTGAAATCCGTGTTCCTTTGTCATCCTGTACACTACGCGCTCTATTGTCAGTCGTTTTTCGCGAAAACAGAGAGAAAATAGGAAAACGGTGGAAGAACAAAAACAAAAAAGAATCCATCGATTCGAGCAAGAAGGGGATGAGAATCGAAACAGTGAGAAATGTTTCTTGAAAACGGGGGAGAAGTTCGAGCGTGTCTAGTTCGAAGTGGCTGGAAGTTTGTCTTCGACTTGCCGCGTCCACCTTATCTCGGCCGGTTTGGAAAAATGTGGCCAGGAAAAAAGGGGTGAAGTCGTCTTTTGACGAGGAGAACGAAACCCGGCGAGGCAAACTTTCTCAATTCGCTAAGTGGCCGCTGGTTTCCGCGATTAATCCAAGGAAGAATTTTCGGCTTTCCGTCGACTTTTTCCCCCTGTCAAAAAAGTCTAAAGTAAAGAAGAAAAAAAAAAAAAGAAGAAGAAGAAACAGAAGAGAGAAAGAAAGAACAGAAAAAGGGAAGAGACTTTCTGTTCGGCTAACGAGCTTCGTTGTACGATCCTTCCTTTTGGTCCACTACGATTTCTCTTTGTTGCAAAACAAAGAGAGAAGGATAGTCACTCTGTCCCGCGAAATCATCTTACTTCGAGCAGCTCGAGGAGCTGCAGATATTTCTGCCGCCGCTGAATTCTCGGCCAATGGGGTGACTCGCGACCCCCTTTTCCCCCCCCTTCCGCGAGTACCTTTAATCGTTCCGCGCTCGCATTGTTTTCTTTCCTTTTTTCCCCCCTCTTTTCTTCATCTTTTTTTTCGCGGCCCTTGAAGAAAGGTCAGCGTATTACAAAGGGCCGCAGAATGTCCAAGAACCTAAGCGAGAGGAGTATCTTTCACCCTTAGATAGGGAGGAGTCTTCAGGGTTTGAAGCGCACTCGAGGAATCTCACAATGGCGATTAAGTAGGTGCGCACTCAGACGTCCCTCACCCTTTATGGAAAAACTTTCCCGCGTTTCTCTTTGATTCAACCGTTCTTCCACCTTCCTTCGCAAATCCCCCTCCCTTTGGTCTGGCAAATGTGAAAACCCAGTCCCTGTCGCCGGCCTGGATTCGCTGGAGCTTGAAAGTAGGGAAACCGCGACCTTTAGTTCTATGTTTCTTGTGGAAATTTCTGACTCTTTTCTTCTTCTTCTTCTTCTTTTTTTTTCTTTCTTTCTTTCTGCAATTAATTTTACGTAGAATTTCCGTTTTGTACGTTAACTTTTCTTGCGCGCAGGCACGATTCATCTGACACAGTGTGACGAATCTTTGCTTTTATATTAATTTAAATGGCATTGCATACGTAGATGAAGCGCGTAACAGTGAATTTTATGATTCCACACGTACGGAATGTGAAATATATTGATAAACGTTTTTAAACATCGATGAAACATTGCAACGTTTAAATAACTTTCTTAATGTGCGTTTCGTTAAAATACACGTGGTGTCTCGGGTAAGAAATTACGTTACGTAAAATTTCCAATTTTGATACATACACTGCAGGGAAAAACTTTCAAATTTTTATTAATTGGAGTTTGTATGCCATACCATGTACGAGAAGACAATTATTGAATGTACGAAGGAAATAAAATTGGCCACTCCTCTTTTTTCCAATCGAAGTTTCGTTTAGATTTGAGGCCAAAACGTATTGGAAAGAAACTTGTCTCGAAACTCGAAAAATAAATTAATTTTCTCATCTGATATACAGGGTGTACCATTTATATTGACTAATATCTCCTGTTTTTGGAAGTATGAAAAAATTTTGTCAATACGCAGTAACAATATTTTTTTTTTTTTTTGTAATTGGAGTGGTTTCAAAATCACCTACACTTTTTTTTTTTTTTTAAACGGAACGATATATTTTTGCAGTTCGAATTGATCGAAACTATGATGATGCGTGTATGTCGAAAATTAAAAGGTAATTCTGTGGAAATCTATTTGTATGAAATAGGAAAGAAAGAGGAAAGACAGGGTATGGTGTACGAACTCGTGCGTGGAGATTATTTGTTTCAGAGGAACGTATATTATTATACATTTGACAGTATTTTCGAACTTCAACGTGTCTTCAACAGCATCTCAGGAGATGAATATCTCCAATATATCTCTTCCTTGACAGGCACAGGTCTCGTCAATCATAATATCTGTCGCGGAGTAACACAAGTAACAACACTTCCCAATCAGTATTTCGCAAGCCGAGAAGATGAGACAGAGCCGCCAGACTGTCGCTAAACTTTCGTCCAATTAAAATCGTAAATCAAACGCGACAATTTCGTCGATAGCGAGTTAAGCTTTCGCTTCGATTGCCTTGTCGCGCGAGATAGACCGTTTCGCGTTTCCCAGTTATCCGAACTTCCAAGACACCTAAGTTTCTCGTAACAAAGCTTTCGAACGCTTGTCGAGCGTTCGAAGCCGATGCCGAGGCGTCTTCGAATTTCAATCGTCGACACTTTCGGGCCGAGCAATCTGTCTCCGCGCTCTCCCCGAATCGAATCTTCCACGGTTGCGCATCAATCATTTAAAATTCCTCTTCTGTTGCAAAATGAGGAATAATCCTTTAACACCGAGGCTGTCAAATCTAGCGCTGCGAATTTATCATTAGTAATTTATTATCATTTTGTCGTAGGATAATATATTCTGGCGTGTATTGTTCATTGTATATTGTTATAGTACACTTGCAGTTATCGTATACGATATGTTTATTATCAATGGATACTGATTTCCTGTGAAATGCATGATCTCGCACTCGATGTCAGAAATACAACAAATTTCGAGGAAATTGAAAGATAAGTCTTTTATTCTGGATTTTTTTGCCATTTTATCGTATTGTCAAAGAAATAAAGAATTATTAAACGTAGTTTAGTTTCTCGATTATGATTCCTAGCAGGTTGAGGACATTTTTTTATACACTAAAAACTTGAGTTAGAATTTGTTCTTGTAAATTTTATAAAAAGTTTGATTGTTAGTGACTGAAAGCGTTTAGAATATAATGGAATAATTTCATTTTTACAAGTTTTCTCAAAATATGATATCTTTCATTTTCGAAGTATCGTCGTCTCGTGTTTAAAACGCCTTGCTTCCTTGCTTCGAATCTATAAAATTTATTTTCACGCATTTTTTCCCCGTCGTGAATACTCTGCAGTCGATTCAATTGATTCGCGTAAAGGCAAATTTTTTCCTAAAGTTGTAACACGCGGCTGTGTTTCCCCTTTACAATCGCAGACACACCGTGAGAACTCCCTGCAAAATATGAAAAAATAACTTCATGCTTCTAACATCTGGATCTCTTCAACACTCTATGAAAGAGTTTAAAAAAAAGAAAACAGTCATGGGGACTGTCGACGGAAGTGAAAACTTAAAACTATGAAATAACAGTGGTTTTTTTTTAAATTTTCAAATTAATTGTAGTATCAAAAATTAAAATTTCATAATTTGTAAATTAAAATTATTAACATTAGTCTGGCTTTCACATCTGTCGGCACACCGAGCGACAATTATGTACATTTATATGGTTTATTTATTAGTCAAAACATATGATGGGCTGTGCAAGCTCAGTAACAAAATATAAATACAACTTAATTGAAATAATAATTAATATACACTTATATTATTTACACATACTATTTGTATTTACATAAATTTCAATGAACTTAATTTTCAACATTATTTTCATTGTTTGCATCGTTATCATCATTAATTTCAACAATATTCATTTCATTATATTCTAAAAAGGATACAATAGGCTTATGGTAATTGAAGTAAGAAACAAAAATGTTTGACTGGAATTTATGTAAATATCGTGTAAAAACCGCATCTATCGTCGTTTTATATTTTGTAGTACTGAGTTTTCGATCATTGGACATAGTCAAACGTAATGCTTCAAAAATTCAATTAATGGTATATATATGCTTTCACTGCTGGCCAAGCGCATTACGTCATTGCATGTCGGTGACGCGAACTTATAAGATTTTCCCCTACGAAAAATCGCTCAACGCGCCTAAAGAAGTTTTCACTTCAAAATTTCCCCGATTTCGAGCAGACGCGCGAACATATAATCCTAGTAGCTAAAAGCTTACTAGTTGAACACCTCTCGTCGCTGAAATCCTCTCTTTCGAACGCGAACGAACCGCGTGAAGAGGTTTCTTCTCAGCGTGTTTGTCGCAAAACACGCTCGCACGCGGGTGATGTCGCTGGAACACAGGAGACTTTTGCTCATAATTAGAATGTCAACGAGTTAACGTGGTATACGGGGAAGTAGCTTAGCTGTCCCAAAGCTGTTCTCCAGCCCCGAGTTCTCCAGCTTCCGAGCGGTCGCGAGCTTGCAGAGAATAGATATCCGGATCCGCGATGCCAAAAGAATAACACGTCCTCGAAAGAAGCTTTCTACCGACCGGAGCGGTGAAATCGTTTCGTGATGCATTACAGAATCGGGGAAATGAAGGAAGACAGCGGAGGTTTAGAGTGCATGGGAATCTTTCTGGCCGTGGTGTGGGTGCTTCGGTTGAGCGAGTTCTCGTGTCGCGAAATTGTGGATTCGGTGCCGTTTCCTCCTCGGCGGGATTATTTTATTGGACTTGTTTTTTAAAGACAAGCTACGTTCCTTGCCACCGGTATAAATACGTGAATTCTTACTCTGCAATTCTTATTTATTATGTGTGTGAATATTCGGGGCTATAAGCAATCATTTCAATATCCTTTCGTGTATATATTCTCTTTTTGGATTTATTTATATTTAATTGTATTCGGTTACCATACATATTCATTTATATACTTATATACATTCACATATCCATTTGTAAATACGTATAATTATAACTTCCAACATCGCACATTTTTCGCGAGTATTCAGATAGAACATACTCGAATTATCGATATAGAGTAGAATAATAATAATTATTCGTCGTGCGACGATTAGTTTATAGGTAAAATAACAATAAGAATTCAAATAATACGAGTCTACCGATTCTCCCCTCTCTGCTGAGTGATTTTTGTTTTTTGCAACTTTGTCCGTAATTTTATAAGATTACGACACATAACAGAATTCGCTGCGTTCCGACGACGAAGCAACAATTCTCCTATCGCGAAGACCAGAAATTTCGAGACTGATTGCGAGACTATTCGCTCGATCTTTTGAAAGTCGTCGACGTGGAAACGAGCGAAGTGAACACACGCGCGCAAGAGATAGAAAATTCACTCCTCAAAGGTGTTGAAGGTGGGGGAGGGTGAGAAACGGATCGCTGTATCTGTAAGTGTCTGTTCTTATTTCGAACGAAGCGGTAAAAGTTGTAACGCGTCCGATGGAGAACTTTCGATGGAAATATTTCCAGTCATTTTCTCTTCTCTATCGAATACAGAAACAATATATATATACACATCGAGGAGATAGAAAATCGAACGACACACGTATGTATGCATAGTTTCTGCCGGATGTAAGAAGAATCGGGGCAAAATTCTGTAGTATCGTGAAGTATGTCGCGCGTTCGTTCGCGAAAGAAACGGAATCGTGAATGTAAGAGAGGCAAAAGGAAAAGGAGTTTCGCGCTCCTAAAATATATTTCGTGGATGCAGAGCGAATCGTAATAGCCATCTGAATGGGTGTAATAAAAAACAACGATTGGATCGATCGTTTAGATGGCACGTGTGCCTCTTGCTAATATTTTCTTCTGCCTTGGATTTCGCTCTTCTCTCTTAAAAATTGATGACGTCAAGCTGAAAGTGAACGTGTATATCCGATTTGAAACTCGGATGCCAATTTTTAAGATCAAGGGGCGTACGTTATCGTAATTGAACAATTTTAAATTGTTGAAGATATATGTAAAGTGCATTTCGAACGAACTTTCTCTTAATGTGATTGTAACGCGTATGCAATTATAATAAAATATCTGATTGTCAGCTATGTAAGTAAAAAGAAGTGCACATAATTCGTGGATTGAACATTTCGACAGTTTCTAAGTTTATTGAAAATATATAAAATACAAATCGAATAGATCTTTTTGATTTGATCGCGACATTTGTACAGTTAATAGAACAGATTGATATCAATTAATACAAATAATAAACGAATGATTAAAGATAGCTCAAGATTAATTTATCAAGCGATTTTGATCAAGTTCAAGATTTTCCCATTCGAAAGTCCAATATATAAATTCCTTGGAAATGAATGTGGAATTTGGATGATATATGTAGATACTGAAAAAAAGAAAAATTCAAAACGGTTTGTTTTCAGTTCTAGTAAGATGTAAGAAAAAAAAAAAAACATTTGTCGATCGACAACTCTATACAAACGAAAGAAAAATACCAACTTCTTGATGGCACTGCACTAGAACTGTCCAATTATTTATGCACGACGGTGTGTGGCGATGTTTCACCTGGTTTCGAGAACGTTAAAGAAACGTGCGAACTTACCGAAAGACGGGGGCCGGATTTCCCACGCGTGTTGCGCAACTTTAATGGAGTTTCAAGGTAGTTTCAATGTTCCCCTCGATCCGTGTAATTTCCCTGTAATTTCGAGATGGTATCAACGACCCGTCCCGTAGCTATTCGATATACCTCATTGTAGTTTCATATAGGTCAATCGAGAGGGTGGGTGGGGGAGGTCACCCCGAAATTTGAAACTGGCGCGAGTTCCGGACATGTATTCCGGCCTTAATCAATTTCGGGCTTCAGATTATGGTTCGGATTACCGTAATTCTTCGTAATAGGCAAAACGTTTGAGATTCTATTAGCATTCTCATTCTGTGCCATCGTGATTGCCGTTTTTTTCAAAGTGGGCAGTTCGCTAACAGAGCCCCGCTCGCGCAATGATTTATCAACTAGCGGTATCGACGCAGTTACGAGTAAACGGCGAATTTTTATGGATTTATTCGGAATTTCGAAGTGCAAGGTTGCACAGAATTTATATAGTATATCCCAGATTGTACGTGTAAGATATAAAACAATGAAAAAGTATATAATATAAATATAACACATAATGTAATATATAAATATAACATATAATAATAATATATATAAATATAACATATAATATATATAATGTATAATATATATAATATATAATACATATAATATATTATATATTATATATTATATGTTACATGTTATATGTTACATGTTATATGTTATATGTTATATTATATGTTATATGTTATATTATATATAATAAAAATTGACGAATAGAATAAAATTTTGTATCTATAGATAGAGGTTTTAGAAAATACACTTTTCAGAATTATTAAGAATCATAGAATAGTATTAATAAAAATTGTGCTGTAATATGAATTTACATTATAGTAAAAAAAGGATCTATAGTATGAAGTAAAGTTTTGTGCGAAATAAATATATTAGAAGAAATTTGTGTAATAAGGTAAAAATTTGCATGTCTGCAAAATTTCACTAATTTCAACCAAGAGCCGGATTGATTTCCGTTTTTTCAGAAATTCCCCTTGAAAATTTCTACGAAATGGCGCTGTTCACGTTTTGACGATTTATTTCAATTTCGTATCTTATATTCACAGGCAGAATTTTAATTCGAGTTAGTTTTACGCTTCTAGCATTCTCTCGCGTCGTTTTCAATTTGAAGGCAATTGATGATCGAGATCGTTGAAACGCCTTTCATAAAAATATCTTTTATCCCCCGTCGACAAATGATCCAGACTAATTAGCAACAGCTGTAATCTGGACTTTTCTATTGACTCGCACAGGTGTAAGTGGCAGGTAGCTTCTCACTTGCAGCTTATCGTGATCGATATTGAATCCTTCTCTTTCCCTTTTCGGCTGTTTGGTCCTTTTGCTCTCGCTTCCTACTTAAAACAGCGTTAAAGAACTTTCAAGTAAACTCTTTTCTAAAGGTCTTTAAAATTAGCCTGTTATAATTTGCTTTAAGCGCGTTAATTAACTCGCCTCGTCATTTCACCATGGTAGAAATAATGAAATAAAAAGTATCCGCGAGGAAGGACGTACGTAATAGAATTAGAAACAGTTTGGTAATTAGGTAAAAGAATATAAAAAACAATTTGGAATAAAGATAAGAAGTTAGCGAGGATTTCACTGTGCAGACTTTCTGCATCTATAAAATATATGTGAAACATTTAATTTAGAATAAATTTGGAGTAAAGACGAGAAAGTAATCAAGATTTTGTGCATTTGTAAAATATCTAATTATTATTTTTACTATTGTTATATTTAATAGATATTATATAATATCTATTTATTATAATAAGTGAGGTAAGTTTCTGCTTTAATCTCTTCAAATCCTAAAAATGTGATTTTATATAAAAATTCGCGATCTATCGAGGATTTGAAACTAGAACTATCAGTGAAAATGATTGATCGAGGAGTTGAAACTTGAAGTAATGAACGAAACGAAAAGCACATTTCTATTAATTCTGACGCACGCGCCATTTATCACTGCGAACGCTATGGATTTTCAACATTTATCATTCTTGCGGATTTGGAAAAGTTGGAAATAGTAAAAAATATCGGATTAATTAAATTTATACACATATTCGTATTTTTCTCCTGTTTCGTCGTGGATCATAAATCAAAAAAATTGCCCGTTGAAATATACTCTGCTCTTTTTCATTACTCAAAGTCATTTCTCGTTCTCCTACTTTTTCGAAATTTATACCGTTTTTCATTTTGAGCTTGCCAATTCATTGCTCTTTTTTCCTGTTTTTCGTAGAAATTTCGTAGATGAATTTTTTTCTGGAGACTCACGATCGAAAAAAATAGCCCTCATATGTCGATTTTCAAATTTTCATATTACTTGCATCATTATTGTATAATTCATTGTTTAAAATCACTAATATCTGCATTATTTTTGTAAATGGTGAACTATTTCACTGTGAAGTATTAGGAAATGATTTTATAATCCACAAAAATATTTTCTGTTCTCTTCAAATATATGACAGAGCTGCAAAGAAACTCTTCGATTTTCAAATTTTACTTGTATCATTATTGTATATAACTTATTATTAAAAACTACTACTGTGCGCATTACTTTTGTATATGGTAAACTATTTCACTGTGAAGAAGTATCAGGTTTTAAACCACAAAAAATATTCTACTCAAATACATGGCGGAGCTGCAAAAAAAAAAAAGATCTGTCGATGTTCGAAATTTTATATTACTTGCATTATTGCGTAACTTATTATTGTGCACATTACCTTAGTATACGGCGAACTATTTATTTATTTATTAAACAGACTTTGCTAATATATCATTTGTTTTCGTAAAGGTAAAAAATAAACTAAGTGCGTCAATATCTTTTTGATCCACTTAATAAAATCGGTGGAAATCTCAACATGCGCTCGTCTTAAATTTCTCGGCGAATATTCGGCGAAACAGCGAGTTTTGCCCCGGCAGTATTGTTTGCCTGTCTCAATATTGTGGCAGTTGCTAAAACAAACTACGTAACCGGTGGCAGCCAAGCTTTCGCTTCGAGTCAGTGGCCGAGGGCAGCGCACGCCCTCGGAAGACAATATTCTCGGAGACAAACGGCCCGGAGTAATAATCGTCCGAATCGAAGCTTGCCAGTGTTCTTTTTATTTCCTTTTTTGCTTCCTTCCCTTTCCGAAGAGGGGACGTTGGTTTGAAATAACAAGAACGGGGGATTTTCGTTTCTTGGGGAAATAAAATCGTTGTTCCAGTTTCGTTTCATATATATATATATATTATATATTATATATATATGATATATATATATATATATATATTATATATATATGATATATATATAATCTCGACTATTCTCACTCAGGTGGGGACCTCCCCTTGTATCTTGATTCTTCTTATCCACGAGAATTTTCTGTCGAGAAATGTCATTCTTCTGTCGTGCCAGTCTTTCGACAAACTGTAGATTGCGAATGAAGAATCGAGATCTTACGAGTATTGTTTGTTCAATGTTACGCTAGATTATTACATTCGCATTGTAAGGGAGAGAGAAAATATTAATTGCAATTGAAGTAAAATTTCCTTTTGTTGTTGTTGTTGTTTTTTTTGTACCGGAAGTTACAACGTTTTCGAATTGAAGTGAAACGAAAAATTTCGCGAGTTTTTCACTTTGTGAAACTAGGAAAAAAATATCGCCTGCAGTTCGTAAAAATGAGTGAATAATAGTTTCAATTCGTGTAACGCTACAATAGTGATTAAACATTGAAATACTGATAACGAGAGAAAGTGATAAGGATGAAACCGAAACTAATGAATTATGAGTTCGTGTGTTTAAGGCTTTGCATTCATTTGTAGTTTATACAAACGAAATTCAACTTCCTAAACTAAGGACACGATTGAGATACAAGAATTCGAAGATCGTAGCTTGGTTTAAATTTGTCGCCAACGATAATTGTGTTACGATATTTATAAAAATACGCAAGGATAAGAAAGAAATCTTTTTTAGAGTTACGTATGATTTCAGACAATTCTACTTATATTTCTAACGAATTGAAATTACTACTAAAGCTCCGAAAAAAAAAATATATATATATATATACACATATATATTTATGTATCGGTCTCGTTAGCGTAGAAAGTATAGTAGAACCAAACGATTAAAAAAGATTTCCATCGTACAAAAAGCAAAATCACACGAGAACTGTAATTGTAATTGTCTGTAAAACAAATTGTTCTTTGGCGACAAAAAAGAAAAGTATTTTTCTCGTTTGCGATCGCGCGATGATCACACCAGTCAATCCGTGATCTCCGTCGATGGAAAGTGCGAGAAAATAAAAGAAAGGTGAAGACGAATCGAGGTCGGCCGCAGACTCTCAGTGATAGAAATGATCGGTTATCGTAATGGGAATGCAAAAATATCACGTGTGTCGATGGCGAGCACACGAAAGATCAAACAACGTTCCATCCGCTTCCGGCCGCAAAGGACAGTAGAGGAGCCACGTGGCTCGATCTATTATTCGCTCGCTACAACCTCTCAATTACCTTTCTGGCGTTTCTGGGTCGATCGACCTCGACATTTGACGATGCTATTTATACGGCTTGCGGTTAATCGCTCGCATAACGCCATGGAAAATTGCCGCCAGCTTGTGGATCCGCTTGATGGAGGAAGCTTAATGTCGTTAAGGCTGTCGAAAACTTGGTCTCGAGAGTTTGGACGTTTGGGCATTTTTGGGCATTGTAATTATCGAGAGTTTGAATGCAAAGAGAAAGGAAAAGAACAGTAGGTGTAGAAACCTAAGACATTGAGATCACTGAGACATTTTTTTATTTCTGAATAATTTCATTTACGTCAATTTTTATTATTGTCTTTTCCATGAGTTCATATTATTTATACTGTTATTTATACTGTTAATTTGTGTTTAATTTATGTTATTATATTGCATCTTACGATGTTTGGAATCGCGAAAAGGGATTCTATGATTCTATGAAAGAAAATTCCAGCTTTAGAAAGATTGAAGTACTGCTTTTATTATATTCTGATAAATTGCTGCTTAATATGATGCTAATAATATATATGTACTTGATAAAAAAAGAATACAGTGACATCATATATTAATATTAATATTAAAAAATCATATATGTACATATTGATTAATATTCTAATATAGTTATTGCATTAGTACATTATTATTATCGTTGTTTGTATCTTCTACAGATCTTCTAAAAATAAAATGAAAAATGAAATGTAACAGTTGAAACATTCCTTGTTGATTTGAAAATGAGAAAAATGGTACGCACAGCGTTACTATATGATCTTTCTCTCGCAGTATGAGTTTTTCATACACACTTGCGAGTAATTTGATAAAATCTTTAGAAGAATGAAAAGACGTTTAGAGAGTGAGGGGGGGGGGAAGGGCCAAGCAATTACGTTGGTCGAGACGAATGATCGTCGGGAAACTTTGTCCACGGTGTCCATCCAAAGGACGGCTGGAAACTGGGAACTAGATAGGGGTAGTTTGCTCGGAGCCAGTCGCGACCGCCAAATTCATGAGGTTTATTTATCGCGGCTTGAGTTGCCAACCAAAGCAACCTGAGTTACACTCACGTTCTAATTTACAGAGACTCACGACGAAACAACATGTTCTTGCCACCTTAACTTTGATATCTGACGAGCTACTCCAATTATATTATCCATCCTTCTCTGGCCATTTCCACCCCTACCTTGGTCTTCGAATTTTTACATTTCAACGTTTTCGAAACGTGTTCAACTCGTTTAACGCGTGGATCGATAATTTTTAAACGTTGCATGCGAATCCAATATGTTATCACGTACCATAAAAGTAACATATTTTGCAATTATTCTGGTAAATTGAAATATCGTACACGTAAAATTGAAGATGCATTGGAGAGTAAAGTAAAAATTTTGTCTCGACTGATTGTCGATATAACGCGTAGCTTGACACGTTTTGTTCTTTTTTTTTTCTCTCTCTTTACTGTTAGAACTGACTTAAAAAAATGTATTTCTCTGATATCGTTTAATAGTAATAATAATCACATTTCAAATGTACAAAATTAAACAAGAAAAATTTGCAAACAAATCTTACGCAGTATTCGCATATCTCAGAAAAGTGTACGAAAATATTCGTTTCGTCTAATGGGACATGTTCTAAACTTCGCGCAAAACAAACGCATAAAATAAAATTCAAACATGCACGTCAGCAAAACCTTTCCTCGTATTTGATTCGAATACATCTCTGAACCTTGGGAATACATAATTAAAACTCAGCAACCAGAATTTCGTTTATTTGCGAGAGAAAATGGATTATTAGTTAATTGTAGCTCTGTACTCCAATTTAAACTCTGCGAACTAGTAATTGCTACGTACACGAGTTGTCCTCTCGAACGAGTGAATTCATTGAAATTTTTAGACACACTGACTTTCGTCGTTTGGTATTTTTCTACCGCTGGCGCACTAACGACGCAACAAGTATATACGACAGAAAATTTTCAAAATATCCGAGCTTTCGAGCTACGCGTAGCATATCATCAGAAAGTTAATTAAACGTAACTCCTTTCGACAACTGAACTACGAATTGAACAGCGTGGATCGAGAAAAATTCGACGAGAAGAGAAACTTACGGTAGAACTCTTAGGATACGAGAGAAGTGACGAGAGCAGCCTTATTAATCGGTTGTCATTGATTAGAGGTAACTGCGATTGGTGGCACTGGAGGAGAGGGGACATAGGATTTCAATTCTCTCTCATCTACCAAGCCTCTAGTGAACTCTTATCGTCTCTTTTCTCTCTCTCTCTCCTTTCTCTCTCTCTCTCTTTCTCTCCTTTCTCTCTCCTCTCTGTGGTGTGGCTCTCATTATGCAGAAAGCATACTGGGACTGGACACAGTGCAAGGAAATATACCTGCAGGCGGCTTTTGGTGTTCGAGTTTGCCGACTATAGAACCGGAAATTTCAACGACCCCTTTCACAACGACCTACCCCAAGAGAAAGGCGGCCGTTGCTCGACTCACCAAGTATTCAGACGTAGACGGACGTTATACGTGCCGCGCCCCGAGGTATGGAGCAGCAGTCCGCGAGAGCCTTTGCATGAATCACCGGAAATCGTCTGTCGGCCTCTGTTCCCGTTCTCTCGTTCCCTCGATATCGACTGTCAATCCCTGTTCCAACCTTTCTTCCAACCTTTTCGTTTAGCGCTCAATTGAAAGTTACTCTTCTCGTGGAAACGTTCATGTTCCCTCTTCGATGAAATGTGTATTACCTTTCATACGCCTTTCTTCTTCTGTGTTTCATTTTCTTTTCCCCTCCTTTTTTTTCTTCTTTTTCTTCTTTCTGCGAGTGATATTCTCCTTTTTCTTCTTCTTTTTCTTTTTCTTTTTTTTTTTTTTTTTTTTTTTAGCGGCTAGGTATTTATATTTTGCAATATAGAGTGTGGTAGCATGTCCATCAAGTGCTGGAGTGTCCTCTCTTCAGATGATTTCGAGAAATCAGGGCAGTGGTGGAATTAATCCTATGGAATCTTCTCTGCCACTCAAAGTTTTTTGCGTTCATATAGAATGTGTTGAGATTTTTGACATCTATTGCAGCAGAAAGGGTCAGTCCTCTAGGTGTTCATGGGTTGAGTGATATTCTTCTTTGACCGAATTCTGGGGAATTTCTGTCGAAACTGTTTCAAGTTTGTTTCTTGCGTGGAATTTAGAAATTTTAGAAACCACAGAATTTTAGAATCACAGAACCATACATAGAACGAATTTCACTTATTTAAGGAAAGATAAGGACTTCAAATATTTCATAGATGTTCATTTATACAGATCTTTATTTTCACAAATATTATATAATTTTTTTTTTTTTTTCATAACTTCAATCCCTTGTATTCACTATGTCTTTACTTAAACGGAACCTGCGTGTGTCTATATATATATAATTGTACATTATTATACATGTAACGAGAAATGTTGTAATGATATTATTTATATATTTTTCAGGTGCAAAAGTCCCACAATATCGATGACACTATCCTAATTCTTTCACTACGAAGGTAAGCACAGCAGTTTGCATGCACCTGTAAATTTCAAATTAAAAAGAAACAAGAATTTTAAACATTTTACAGGCTATAATTTATACAAATTTTTAAACAAACGACCAAGTTCTCTTTGTTTGCTAAAAAATATAAATAAATAAGTCTAAACGAAAACTAGCGAAAATTCACTGTGCAACTATTAAATTAAAGTGTGCGGCACGTGTTGTTATTAACACAATTAAAATAAATTTTATTTTTTTTACTATATGTATGATAATATAGATTTTTTTAAGTCATGTTCTGAACTTATATTGTATTTTTTTTTCCTCAAACAAATGTCAGTATTTTAGAATTGATCTGATTTTAACTAGAAAATATTCGAAACCCTCTTTTACTGTTTTAAATGCTTGAAATTTGACAGGTGCGTGGCCGACTGTATCTTGCGAAATAAAAGTAGGTCAGATTTTGCCTATCAATTTGTTCAATGGCGTTGTAGTTAAAACGAGTTACTCGAAGAAAGCGAGTATCCTCACGCAAAACTGTATCGACAAAAATTCAACGCGATGAATTTTCCTCTAAGGGAAACCTCGCACCACTTTTCATCGATAACACGAGCGAAAACTTGAATGATTCATTCTGTTTCCTAAAACTATCAATATCGAAATATAAATTATCATTTTGTTTCTTCCACGTATGTGAAATTCTGTCGTTGATAATAATTGTAATAATATAATTGTGATTTATTTTCTGAAAATAAAAATCTCCAAAAAACTGGAGCGTTTGTAGCTCAATCCTCGACTTAATGTTGAGATACACAAATGAACGTTTGTGTGAAATTCACGTCGAATCAATTCTTCGGATGTAATCCCATACTCAGAGGGAATATTCTCGAATGAGCTGGCGATACGAAAGGAGTAGAATCCAACGTACCGTCGCTAAATCAATTAAACTTTTCTTCCTGTTAACCGGAGAAATAAAGGGGGCAACAGATTGGATAAAATTCAGCGGCGAAATGAAATCACGTCGTTTAGATTTTCTCTGCGGGTTGTTCAATCTCTCGGAGTGGATTGATTACATGTCTGATTGTGGATTCTCCAGTGGCGAAAAAGGCGTTTCGCGCGAATAGCCGCGGGTCACTCGCGTAGAAAATTGCTGGGAATTTCGCGTCTTTATTCGCCGAACGCGATATCCGATATTGTGTCCAGAGCCGAGCGATTTGCGAACTTGCTAACGTTGTTGTTTGCCTACCTTTTAAATCGTCTCGATGTTGATTTATCGCGTCCCGACTCATCCTTTCATCGATCGTTCTCGCTCGTCGTCCACCGCGAGCAGATTGTCGTTTCAGAACGAGATCGAGAAAATGTTTCTTCCCCGTTTCTTTTCTTCAAGCGTCGTTAGTCCGCTTTGCACAAATTTCTCTCCGTCGTCGGTCGAATTTTGTTGGAGAGCTCTGTGGATCTTTGTTAAAGCTTCGTCGGGAAAAATAGGAGGCTCGAAGATTTTTCTACGTGAATTTTTAAGAAACGAACATTGTACGTACGTGTATGTATATATGTTTGATGACGTTGCCCGCCAAATTAAGGAAAAATTCATCACAGTGTCATAAACAACACTTCAATTTCTTGAGATTTCATAAAAATTGTGGAATCTCTCGCTGAGAAAAACTGTCATCAAGAAAAGTACCAAGCGTACTTTCAGTAGCAATCAATGTCGATATAAATTAAGTGAAAAGAGCGTTGCGTTAATGAAACGTTGACCTGAACATTCTTCAAGACTTACACAACGAAGATGTTGTTGTAAATTTCATTCTTTCACCAGAAGAAAAAAGAACGCGGGAGAACGTTATTAATTTTTCACGCTTAAGTCGATAATAATAAGTAATGCAAAACCTCTCTCCTCGAAGCCTTTGTAATTTTTTACTTTATTAAATGTTCGCGAATATGACGAATCGATGAGCGAAAAATCGATCAGTGAAAGAAAAATCAACTTTTGTGAACTTCGCTGAATAACAAATTCAATTTTTCATCGCCTCCAATCTTCTATCGACAGCTTTTTTAATGGAATGTTAACACCTAACGTTCGTTATGAAATTATTCTCGGCTCCTAGCATAAAACCAGTATAAAACCAACAAGTTGTTGCTCTTTTTTGTATTTCGTATTTTTACCACTTTGTTAGGTTCCACATAGAATTAAATTCACATACAGGATCGTAGAAAAAGAGATGAATGATTCAATCCGGTGTATTTGCATACTCGTGATCATATTTCTTGCGCCAGCGCGACAATGCGTGTGTGTTTCACGTTTATTCTTAAGAAAAGAATGAAAAAAATATTTTCGTTTTCATTTTCTTTTCGTAGATCTTGTCGCAAACCTGAAAACAAACTGCTTTTCGCCTTTCTTCGTCTCTGTGTGAAATATGTTTTATGAAATTGAAATTTTTAAGATATCTCTCGAATCGTTCTCCAATTAATCGTTTTTCGATGGTTACATATTACATAATGTTATACTTTCACGTAGAATATAATATTAGATATTGTACAATATTAGAATATAATATTATATTATACTCATTATACTTTTTTTTATGTAGAATTCATTACGTAGAATTAAGATTCATTTTCATAAAAAAAAAGAAAAAGAGAGAAGAAAATGGTCATCATATATATATATATATATATATATATATATATATATGTGTGTGTGTGTATATATATATGTATGTATGTATAGAGAGAGAGAGAGAGAGAGAGAGATTGTCTTAATTTATTCATCTTGTTCCTTTAACTTTTTTTTTCAATTTCTATCGAAATCAAACACATATTGCATGAAATTTTTTCTTCATCTGTTACGAATCTTGAGAAACCTAGAACATCTTCTATACTGTGAAGAAAAATACTGAAAGACAAGAGACGTCTGCTTCTCACGGTCAATTTACCGGAATCTGTTTAACCATAAACTCCAATCCGCTGACTCGCGGCTTTAAACTCTATGTTTCTTTCGGTGTCTTGAGAAAACTTTAGGTGCGTCGAATAATAGCAATTCACATCGATTCGGATTTGTCTTCGAAATCAAGCGATAAAGGCATCGTGGTGATACTATCAAAAACGTGACCAATTTCTTCCGGCGACAACGAGCCATGGTCGACAATGTTCCTCCTACTGAAAAATCGAGCGTTTTATCGCTCCGCCCTTAAATCTTTTACGATTCCACGCGAAACGAAACATCCGGTGGATTTTTACTTCCAGATCTCTCCTCTCGTTTCTCGACTATTGACGCGCCAGTCTCGCGATCCTGATTTATGGATAACGTGTTAGGGGTAATTAGTTTTAACCCTTCCGAGGGCCAGGTCTAGGTATTTACGTCTCAACTGTCAACACTACTCGATGTGTTTCGGATTTCATGAACTTCTTGATATTACTTGGCACATGTATCTCGCTCTTGCAAAGAAATTCACATAACTCAATATCCGAGTTGATGATAACTCGACAAAATTTTCTATCGACTTTCTTGGCGATTTTCGAATATTGCAGAGACAGTCGCTGATCAATTGTGAAAATTTTATTCGGTGATCTTCGTGATTTGACTTTGTGGGGATGTTTTCGTATGAACAACACGAGGAGAAGAAACGCGAGGAATGTTCATTTTTCGTGATTTCTCGTTTTAAAACGAAATGTCTAAGAAACTAACGAGATATTATTAAATCTTTTGTAATATTATTATAATACAATTATAATATATACAATTATGATACATAATTTATTATAATACAATTATAGCATAAATGCTACAATTGTGAAGCAGCATAATGCAAATATGATTATCGTGATGATACAATTTATTGTGATGTCTTTGTAAGATAGCGTCAAGTACTAATTTCTTTACTGGTAAAATATTGAAACTCAATTTACTTAATAAAGCTTAATAAACTTGTGACATCCCCTTTTTCTTCCCTGTTTCATATAACATCCTCCTTTAAAATAGATTGATACAGTGTATGATACTGTCGGTTTGTAAAATTGAATTCACATCATGTATGAGATTATTAATACTATACTAATAGATAATACTATATTAATACTATATACTTAACAGTTGACGCTTACTTGTACTCCAACTTTAATTTTTTAATTTTTGCGCTGTGTGTTCCAAATTCGACCGGTACAATTACAACATCATACTGATATTTAATACTTAACGCTTATTATACGGTTATTCAACTTTAATCTTCTAATATTTGCGCTGGATATTCCGAAATTCGACCAAGATATATCTCGTCCAACACGCACGCAATACCGAGAAAGCATTCAAATACTTAAACGAGATCCACAATCAGATATTTCCACAGTCATACATTTTTCCCTTCGTATTTTCCACCGCGAAGATGTTTCAACTGCCAGTCTCGCTAATTTTCTGAATCGCAACTTGGCCGTTCCCTGAATAAACAGCTATGAATTATGGATCGAATTAGGGCAAGCTTCTGAGCGCCGTGACCACGTAAAACGGTTTAAAACTCGCGTCAGTCCACGACGCGAAGGATCTTCGCCATCGTGCTCGACGTTTTACGAGCTCGCACGCCGCGTGTTTGTTCTCTCTCGCGCTTCGTCTCGCCGAATAAAATGGACGTACACGGGTGGTGGCACGTGTTTTGCATTCGAATCGCTCTTTCCCGTCGACGTCTTCGTTTGAACGAGCGTTTGAACATTGTCCGCGAGTGAAACGAGATTATAACGAGAGAGAGAGTATTCGTCGTTTAACGGGGCCGAGTTAAAGCGACCCACCCTGGTTCTGGTTAAATTGCATTAATTCAACGAGGGAGCGGCAATTTCGCGTCTGAGACACGATTTTGCCGCCTTTGCAGAAAACTCTCTCGCAACTTGTCTCGCGACTTGTTGGCCTTTGCTAATCTGCCTGCCTGCCTGCCTGCCGCGGATGTTTCTGCGTTTCTTTTCGCCGATTTCTCCTGCCGCTCGCAGGTGTGTGCTCTTCAGTTGCATCGCATTCAATTCCAAGTTGTTATTCGAAATAATCTGCAGGTTTCCGAAAAATCTGAAGCACTTTCTTTTTACCAGTGTTTGTTTATCTGTTGAATCTGACGATGTTTCCGGTCAATGAGAAACATACGTAAATTGTCGATGAAAAGACGACGTGATTGTTGCGATGAATACAATACGTAACAACAGAGTCGTTGAGACTCGCATCGAGGCCCGAAAGAAGCTTAGACTTGACCCAAATTGAAAGAAATGTTTATAAATAGTGCGGATCGATAGTGCTTGAGCTTGGTGGAAAGTCGGCCAAGTTGCCGGTGTAAATTGACGTTGACTGCGAACTGTAATTTCCAGCCTCTTCGTTCCACCCCCTCCCCTTTTTAAATACGCGAGCACGAAATGAAAATCTGACCTTTTGTCCCGTCATTTTCTGTCTTCGTCTGGATTCGTTCGTTTCTCTTGTTTCTCGCGGCGGGTTCTCTTGTTCCTTCGCGCTGGTTCCACTCGCGAAAATTAGCAGCTTCTTCCCTGCCGACCTCCCGCGTTAATCTAACCTAACCTCTAATTTTCGAATATTTCGAATGAACTCGTTAATAGGTTGAACGCTGATAATTAAATAAACGTACCATTTGTTACATTGCTTCGCCTATTATATGTAAAATAACATATTGAGCATATATCGAAGTAATAAAATAGAAAATAAATATCACGTTAAATAATATATTAATATGTAATGATAAGATTTTTTACACTTTTCTACATATTCGAAGTAAATCTAGGAGCAAACTCGAATAAACGGTAGCTTCTTTTTTCTTCCTCCTGCAGAATTTTGTGCTGCGATAACTCGGCTGTTCAATTCTTTGAATATTTTACCCGATAAACCTTCGCTAAAAACAGCGGTGAATTCTTCGATAACGTTCCGGTACCATTAGAAAAATTGCGAGCGCCGTCCGGTCAACGCAAATTGCTATTTTTCTTTCACCGTTTTCCCCGGCACGAGATAACACGCCACCGGAAGAAGCGGCTTCGGGAACAAAAGCCTCGTTATTTCGTTACCGTCCTTATTTCGAAGGTCCTTTAGCTGATCGCTAGAGTTGTTGCGCTCGCTTGTATCTCGACAGTTTATTAACAGCGAGCTGCAGTGAAGTTTTTGATCGAGAGCTCGAATCGTGAGTTCCAAGCGGAGGAGAGCCTTCCAGGAAGATTTCTCGTCTAATTAGAAAATTCACGGAGGCTCGGCCTCTGTAAAAATGCCCCTCGACGAATATTATTCTCTTCGGTAAGCAAGAGTTGACTTAATACGTTCGCTAATTCGAATTTCGATGGCTTTATTATAAAAAATAAAGAAGAATGGTTTAAAGAATTCAGTAGTACAAGTCAGTAGTGATCAGACATAAAAAAATCGATGCATTGAGATTCAATCGAGATTTGGTTAAATTAAATCAACATTTTTACAATTCAATAGTTAATTTTAAGAATTCTTTCACGGAAATAGAAAGATCATGGGAATCAGTGATACGAGTGATTATACTGTCAGACACGTATACCATAAGACTACAATCAAGATAGTATCCTAATTTTTATGGCAAATAGAATATTAGTGATTTTGTAGGCAATAATTATTCATAAGACGTTTTATTTTTGAGAAAATAAATTTGAAAAGCACATGTGTACCATCTCGATTCTTAACAAAAGAAATTCAAAATCTACTTTCTTGTTGGAAAAATTGTTTTCTACATTTTGTAATTATTTTTTACTTATTCTGTCATATCAGTTGTACACGTTTTTCCAGTTTCTCTTCTTTATTTTCCTCAAAACGATGATTCTTAACCTTTAAATTAAAAACCAAAAAATAGTTTGTTGCAGCGTTAAGGATTGATAAATTTCTTTCAAGTTTATACGAACAGTTTATACTAATGATGTTTCTCATAAAATTAGGTTTTACGTTTACTATTATTGTTTTCCTAGTTAAATATTGTCATTTCTCAGTAATAAATAAAATCATAACAGTATATGATCGTGAAATTTCAACACTTGAAAAACGTCAAATTAAATTATAAAAATTTGAACTTACGCCATTATGATTCTCTAACGTTTCGTATAGTTGTAAACTCTGGCTAAAAGAAATAATAATAAGAACATCTTTGAAATTTCATTTCGCTGATTACAATGCTAAAATGATTAGAAATTGCAAATATTGCGTTTAATACGCGACAATGGTTTAAATAAAAAAAAAAAACCTTTCTTCAATTTATTTTTAAAATTTAACTGTACCATAAAAAGTGGATGTATATTTAACTTTACAAAGTGTTTGACAATTTTCTCGCATGAACAGGGCGGAGATGTAAAGTTTTTAAGGAAATCAGTAGTATGAGTCGGTGCAGAATCAGCCGCGAGCGGATGACAGACGATACCAGTCGCCCGTAACTCCAACTTTTTCCCTCCCCCTCCCCATGAAAATTTCATACCTGCCTCTCTGTATTCCCGCCAGTAATTTCTCTATCTTGACCTCTCTCATCTTGCTCCTTTTCTCGCGTACGAAATTCAAAAGCACGGATCCCGAAGACGATTTTCCCACGGACGTCTGTCCCAAAATATTTGTTTCCGATCGTTTCTCCCGTTTAATCGCCTCGTGTACTTATTCACGTTCGCCCTTATGCCGCGATCCAGAATCTTAACTAGGATCTAGATCTGTCCATAGCGTTCGAGAGAAGTTAGTCAACTTCGCCGATCAACTACTTCCGTTCCCTGTTCGTCGACGAACTTCGCGGAATATTAATCACCGCGATAGACGGGAAATACTTGGAAAAACTTGTCACAGTCTGTCCTGTTTCTCGTACGATGTCGAGAGATGGGAGGGGGAGAGGGGGGGATGCACGTCTGTCTTTCCGGATGTATCGTCGCATTCGGAAGCGAGCATGAACTACACGTATGAATAAATTCAAGACGACAGGAGTGGCTTGGCTCTCGAAGTCAGTCCGCGAGGGTTTATCAAGAAACCGCTATCGGGCTTATCATCTTTTATTCAGAGTAGATTTCACGACACAGCGGCGACGATCGTAGACTGTTGAGGTTCTCATACGCGGTTTGTAAAACGCCGAGTATTTAACAAGTAAATAATAATAAATGATAGCTCTTTGTTGAATAGGTTCACGACATTTGTTATACCGGCTATATACTCGCGAAAATATTCGAACGTTTGTGGAAATATTTTGTGAATACATCGTGCGTATTGTTTAGAACATTTTTTAAATTTCGTTCGGGATTCTGTCCATTTGAAATCTTTGCAGTGGGCACAGGTTATTTGTAGTGAACGGAAGTTAGTGTAAATTAGTAATGAATGTTACTATTTGTTTAAATAGTTTAATGATTGTTCGTTCAAATAGTTTAACGATCCCTGATATAAAAATATAATACACACCTTCTGAATATCTTGTAATGACAGATTATTTCACCTTCTAAATACTACGTATAACGTTCTGCGCGAAGTTCAATAATTTAATCATCCAAATTCCGAATTAAATTAATAATAATTTTCTGCCCCGGTATACTCCAAAGAGATACGAATTTCCATGAAGAATCCGAAGCCCGTTCACAAACAGAGTTCGATAAAATTTCAAAAAAATATTCCCCGAGAACACAGGCGACACATTCACAAAAGATTTCCATGCAATAAATACAAGAATATCTTCACGAACAATTGTAGACTGTCCTCGATCTCGGGAATACATGGTTGAGAGCATAAATCGAACGTTCCGCGTCACGCGCGTATTCAGCCACGGTGGATGTCCTTAAAGGGTGTGTTCGAACAGGAGCGAAGCTCTCCTTGCCTCGGAATGAGATTAACCTTCTCGTTCCCTGGAGCTTCGGTTTTCCGCTAGACCTGCCCCGTTTCCACCAGACGCACCGCCGGCGTACGTAAATTTCATGAAGCCGAAGAGAACCGGAAGAAAGAGACAAGCAAGAGAAAAGATAGGGGGAAACCGCTGGTGAAAGTCGGAAGGTTCTTCTCGTTTCATCTCCTTCGTCCTCTCGCAGATCCTTGGGCCAGTGAAAGGGACTGGGACGACTCGTGGACTGTTGAATCGTGTCCATGCTATATATAATGAACTCGATGAGAAATATTATACTCCCTCTGTCCGAAAGTATAGAATACATTTTAATATTTTTTTTTTGTCCGAAAATATGGTATACATTTGCGAGAAGAATCAAATAAAACTAAAATTAAATATAAACAAAATAAATTAAATTCATTTTATTATCACAACATAACTAAATGCAAATAATTTTAGTGTAATACAAATTTAGTTAAAGTGAGATTTAGCCTTGTTGAACGCTTCTTCTGAACATATATATACTTTTCAGCTAATCGAACCTCACGACGAAGTTTTACCTTATTTATATGAGGTGTTTATAGGAATTTCCCCCTCCTGTCAACATAATTGATTCCATACACGTCTGTAATGTTATAAAAACATTATCAAGAGTATTTCTCTCTAATTTATTAAATGCATCTCGAACACATTCGATCAATTCATTAATAGCACCGTGTTCTAATTTTTCATTGTTCTTCATATACTGTAATAGCTGTTGCAAGATACCATGACTGATTGTTCATTAGTCAGTTGCTTCGATTTGCCATCTCTTCTTTGTAAATTCACGTTATTTGCGTTGAAATTTTCCATTTTGAAATTACAGCGGTGACTATTTTATTTTTCTTAAAGAAACTAATTTTTGGTCTTCAAATTCCAGCTGAACTCAAAAGCAACGCCTGTCAAATATGTTAGGTTATTTACCTATCAACGTAAACAATACCAATATATTGCTTTCGAAACTCTAGATAATCTAGGATTTTTTTTCAAATGTATTTATATCATATTTTCGGACAGAGGGAGTAACTTTATGCAAACGAGAAAGAAAAATGTTACGTGATGTATGACCATGCGTGTTATATTGTTGTTACAAATTGCAAACGTTTATAAAAATCTACATTTTTATTGTATTATATTTGTATTAAAAGATCAGATTTATATAGGTAAAAGATTGTTTCACGTAATACTATTGTATATTAAATATTCGAAATGTTGTACGCGTGTATATATAAATTGACCATTTTTTCTGCTTGCGTGCGATTATATTACATATTTATTTATATGTAATATAATTATTAATTATTATATATCATATTCAGAGTCTATAAAATTATAATACTTCAAGTCAGAGAATTAAATGTTAATGAAAAGGACACTATTTTTTTCAACTGATCATGCATGTATGCAGGTAAAAATCCGTAGCATTGCGATACTTTTTGTACAATAATTATATAATCTACTTAATCCTTCGAAATTACACGATCTAAATAATTGCCACGTATTCGTTATCGTACAGTATCAACCATTCGACTATCGTTCAGCATCGAATTTGTGAATTGAGTCTACTAGAAACTGAATTGAATTGTACATAAATTATATTCTCTGCAGAATTATAATATCCAAATTCAAGTAATAACATACAGTAAATCTTCACCTGCAACTTTTTCTCGAAAAAGAAGTCTTGGACGAAAGAATTCTAGCCTCTCTTCTCGGTTCACTTGTAGTATCGTTCTCTAGTTCACGAGACACTCTGTGTGTCACATTTCCGTTTTCTCATCCACGTTACACAACTCACGAAACAATTATCATTCTACGCATAATACCTCCTTAAGCACACGGATGCTCAAATTCAATAATAGTACATTATGATACATCGCTTGTGAAAAATGTACAGTGTGTGAAGTCGACAACGTGTTAAATGAAGCATCCGCGGCGATTACTTTGACCGAGGAGCTGACTTTCATTCCCTTTCGTTCGGAGGAAATACACGAGGCGGAAACAACCACCTGATCTTCGTGATCTGGTAACACGAGCATCTTGTTTCGATGCTTCGCGGGAGCATGCAAATTTCAATTGGAAAACGGAGAAGCTTTCGCGGGAGTCGATAGAACCGCGTATCACGCACACGCCTCGGTACACTTTTCTTTTCTCTCTCTCTCTCTCTCTCTCTCTCTCTCTCTCTCTCTTTCTCTCTGTACCTTCTCAGTTCTCATTTCCCTTTCACCGGCGAAACAAACGATCCAATAAAACCGCGACTGCCAAACACTCGCGGAATTTTCTACTCGCGATTCCGGGCAGATAGTCGGGGTATTATTCCATCACCGTCGACGAATCGTTTCTCCGCGCGATATCCTTATTGATGGTGACTTTTACATTCCGTTTTCCATCCTTACTGCTTCTGCTCTATCCGTTCTCTCGATCGGTGTTTGTTCATGAATCTTTCGCGCTCTTGCTACGCTCCGCGTATATATATATTCAGTTTCGGTTTCTTCTCCGCGGTTTTACGGTATCCGCGAAGTGACGTAATATCGAACGTAGTTCGTTGAAAGGGAGATTCGAAGATTTACCGATCGTAATGGATCGTAGAAAGAGGTTGGAGATTTATTTATAATAGGAGATGACATCGTAGTTCGTCGGGTTGCACACACGGGCTTTCGCCTGCTAAACATTCATCAGTGTGGTTTTTGTCACGAAGAATATTTACGTATCCGTTGTTTTTAATATTTCACCGTTGATTTTTATGTATCCGTCATCAGTTTTGCAGATTTTCAACGTCTTTTAACTGTAAAAGCTACTCAGATCTTTCTTTTAGGGAAATTGATTCTATAGATGCTTTTTAACGTGTGCTAAACTTTGTTGAATATTTTCCGATTTATCTTTAAAAAAAGAAAATAAAGATGCAGGAGAAATTAGTAGTAATAAAGTGAACAGAAATTTTGTTTTCGATTAAAAAATTGAAACGTGAGGTATACACTAAATTTGATGAAATTGTATTTGGAATATCTTTCAAACTTTTCCAATACTTTTCAACTTCACTGAAAGAACGCTTCGCTTCGTCTTCGATTCGATATCTAAGAAAATATTTCATTTAAAAGAGAGACAAAGAGCTCGAGATGCTCACTCAGTCTGTCGGCTTACTCACCATGAAAATTAGTCCCGCCGTAGCAGGCTATACGAACTACCATGCTTTCTCTGTCTTTCTTTGACTTTAGCAGTTACAGTAAGGAAAACAATTTATATGTATACATATACATTTTATGCGAGTATTGTGACTCTCAACGCAATGGAGAGATCGACGCAGTGGAGGGGATAGCGCTGGCGATGAGAAAAGTAGGGGCAAGGGCCGCCAGTTAGCCACCTCTGCACAAAAATACGTCAACCTCCCGAATGACATTAAAGTCGTACAAAAAAATTCTAATTATTTTTACACGAAGTATTGACAGAGGAAGGATAAACAAAACTCCCTCGATCATATCTTCTTCAAACAAATAAACAAAAAAAAAAAGAGTTGTGCAACAAAGAAAGCCCCGTTGAAAACGCGTCGCGAGTCTCGGTCGAAGGACAGCCGGACGAGATGGAAATATACGCGACGACAAAGCCTCTGCCTCTCGTCACGCGCGATGATCTTAAAATCCGGCGGAATCCGTTCACAGCTTACCCCATCAGCCGCGGGGGGAAAATTCCATTGTTCACGGGAGTTCATCTCCACCAGGTGCTCTTTCTTTCCCGTCCATTTGCCTGCCGAGCGTTTGCATATTCTACTCGGATTTGCCGGAAATCGAAAGCAAGACGCGCGAGAGTCGTCGTCGTCGTCGTCGTCGTCGTCCCAAACCGCGCCAAACCGTGTACTTTCGTCCCCACGTCAATTCGGAGATCGCTGTCGCTCGTGTTCCCAGGTGCAACCGAGTGCAATCGCGATGTCCCGAAACGAAAGGATTATTGGCACTCGCCCCGGCAGGAGGAAGCCGGGAAAAAGGATCTGATCCGGAGAAAGGGGGGAGGGGAAGGGAGTTGGAGAGTCTCAAAGGCGTCAGATTATTGGCTATCGTGACAATACTGTCCCGTGGCCCGCCATCGTGACAGCACGGAAGGAATTCAACTGACTGAGTAGAGAATTGGCTATCTCGTTCGTTTCATCGGCGATAATGGCTGTTACGAATTGAGAAATCTGGTATTCTTCACGTTTTTGCTGTGCTGTGTTTCAGAGTTGTTTTTTTGTATGTTTTTTGTTTGTTAGTCGCGGGATGTCCTTTGCAATTGGCTCAAGCCGCAGTTCTGAGATTAAAAAGAAATTTTATTTGATTTTATTTGATGAATTTATGGCGCATGGTGATGCACGTGTTCAAGAAGTGAGTCTTATCTTCTATGTAAAAGTATTCAATTTTGAAAGAAACGCTCAGTTTAAAAGATATTCCAAAATTGAAATTAAAATATGTGTAATACAACTTAATACGCATATGTCGGGAAATTTGAAGCATCCGTCAGTTTCATATTCAAGAAAGAAACAAACTCTGTCAACCATAAATATTGAACAGTAACACTATAAATAAGTAACACTGTGTTCAATAATACAATCTTACTTGTCAAAAACACATGATCCTATCCAAAATGAATTCCCGATGCTGTATATATTTAACCATAAAAATATATTTTTTTACGAATATATGTTCGATAAAAAAAAAAAATCATTGGGATTTCCCCCAAAATATTAAAAGCCTTTTTGATTGTTGAGAAAAAAAACTAACTAAAAAAACTAAGTTTCACGCGTGTGTTGCAGTTTTCCTCTTTTACGTGAGTCTAGAACGCCTGCGAAATGCTAAACGAAACAATCGATTCACAGGCTTCGATGTCAGTTAAATTTAGCGCATCTTGATTTACAGAAGATCGCGTCGTCCTGGTCGAAAATAGGTCGAACGAGCTCTTTTTTAAATCGATCCTTCATTCATCATGAGAAGCGCGAATGCGTTTTGATTCCCGACTCAAACTGGGCGCTGCCAGTCGTTTCCATAGCGAGGGAGAAAAAAAAAAAATATCGATGGACAACGACCATCTTTCTTTCGAGTCTGACACGCACATCGATCCATGCCAGCCTAGCATAGGAACGCGAATGTCAATAATTCTTTGTTCGTCAAGGGCCACAGAGGAATTCGTGCCTCCACCCTCTGATCCGACCTCGACTACTCGGTGGTTCCATAGATCACCGTCGTTCATCGCTTTGTATTCGTGATTTATAGCGATACTGATTAATCCAACGCGTTGTTACTAGAAATTTCTGCTAATTTATGTTGAGAAAAGCGTATTTCATTGATTTCATTGACCTTGGTCGTTCGAGCGATGTCCTAATTCATGTCACAGGATCTCGCGCTAAACTCAAGATGAGAGACGCCAATCTCAAAAATTGAAATATTGAATCCTAAAATAATAATATTTTTTTGACGTATATGGGTTAATACTTTTTTTTTGGATAGAATGTTGAATTGTATCGATCGATGCGTCGGAAAATAATGGCATTGATAAGACATTAATATATTGCTTTCAATTTAGTTTTAGGTTAGATAATAAAGAAAAGAATTGTAATTTATATAGAATTTCCTGATGATAATAACATAGAAAAGACATCATATTATCAGTTTCTTGCAAGAAAGATTCTTTATTAACCCATTAATACTTTAATCTTTGCAATCTTTTTTCAATTTAAATTATCGAATATTTTCATTAATATCATGCCTATGAAAGTTAGTTCCAAGTTTTCGTTTATTATTTTTTCTCTCTTCTTGTTACCATTATTTCTTTCATTTAGATCCAACTTCATGAGACTTCAAAAAATTAAAGTATTTTTAAACCATTCCATTGATTCGTGATGGGTAAAAATAGTAATAACAGTAAGAATATATTGCTATAAAATTCTATGTAAACTATAATTACTAAACAGCGGATATTTATGCAATTTTGATATTTCTATAAAAGTAGAAAATCATACTTTAAATATTTAACATGTTTCTCCATATTATTCTGTACATTTTTTTCCTACCTCCAAAATTTACCATAAATGCGTTACAAAATCCGCAGTCTGATAATTTCTATTCGTTGTGTAGCTAAAACTTACAAATCCAAGTCGAACGTGCATTTTCGTCTCACATCTTTGCTACAGGGAGAATCGAAAATGCTACGATAACCAACCTGTTGTCCATCTTTCAAGCCACATTTAACGTTCGAGAGAAATCAGGAGAGATGTGTATCACTTGTCCAAGTTTCTCGGGCTGCTGCCATTTTAACAAACTCGAGTGCCATTATGCCGGAGACAGACCGCAGGAAAGAACTCGGGAAAACATTCGAAGGGGCACTACCTCTTGCCAACTATCTCCAAACGCACAGTTCCTTTTTCTTAAATCTTTCCCGGGTGCTGGTACTTTGCATAAGTATCATCCCGATAAGGGGTGATAAATTGCAACCAGCTTCGTTATTTCGAGAACCATAAAGAACAGAGAGATACCGGCCACGCAGAGCATTAACTTCGAACGGGGAAGAATCTTTCTCCCTCGCGAGTATGAATTAAAATAAATGTAACAGATACTCCCTGAAGAAAATGTCCTAAGAGTTTTAGAGTCGAGGCGTATATTTTTATAAATGAAAAAAAATAATGGAAAATGGCCCTTACGATAATATCCCTTTATTAACACATCCATCCGTCCGCATGACGAAAATTCGTGATTTCACAGACAATCACCAGCAGCCAAATGACGAAAATTCGTCATTTGTATATTGCAGTAAATAATTGATTGTTGTTATCCGAATAAATTGAAAACGTAATTTTTACCAAACAGAGATAATTCTACGAAAAAAACTGATTTCAGCTTCTGTTGCGTCGTATAAGGGTACAAACGCAAAAAAAAAAAAAACTAATTTAAAAACGTATTAGTCGGTACTGCGGTATAGAAGAAGTTTATTCAAAGTTTAAGCACTTGGCTGTTAATCATTATTAATTATTGATAAAATTAAAGTTTCGAAAATAATTTACTTTGTCTAATAAAATAACGAGTATGTTTTCAGTAATTCGTTTCAACTTTTTTTGTGGACTTAATTTTCATTTAACTTCGGAAAGAAAAAAATCAAAAATAAAGATATATACATATATATGTAAATACAAATCCATTTTATTTCATTTCCCAAAATTTCACGAAAAAATATATGACGTTTCAAAAGTTAGGTTGTTCTTATATAGAGCATATCGTTTCTACAAACGATAGTGTCAAAAAATGCCGGCATTTGGTCAATGGCGGTACAAATAATGCCGGACGTATATGTGTTAACGTCACGTGTATTCGACTGTCTAAATATTTTTACGATTTCTTTATACTCAGGAAATGCACAAATGTACTTGATCTTAATCTAAAGTGTATCTTATCATATTTACAAATCCATCCAGGTATCATGTTTGTTTCAGAGTTGAGAAGAATACTTTCTACGACAAGGAATCAAGTGTCAGTATATTAACGATATACTTGTAATTTTATTATCCACGATAAATTTGGAATGCTAATAAGATGGCAATACTTGGCATATGCTTTATTTTCCGATCGTTTAATTTCAATTGTACGATAATCCTGAAAATTTATTTTATCGCTGTATACATGTGTCATTTACATAATACGATTATTTTCTTTAGTTAACAGCGGATTTTCGCTTATTATGCCAGAGATTATCACAGAGATATTTCTCATTGTTGCGTCTGACAAACTCGTATTGTTTTCTGAATGCACGAGCTTCAACGCGCGCGAGTACATTAATAATCGTCAGTCAATATGGTCGGTAATTTGAAGAGAGTTTCTTTCTCGAAATCATCGCAGTGTCCGTTTTCAATCTTAGCGTTATTAATATCTCGCAGAAACGATAAATATTTCGTTCGCGTATAAATAATTCTCTCCCAATGATAATATCGTGGTGAATTGCAGGGAATTTATATGCATTAATCCCTCGATTTATGCGGTGCTTTTCACACGCGGTAAATAATCCCTCCGTTTACGCGAACTTTTCATCCGTGGTATCAATTTACGTAATCTGATTCTTCACGGCCAGGAAATATGTTTTTATATAATGTTCGTTTAAATTTATCACGTACATTATAGTGAAATGCAAACTCTTACAGTTTGATTCTCTGCAATTCGTTTCGTTTACCTGCGACAGAGGACAAAGATCTTTAGTTAATTGTAGTTATTTATCCCAGTGAATGTTACAAATGTTCGGAATGTTTTTAAATAATGCATCGAACGGAACACAATAGCGAAGCAATAACTGGGAAACGTGAAATTTTTCGAAATGCGAATATATTTGCTCGATGTTTTAATCGAAATTCGCTTGTATCAATTTCAACATTTTGACTTTTCTTTTCTTTTTTTTTTAAATTTGAATTGAATCTGTTTTGAATAAAATTTGTTTCACCGAATTTTCGTTACTATTTATTTTCGAAAAAAATATCTTTTTCGTTGCCGAACTTTCGTTACTATTTATTCTTGCTAAATATTTTTATAGCTTATATGCCGGTTTTTTTTCGTATTAACAGATTCTATTTACTTTTCTTCATGAAACAAATTGCGAAACATGACTTATATATTTATTTGTACCTAAAACTGATAAGTGTAATGATACATGCAAAAATAATTCGTAAAAAAAAAATAAAATTTTTTTATTCAAAACCTCGTTTACAAAAAAAAAAAAAGAAAATAAATATATTTAATTGAGCATTATTTCGACACACAGATGTGCTTGATCTATTCAAATTTAATTTTTTAAAGAACGAAACACCTTGAACGAGCTTCGTTTTAACTTACTAACTTATTTCGTAGATAGAATATTTATCTCTTGATTGTTCGCTCCTGTCCAGCACCAAAGAACCAGCCAAATACAACATACAATACATATGATACAATTTTCATTTTGTTCACTCTTTCTTGTTGACTTGTTTCTTCGTATAAAATCATCTCCCTTCAGCTTACACCAGTTACAGTGAATGACAATTCTCTTTTCCTCGTTTTCAAATCCAATAAATATCTTTATTCTCCTCGTTATCATTTTAGAAATCTTGGTTACACGTTTGCTTGCTAGATGTTACGTACTATTTCACTGACTATTCCTTGTGCGCTATTTCTGATTTGTCATACTGACCGTGTGCATTGTTGCGTGTTGTTTTACTGACAGTCGCGGCGCGTTGGAGTCGGCCCTAATACAGACCAACTCTCCTCAATTACGCGTTTTATCACTATCGACAAGGTCAGTCCCATAAATTAATTTTGTCAATTAAATTTGGCGTCCCTCGCATTATGTTTAACGGTCCTGGAAGTACGACATCGTCATTGACACTGTCGAAATGAACCCAGAGCCGTTTCTTCGTTACCGTTTTTCGTCGAATTAGCGATACGAGCGCGTGAAAGGGGACTGCTCTTCCGTGCTTTCATCTTTTCACCAGTGCACACATACACAGTCGAAAATAATCCCGATTACACACGGAAGGAAGCGGATCGTAGCCGGGTAAAAGCGGGTGTCGTGGTTCCCCTTGACCAGCCACTTCTTGCGCCAGACGCAAGCTTCCAACGAAATTAGAGGTTCTTTGTTGGATTAGGAGACGGCCGAGATGCACGTCGAATCTTCATCGCCGTACTTTCACTTCGTTTCTCCGTTTCCGTTTCTTTCGTCGTTGCTGGTCTTTTCGGAAACCAGCGAGGAGAACGACGCCGGTCCGCAGGGATACCCAGTTTGCCTCGAGTTTGTGTCGTCTGGCGGATTTGTTTCACGATCCCTGGAAGAAAACAACGCGTTGGCTCAGATTAAAGGAGTTCCTTTCTCGGGATTACACGGCACAGGCACAGGATTCGCGTGCAAAAAGGATGAGATCTCTCGTAGCTCATTTGCCGCATGAAATCCTTTGTACTCGACGCTTCTACACGTTGTTGAATTATCGTCGTCCCTATCAAAGGACGTTTCTTCTCGGTTGTCTCGGATTTCGAAACCGCGTTATCTTTTGCCGTGCTTTTTGCACGAAGCGACAACTTCGATCGTTGTCGGGTGAATTTTTCAATTTGCGTGCAAAGATAGTGCGTAACTTGGTTTAGGACGTTTGTCAGGGACATTTGAAATTGTTGTTGCAATCGTTAAATTTCTTATTTCCAGCTATGCACGCAAACGCAGATTCAGCGAAACCAGAGATGAGTAAATCGAAATCTTCGCGTTGCTAAAATATTTTACAAATATTAAAAATTTAACGAGGCTGTCACTAAAAGTTTTCGTTGCTAGATTTTCGAAAAAAAAATTATTAATTTTAATAAATTGCAAGCAATATTTAAAATTTTCTCAAATATCAACAATTAAAACAATTAAAAGTTTTAAATTTAATTTAATTTTAAATCGAATCTCAGTAATTAAATTGATTGAAAATTTCACGAACTGAAAAATTCAAATTTGAAATTAAATACAAATTTTAAATTAAACTGTAAAAATTACAATTGGATTCGAACAATTTTCATTGTTAAATGTTTCGAACGCTACAAATCGCAGTTAACAACGACTTTCGTTATCAAATTTTTGAAAATAGTACTAAAAAATATCAGCTTATAAAAAGACGATTTAATTTGCACACCTAATACTCTTGGCGATGAAGATTAAATCGCTTCTCATAAAAGTGACTCAACACGAGGAAAAATTAATCGAAGAAGTATTCGAATATAAATGCAAATACACAATTTCCCTAATTATCAGTTCGCAATTTTGCGTCTAACAATATATTTGTTTTTATTAAGTTGGAAGGAACGAACGAAGTAATCTGGCAATTATCTTACATTATCTTCTTTGTACACAGTGTCCTTTCATTCGCCGAGGAAACTCATAAAACGATGCTCTTCGTAATTGGACGTAATTGATTTCCAATATAGCAATTTATAACGATCCAACAAATTCCTCTTGACGCTCAGGTGATATCTTCGACACAAAGATGCATTGAAGATTCTTTCTTATATCATTCTGATCACGAAAGATTGTAGATGCTATTTATGAATATGTTATACGAAAGATTTGAAATTTTATAACTTTAATAATAAATTTTTGTAATTTTAATAACTTATCGGAGTGCAGATTTTTACAAATTACAAATTCATGTTTTTGAAACAAAAATAGAATCTTGCTGAAGAATTGTTTCACGTACTAAATATTCAATATATTTCTGTATGTGTATTCTGTGCAATTTTACATCTTGAAATTTACAAGTACGTAAAAATCCTCAGTTTAATAATGATACTTAATAATGAGATTATTTATACACAAAGCAGGAACATAGAAACATTCTTCGAATGATTGGCAATATTCAGTTTGTCAGTGTCTTTTTAGAGTACATCGCGAAAAATTGTCGTCACATTGACGTGACATTAGCGATACTTTCAAGTCATTAGAATATAAAGTCAATATAAACACAGAATAGAAATATAAAGTTAAATAGCATTGTTTTCTCAATTGACAAAGTAATGGATAATTATATGTAATTATCAAGCTGTTTTCTTCTCTCGAGAAACATATCTTTCCGAATTACGCCATTTTGTTTTTCTTTTTTTTGACTACACTAATCGTAAATGTTCGGCCATCGTGCACGAATAATTCGTAGAAAAAGGAAGAACGCCTACATTCGCAGGGTAAATAATTTCCTTTTAACAAGCGTGATACGAGCTAACTTCCACTCGCTGCGGCATTCGCGGAACGACACGGTCGATTACCATTGAGAAACGTTATCGATACCATTCAATTCACTCGGAATAATCGCGTTGGAAAACACGAGGCTTCGCACGCCGAGCACGTATCGCGTGCAACTGCGATTTGAACCATCGGGGAGCCTGATTAAATTCCGCGATCGTGGCTCGCGTAGGTGTTAACGCCGACAGGTGCACAGCCCGCTCGAAACAGCCGCGCGACTCCGAGCAGCCTCATCGCGCGTAATTATTAACGAACCCGAGCGAAAAGTGACGAACGGTTTCTGACGACTCGCGACAGAAGAGTGAGAAATCTCGAGTGATTGCGCGGTCGAACTCGCGATAACGATAACGTGCAAACACACTGCGGATTATCGTTCACCTCCCTCTGATGATCAGCTGCAATTAATCGATGCTCTTTCATATCCTCCTATTAGGGAAAGAGAAGAGCGGAGGAGGATCGTGCTCGTTGAAAGCGCGCATTGATTGATCGATAATTGGATAGGATTTGTTGTCTATGGGGGAAGCGAGGGTGAAAAGGTGGGAGAGAAAGCGAAAGAGACTTTGAGTCTATTATTGTAAATGATTTTTTTCTTCTTTTGTTTGTTTGTTACATGTTTTGTGTAATAAATTTGTTCGCCTCTCGGTGTTACGTTTTTGAGGATTATTAAAATGTATTTGTTGCGAAAGTATCTGTATATTATAAAAGTAGCTGGTGTGTTATGAAAAATATATTATCTACATTGAATAGAGAAACATATGATGCGGATAAAACAGGAAGAAGCTAAGCACTATAAATATTCCAAGTATAACATGAAATTAGAAATATGGTATTATTTCATATTGATATATTGGAAATTTGACAATATTTAAAATATTAGAAGAATTTATCGTTATAAATATTGGACTTGTGACTGACGTTCAATTTAATATTTATTGAAATATTTACTGTACTATTAACATTGGAATGTTAATCATTTCAGTACAAGAAAGATGTTCTTTACATGCAGTATTTTGATGAAAAGACGAGATCTTCAAAGTTACTTATTTCATTTGTAAAGAATAATCAATCATATAGTACACATTAATTTCGCAACACCACTGATAGTGCGAGCAATTTTAGTTGAGAAAACAAGTTATGCAAATATCGAAGGAAAAAATGGTCATTTCGTGACCAAAAAAGTTACGAAAAATTACGAGGAATTAAAAAGGTTTTTTAAAGAATATCTACTAATTAAGAGGATAAAGTGTGTAAGTATCCAAAGGAAGAAGGTTCATCTTGTGATTTAAAAGTTCTCAGAAATTATACAGAGTATAAAGAAGGACCGAGAACGATTACTAATTCAGAAGACGAGATACATGAATATCCAGAGGAGAAAAAAAAAAGAAACGGTAACCGTGTAATCCAGAAATGACGAATTATAAATGAAGATGAAGAGTTATAGAATGTTGAAATGGATCGAAAGCGTTTGCAGAATATACTAATCGAAAAGACAACATCCGTAAATAGTTGCGGAGAATTAAACACGTTTCCAAGTACTAATTAAGGAGATAAAACGTGCAAGTATCTGAAAGAAGAAAGTTCATTTCGCAATCTAAACATTTCCAAGAATTATGAGAAGTCGTAAAAACTTACGAAGAACTGGTTGTAAAAGGTAGTAATTAAGAAGACAAGATGTTTGAATATTAAAGAGAGAGAGAGAGAAGCATCGTTTTGAGATTTAAAAATTTCCAAGAATTACAAAGAGCCAAAAATTACGAAGGATTAAAAGGGGTTAGAGAGAGAGAGAGAGAGAGAGAGCACTAGCCGAGAAGATAAGATATATAAATCTCCCAAGAAGGAAGATCTAAAAATTTTCAGCATGGATACGAACATGGATTTTAAATATGAATTTTTTTGCATAAGTTAGTTATAACTTGATAGTCGTAGTGAATTTATAAGTTGAAAACTGTAGCTCCCAAGAGAGAAGAGGTATCATTTCATGATCTAAATACTTTCAACATGGACGCAACGTTTTTAAATATGAAATTTTTTCGCATTACATTAAATTAATTATATTCATTGATAGTCTTGATGAATTTATAAGCTAAAAATGACAGTTTGTAGAATTGTGTTGTACAACATACTTTCACAACATTATACAATATATTGTACTTTGTTTGAAATCTACAACTACCGATTAAGTTACAGATAATTGTGGTAACTTATATAACATAACTAAAAATTAGAGTATTTGACTTTACGTTTTTATTCATGGCACGTAGAGTGATTGGTAATAAAATTCAGTCAAGTAAAAAAATTTCGAAACTGAAAATCGTTATGGTTTTTCCAGTAATACCAGTTAAGAGTTAAAACCGATACATATTGCACTAAACATTTTCCACCATATTGGAAATTGTAACTCGATCAGACATTAAATACAATTAAATACATATTATAATTCATTCATTCATTAGCATACTTTTTGCAGAATTTTGTGCGACTCTATATTTTTATGGATCAAATGAATAGAATTTAAACAGAGAGGCTCGAAATTCGTTCTACCGATTAAAAATTATAACGAGCACTCTACGTTTTATATAACACCGTGCATAAATAATTGGAATTCTATTAGCGCTGTCCCATTAAAAGGTTGATATTTTCGTTACGTTCTCTACAATTACGATTGGTAAATATTCATTTGCTGTTAATTTTCTGCTGTAATTGAGATCAAATACTCTGTTAAATTCAACGTTCGTATTTATTTTCACTGAATAGCCGATACTTTATAATGTGCGACTCGAAACACGTATTTTAATGAAATAGTGAACAGACGTATCTGAAGCAAATCTTTGACCATCTAATTACCATAATATTTGCTACTTTTCTCGTCAATTAATAACAATGATCTTTTACCACTAATTATTATCTTTATCGATATCTATTAATTATTAAGACTAATACGTTAATATTAAATTAAAGAGGTTCGTTTGAATTGCATTTTGTACTGCAGTAATTTAGAAATTAAACAAACTCGCACCACTGAGAATTTTACATACATGATTAATAATTATGAGACTCAGCGAGACTTGTCCAGCAATTAACCACGATTGCCTTGTCTAACGCAAAAAAAAAAAAAAAAAAAAAAAGAAGAAGAAGAAGAGCAACGAATAAAACCTCTGTTCCATGGTGTAAGGAAATTCATCACTCGCCACTGCGCGAAGCTTGAAACTTATAAAATTCCACCAACGATATTCATTCTACTGCGCGAAAGCCCCTTAGCCTTGACAGCAACTACCACATGTACACATATTCTCGCCCGTTTCAAATTCCATTTACGTGTTCGTGGACAAGAATAAAAAAAAAAAAAAAAATACAAAAGAATAAAAGAATAAAAATTCCCCCTCCCTTCTAGTTACCTGCTTTCAGCCTGTTATCAGCCAAGGAACAAAGGATCTTGATAAAAGGTAAATTAAGGGTTGAAAGAGAGAGAGAGAGAGAGAGAGAGAGAAAGAAGAGAAAAACGACGGAGACCACGGTCTTCGCGGTTGTAACGATATTCCAGGGAACAAAATGCCGGTGGATACTGCGGACTTGTTGTCCCGAGGGAAAGACGTCGAGCCACGAAGCTAATTAACGGCGACCATGGCACATACACATCCTCGGAAATCCATCCGCCGTCTCATTCTCGTATATCCGATGGCGTAGCGATCTCTCTCTCTCTCTCTCTCTCTCTCTTTTTGGCGTCGAGCGTCGCGACGCGGCCCGACGCTGCACGATAGTGAACTCGTGCTAATTGAATCGCGCCGGTGCAAAGCCAGCGTGCCTGCTAATAAGAGCTGCAAATACATTAGCATCCAATCTCGATGGGAACTGAAAGCTCGGGATTCGTAGGGAGGGGGGTGAGCTTATAACTCGTGAGATTCCACGCTGGGTGAAATCCCGCGGTTGCCGGCTGCAGTCGTATCGATTCACAAGCGAATCGCGAAAGGAATCGTTTCTCCTCTTTGTCCCGTTAATTTTTTTTTTTTCCCGCGCCGATGACAATTCAGTTGCCGTTCAGGTGACGTTTCGTTTGGCGTTGATTGTGTAAGGGCCATCACGACTGGTGTCGATCGTGCACACCTGCACGTACGTCTCTATTGCGAGAAATGAATAACTGTGGTTGGTGTGTAACCAGCCTGATGGCTTCTACTAAATTCTTTCTTGAATCAAACTGTTGAGAATTACTGATCTGAATACTATTTTGACTATCGTTAAAAATTGCTGTTGATTACTGTCTTGTTCCCTCTTGAATTGCTCATTTCAAAGAACTCTGAGAAGTTGTAGAGCGAGCGATGTGTTAAGACCAATCAGGAAGTGTGGGGAAAGGTTTCCAAAATTTTCCATTGCTATCTATGAGAGTGATTCGGATGGGATGGATTGTCTTCTAAGAACCGTCTCGTTTGCACACACAATCCTTTGAGCACGCAAGTGTTTATGACATGACAACCTTATGGCGCGGAAGATCTTATCGCACTTGGTACTGACCAAATTTATGGAGCGCCTAGTTTAAACTTTTGTAAACTAATTGTAAATGATCAAATGGTTTTGAAATTCCTGATTTACTGAGCTGGATTGGAACACAAGTGTCACCCTTAAATTTTAAGTCTTAACATTTTGGACAACTATCGTTCAACAAAGTTTTTTTCCCCCAATCTTCAGAAATATAGAAAATAATTCTTGTTGAATTATCCTGTTCGGAGAACATTTTTTTTTGCAAGACAAATTGTTGTTGAATTTTAATTGAATCGTTTAGAAGGCACGTCAGTCAATTTTTACAAACCGAAACGCAGGAGAACAGTAAACAGTTGCAAGTGTTGCTTTTTTTAATTTAGCTTTGAAATTTGCAATTGTTCGGGCTATCTCTCTGCGACAAATAAATCGATGAGAAAAATTTTTTGTTTTTTAAGATATTGAAGATTAATCACGTATCTGACTAATAGAAACAGAGAATCTCATACGAAGTAGAGTTGATTGGTTTGGCCTTTGAGTGACACATGGAATAATCTTCTGCCGATTGTTTACTTGCATCGAATCGATAATTCATCGAGCTCGTGTGTGCACGCCGAATAAATTTTCAGATTTAATTTCGTCGAGGACTTAACTTTAAATGAAGAAATTTTATTCTATATTTCCTTTTTTTCCTTCTTTTATTTTTCCAGTGTACTTTTGACAGTACCTTGTTTATATACAATTGACTGATGCTAAAATCACATTGAAGCTTTTCGTGTCAAAAAATTTATTTACCATATGACTACAAATTTATGCTTCGTACACGCCACTGTCCTTTCAATCCATCCAAACTTCAAAGAAAATGAAATGAACTAACTTGACGACACTAACTTGAATTCAATCAAAGTGCTAGCGAAAACTCACGTCTTTAAACACGTCGAACGCGACTACAGCTCGAAATTCACTATCACACCGTCAACATTTAATCTTCCGCGTTGTTGAAAACTTTTTAGTTTATGTTAATGTAATTTATCTTGTTTTAATTTAATATTTTTAATTTCAATTTTTCGATGTTTAACTTGAGTTTCTTGATGCTAGAAAAGTAACGTCAGCCTTCGTGTTAATACTTCCTGTCATTACAAATTCCATTGCCTCCCCAATTTACCATCTCTAATAATCGCCAATCAATCGTTTTTCCCAATAAAAAAAAAAAAAAAGAAGGAAAAAAGAAGAGAAAAAAAATAATATCCTTCTCTTTGGAACATCGTCTATCGCGATTCGAAGAAAGCGACCGATCCTCGTCGTTATCGGTAACGAGATTCCTCCGTAACGGTTGCCGAACAAGGGTCCCGAGATTGTTACCTTCGAGAAGTCATCGAAAGAGATTGGGGGGAGGGGAGGGGGAGAGGGGGTTGCAAACGAAAGGACGACGACGAACGCGCGTCCACCGGTCGCTGCCGAACGTTATCGCTTTCCGATAACACCGGACACCAGGCGTTGCTCGGCATTAACAATTCAATTCCATATTTCCCCGGAGCCGGCGGGTCCACGTTGCCCCACCCTGGGGAAATACGTTGTTAGTTAATGTGACCAGATCCAGGCCACGTGGATGCCAAAGCAATCGTCCGTTGTTCTCATTATTAGTTCGCGATCGCGTAATGCAGCGGACGTATTTCCAAAACATGGGCTTATATCTCGGACGTGACGTTTCTTCGCGATCCAGTTGACAAAAACGTTTCACCCTCAACACACGCACATCGTCTTCATAGGTGAGTTCATCGATCTTTATCATTTTTTTTTTTTTTTTTTTTATCATTGTGCTTCGACAGCACGAACATTTGTCCGCGGTGTCATAAATGGGGCAGGGAGATTGTTGCGTTTCGTTTGTACAATATTACGAAAGACGATGGGAAAGAGGTTTTTTTTTCCTTTTCTTTTTAGAGAAAATTAGACAATTTAATTAATTTGTAACAGAGCAGAGAGATCGTTGCGCTTCGTTTGCATTACGAAGGATGAACGAAATTCTTCGAATTCTTCGAATTCTTTCTTTTTTGGAAAAAACTGGGCAATTAAGTTAATTTATCGGGGACATTTGTAATGTACAAATATCGTTTCTTTCATCTTCTTTAAAATTAGTCGATTTTAGTTTATTTATTAGAGATCGACACTTGAATATTTCTAATGAATGAAGCAGAGAGATCGTCGTGCTCCAAAAAAGTGAGGTTATCTTTAAATTTTTTCTAACTTTAAAATCTCTCCTTTTTTTTTTGAAATATTTAAAATTTATACACAGATCTACATAGACTCGTATGACTGACTGTACATATGAAATTGAACAGAATCTGTCGAATTCAAAGATATAAATAAGTTCAGTTGAAACCAAAGCATGTGTTGTCTTTTACACCTAAAAGATGACGATCGAAAAAAAAAAATTTTTTTGATCCCATAGTCAATTAATGTCTATTCCACATCTAATTAAATTTGAAAGAATAGTCGTAATATTATTCTATTCTGTTTCTCCAATGCAAATGCACATTTATGTATATTCATAACTGTTTCAAGCGACTGTAGAATTAAATATGTTTAATTTCCTATGTAGAAACACAGTAAAAGCGTGAAAGAGAGAGCGATAGAGAGAGAGCGACAGTATCAAATGGCCGAGAAACATATCGGCATCAGCTCGTCAGAGATCCATTAATATCCGTACAACGAGAGCGTTTTACGATGCAAATGTTGAAACACGCTGACTCAGTGTAATCTGTAAACCTGAGCTCGGCAAAAGATAGACGAGAACGTGAAAGCACCACCGAGGACCGCGTTTGAAATTCACCAGCGTTTCAATTTTCTATCGATATATATATATATATATATATATATATATTACCGTTCGCGAATCGTCGTACGATTCGTGGACGAGACCACTCTATTCTATTAAAAACATTCCGCAACAGCCAGTTACATCGCTGCTGGACGCTGATAAAGGAAAGTTACGAGCCACGTTTGCCGAGGCAATTTTTCAGGGATTAGCAAACAGATTATTGAATACGTTTCACGGATAAAGATATGAATTCGATCGATCCACGATTTCTTCGATTTCTTTAATATCCTTCTTTTTTTTTCATTTTGCTTATTTTGTTCTTTAATTTCTTTTAACCCGTTGACGCAAACTTTCTGTTCTTACAAATTAGTTTTTAGAAAATGCATCAACGAACCAGTAAAAAAATTCAAGACATTAAATTTCTTTTAAGTATCGGTGTCATTAAATAGTTTTTGCTATTTCAGCAGAAATATACATGATGGCGTCAGCGCGTTAATATATATTTTATTAATATTCTTTAATGTGTATTTTATTAAGAGACTGCGGATTCTTATGTAAATTTTGAAAAACAGAATTTTGGTAGGAAATTTTGTTTCGCGTATTACACGTTATGGCAAGTGTCTAATGCTTTGGTTATTTTCTGTATTTTCTTTTTATACATTCCTGTACATTCTGGGCAAAATTGCAATTGCTTGTGTCTCTGTAACAAATTTTAATTACTTGCGAAACAAGAAATATTATTTTTGATATATATATTTTTTTTAACGTTACGTGCATTCTGTGCAATTTTATAATCAAAATTTTATAATCGAAATTAGAAGAGAAAATTGTTAGGATTTTTGCAGATCCTTAAGAAATCATTGAATTTTATTATTCCATACGAGATACTATTTTTCGAAAAAAAAAACACCCGTTTTTGTATATATGTAGTAAGAAATTATACGTATATGTAAAATACGCTTGCGTAATATTACAGAGTGAGTGAACCTTAATGAAGCTTAATTATTGGTGTAAGAGCTAGTTATTTCCACTAATCTAAGATCTAATATTAATAATTGGAACTAATAACTAATTGTAATTAATTCCTTCGATATTTTCATAATGGAATATTAATAATACAGAACAGCGAAACAATAAAAGCAAAATAAAAACTTTCAAGTTACACGATGTTACAGGAGGTAAGCATTACTTATAAACTTTATCTTTGAACAAAAATTCGTATTCTATTAAATTTAACGTACTTCGTGTAATATTTTTCATCTGAAAGAGTTGAATATTTTTTTCGTACAATATTTTATCTAAAAGAGTTGAATATTGGCTCTTTCGTTCGAAACCGATCTGGATGTTACATCTCCGAAGACAACAATTAGCAATCGATATTTTTCGTTTCCGGATAAGTTGCTTCGACAAATCATCGAAACACCCTTTGTGAAACTGCGTCGCAGACTATAATCACTTGCAGCCTCGAAGCAAAAACCGAGCGTGTCAGGGTTCACCAAGAAGTTCACTCCATCAAATATATTACGGAGATTCGAAATCATATTCGAGATAGTACTCCGCCGGCCAATTATCGATAATCGATTGATCGAGTGGCCACTATGTTACGTTCAACTGCTACACTTAGCGCCGATATATCTTGTAATCAACCGGTTAACGGCCATTTATGCATTAATCTGCGTTTGGTTATATCGTCGCTAGAGACTGTGTCTCTAAGAATTCATTCTTTTCCCGCATGTGTGGAACCAATGATCTAAATTATTTCTCTCCTCGCTACGTAACATGTAGTACGCTAAAATAAAAATGGCACAACTTTAAAAAAAAAAAAGGAAAGAGCGATTATGAAGTTATCACTATTGGAACGTGACAAAGAGATTCCTCGACCAATAATGAGAATTTTATTAGTCAGCGAAGAGCAATTATGTGGCTTTTCTTGATTCTATAAACGTGTCTTATTATAAGTCTTGCAATCTCATCGTAAGCAAGTGTGTGTGTCGATATATTGTTTTGAAGTGCTTCTTTGATTTAACATACATAGTTGAAAAATATTCAAAAGTACGGTCCTTTTTGTAATATTTTGTCTACAGGAAAAAATTTGTCTACCGAGCTTACACTTTTTTTTCACTTTCAATTACACTTTCAAAAATTTTCACAAAAATGTGCATTTACTCATTAACAAAGTAATGTCTAATTGTATCCCAGAGTTGTTTTTTTTTATACTTTTTTTTTCCTTTAAATATTTGAACTTCAACAGATGTGGGGAAATTTTTCGAACTAATTGTATCTGACCAACTATGTACATTCTTGCTGATTTTCTTATTTCAATATTACTTTACGATGGAAAGGATCGAAAGTGTTTGTTGAAGATACAGCCGATAGATTAACAAAGTTTCATCAAAAAGAGAAATCTATTAAGTAACAATACTTTGACAATTTCAACATTTCAACATATTATAACGATATTATCTTGGCATTGTAGAAATTAGAATAAGAATATAATTCTAGTGAAAAGCTTTTAAAAACTGCCTTCCTACGAAAGTGCTCAAGCGTCCCTTTTTTCCTTTTCTTCAAATATGGAAATGGTTATATATCGTGCATACTGCACGGGGAGGAAAGTAATCGCGTCTCGTTAAGACTTCCGTCGCGATAGAACGCCGCCTTAGACGTCTCTATTCCTGTTAGTCTCGTCGACAGCTTGCGCAAACAGGTAGATGAAACGTTCAGAGACATGATACGAGAGGCCGCAATCCCTTGTGCTGGAATCATAGTGACGGTGAACGCGATTTCCCCCGAGTATGGTGTCAGTAGAATAAGACAGGCTCGAATCCTCATCGCTTTCCCCGCTGCAGGTAGATTCATTTGACTTTAAATGTGTGGTCGAGCCCGCATCCCGTCGTCGAATGTCATTATTATTTGCATGCTGCGATGCGAGAGAATCATCTGTCTTGTGTGTATAGCTCTTGGAACTTTCTGCGTTCTGATTATTGTTGGCACAGCGCTTTTCACGAAGATTCAGTTTCTGATTGCGAGTCGTTTATTGGAATTTCTATAGACGTCAGCTAACAATAACGTTTAACAATAACATCATCATCGTATCGCGTATTATTCCCCCGTGATGTTGGTAGATTATTTAAGAAAAAAGGAAAAGAAGATCAAAGTTTTTTTGGTTACTTTATAAGAATTTGTATAGACAATTTCTGGGATGTTGCTAAATTATTTTCAGCAGAATACTTTTCACGAAGATTAAGTTTCTTTATGGCGAATCCTTTATTGGAATTATTTTTATAGACGATTTCTGTGACAGGTAGTTCTGTTGGTAGATTATTGTTAAAAGGACACACTTAATAAAGGTCAAGTTTTTAATTACGAATTATTTATTCGAACAACTTCCACGATGTTAGATTGAAATTATACCATATCGAGAAAGGATAAGAAATGAACTCTAAAACGTAAGTGACGAATGTGCTGAGAAAGTTTACTAAGAGATTGAAACCGAAACTATTAACTACAAGTTTATTTTATTTACTATTTCGTGCAATGAGAATTAATTTATATCTAGTATTTCTAATGGACCGTCAACATTCAAAAGAATCGTTCGAACTTCCAATTGTGCACCGTCAGAGTTAAACATCAGGGAAAAGAAACTTACAAACCGATCTTCTAGATCTGCTCCTGGTATTTCTGAACGTGAATATCCGCCCATCCCTTTCATATTATGTACTTCGGCCGAGATAAATCCGACTTCAACAGCTCTCAGCATAGTTTAGAAACTGTGCCAGCGAATTCAAGGCACGCTCGGGCAAATCTGGAAACGTGTCGATATAGATAGAACGCTTATCGAGGATGCGAACGTGGCTGGTGAACGCGGCGCGTCGTGATGAAAGCGCGTACGTGTTCTTCTCGGTTTGTTATCACGCCGATATGATCTTACTGCGTTCGCTGGCTAAAACCTCGAGGTTAACGAATTGTCGAGGTGCAAAATAGCGCCGAAATTTCGCTGAAGACAGCGTGGCTGGCTGCACGCTGAAGCAACGAAATTTCTGACTCCGGGTAAAGATAAATTTCATCATGTACGCCCCTGGCTAAAAGCTCTCAGATCAAGCAGAAACTTGAGATTCGAAGGTATTCGAGAACATTAGACATCGTTCAACTGCAAAAATGCAATTACGTTTGTTCGCTGTGCATTGCGAATGTCTCATCTCGACGTCTGATAATTGCAACTTCATCGATGAAAATATATCGTCTTTTTATTGCAGAAGATTTCGAGATTTGATGTGTTTATTATTTCTGAAGAGCAAAGACTGCGAATTCAATTACTAAAGTAAAGTTGGTGTAAGTTGGCGATCAACTGACATATAAAGTCAAATCTATAGATTTCGAAGATGCAATGAGAAGAAAAACGGATATTTTCAAAGAAATGAAAAGGAGTTCTTTCGAATTCCTTCAACTGAGGAATATCATTTTTGTTTAATTAAAATTAGAACTTTTAGCGCTGTATTTTATTTATTCGTCTGGTTATAGAGTTTTCACCCGATTTGTGTCACAGCCGCGCGCAAATAGCTTTTAGGAAGCGTCTGTTATCAGCACTTGCGTGTAAATTCTTTCTCGAAGTAACGAGTAATTAAATCGATAACTTTATGACGTAATATACGCGAAAAGAAAAGCGAACGAAGTTTGTAGCCCGATCGTAAACAAAGACTATGCTCTTCGGTTGTGTTCTGTAAGCGTTAAAAGGAGAGAGAAAAAATAGTTTGCTCTTCTTTGGAATTTTTACTTTCTTTCCTACCTTTATCAGCAAGAAATTTTGATAGTTATAGAGTGATAATTATGGAGAAAGAAAAGTTTAAGAAGCAAATATTTCATAAAATAAAATTATATATATATCCCAGGACAGATGACTCTGACTAATGTTGATAAAAAAATATTTAGCATAAAATTTACATATGGATAAGCACATATATATATTTTTTGATTTTTATTAGCACGTAGCGAAATACAACTATCGTGGTTATACAAAAAATCAAAATAATAAGAATATATCTTCTCGTGTTAAAACATGAAGCATCTGAAAAAGGACTTGCATGATTTAAAGAATAAGAAAAAAATATGTAATTCTAAAATCATGTAATTCTTTTGCAGTTAAATAACATCCTCAAGTGACGATTTTCTTTATTTTCATTTAAATTCGTACGGCGTAATCTCGGAAAAGAAATTTATCGCCTAAAAATTCGATTAACCGAACAAGTTTTCGTTAATCGCATTTGAGAGGCTCACTATACTTAAATAGTCAAATATCTTTCGGCATCTGTTACACATACATTTTCAGATTTGTTTCTTCATTCAATAATCAATAGAACAAGTGACAGTTGTATCTCATTAATTAATAACACGCATACAGGTTCGTGTCAAGTTAAAAGACACAAAATCTTACTTTTTTTTCGCGTTTTCAAAGAAAAGAAGATCCATTGCGTAAGACCTCTCGCTAAATGAAAAAGCAAGCGACCTAACGACCAAAGTTTAAAAAGTTCGGCAAAGATCGTCGAGTTGTATCTCCATTTCAGAAGGTCTGTAATCGCCTCGCTCGCCGGTCTAATTTGTTTTCTTCGAAGCCAGCAACTTCTCGTAACACGGATCTGTGCTACTGTTTTCTGCTCCTTGCGATTCACCACGAGTCGTTGGACAAATTTCTATTTTTCCTCCGAGGAAAATCTCCCGTTTCGTGAAAACACACGATTAGAAATGTTGGCTGACCTCTACTGCAATAGTCTATGTTCTCGCAAATGTTAAAATGACCCCCTCGCGGGAAATTACGTCCGACGATAATGTAATTTCTTTGAGAAATTTTGAGCGAGTTCTCTTTTTTTTCTCTTTCTTTTTTTTCTATCAAACCTGACTGTTCGTTTGCGCGACAATTTTGGCTTTGTATAATTGGTACATTGGAAATTGTGAGTCGGCGCAAGTCGAGATTTCAAGAATTTGAATTTAGTCACGTATTTTAACTCTCAGGGATATTAGAGGTATCTGGTTTCGTAATTGATTCAATTATAAAATTATTCCTCGTCACGACGGGGTTGTCTCGTTGCGTACTCGAGAGATTAACCAATTCTTTGCAATAACAAAGGCGGAGAATTGTTTCGTAAAAACTTGCGAAATTTAATAAATGTCAATTAATCGGGGAAATTTCCTTCGAGTTGAACGTACAATAGAAGATTCCATTTATTTGTACCAAATTTTAATCAACGTCCGATTAAATGAACTTCTTGCTGGTCGAGTCCATTCAATTTGGACTTGAACGCTCATTAAACGAACGAAAAATCACTAGCAGAGAGAAGAATCAATAGACTATAAATTAAATCATATGTTGGACAATGTGAACTATTTAAATTAATTATAATTAATTAAATCACGCGAACTATTATTCCAATTCTCCCCGAAGAAAAGCTCGCGCAGACGGCATGCATTAACGAGAAGAAAATTGTACTCCCTCTGTCCGAAAATATGGTATAAATTTGCGAAAAAAAATCAAATAAAACTGAAATTAAATATAAAAAAACATATTAAATTCGTTTTATTATCACAGTATAACTAAATACAAATAATTTTCGTGTAATACAAATTTAGTTAAAGTGAGATTTAGCCTTGTTGAACGCTTCTTCTGAACATATATACATTTCAGCTAATCGACCCTCAAGACGAAGTTTTACCTTATTTATTTATATGAGGTGTTTTATAAGAATTTCCCCCTCCTGTCGACATAATTGATTCCATACACGTCTGTAATTATAAAAACATTATCAAGAGTATTTCTCTCTAATTTATTAAATGCATCTCGAACACATTCGATCAATTCATTAATAGCACCGTGTTCTAATTTTTCATTGTTCTTCATATACTGTAATAGCTGTTGCAAGATACCATGACTGATTGTTCATTAGTCAGTTGCTTCGATTTGCCATCTCTTCTTTGTAAATTCACGTTATTTGCGTTGAAATTTTCCATTCTGAAATTACAGCGGTGACTATTTTATTTTTCTTAAAGAAACTAATTTTTGGTCTTCAAATTCCAGCTGAACTCAAAAGCAACGCCTGTAAAATATGTTAGATTATTTAGCTATCAACGTAAACAATACCAATATATTGCTTTTCGAAACTCTAGATAATCTAGGATTTTCTTTCAAATGTATACCATAGTTTCGGACAGAGGGAGTAATACTTAAATAAAAAGCAAAACACGAAGAGACACAATGTACGAGTCGAGTAACGAGAACTAGAACGAATGCTTTCTCGAGGAATCCGAGTCGAGAGAAAGAGTCGTGAAAAACATGTTGAAAGCAACGCATTCATCTAGGAAATGCACGTTCGAAACTCGCACCGCGAGCCGAGGGAATACCTCGATGCGTCGATTCGAGATACGCTGGGCGTGCAACTATTAGTCGATCGAGCCTAAAATTCCGTCTGTGAGAGAGAACAGTGAACAGAGCGGGCGAGTAATCACTCGAATCAGAATCTGACGGATCCTCGAGTAACGAGGAAAGACAGAGCCTCTCTCTGTGAGGATGCATTCGCGAAATCATGGCTCGCGAATCAGCTCGTTGCTGCTTGTTCTGGAAAGGAGAGCGTGTTAGATTTCCAACAGGCCATTTCAATTTACGCGAGCTGAAACTCTGGCGATGGCTGTGTTCGAGCGATCGACAAATACAAATTTTCTAAAATATCGAATTCATGTTTTGTTTCTTTTTTTCTTTTTTCTTTTTTTTAATGGAATATCGCATATCAATATTTGAGAGTTGATCTCGATTTTATTTGATTACGGAGCGTTGATTCCGTTTTCTTCTGTGAAAACATAAAAACCGCTCGGGGAAAATTCTGCGAGATGTAAAACCGCGTGCTTGAGTTTCTCCTCGAAATTTACACCTCGCGGCGGACAACTGCAAGTAAATGTTAATCTCATTCGATAACAGTTTATGCAAGTTTAGTATTTAGTCGGCTGCGAGCCATTTGCAATTTTGTAGAACGGAGATTAAAATGAATAAAAATTTGTTGACATCTGTATAAAATCCGTGCTTTCTTTTCGAAGAATTCTTACTTAAACATCGTGTTCTTTGATACAACATATAATTATTTTTAAATATTTAAATTCTCATAATTTTCTTTAAACGCACGTCGAGAAATTCGATGTACGAAAATTAATTTCGGTATAATAAAACGTCACTAGCCTGATGTTTAATTGATTGTACGTAATTCTTTGCGTAAACTGCGACTCGTGAAATATCATATATCCGTTTTTCACTTTCTCTTTGATACTTTCAAACGCACTTTCGCGTCAATGCGCGAAACCCGATAGTGGAAGAGCTCGTGAATTTAACATTCAGTTCGTTCGAACCAACCAACCAATCAACAGCATAATAGACAATAGTATTAAGAGTGTGGAAAAAAAGTTGATCCCCAGAAGAAGAGCGGATAACTGACGTAGACAGATGGAGGATAAAGTTGATTGATTACGTTATTTTCGGTATTGTAACGCTGTTCGAAAACGTTGCTCGCGTCCGCGGATAATGAATATTGATGACGGCACACATCCGACGAACAATGATGCGTCAATTGTGTCAAAATTATAATTGCGTTTCTGTTCCCGTCGAACGTAACCCATCGATAATTACAATATATATACCCGGTAAATATTAATACCATTATGTAATCATTTTATCGATCGTCTGTCGTCGGAAACAATTTGAACGGCGCTCAGTGCCGTACAACCACACGCTTGCAGCTTCTATTATGGCTGGTTATACTTAGTTGGAAACTGGAAAAAGTTAGATAAATAATCAAACTCGATACTTCGCGCGGAGTTACTTCGCGAGATTAAACGCAGATGAAATTACCCGTTCGCTCGGGGAATTTCCGTCATGTATAAATTTTCGTTTGGTTAGTTATCGAATAATTCGTGGTCCGATAATTCTTGACGGGGGGAGGGGGGAACGCGGTTCGTTCTTCTCCATTTCAGATCCACGAGGTACGCGGCAACAACCTGCGAGAAGATTTGTTATTCAATCTTTCGTTAAGTCAGTGCAGGTGCTCCTTCTTCCTCAGAGGCTGTAAAAAATGGTAAAACACTTCCGGGGAATCATAAATTCCCATTTCGCGCGTCTGACCTAGCCGAGTTCGCCCGATTCTACTCGAGCCGACTAAAAAGAAAAAAAAGAAAATGTTTCGTCTGAATTAAAGTTACATAAATCCCGGCCCTGGTTGCCTCTCTTAACAACTTCATCCCTCGAAAACTATATTTAAGATAAAATACGAGCAAAGGGAGGAAATTGCTCCTTTTTTTCGGGGCTGGCGAACTACTCTTCGCAACGACTCTCGAGATTTAATAAGCTTCTCTGCATTCTACAGTTGTGCGTACAGTGGACCGTTAATCGCAGGTTTGTATAAACATGTTCGTGCCATTGTTAATTAATTTTATTGAGAGAGCACGATAGGAACAACCAAGATCAATATATTGTAAAGATTTTTTTTTTAATAAGAAATATTCATTGATTTTTTTTCTGCAATCAAACGATTTTCGATTTGAATAACTTGATAATGTTTGTCTCGTGTCCCTCTGGCTTTGTTCTCTCAAACTACTCATAAGAGTCTCGTACTTATATTAATTATATCGTTTTATATTGCTTGTATCACTTCAATGTGACAATAATATCTCATAATGTTCGAACAGACATGTTCGTACACAGTGAATTTTTGTGAATCACTAGATGAATGCTACACCTAACTTGTCTTGTAAAATTATTATAATCGACGCAATATGAATGCCGATACAACAATCATGTTTATACGTACAACAAAACTGAATTAACGGGTATTTCTTGTTACAGACAAACGGAAAATACTTGCAACGAGAAAAAAAAAATTGAAAAATCTATGGGCGTTAATTGTGCAAAATGTTTCTCCAATGCGTGTTTCTTGTATACCTTAATGTTAACGAGCAATAAAAAAAATATAGATATGTATAAAATTGTTGGTTCATTTACGTTCTCCATGTTGGTACATTTTTTTTTTTTTTTATATTCTACGAAATATGTACGTTTTTTCGTACAGTGTTACGGTGCATTTCTTCATATTTCATGAAACGAAATGTCACGATTTTATTTCACGCTCGATCCCCTAATTGGATAATATCGCAGGAATCGTGGAAACGGGTGAAAATTATTTTTTAGAGAAGCCTGGAGCACTTGTTGAGTCGTTTCGCGTCATAATTACCCGAGCCGCGGCTCTCTAAAACAAAATTTCCACGCGGCCATTTTCAAATAACCGACCACTTATGGATACGGGACTCGCGCAACTTTTTTAATAACACGCCGCAAGAATCTCAAGCAAATTGCAATTTCGTTTCGCGTTAAATGCGAACGCTAAAATAAATAGGTTAGAGCGTTTCAAACAGGGATGCACGCTAGAAAAAGGACACCTGAATAATTCGCTTTATTTATTGCTTTATATATAAAAAAAATTCAGTACAAAGTCGTATTATTTTGAAGAAGCTCTCGTACAGCGATGGAAAGAATTTCCAAATTTTACTCTCTCTCGTTTAGAAAATATAAGTTACAATTTTCCTGAAAATTCTTCTAAACATGTTAAAATACACCGAAAAATTTGAAACAACAATATTCTTACGCGAGGCTTCGCTTCCAACAGAATTGATTTGGAATTTTTCATTGAATGAGTACATTTGAATTCTAAATTAATTCTAGACTAGACAGAAGTGAATAATTAATAGGAATTCATCAATAATTATTATTATTTTCACGAGTGAATAATTATTATTCTACACGAGTCGAGAAGGAAGAATGAAATTTTTTCGTAGAGCCTTTCGTTTCGAAGTGAGTTAAATTTAACGATTTATCAACGCAAGTCTTGGAATGTTGGAAACATGTCTGAAGGAAACACATAATACGTATACTTTCTTATTTTAATCATTCCATATGATTTCGTCCAACGCTCTACTAATTACATAGCCATTTTCTTGAAAAAGACGAAGCTTCGAACGAAAAGCTGGATTTTTATTCTACATTACTTTTGTTTCTACATTACTTTAATTTTATTCCACGTTCTCTCGACTTAATTTTTCCAACTATTCATCCATGTGTCTAGCTGGCAAGTATACAAACTTTCAAACTTCTCGAAAAACGTGTTATTATTCTTGGACGTATAAAAATCCACGTGAAATGCAAGGACTTATTTTCCTACACAAAATTTATTCACGATCGCTTAGTTCCTATATATTAGCGCTCCGTATACATATTCTTAATCGACGAAGTCGTACAAAATTGGTCGCGCCTCTCCTTCCTCCGTCTTATTCCATCGACGAAAATTGCGAGACGTGTTTCAACGCTGTTGTTCGCTCCTTTCGTCCGATCGTATCGGCCGACGATCATACTATTAATATTCATCGCTACGGTGATTTATTCCGCGCGAGCGACGAGTGGCCAATCGACGTTGGCGGCTACGTGGGGGAGGTGGGGGGGGGGCGAAAGTAGGTCCAAGAGGGTGGCGCGCAAAAAGGGGTTAAACGGGGGCTCGTCGTCGATGTCCGCGCGTTTCAGTTTCCGGGTTAGCGGAAACGCGCCGGGGCCGCCGGAGTTTCACCCTGAGAACTTGAAGAACTATCGAAGCTAACGCTGAATATCCGAAAGGTACTAATTGAAATTCCTCCGCGAGATTCCGCAAGAGGGTGAAAACTTCAAAGAGGCCTCTATCTTTTGAAGTTTCTTAGTTTTACTCTTTGGCAGTCTTAAAATTGGCGCGAAAGGGGACGGTCCGCTCTCCACCGTGATCGATACCGTCAAGTATCACCGAGTATCTGAACAGCAGTTCAGGAGATCTCATTTTCGTTCTGATTACCTTCTGGCCAACCTTCGCGATGGTTGATTTTAATTCGAAGTGTCGGATGGGCACAGTTTCTTCTCGAAATTGTTTAGGGGCATTATCTCAGGGATTGATGAAAGCGAAGTCTATTTTCTTTTTCTTTCTTTTACAAGCAAGTAAAGGATTTAATTTCTCATCTGCGTAATAATAAGAAATATAATACAAAAAAATCTCGAAATGTTTCTGCGACAATACTGATAGAAGGTGACGACTCTGAAGGCGATTTCTACGAATCGCAGCGACGAGGCGAAAGAGTCTCTAATTACGAAAGGAAATGGAACGAGATGGAAAATTCAGTTCGAACTTGGACTGTCCGCACGCGTACAGGTACATACATGTTCTTCTTGCCGTTTATCGCGCTCGTAGAAGAAAATAATGAGCCATAAGTACAACGGAACGGCGGAGAAAGAAAGCGGAAAGGATAATTTAGTAACTGCGCGGCCAACGAGCGTGTAAAAAGTTTCATCGTGCGGTTAATGCTTTAGCGAGGAATATTCTTCGGCTATCATCTGCGTGTCCCTTTTAATGCCACGCCGTAAATGAAGAGCGGAGCGGACAATATTGGAGAGTATTTTCGTGGTCTCAATTGGAAGATCGCGAAGAAATTTTGTTCATAATTTATGAGATGAAGACGATGCGAACAATTGAGGAGTATTCACCAGATGGCTTCGTTGCGGTAAATTTCGGTTTTATCTACTTTGGTATCCGAGTAATTGCGGAGAACATAATTGAACTGAACAGATCTCGCGGATTATTATTTTTCAATTTTGTTGAATATTCAGAACGTAGCGGATTAAAAAATCCTCCGTTCCCGTATGTTTGGAGTTGGTTTTTAAATCCGTCTTGAAAAATTATTAGCTCAGTTCGTTTTGTTAGCGAGTTTTCGCTTGTAATTTTCCATCAGTTTTTGTATCATTTTGTATGCCTGACGACTGAAACAATCCTGCTTCAGGTAAAGTTTCTCTGCAGTTTGGCTTTTTTTCTGCGACAAAAATTTTTCCTCTAAACAGATAAGAAAAAGAAAAGGTACACGCTACAGAAACAGTCTGCGCAATTGACGCCGATGTAAACGTCTTATTTATTAACCTGTCGCAAGAAACGTATTATTTAACGTAATGATAAAGAAGAAACATGATACTCAAAATAAATAATTTATACAAATAAATAAACGTGAATACTGACCAAAAAAAAAACACTCCGCGATTCGTCTAATTCGAGGCGATTCTTTCGCCATGGGCATTTGAAGCGTAAATTTGGCCATATTTAAAGTTCGAATCGTACGTGTATCGTCCCGCCATATTTGTATTTGCTTTGATATCGGCCGATCGTCATTCTTTCGTATATATCGGGGTTCACGCTTGAACGCGCGGCTCCTCTCACTCGCGACGATAAACGAAATTGACTTCGATTTGCGAGCGAAGAGATTAAAATGACGATCTATTCGGGCAAGTAGCTGTTCGAAATGAGGGGAGGGGAGGGAGAAACCGTTGCAGAACCGATTCTATCAGGAACAATTTATTTATTGTTACGTTCTCGTTTCCGTTTGACGGGGCGCCACGCTGCAATCGACACGCGAATTGCTTTTCGCCGGGTCGAGATATCGATAATGATAACGCGTTCGAGCCGTTTCCCGGCGATATATCGTTGGGGATCGGTAACCGGCCGACGCCATTGTTGCTTACCGATTTCATTATAATCGCGCCGTAATCCGGAATTTTCCGCGTGCACGTTCCCGTTTTATTTATCGCTCGGCTTTTGTGCCCGAAAATCGCTTTAACGAACCCTCCGCCGGAAGGGGAGCGGAGGGGGAACGGGGTAATATCCTTCCGGTTCATCGGGCCCGCAGGTCGCCAAGTTAATTCGCGAGCAACGTGGAAATTCGTCCGGAACACGCGAACGCGCGCGAAAAATTCGCGCGAGTCGAAACGGACGAGATCCTGCCCCGTGAATTTTCATTTGCATTTCGCGTGAACTTCTAACCGCGACGCCGCGAGTTAGTTTACCTCGATAAACCTCCTCCGGCCGGACTTTCAGTTCTCGCAACTCGCGCGGAAAAGTCGCCGGAAATGACAATAAAACGCGCCGCTTTGCCCACCGTGCTGCAATTTCTGCAAACGCGGGAAACGTTTCCATTGCGCGTACGCGGAGAAAGTTGGCAATGCGCTGATTTAAACTACTGATCACACTGCTGTAAAAATTTATTCGTTTTATTCATTTCGATTAACGAATGACCAGATTTATGGAAATTCATTTTCAAAGTTTGGTTTGTTTGCTGTGGAAATCGATCGATCATTTTATTCAAAGCAGTATAGGGGTAATTAACTCTGGCAAGTGACGAGAATTTCTGGAATTATATTTTTAGAACTATATCTGCATTAATAGCTCGTTCGTTTGCTTCAGAGTAATCAGAAATAGCCATCCAATGAATTCTTTAAATATTCTAAATTCTAGAAATATATTTAGAAATATATAGATATATAATCATATACGTATATATTTCAAGTTATTTTGAAATAAAATGTATTTCGATTATATCACGACTTCCAACGAAAGATATATTTTAAGAAAATATAAATTTTATATATAATATGTTATAAAAATATATTTTATATACATGTTTATATATATATATATATATATAAATTTTAAATACATTCTATCGTTTTTTTATTTCATTTTACATTTTCTAAAAATCTTGTCAAGAACTGCAATTAGAAATTGTGACACAATCGAGATACATTTCATTCGATGAAATTAAAGATCATCAACCATCAGTGAGTGACTATATTTTTGAACATTACATGTTCGTTATATGCGCGTAATAAGTGGCAATAAAAATATAATAGACAAGGAAGAATATAATTAATGATAAATCTCGTTGTTAATATAAATTTATAATTATTAATATTAACATGTCAATATAAATCTCGGAGATGAGGTGTGCGTTTGAGTATACTTGAAAATTACATTCAGCCCGTCTTTTTCACGATTATTCTCGTGAAATATCGTACCGGACACACATCGATTTCTATCGGGCCAGATCGATCGTTCCATAAGAAATTTTATCACCAGCAAGATTCATAGGCTAGCCACGAGATCGTGGTTCAATTTCACGGTGGAATAAGTAATCCTACGTCGCGAAGGGTTAACAGATAACTGGGAGTCCCTTCTGATAACGCGGCTTACGCTCGATAGCATGGAGAATTTAAACGGGTTTTACCTTAATTCTCGGTGAATTTCCGTAATATTCGACGGTCGATTAGCGTGTGTATAGTACTGTTCAGTTAACAAATCAAAAGTTCTCGCAACCGCATAACATATCAGCGATTATATTTTATTATATGTTATTTACTTTGCCTTTTCGAAATAATTTACGCAAAAATCTGCTCTTGTCTCGTGTCTTTCCCTAAAATGAAATGAGGCAAACTTGCATTAATAAAATGACGATCATACTGTGAATTTTTTTGTGCATTCATTGGAGATTATGCAGATTACATTGCAATTTGAAAAAGCACGTAAAGCACTTATTTTTCAAGATATATAGTACAAGATATATACGCGATATTTAGTAACATAGAAAGATGTTCATGAAGTGATTTTCATCAAATTCGATGACACCTATTCGAGCAACCGAAATATCAATTCGTTCAAGGATTAACGTTGCATTTACGCAGTTCTCGGTTTCACTCAATCTATTTTATTAACCTGTTCGCGTCAAACTTTTTGATATCGAAGCTACGGATCTTTGATGATACCTTCGATCGTCAGGTCCTTCGTCTAAATTCTACGATTTTACAAAATTTTCTAACATCGTGATAAATCATCGTTTGACACTACGTCACGAATGAACATCGTCTCAACTCTTTCTTAACGTCTCCTTCTGCAAAGAGAAAGAAATAAAGAAGAGAAAGTAGTGGACCACGACGACGAAAGAGCTGAAAACGAATTCTTGATGCTCCGTGTGTGTGTGTGTGTGTGTGTACGTACATCCGTGATACGGCCGTCGATAAACCAACATGCTGATTTGAAAAACAGAAACGAATGGAAACTCTCCCCCCCCTCCCGGCTCTCGAGTCAGCAACGTTACAAAGAAAAATCCTCGAACGAGCATTCCGGTGCGGGGGACAGGCTGGCGAAGAAAGAACCGAGACAAACGAGGACTTATTTCCATAGCCATAAGCGGGCCGGAAGGTATTTCAACGGAATAGTTTCGCGGTACAAAGAGAACGTACGAACGCGCGCCGTGCGCTGGACCAAGACGGATCGCCCCTGTTTCCCTGTTATGTTTTTATCTTGGGCCACGTCCACGGTTTTATCTTCTTCCAATGAGAAACCATCGCACGCTGGTAATTCGCACCACGGTTTCACCCCGCGCGATAAATGACGCGCCAGAAAGATCATTGAGTATATACGAGTAGTTTTCGCGCAATTTGATGTATTCGTTCCTTGCGAGGTTGCTTCAACGCGCTCTCTCTCTCTCTCTCTCAATCTGTCGGGTCCTCTTTCTCCGGCGAACATTTTTATGAAATCCGGCGAATCGGTGATCCGTTCGAAGACGAAGGGTCTTGTCAGGCGGAACCGCGTTCCCTCTTCCTTTCTCGGATGCAGAGTTTCCGCAGTTGGGTGATTTTTATTGGAGAAGCCGCGATGAAAGATGGATGAATTTGGAACCAGGGGGTTGAACACTCGTTCGACCGGAAGAGGAAGGAAGCTTAGCTGCGTTACCTCGCTTGTTACAGTTCAATTTACCTTTCTTGCTTGAGAAGCTTCGCGCTACTTTCAGATATTTCAGATATTTGTCATTGAGCTTAACTCTATGCCGTTTACGTGTGAGAAACCGATCTCTCCTTTCTCAGGCTATATTTTCCTTCTCGTGCGGAGAATCTCCGGTTTTCGGATAAGGGGGAATTAATTTTAATTTCAGCCAGGCTGTTGAATAATTCCACTTCAGCGGAGCAACGAGCCAAGGATGTTTTAAATTTTAGCAAACGTGTTTAGCGAACGCTTCGCACGGAGAACTTTCGCCTTAGGGAATTCATTTTAATTAGTCAGGATCTTGAATAATTCTGCTGTAGTGGAGCAAGGAGCCAAGGACGTTTCAAATTTTAGCCAACGTACCTTCGAAATTTGTATATTGTCGTATTTTCTCTACTAGCGTGATGTAATGATTTCTCCCCCCCCCCCCTCTGTTAATCAGTTACAGTGGCGAATGAAATTCTTCTCTGGCAAGTAGAATAGAATTATCTTGCACGGACGTTTCAATTTCATCAAAAATGTTTTCGCCATAGCTGATAAGAATCGATCAAATTATTTGATATTGGATGCATCATCTCTATTATCTATCCAAGAACTGATCTTTCTTCTTGGATGTAATTTTCATATTTATACAAAGTATTTCTGAAGAGAAATACTATATTAGAATTATTGTAATTTTGATTACTCATTATCAGTCCTGAGTTTATTCTACTTTTAGTAAAATAAAGATGTTTTGATTTTTGGCAATCGTATCTTCTTTTAAAATTAACAAGTCAAATTCAGATTTTCTCCTTCTTTTGAAATTAGTCATGATGATGCAGGGAATCCTATTCGATCAAGTAGAATAGAACTGCCTTGTGCAGACGTTTCGATTTCATCGAAAGATGTCTTCTTTCTTAAAGGTAATTTTCTCTCGTTCTCTCGTAATTAATTGTAGTGGGGAATAGACATTTCAATTTCATAATATTTCGTAATACCTGACAAGAATCAGATTATATTTATTATTGATTGCGTCGTGGCTCTTTTTTATTTATATACGTGAATCAATCTTCTTTTCTGATTATAATCTTCATTCTTTTTATTCAACCACCTAGAACTAGTTCCGATTAAATTACGATTTTCGATGTATTTTTATATTTTCATGAACACAATTACGGAAGTAAAATTTACGCATTTTACGTAATCTCATTTATTTTGGATATTTTGTATATTTTTTTTTTTTTATTATTTCGTTCTGTGCACTTTTGAAACGTCAAATCTCGCACAAACGCATAAAAATTTCCAGTCTAATTATCTCGAATGCGTCCCCTTTAGTATAGTTTTAATTTTTGAAGTTTTAGTGGAGTTTGAACTATTTTTTCGAAGATTTCAGCAATAATTTTCTCTTTTCTTGGAATTAATTATATACGGGGAACGAAATTGTTCTCTGGTAAGCAGAGTAGAATTATCTTGCACGAACAACATTTCAATTTCAACAAGGATGTTTTCTTTCTTAAGTGTGATTTTTTCTCTTTCATAATTAGTCTCAATGAAAGATCTCTTTTTTAATGGTAGGGACATGACAACTTTCAGTCTCGTCAAAGACTTTTTTCCCCCTTAAATGTGATTTTCTCCTCTTTATAATTAGTCACCATGGAGAACATTTCTTCTTTACTAATTGCAAGTAGAATGGAACTGTCTTACACAGACATTTCAACTTCATCAAAGTTGTCTGCGTAACATCTAATGAAATGGTCGTTTAAATTACATTTGTTACTAAATACGTGCACGATAATAATTTTTCTATTTATAGAATTGATTACAATGCTGTGTAATTCGTCTTTAATAATGTGGGATAACTATTGTCGTTTAAATTTCATCAAAGACGTCTTCGTAACACCTGATGAGAATCGATCAGATTATATTTATTATTGAATGCATTCACGTTTTCAATATGCAATGATTGTTTCATCATCTTGCAATTAGTTACAATGCTGCATAAATCTTCTTTAATAAAATTGTGGAATAAAATCATCCAACACGGACGTTTGAATTTCACGAAAGGTATCTTCGTAATACCTGATGAGAATCAGGTTACATTTATTATTGTCAGAATGCATTCATTGAACGCATCCACATTTTTAATAATTTTTCCTCCTGTTTCGATAGTAATTTTGTTGAACCGTTGCACAATTCTCTGTTTTATAAATAAATTTTCGTACGACTTTTCAATGTGTTTTATTAAATTGCAAGTTTTTATGTATTCTCCAAAAATGCACGCAGTGCATGTAAAAATGTATGAAATATTTAAAGTAGATATCATACTTAGAATATTCAATAAATAAAATAATTTTCTATCTTTTCCTTTTTTTTTTTTAAATCTATCTTCATAAAAATATAAAATTGTATGAATATTCACGAAATAATATTTTTGCCTTTTTACAATTAATCATACTGCTTGATCAATCAATTTTCCATTAATAAACAGAATAAGCTCACTTTCAAACATGTCTCCGAAGCATCTGACAAAGAAGAATGAGTTAAAACTGTATACTTGTCGTTGCAGAGATCGAAAAATACTCGATAATAATTTTCATGTCCTTTCATAATTAAATTACGATATAATTCTTCTTTAAAATTATCTAGTAGATATTCGCTTCCAAAGGTGTCGTCGAAGCACTTGAAAATAGAATTATTCTTATCACTGAATACATCCACATCTTCGATAATATCTTCCTTGTCTCGTTACAATTTAAATGCTTCGTAATTCTTCGGCAAATGTTCAGAAGTTTCAGTTATCTACGATAACTGTTCCGCTTCAAATACACATATCTCCGAAACATTTAGCAAAAATCAGTTAAATCGTACTTGTCATTGAATATACAGTGCCAGGATCCTCAACGATAATTCTCTTGTCCTTTGATTACGATGCCGCATAAATATTCTTCTAGTAACCACAATAAAAAAGATTATCTGGGTTATTCACTTTCAAAGGTGTCTCCTTTATCACCTAGGAGGTATCGATCAAATTGTACCTGTCATCGAGCACCTCCGGATCCTTCCTCGAAATTCATTTCCCCTCCTTTTCACAAACCGATTAAATTAATTTTAATTAGCCACGAAGCCGAGTAAGCCCGAGCGTAGCAACGTGATCCAGCGGTGGACGTTTTAATTTCGCGAGAGAGATCTCTCCTCTCGAGAAGCTTCGAACAGAAATCGATCGGACTCGGTGTTTATCTTTCCACGAAGTCGTCCTATCGGGCAGGCTGATCAGCTGACGAAGGCCGCAGTTTCGATAGAGTTGCTAACTTCCTTAATTGGTTTCGAAATCAATTCGCTGAGAAGCTGGGCTCAGACTCCGCCGATCTGATCGGTATCGGTAATATTTCAACGATACCACCGGGCCTGGTGGTGGTGGTGGTGGTGTTCCCCGTCGTTATCTCGGCAAGGAAGGACTTATCTTGCGCCTCGAATACAGAACGAGCCCGCGACACAGATTTGCCGCGCGAATCATTTCAATTTATTCGCGCGTAATCCACGGGGATCGGGATTGAGGTCGAGAAGGGTCGGCCGCCGCTGGTAATTGAATCGAATTTAACCCTTTACGCTCGACTGTTCCTTCTGGAGGAGATATCGTACTTAAATCTATAACAAACAGCTCGCAGGCCTCCTCTCTTTTTATTATTCGCTGAATATAATTATTACGAACGTTATTACGTTTGGTGTTGTGTGATACGATAATATCTGAACAGACCTTCCTAGAGTGGACACTATAATAACGACGTAACAAGAACAAAATCTCAGAAGAAATTTCTGAAGAGTCAATTCGACACTCGACAGTTCACATAATTCGGAGCAATTCACAGAAACTAAGCTTGATAAAATAACGGAGGATATTATTATTTTTCACTAACTTTTGCATATTACACTCGCTCTAGCAAGCCTGCAATGCACGTCGACATTCTTTTAAATTTAAGCGATGTCGCTTAAGTTAGAGAGCTTATTAATTAACAAAATTTCGCGTTGAATATACCATTTGAATGATCATTGCCAATGCTCTGTCATTTCATTTGTGAAGTGACGATGCTTTGTAAATAAATTTCTGGCAGACGATACCAAATGAATTTCGTCGAGAATTCGACGAAGCGTGTTCGTAGAAGCGAGTGTAATATTCGGCCGCGTGTCTTCCGCGGGATTCGGGGAAACGCGGTAACTTCGTTGACCGGGCGAGGTCGTTTCCTGGTTCGATTACACTTTAATAATCCACTGGTTTTCCAACGAAGATCGCGTTCGGCACGGTTCCCTATAATTCCCGACGAATCGAATTGTAGTAGCTCGTCCCGTACGGCGGCCATGAATAATTGCTTTTCTGTAATTTCATCTGGAACACGGCGGGAATTCCGAGCGTCGAGGGTCGACGAAACTTTGTCGCACAGTTTTTCCAATTTGTTTGTTTATTTGTTTGCGACGTTACAGCAGTCGCAAATGCGAGGTTTATTCGTAGCGACGAAAATAAATAAAATTGAAGGGAGGAGTACAGATAAGAAACAGCAAAGTGAAAAACAATAAATAAGTGATGTGGATTGCGTAAGCGTTAGAACTGTTCACACTGACGATTAAAGCATTACATTTTCGTCGGAGACGTTGAAGTAAAAAAAAAAAGAAAAAGGAAACTTTGTAATACTGTGGACTTTATGTACAATGTTTTATCCGCATGTTGAAGTACGAAAAATTATTTAAATTTATAAGATACAGTGTTTTATGTCTGTAAAGTATCTAATAAAAATTATAAATTTGTCGAGTTGGTGGCCACTCTGGTAGTTCTAATGTTAAGATGTTAAAGAGCTTAATTTTGAAGGATACGAGACTCGCTGAAAGAAAATCCACTCTGTCATTGAAGCAGTGACGAAAACTGATGAATACACCCGTATAAATGAAACCCGATAAATACACGATTTAAAAATTCGTTTCACCCGAACGAAAATGAGAATTAAAATCAATAAAAGGAGAGAGAGAGAGAGAGAATTCTAAACTCTAATTCTAAACAGATCAGCGTTGTCTTTCCTCAGCGAATGAACATTCGAATCATAGACTAAAGTCATTGTCCAGACACGACAATATTATATAAACTGACCATTTTTACAAGCAACAAATCTAAGGAGTCCACGTTGGAGCTTTTCAATTAGAACCTTACACTTTGTAGCGTGCGGAGAGCCGCAGAATTTTTGTTTTGTCAGCCTCCCGTTGCCGATAGCTTTCCAATCATCGAAACGAAACGAGACGAAACGAAAGAAGGATACGTCGGTGTTGGTGATAAAACTTTGCCGATACAAGCAGTCGAAGTACGAGGTTGGGGAAAAAAAATCGATCAGTACTTCCCTCTCTAGCTCGGGAGTAACTCGGGAATTTCCTATCGACGAAACTATTTGACCAACCGCTACGAGATCGAACGGACCAAGCAACGAGAGTAGAAACAACAAGCCTGTTTTTTTCTTTTTTTTTTTTTTGAGAGGGGGAAAAAGAGGAATGGAATAGGAAATAAAGAGAGAGGGGGGGAGAACGAGAGAAAGGAAGGAAAAGAATGGACCAATTGCTTGCACTTAAAACGATCGGAGCAACTTGTTTCCGACAGGCAGAAGTTGTTCGCGTGCCGTTGAAAAATATCCGAAAGTTGCTCTCTTCCGCTTTGGTCCAGCTCGGCCAGAGAAACCGAGTACCGAGATGAATGAATATACGAGCGGTGAAAATACGTCGAAAAGTTTTGGCTCGTTTCGTCGGATACTCACGCCACCGTGACCATCAATCGATCCATCCATCCATCCATCCCTCCTCTCTTCGTGGATGACCATTCTGTAAACGGAATTAATCGAGCCGGCAACTGACCTCTCGTAGCATCGGCGCGAAAAACCGAAATACGATAATTATCGAATCAGAGATTCGCCGGTGTAACGGATCCGCTATTTTCTAAAACTGCGTATTTATTTCTTTTCTATTCTGTTCTGTTCTCTTTCGGTTGTCACGCGATGACGTGGGCGATTTTTCGGCAGGTTTTCAAGGGAATTTTTTTAAGAATCAGTATGCTCGAAGCGATATGGAATTATCTTGTTTATTTCTGGAGATATTTTTGTCAATTTGTCGCATGCATTGAATGTGTATTGAATGCATTTTTACGAATTTAGATGATTTTGTATTTAAAAGAAGAAGGTAAGCGAGATAAGTGAATCTTTTTTTCAAAGTTAGTTCTAGGTATTTCTTACATCAAATGCATGTTAATTCAAGACGAAAGAAGAAAGAATTAATTTGGAAAAGAAAAAAGGAATATAAAAACATGGATCTCTGTGAAAAAATCGATTTGCCTCATTTATTATTTCTATTTATTTCAACTTTGGAAGAACACGTCTTGAAAAGAATCATTCAGTTCCCTAAAAATGCTTTCTTTCTCTAAGTATATGAAAATTACATAGGCATAGATTTATGTATGTTTCTTTTTAATTTCTAAAAATGTACAGTTCTATTTGAACAAGAATCTCTTTATTTCGCTTATTTTAGTTGTATCTACACGGTGGAAAAAAAGTCGCAAAAAATTTAATCCGCTTCAATCTACAATTATCTACTTCTCGTGTATATATCACAGCCTTCTCAACCCTTAGTTAAATTTTATGCTCAGATTACGCGGTGGTGTAACGCAGAACATTCCTGAAAGTTCATTATTATCACCTAATAACGCAATACATTGCCGTTAGGAGGATTAAGTCACAAAACAGCAGTATCTCAGCGCAGATTCTTCCTCGGAGATCCCAAAAGTCCCAGTGACTTTCACTCCAACCGTGCAACATTATTTCCATTTAATTAGGTTAAACGTAATATATACACCTGCAGGTGTTAAGCAAGTAACTACGAAAATTCCCCCCCCCCCCTCCTCAAAGTTATCTCAAAGTGTCTCGATATAGTTGAAACGTATATTAAAAGGTGTAAACAGTCTGGTAACGAAGGTGGGGGAAAAAAGGGTGAAAGAAAAAAAGAAAAGAGAGAGAGAGAGAAACGTCAAAGTGGCGCGATCCAGAGAGGTAGCAGTTAATTGGAACAAACCGGAGCCCTCTTAAAAAAATCGACGTTTTACACGTCGAGATATCCCGGATGTGGTGGCGAAATTCAGAGGAAAAATGCAGATATCCTGGTATTCTCTTCTTCTTTTTTTTCCTTTCTCTCTCTCTCTCTCCTCCCCCGGTCTTCTAAGCGAACCAGCGCCAGGAAGAGAACCGTGAAGCCAAAGTAATGGAACCAGTCACAATGTAAAACCGATGCGACCGACCGCACCGAGAACCGAGTATAAAAAAATTTCATTTCTCGGGCTGGTTAGGTAGAAGATTGAATGAAATCTGGGCAAGGAGGTTGCAGACCAGTGGAGAAAAGTCGTTGCAGCTGTAGCCGCGAAAGGCGAGAGAAAGAGAGAGAGAGAGAGATATACCCGCGACCGGCTTGCATACTCGAGTGGGAAACATAAAGAGGGGGGAGGGGGAAAATAATTCCCGCGGGTCGTCGACCAGGAAAAATATTTACGGTTCGGCTATCCCGCCGGCGGGCTGTAAATTTTTTGGCAAGGAGTGCTTTACTTTCTCTCTACCCGCACCTCCCACACTCTTTCCCTCTTTCTCTCTCTCTCTCTCTTCTTTCTTTTTTGTTTTTCCCTTTTCTTTTTTTAATGTATCGTCGAATCGCCTGTACAAGTTCAGCACGCCTCGCCCTAAATTTGAACGCTTTACGAAGTACGAAACTCGAAGGCGAGGACCAATGGGAAATACCATGTCGAACGAAAACAGTCTCGAAACGCTCTCGGAGGAACGTTTTGGCTCCGCGCCTTGCAAAGACGTACCCGGCGAGATTAGGATGTTGAAATATGCTGGCTGGAAAGTTTGCGGGGGGTGGACAGAAGGGGTTGAGTTTGACAAAAGGCACTTTACCGTTTGGTTAAGAGATGTGCGTGGAACTTTTAGACAAAGGGGACACGTACCTTTTTTCATATCAGCTCTTTTTGTTTAACAGTGTGCAATTTTCTGTGTCCAGCGAAAACGCTTCCTTGCTTTCTTCTTTTTTATAACATATTAGATACATAGAGATTCAAATGAAAAATATCTACAAGTTAATAATGTTTCGACATACGTGCTGATTAACCCCTTAACATACGAATTAAATAAAATTCGGTATAACCAAAAAATGATATATGTTTTTCATTTTTTAACATTTGTGTAAACTTGACAAAGATAACTTTTATACTCTTATACTTGTACTGAGAAATGCCACGAACGCAATACTTGTAAAGAAAATTAATAAAAAAATGATGAAAGAACAAATTAATAATTCATAGTACTTAGGAAACGTATGACGTCTCTCAGACGTCATTATATGTTAATGGAGTTAATATCTCTTCACAATTATTTGTAATAATTATCAATACCAATAAATGAGAATAAACTTGCTTATATGAATGAACAAGAATGAATTTAAATTTGGAAATGAAAATTTCATACTTTTTTCTAAAAAATATCCAACATTATCGCATTAATTTATGCACTAAAAAAACAAGTAAAACGTGTCGTTCAGAAGAAACAACTAATTTAAAAATAACCATTAAAATTTATCTGAAACAAGTGATTTCTCCCTGTCAGATAATAGCCGAGACACCTCGTATAAAATACATGAAACAAAGCGCAAAGTGGAGCATGTAAAGTAAACTTATTTTCTTATTTCAATTATACGTTTCGTCCTCATCATTTTGTGTACCGAAAGGAACGTCATTCCTCCAGAGTCCTTTAAATTTTCAAATTCGGTGTGTAACTCGAGTTCTCATTGCCAGCGACTCTCCCCCGACTCCGAGCATCGCGTAACGCAAAATCCCTTTAAATTCCTGCATTACCATCGGAACAATCTCATGTTATTATACTAGCTTCATGAATTTTTAGTCTCGTTGCTCGCAGCGTTCCTCCGCCTCATCTCAGGAGAGAACATCGCGGAGTATCACGAGTATCCGTGAAATTCTATTTCTCAGGTCATAGCTAATTCACAGAAAGGAAGGGAGAATCGTCGTCACGGCGACTTGCCTCGCCAACTCTCTGTCTCGTTCCCTTTATCGCGGCGCGTCCCCGAGAAAAAATGCGGGACACGACGGGGAAGACTCGCGCACAACGTCCGTCACGATGCTCTCTCAATTTTCACGAGTTATTCCAGGAAAAGATACTCTTGGCCGGTTGTCGCGGCAATTTTTATGATTCAACGAACGAAACGGACGCGGGATAAAAATTTCGTTACGTTTCGTTTCGTTTCGTTTCGTTTCGTGTTCGTTTCCCCCTCTGGCCCCCACCTCTCCCCCATGGTTGCGAAACTACGATACCGAACTTTCTGTTCGCCACTGTTGAATTATTATTCGCGTACGCACGTTCCCCGACTCGATTTTTTTTCCACTCGTTGTTTTGTTTTTTTCTTTTTTCTTTTTTATCCGGCCGCTAAAAGAGAAAGGAAATTGGCTGAAAATCAAGTGAACATCCGGTTTTCGCTCGTAGAATGTGAATTATTCCGTATTATTGCGTTAGAGAAATATTCGGAGACTTCGGTATGTGGTTTAAGCCTGCTAGATGGGATTGAAACTCCAAATTTTACAGTATAGCAACGATGAGCTCATAAGGCCATCGAACACCGCAGTTATCTTCCTTAGAGCTTGTATCTTGGTTAGCAGAATTTCGTATCTCCTTCTGTTTTTCGTAAATTTCCTTTCGCTAGCGATTGGTGATTTATGAAAGTTTCGCTGTTTCTAAGTTCATTGCTTGTTAGAATGACTGTTCGTGATTTATCACGACACGCAAACCGGATGAAATTGATTGATTTCACATATCTAAACTGCTTGGATGCGCGCTCACTATCAACGAACTGTCTGACTTGAATGCAATGTTATTCTCTGATCGTCGAAGAATCGGCTCTGTAGGTGATTGGTGGTCAATTTCTTCGGTTTCTTCTCCGTTATCAGGCGAGTTTTCTACTATTTTCCCGAGTCGTTGGAAAATTACGGAAGACTGTCTCGGCTTCGAAAGTTTTTCGAACTCAAAGATGAAGGCAATTTTGTCAACCTCGCGCGGAGCGAGTTTTCCATTGAGAAGATGTCTCATGACTCATAGCACGCCATTGAAATGCGCCAGGGAAACAACTCTCAAGCAACCCGACCTTCCAGTTCTAATGATCCAACAAGGCTTCAGTCCTCTTGCTGGGTTTCCTCTTCAAAAATAGCGTGAGTTCCCGGCTGCCCCATAAATCAGGCCACCACTCGAACAGTGAAGTTCCCGAACAGTGATCGTTCGAGATAATTGCGGATCTTTCTTCAAAAAAATCATCCCCATATGGTAGCAACTACTAATTTGAAGACGGCATTCTCTTTGTTTTTAAAAAAAAACATAGCAAGCTGGTTAATAAAAGCATCGTTAAAGCGCACAATAATAATAACGACGCAATAGTTATGACAGCAACGTCACTCACGCAATTCACCAATATAACAATGGAATAGAGAAAACAATTTAGGTTAAATTCGAACGCTTAAAATAAAGAATATTGATTGCATTAGAGAGAAGTTGAGTAATTTGGACTCGACATTATGAAGAAAGACCACTTCGAATGTGTAAAAGTTCATACTTTCGTAATTTTTCGCATTTTTTCCCAACAACAAAAGAATGAAATTGAAGAAAAATTTAGAAAAAAATCATAAATTTTTCACGTGTCTTTTTTTTTCTTTTTTTTTTTTGGCTGAGCTGGAAGTATCTTCGTGCAGGACCACTTTGAGCAACTCTTCTCGCGGTGGTGTAGATTACAGACACTAAAGAAAAAAACCAATGATTTCTAGTTCCTATGTAACATGTGGTCGGGAAGCATGTAGAGAGTTTTTAAAAAATATTGTCTTTCGTGGAGAGGGCACGTCCTTGAATAAAAAGTCTTTCGTGATAAAATTCCTCATAAAAATACACGTATTAAAAGAACGTTTTTCGTGATAAAATTCTTCATAAAAATACACGTATTAAAAGAGCATTTTAATATTTTACAAAAATCGTGCATTTCCTCAAATAAATGTGTTACGTAGGGAGTAAAAATCTTGCGTTTCTTCTTTACTTCAAACCGTGCACCTGTAACCTGTACCACCACGTAGAGGTAGTTTTGTGAAAAAAAAAAAAACGAGTACACCTCAAGCTCTGCATAATAAAGGCCTTATTACAAATATTCTTTTAATTTCATTTTTTCTTTTTTCCTTTACAAGGAACGATACAAGAGAATGTTATTAATTTTACGCACGCAAGACCACCGATTTAGGATGTCACGTCAGAAATTAATTACACGATGATCAATCTTCTGAGTCTTATTTGAACAAGTTCTCGTTAATGTAGATTGGTGTAAAATATAGTATGAGAATTTTTAATAGCAAGAAGAAAGAATTATTTATTACACGATGAAAAGTTGTCGATGTTAAGTATTTACCTTGGCAATTTTCAGTTCGTATTTTCGAAGATGATTTTACGTCATGTAACAAATTGGGAAGTGAGTAGTAAATTGTAAAAATTCAGACGTCCTTAGAAACGATAAAAACATTTCTTTTTTCTACAAAAACGACGTTCTTGAAAATTGAAATCTCCTCTGAGAACTTGCTGTACGAGTTTTTTTTTTACCACCATTTTATTGAACTCCGAACGTTAATGTTAGATGATTGAATTGAATTTTTCGTCGTTAATAAAGATATTAGATAAATTTCTATTTTCTCAAATACTAAAGAAAACAAAAAACTGCCTGTTATAATTTTTTTAAAAGAAAAACAAGAACTTAACAAGATCAAACTTTTTCGACCTCCCCTGGCTGATTTATTGTTTCAGTGATAAAATGAACCTCTTATTAAAGAAACGGTAGCGAAAATAGCCAAATTTTATCGAAATATTATCATTCAATTAATTTCTACGTAACATTGAACGATAATACTGTGTGAATTTACCATTAAAGCTTGTTTGCATTAAGTTCATTTTAATTAATATTTCTCTTCAGATATAAAATCAATAAGTACAAAATTATATAGCACTTGTTTTTCCCTTTGCCTTAATAATCAGGAGATTCACGAAGGTGAAAAGAAAACGTCGGGGGAGGTGATTAAAGCTGCGCGAAGAATTAGTAGTAACGATCTGACGAAAAACCGTAGCGATGTTTAACGTTTTCGTATTGTCGAAAGCCGAAGGCCTGCAGGGATGCAAAGAAGCAAGAAAACTCGGCTACGAACAGTTTTATTAAATCATCCGCGATGAAATATACAGTGAGTATGTAAATATACAGTTTCTCCGCTGGACAAATGAATAACTCGTCGTAACAAACGCTTAAGTGTTTCGCTCTTTTCATCCCCTGACTTCCATAAACATCTTTTCAACGTCTCTTTCAACGACTTCAACTTTATACATTTTACGACTGTCGTTTGTCAAGGAAAGATAGCACCGCAGGAAGAAACCTCGACACAATTCATCGTCTTCCGCCGTCGCTTGATCTCGTCGTCGAACGAAGAACGGCAAAAAAAGAAAAAAAGAAGATTTTCGATCATCGAAAACTTGAGTTTCTTTTCGTACGGTGAAGAGTATATTAAATGTACCAACATGACGATGAATAATTGTCGACGATTATAAAAATTGACATAACTTCGTTAAAAAAGGAACGTGCAATGGTCCACTTGATTTCATCTTGAAGCGTGAAGTTTCTACTTTGACAGTTCGTTTTCTCGGAGATGACTATACATCATTTAGCGTACAGGAATTTTCCCTTTGAGGAAAGTTGTAAAAATTCAAACGTATGTGTAACATTGAAAAATTTTTTCCTTCTAATCAGATCGACCTTTTTTTTTTTCTTTTTTGATTAAACGTTGAATGTTTGGTTCAAGCAACAAAAATTCAAGAAATCCTAACACTTTATTAATGTTTCAAGTTAAAATGGTAAAAAAAAGCGAGTTTCAATCGGCTCGGTGAAAATTCCAATCTTCGAGGCCATTGTGGACTTACAATTATTTTAAATCATGAAAATGATTTAAAATTAAAATTTACATCGATAATTTTTCATTGTGAGTTACGTTCTCCATTGTAACTTCAATCTATATATTCATTTATAAAAGAGTTACGAAAGTAATTTGATTACTTTTTTGTCATTTGATTTTATCGTCGAATGAAGAAAAATAGAAAACTCGTAATAATACTTTGTAATTTACGTAAACATCTTTTTAATTCCTCTTTCGCCATTCTATATGACAGATTTTTACACATTTATAGGAAATTAATATTGGAAAAAGAAAAAACAAAGAAAGAACAAAGAAAAACGAAAATTCGACACGTTTTCTATAATTTCGACAGTCGATATTCATTCGTCAAAGAAGTGACACTTGTGAAAAGTTGTACATTCCTTCCCTGCAATTTGATTTCATCACCGAATAAGAAGCCGAAAATTCACATCGATAAAAACTTGTCACGTGAACGTTTCTTCAATTATTTTTTTTTTTTTTCGTGATTTCAATCAACGCTCATTTATCAGTGAAATAACATCTCGAAGAAGTTAATTTCTGAAGAGTTGATTGCGTTCCCCGTAATTCGATGTTTCCAACGAACAAAGAAACGAGGAAAAAAAGAAAAGAAAAATAGTAAATTCAGCGCGATAGAAGTAATTGCAATTTGTTGTAACTTTCTAGGTAAAAAGAAGAACATCCTCTCGGTTCTTTTTTTACCGACTTTATCGAACGCTTATTTTTCAATAGAACAACTTCGAGGAGCTGATCTCGGAAAAATTGATTGTCTTTCCCGTTCCTTCGCCGACAAGGAGAGAATAAAAGATTCAGAACAACGAAAGTAATTTTAATTCGTTGTAACTTTCACGAACGTTTCTCTTCAACTCTTCGTTTTACGACTTCAATCAACGCTCATTTGTCGATTGAGCGAGAAGCTTCTTGAAGAGGATAATCTCTGAAAAATTGATTATCCTTTCTGTAATTCGATTTCTTCATCGAGTAGCTGCAATTTTGTTCGTAACTTGCGCAAACATCTGAATCTTTCTCGTGTTCGATCTCAATTTAACGCTTAATTGTGAAAAAAAGAAATTAGGAACGTATGTGGCCAGATTTTACGTTGTTAAGGTAATTACACGTTTTTAAATATAATATCGCGTCCAGGAGTATTGTACGAACTTTCCAGAGGGATAAACTAGTCGATACGATTCTAGTTTCGCATAAAATAAAAATAAAAATAATTTACCTCGCTGAATATTATTTGCCTTCCAGATAATTAAAATTCGTGTCCATCTAAATAAAATTAGCCGGCGAGAATTCAACTAAAACGTTCTATTGAAATAAGTAGATTCAGGCAGTATGAGCCGAGGTAGTCGGACAGTAACTAAAATAAATAAATTTAGCCAACGAGAGCTCGAGTAATCAGATACTTCAACCGAAATAAGTATTATGCATTCAGTCGACAGACGTTAACTGAAATTCAGTTGTGCAAAATGTATAATGCAAAATATTTGATCAGCTAACCAATTAAGTAGAATCTGATTGATAACCAATAATTCACGATACACGAACACAGAAAACGTATAAATTATACACGTATAATTCTGTTAAGAAGCAATGTCTCCTTTATTATTTAATGATACGAGAAAATGTTAAAGAAGAGATTATTTTTGCGGAAATAATTTCAGATGCTCAATATATCAGAAACATTGTCCATAAAAAAAAAAAATGGATGGATTATGCATCGTAAATTTAATTATTTTTCTATCTCTAAAATTAGTAAATTTGAAATCTCCTTTTATACATGGTATATAATATTTGTTACGATGGGTTCATTAAAATTCTAGAACTATTAATACATGATTTATACATCCTTGAAAATAATTTTTAACCAAACTAAATGTTCTTAAATTATTTTTTTAAATTATGTAGAGTGTTTCTTAAACTTGATTTATGTTCATTGATAGCGGTAAAAGGATCTCTCATTTATTGTAACAGAATTTATTGAAATAAATTCAAAATGGACCTAATACTTGGCCATAAAAGATATAGAGTGAATCTTGTCGAGTTGTGATCAATGTTCTGAAATAATCAGTGAAAATTAAAAACTGCTATCTTCTACGATATTTAGAAAACCATTGGATTCGCAAAAGAATCCGATCTCTAATTTTCGAAATCAATGATCTCCCTAACAGCTTAACAGATCTTTTAATCGCGTAAAAACTAAGCCGATTATATTACTTGTGCTGTAATTAGCAATTGTATCGCAAATAATAATTATTGCCTAGATCTCACTACGTGGTTGCTGTGTATGGAGATCCACCTTATCCCCAATCTCATCTCCCGTTTTTTTTTCTTCGAAAAAAAACTCTCCCTTCGACGTGCGTTTGCAAGATTTTCACAATTCCGTGTCCGAGACCCACTACTACATGCGTATATTTACATGTGAATCTCAATCATTGATAACCGAGTTAATTAAAATTTCGGCGACTCGATACATTTGATTGATTAAAAATGTGAAGTAGCATTCTAGAAACGTTCTAGAAATCACTGTGCCGCTTGACCCTGGCCTGGACGAACGGATGCGCCAGCGATGCTGAGAAAATTCAAGAAAATGCACGTTGAACGTGCAGCTCACGCACAGGAGCATCAACCGATCCGATACACCTCCTCTCTGTAACTCGATTTCATCACAGAAAAGATGAACGAGAAGATAAAGAGAAGCGCGAAGATGCGGATCGTGATCGAAACTCGTGCAATAAAATACATTATTCGAATTCAGCGACGAAGGCATAATTACGCCGCTCGCCGCTTTATCACGATCTACGGATCGATGGTGAAACGCCGGTGTGTATTCCACCGGCGAGGAATCGGTTTTCCATTCGAGTTGCTCGACGATCGTTGATCCACGATCCATCGCGGAGATATATATTCCAACGCGTGAAAGATATCACGATCGCGGCGAATTCGAGACGAGGTCTCCGCGCGAATCATGGAAAAATCCTCGTCCCTTTCACGGATTCCATGGCCGCCTCCGCCGCGCGGTGTCTCTCGGATTCCTCTCGAACAGTTGTGCACGTGTTCGCGGACGGATCAAGCTGCACGCTCCACATCCGTGTATCAAATTCGTGCCTACATAAATACGATGAGGTGGTATGAGCGCGGTCCTTCGTGATCCATGCTCTTATCCCGCGACGTAGAAATGTGTATACGTTCTCCTTCTGGTTCCTTCAGGATCGTCGACACGTGACGCGCGTCCCCGATGGGTTGTGAAGTTCCTCGTTCGATGGATGCTTCTCGTATTGATTTTTGTTCGAGGTTGAAGCGATCAACTGACGATTCTTTCAACCGTCATTTTTTCATTTTTTCCTCACTTAATTACAGTAGCTTTTTCGTATTCTTTTTATTTCTCGGGTCACGAATATTAAGTCAGACAATCTGGATGGAGATTAATAACAACATTGAGTCGAATCAAGAATTCGAAAATTGAGAAATGTAAACTCGTGACGTGACTTTCTTTACGACATGAGCTTTTGAAACTTGAATTAATTATTCGTTCTCAATAAAAATCAACGGTGAGCAATTTATTTAAAAAGTCCTGACAGTTGCGAAGAAAGACAGGTGGACGACCTCGAGCGTAAATTCAATCTCACCTGTCTTTCATTACGAGGTAATAAACCTAGTAATTCGAAATTAATAAAATAACCGACGAAACGAAGACCTTAGTCTTTGAAATATCAACTCTTTGTGCAAGATCCTGCAATTATCAAAGTTCTAGATCACCAAACGAGAAGGGAATTCTTCGAAAATTTGCGCTTCGCATAGTTGCTAAACGTTGCGCGAGAAATTGACGAGCACAAGAAACGAGAGGAGCAGTAAACGAGCGATAAATTTCTTCCGTATCTTGAAATTTCCTTGGTAGAAACTGAGGAACGTACGCACAGAGAGGGGAAAAAGCTACGTACTATTTACGTACGTACGCACGCACGCGTGTCTTTATGTTCTTCCATTCTCCGAGCGTTATCGATACTCGTCTGGAATTGTTCCGGAATTGCTCTCGCGTAACGTGTATTTCCAGTGTGGAACACATCAAAGGGATCTCGGGCACAAAAGACGAACGAGAGGAAAAACTACGGATCCAAAACGTGATTTCCGAAACCGAAACAGTGGAAAACTTCGAAACCTCGCTGCCGTTCGAGCTTTTAAATGGCCTTTATCGTGGAAAATTTCGAACGTAACGTTAAACGTTTGCAAACAGAAAAAAAAAAGAACACCTGTTCGGACTTTTCGAATTCTCTTTCAACGCCTTAAGGGAAATCGCTGAATTTCAGGGAAACTGTATCGAAAAGAGAATGTGTTTTCTTTATTTTATTATTTTACTAGATATAAATGTTCGTGAAGTGCTATTTTTCGGAAAGGAACGAACTTAACTTTAGTATCTGAAATTCATTCTTCACGCGAGAGAAATGTTTTTAAGAAAAATTATACGGAGTTAATTAAAGGAACTGTGCAATTTCCTTGTTGTACAACTTCTGCTTCACATATTTTTTCGTATAAAAAATTCTTCGTAAGTAATTTCTTTATGAATAGAGTTAAGTAAGTCGTAAATAATAAGAAAGAATAAAGTAAGAATGTATATATAATAAGTTATTAGTAACGATTAAAAAAACAATTTCAAGAATGCACAAGTAATAAATTTATATATAATAAAATACGTAAGTAAATTAGTTATATATTTACAAGTACTTCAGAATTAATTGTTTCTTGTAATATGCACAATGATTTTTCATTCGTCAATCATTGATAATAAAACACATTTTTTTCGGAAAAAAGAGGTAATGCGTTACGATATATAAATGCATATAATAAAAAAAAAATATAAAATATTAATGCAAAATGTACAAGTATCACAAAAAATGTAATTAAAAATTGATAAGAATTTTACTAATAACTAAATTGCGAATTTTCATGCATTTATGAGAAATTTAAAAGTACAAAATTGGACAGAATATCCAAAATATAATACTCTTTACAGTATTTGGTATTTGAAACAATTTCCTCTCCGAGATTTTTTGAACTCTATTCTCGAAAATATGAATTTGCATAAAAATCCGTAGTCTCTGAATAATATATTAAAGAGCTTTCTATATCAGAATTCGTTTACTATTATTCAACAGAATATTCACTAGCAATACATGTTTTTCCTCCTGTTTAATTTATGTATATTGTTATATATTTTTATTTCTCATAATAACCAAATCTTTCTGAAATACGAGATACAAGATTTTACTTAAAAAAAAAAAAAAACAATACTGACAAAACATATCAGAAATTAAATAATATTTTCATTTGTACATAAATGACGGAGACGTCGCAAACATAATTTTCCCATAAACTGAAAGAAAAGGAAATGATGAAATTCGAGATATTTAGGAGACCTCGATGATTTAAAGCACAAAAACATATGATGCAACTTGATAAAGTTACTTATGTTAAAAAAATTATATAATTCAGCAGCCGACAAATATATAGCACTCTTAGGTATTGAAATGAACTGGCAATTTTCTCAATCTCCATTTCTGGACACATACAATTTAGCATTAGAAAATTGATTGCTCTATTATTCGGAAACTCCATTAATCGTGCGTTTCCTCGCTATTAGTTCGAATATGGGAAACTTTACTGTATAATGTTCATTATACATCATCAAGTGTGAAAAGTAAACTCAAAAGCGTAGCATAATTGAAAAACAACCAAATATTTTTGAAGAAATTATTGACGAAATGGAGTCTTGATAGTTGTCGTTATTTACATTCTATCGTTAAAGCTTTACAATCGGAATGCAAACAATTTTTAAAAGACACTATGCAGCGAAACAACATAAAATGTAAATATGTATAAATAAATTTATCGAAAAAATTTATTATGAAATTAAGTTGTAATAAACAAGTCGTAGTCATAAGAGACAAATAAACCTCGAATTTTATCGAATAAATTGTGTCTATCGTCAGAGGCCAATCAGTATAAATCGTTTCCCATTAAAAATTAAAAATTAAACGTATACATATATTTTTTTTTCTTATTAAAACCTTTAGTCTATGGAACAGTAATAATTATATTATAATTAAAGGACACTTGCACGTCATAAATTTAAATTATTTCTTCACGAGATGTGGCTTACACTGATTGATTTCCGAGATCTTTAATTGTCGAGTTAGCTAATAATTAAATAAAAAAAAAACACTGTACAAGTTTTACATTCATTAAACATTCATTAACGCTCGTGAAATAATTAAAGATCAAATGAGACTGAAACTCCAAAATTATACGTCCGAATTGCTTACACAGGAACGTTGCTCTGCGCGTTTAATTTTAGAACTTTCATAAACCCGCGCGATCTCAATATCCGTTGCCGAAGTCGAGTGATTCTTGCGCGAGGAGGCGAATATTCTCGTCGCGCGGGATATTCGCCCGTGAAAGAGAATTTTATTTCCTTGCTTTTTCTTTCTTTTTTCTTTTTTTTTTTTTTTTTTTGCCGCGTGAAAAACAAAGGAGATCGTGACTCTCCGCTTGTAATCGTCGCGATTATTCGTCCGATCGAAAAGATGAAACGTAACCGAGCCTCGAACGTCCTGTCGTTGATTAATTATCCCGCGTCCAGAAAGGGGGAGGGAGAAGGGGAGCAGCTGAGAAAAAGCTCCGAGGAAGATGGAAAGCCGGCAGAAACTGTTCGTCCCGCCCTCTTTCGCCCAGTTACGCGGGTTTTTACCATTTCCAGGACGAATGTCGAAAGAATATTAGGAGCATGGAAGGACACCGGATCCTTTTCCTTCTCTTTTTCTCGTCCCCCGCCGGAAGAAAAATTAAACTCGAGCTCGCCGCTATCGCTGTCGAGAGCCGGCGAGCCCTATGAAATTTTTACCACCGCCAATCCGGACACTGAATTTCCCGCACGCGGAATTATAAATGGTCGGGATATTGAATTGGGCCCCTCGAAACCGAGAGAAGCTCGCGCCGGTTTCCTTCGCGAAATTTTACGATCCTGCTCCCCTACTCGCGGGACATTAGACGACGAAAATTGGTGGTGGGAAAAAATGTACGAGAGAAATGACCCGACGGAGAAACAGAAATATGTCATTGTCAGGAAGTATCAAAAAATTTTTGTCAAATTTTGAAGTTCACGAAATTACTGGTATACTGTATAGAAAACTTTTTTTTTATGGATACCAATTGTTAACTGTAATTTCGTGATGGGAGGAAAGAGTCGCCTGTTACCCATTTCGCTGTGCCTGCCGAAAAAGTTAGAACTTAGACTTCTTTTTCACGAAGTTAGAACAATTTCTCGTCGAGTTCGCGTCTAGACTCAATCTAGAGAATTGCTCAGTTCAGTTTTTCACCCCGTGGAAAATCGACGACGCTGTTGGCTATTTCAATTTCAAACAAACGGGAGTAGGCGGGGACAATCGTTTCAGCCAAAAATTCGTCGATTCGTCGAGGCGACGGCGCGGATGATCTGCACGCAAGGTGTTCCACCGGCGTAACCAGAATCGGAAAACGGCAAAAACAATAGACCGTCTGGAGCACGCGGCAGGATTTATGCCGGGGCTTCGTTGAAAATTTCCACCTCTTCGCCAGATATTAACACTTGTCATGCGCAAGCTCTGCAGCGTTGGCAAGTGAACACACGCCGGCCGGCCGTTTTCGACTTTGATGAAGCTACCACGATCCGTTAGATGTATCCCAAAACCGTCGGTCTCTGTCCCTGCTGGACACCTAATCACCCACTCCCCCCTCTCAACCCCTCGACGATCAATCCAACCGGCCCGTTAATCCTCCGCGATATTAGTTTTCTCTGAAAATCACACGCGCCGATTGAAATTAACAAATAAAACGCAAACGTTTCGCCTCGTGTCTCGCGCATGAAATTCCTCTGCTTTCATTTCCCGACTCTCTTGGGCTTTCCCGCGGAATATTCGAATTGTCTCGACTCGTTCGACACGGAATACTCGTTCCGAACGTGTCCGTGGTTTGTGAACGGAACCTTCTGTTCGTTCGATAAGTTCGTGAAAGGGGGGGGGGGACAATACCTGTAGGAAATCTTTGTTACTCCTGTAGATATTTTTATGAATGTCGATAATTGAAAATACATCGAGGATGTGTATGAGAAAGTTTTTAAACTTGAAATATGAAGAGAAATGTGAGAAGAAATATTGCGATTGAGAAACTGAACGTTTCGATCGCGAAGATTCCGAAGTTTCCTTTCGTTGCCGATGATGACTGTCGACGAGGGGAATTGTATTTTTCAGTCGCTCGTAATAGCGTGGAAGCATTGTTTCGCATTCGATCGAAACGATCTCCCGCCACCGCGTTGATACAATTTTAAAAACCGCAAAACGTAAATCTCGCGAAAACTAACGAAGAAAGAGAACCGAGATAAATTTTCTTCGCTGATGACTATTCACGAGCAATCGAAATAAATTTCTGATCGCCGATAACTGCTATTATCGGCGACGAAAATATTTTTCAGGTGTTTACAATCGTTTTTCGTAATCAAAAATATTTTAGTTGAAAAAATAATTGTCATCGTCAAGCGAATTTGTTCATTCTGGTTGTAATAGTTTTGTTATTGATTTTGAAGCGTTTCAGATTTTATTAGATTGTTACATGTGAAATGGTAGATTTCACGGAGTTATATAATAGAAGCAGAATTATATAAAATTCAGTGATTGAGGTAACATTTATTAATCGTCATTTGAAGTGTAACACGATTTACCACGATACTACAAACGTGTGACAGATTAACAAGGGAATTTTTATAACCCAAAAGTTCCGTTTTTTTTTTTTAAGTTTCGTACATTTTTGGAGGATTTTTATAGAAGTATCGAACAATTTTATTTTTGCCCTTTTTTCGACGCTTCAGGGTAAAAACACCACTTGAATAAAGATAGGTGTTACTCTATTTCACCTGTTATATCTTTAAAACTGTAATAGATATAAAAGAAATGACTAGAATAATAGTTGAATAGTGTTTCATGCTTTATAAGACGATGCTACTAAATTAATAAATTATTTTCATTTAAATAAAAAATCCCCCGTTACCATCATTGTTAGAGATTTTGCATTTTTTGATCAAATTGAAAAGTATGTCAGGTAAATATGTTAAATTCATCGAATAATGCGGTGTTAAGTTAAATTGAAAAAGGCAACTGATCTATTAATAATAATCAACTAAAGTTTTAAATATTTTAATAATTCTATTTCACATTCGTTAATAATATGTATGAATCGTAATACGATTATTTCAAAAAAGAAAAGCAAAACTGAAAGCTCCACTAATTGAAAAAGTTCATTTCGTTTCTAACAATCGAATAGATACCTGCTGTATCTAACAAATTACGAACTTTGTCTGCGTCTGACAATGAGAACAAAGGATGAAGAAGAAGAGGTTTGCCTGTGTCTACTCAAAACTGCAATAAGGAACATGATTGAATTTTAAGATTGAAATTTTTTTTCGTAATCTGTCAAAGCCTTTGTAAAATGATAAAATGTGTATCCTTTCTATTTAATTTTATTCAAGTAATATTTTCATTGAATGATGATAAAAAAAAAAACGAAAAACTAAAATTATTCGTCGAAATATCTAAAAATGTGATTTTCAGAATTTTACAGTTGGTTATTAAATTAAGGCCATTCACACTTTTCAATGTTTTACATGAGTTTAATAAAGTCGAAGGATCGGAACGAAAAATTGCAAGTTTTCTTATTATTATATTTCTTATTATTAAAGCAACACAAAAAAAATTAAAAGAAAGGAAGACAAAGTAAAACAGTGTGCGCAAATGTATGTTTATAAAAAAAAGAATATGTGTACTTTACGCTCATACAGTATTCATGTACTTTACAGTTCACAAAATTCGCTATTAAATCGCGTGGAAACTCTTAAATTTGATTAAAAACCGTGTGAAATATCAAGAATTAGAAATACCCTAATTCGACGACCGGGGACTGTACTATTCTTCAACTTCACCGATTCATTATTTCCCCTGAAATACAGGGAACGATATTGCAATTTCCTCGATGATTTAATCCAATTGTAACCAACGTTTCATTATGAGAAATAAATATGAAGAGCACGCGTGCATTACTTACGAACTTATTCAACAACATAATACCTCGGTGAGAAAGTTGATCAGAAGGATATCTATCGGCGCAGGTGTCACGAAGCGAAAACAGTGATAATCCGGTATTTATTCATCCGTAAGCGATGACAGGATATTGTTCACGAACACACGGCCGGTTCTAATTGTTGTGGCTTTGTCCAAAATCGCGGTACCGCGAGTCAAGCTTCGTTAATTAGTTAACATTCTATCGATCTCGTGTACCTCAGCGGGCAAACATTCTGCGTTAAAACATTGTTTACTTGGAACAATAATGCGCCACGGCAAACGCCACGGCGAAATGATATCTGGTTGTATTTGCATGATTGTTGATATTCACTGGTTAATTAAACCATTACGCGTGGACCGAGAATTTCAAATTCTCGGTTCAGTTAGAAGGACATGTTGTGCCATCACGCCGAATACGCATCTTAACATCCGTTCATTGTCCGTTCGAACCTTTTCATCCTGTGGTGGTATTTGAAAGCATCGCCTGCAATGGAACAAAATATATGTATTACATCGCGATATCTTTAAACAAATGATAAATGAACAAAAATCTATTTTCAAAAATAGCTACGTATGAAAGTAAATTATTCCATTTATATGAATCTCTATTTTTCAATTATCTCAATGAATATTACGATATCAGAGCAAAACAGACATTCTACAATTCTGGTGAAATTCCCTAACTTTTGAACGTCAAGATATTCGAAAGCTAGCGGTTCAATTAGAATTTACTATTTGCAATACGCCAATAGTCATCTAATGACACAGATATGTCACAGCTGATGCCAGAGGCATAGAGGGTTAAATCGTTCGCTCTCGTGCATTTGTAACAAAACGAAAGGTCCACGGGACAAAGTAACTTTTGTGTCGGTTTGGTTATCTGCTGGCATCGCGTATGCGTGACATGGGCAGCCAGCAATTATCGGCGAACGTCACTTGAAATCGTACGCTCGAAAATCATAAAAATTGTCGATATTTAAACCGTTATAACTTTGTGAAAAAAAAGATCGTGCAACAATCAACCAGGAATCATTTTGAAGCGTGAAACTTTTATTTTCACAGTGTACCATTCTGTTTTTTTTTTTTTTTAACGTTTTTACATCGTGTCGCGAATGGAAACGCAAAGATACTGTTTTTCGAATTTCGAAAATGCTACAAATTGTCACGGCTTGTAAAAACATTGAAAAATATTATCAATGCATTAGATACATTACAGATAAATTCTAGACAAAATTATCTATATTGTAGATTCTGGGATTCTGTTAAATAAAAAAATACTTGTCTTCGAGCTCGGTGAATTCGTCCTGCCGATGAGCAAAAAGGAATTATAGCTGGTTAAAAGTGGTCTTGGAAATAATATAAATAATCACAATCTTTGACATAATGCACATAAACTGAACAAAAACGTAGTCTACTTCTATTAATAAAAGAACATGCAAATTTAACCATTCATCTTTTACCACCGTAGGTATCAGTGTTTTTGTATCGCTGTATCAATTTGACGCCGAAAGATAGATTAACGTTGAAAAAGCGAGAGACGGATGAGAACTCGAAAAATAAAAAAGAATAAAAACAGAAAAAAATCAAATCCTTCGAAATCGCATCATCATCCGTGACAGAAAGAAAGAAAAATAATTTTTTTTATCGGTCCACCGACAACGAAAATAATTGAAGCGATCGCGTTAAGTGGTCCATCCTGTATACATTGTTTCTACGTGAGCGAACACTTTTCGGACACAGGCAAGGATTAAACCAAGCACAGTGTAAACCGATTTTCGAATTTCCCGTCGGTAATCGGAACAATCTACACCGACGATTCACCGACAACCTGGGCGAGCAATTATTTACAATATTCGAACGAATATCCGACCGCACGGCACGCGCAATTTATACGGCGAACGTTCGTTCGATAAATTCATCACGATTTCGGGGGGGTACAATGAACGTTGTTCTGCTCTTCCGTTCAATTTTCTAATATTATAATTTTTCACCACGGTCCGATGTGTTTCACCGAGCGAGACGTTGTCCGACTCTTCAAACGACGGAGGCGATCGTCCGGTCGACGCACGAAAACACGCGCGTGCATTATGCAGCGTGCTTGTAAAAGCGTCTGCGTGCTCCGGGATTAAACTGGAAACTGGATGAATGAAAAGCAAAAGCCCGTCGCCGCGAAACTTGCAACAGCTCCGAAAACATGGCGCAGAGTAAAGCAAACAGGTTCGGCTCTGCTAAGATGAAATGCAAATTTCACGCGATTGCTGTCATTTCAACGAGATGAATCGTTCCTTTAAAACGATTTTTGCATCAGCTTGTTGGTTATTCATTGCTAGTGCATGAATTATACTTATGTACGTCAAAGCTGGCCTTCGATTTCTTCACTTGCTTAGTAGGGAAATCAACGGACTGAGACTCATGCACGGCGAGGAAATTTCAATGCGATGGAGAGATCGATGCAGTGGAGGGGGTAGCGTTAGCAAACAAAAGAGTAGGGGTAAAGGGCCGCCAGTTAGCATTCATTTATCACATTTGACTTATTTCACTATTGTAACAAAGTGTAATTACAATTTAACAATGATATAAACGGTTACAATCTAACAATGATATAATAAAATGTAACAGTGATTGTACTTGGGTGTAAGTTGGGCCTGAATTTTGAAAAAAAAAGCGATTCTTTACTATTTAAGGGATAAATTTCTTTTGTCCAAGCTGGACTTTGGTTTCATAGTTTTCATCTAACTTCTATTTTGTAAGTGGAATATATCGTAGAATGACGCGACATGGATGAAAATACGTAGTGTATATAAAGTTTTTATAAAACTACGTGTAACGTTTAAAAAATTAATATTTGTTCTGAATAGTTTCGTTAATACAATCAGAGGTATGTAAGGTATAAAATGAATTTCAATTATAGCCAACTGAGGCCCATATTACGTAAAATGGTGGTACACAGAAAACAGTATTGCTTTCTAATATTATTTTATGTTATTCATTGAATATTTACGGAATATTTGTAGCAAATAAAATATGAAAACTTCGTTGATTTATTTGAACATTGCGTTATATGAAAATTCCATTCTTCTGATTTATTTCTATGAATTACGGGAAAAAAGAAACAGTTAACCAAAAAGACAATTGAATATTTTATGTAGTAATTCGCAAAAATATTCGAATACCTTTAATGAATTTATATATATATATATATTACATAAAGCATCATGAAACCTCAAACCAATATCTACAGTGATTTCAATAAAAGTACCAGTTTCAATAAAATTTTCTCACGTTCGCTTCTTAATTTGACTAAAAAATCAGAGAAACGTTGAAAATTTCAACTGGTCGAAATTCCTTAACCACCGACTTCAAATATTGTAACAATCACACTTACTCTTCATCTTCAAAGCGCGCGGATTGAGAAGAAGGAATCAGACGCGTGGAATTCCCGCGGTAAAAATTCGTTTTCGAAAGTTACGGGTGTAACGAGTTTTGACCAGCTTGCGTCAGAACGTATTTTCTCTCTCTCTCTCTCTCTCTCTCTTTCTCTTTCTCGTTCGTTCCACTATCTATCTCCTGCCGCAGAGAGGAGGCCCGGTTAAGGGCAGACAATTTTTTTTTTTTTTTTCTAACTTTTTTGTTCGTCGAATGGAGCGGCGAGGGTACACTTTCCGACGAGGATCACCGCCGCGCGTACATCGTTATTATCGTAGTTAAGTGTAATTAGCGTTAATTGGACGAGAGGAGAGTGTCCTAGCCGAGCCGGAGCGTACGGCCGCTTAACGACCAATTAAATCTCTTCCCAAGAATCGCATCGGCGATTTCACTGTCGTTGCTGTTCCGCGTCTTCCATTAGACAGGCGAATTTCCTCGACGAAATTCCTTGCTAATAGTTTCGCGTGTACTATAGCCAGCCGAAAAAGTCTACGTTGCGTCTACATTTTAAAATGTAAATCTGTATGTGTAGTGTCTGTTATTAGTAAAACGCACGTATAATACGATTAATTTGTTTCGAATACATTTTCCTCGAAAAACGAAGCCTCCCACTTGATTTTTTTGAACTTCGAGCCATATATCTCTACCTGATCTCATTTCTACTGTAGATACATCTGTCGAATTTTAAATATTTAAACATGAGACCGATGATCAATTTCTGACTTTCCCTCTTGTTCATCATATTTCTAAAATAACAAATCATGTTTGTAATAATATTGACGTAGGTGATAATACTGATGTATGTGTTGCATCTGTTTAATCGTATAATAATAATAGTGTAATTACGTGATGGTAACAGTTGAGTTAATTATTTAGTACCAAAATGACGTAATGATGTAGCAATATATTGACTTGTCACGTACATCATAATATATTGGCGCAACTATTGTATGACTGAATCCCTACATCTCCGGGAGGAGGAGGAGGTGGTGGTGGAGGAGATGGTGGTGGAGGTGGAGGTGGAGGTGGAGGAGGAGGAGGAGGAGGAGGATGTGCATATATAATTTATATAATCTATTTAAAAACATTTAAAAAAAACTAATCTAAAATTATTAATTATACCTTTAAATTATGAATATTAATTTAATATTTAATGTTACCGTTATTATTTAGATTTATATTAAAGTGAAATAATGAAATTTAATAAATTATTACCACACACACACACACACATATATTTATGTTTATGTTTAGGTTTGGGTTTGGGTTAGGTTTTGGGTTTAGGTTTGGGTTAGGGTTAGGGTTTGGGTTTGGGTTGATGATGATGATGAGGAGGAGGAGGTGGAGGTGAAGGTGGAGGAGGAGAAGGATGTGCACATACAATTTATATAATCTATTAAAAAACATTTAAGAAAAACATTTTCCATTTTTAGTTTAGTTGCAAAAAAAGAGTTTTGAATATTAATTACGCGTCACAGAGAGGAAAGTCACTCCCATTAATTAAATAAGTTTGCTGACGTTAATTATAACATTTTAACATACGTACCAACTGGCTAATCTATAATAATACCGTAAGAAGGTAATATTGCTTTAAAAAGAAATTATTTAAAGTTATAGGTTTTAGAATTATGTATAAAATTAGGAATTATTATAAAATTAAGAAAAACAGAAATGTGTTAAACTAAATATTCTTTGAAATAAAAAAATTTCTGGTACGAAAAATAAATTAATTATAGATTATATTATAAAATTATAGACTACAACATTTAATGATTCACGTTCCATTACGTTACTAAAATTTGATTTTATTTTGTGTTTTAAATTTCCCGCGATAAAAAAATCATTGATAAAATTAAAATAAATGAAAGATTCTACAACGAGTAATCTAACTAAATTGTTACAGTAATGATGCAGATCTACGTATGTACGTATAAATCTGAAATATTTAATAAAAGCAGTAGAAGAAGTATTTTGGATATTTTGTAAATCTCAGTTAATCTGTTTGTTGGAAGTTAATTACAAAAATGCATCAATGAATCAAAAGTATAATCTTACGAAAATCTATACAAAATCAACGTATGTTCGATATCTATGTAAAAATAAATTTCCTATGACAATACATTTTAAGGTAACTCATAGACTTCATAGATTTTCTGTTTAATTACAATTTTCCAGCGAATATACGACGAACGTATTTTCGAAATCTATATTCATTCAGCTAACAAATAAATTGACGTTCGTAAAGTGTTTGAAACCTTTAATTTTCTTTAAATGGCCAGCTATAATTACGTATTCTTCTATTTTCACCAACTCTGCCGACCAAAAAATTCCTGGCCCGACACGTCCCTCGCCTCGTCTAGCCCCTATCCACCTTTATACAGTTAACAAATTTAACGACAGCAACTTCGTCGCTGAAATTTACTACTTTTTAACACGGTTACCACTCTCTCTCTCTCACACCTCGGCCTTATCGGAGAGAACGACAAGTTGAAATTATATTTTCCAGTCTCGCCTCTCTTCTTTTTAAAACTGACACGGTGTCCCGTGTCGATGCTGTTCCCCGGGACATAGATCGAGACTGACGTTTAACGTCAACGACGACGACGACGACGACGACGAGAACTGAGATTGTAGATTACCGGAGAGAGTTTACGCGCCGGTTATATACAGCTTCCTCCTCCCCCTAGCATTTCCATCAAAGAGATCTAGCCTGGAGGTCCAACCTCTCTGATTAAATCCCCGCATCGACTTGCCTTAGGTGTTGCTTGCAGTAATCGCCGGCACACAAAAGCCCGGGAAATTCGCGCGTGTACAAGCCTCGATAGTCGCGTCATCGTCCTCTTTCACCATTCGCGCACCGTTTCGCCTTTGCCTGTAATTCGCGCGATAACAATAAACCGGTTCCATACCTGCGATCCACCTGCAGTCAGAATTGCGCAACGTTGCGCACCATTGTCACTTTGATCGTGCGGTTAGAAATATGCTCGCCAGTAATCACAAAACGCGAACGAAACGCGAAAACATTCACAGGACACTAAATACGGGTGTTTCAAGGACGTGAAGTGGATTTAAAAGTGAAAACTCTCTTCGCGGTGTTATTCCGCTCGTTTGAAGTTATTCGAAGTTATTGCGACGGTGTTTCCTTTCTTTCTTTTCTTTTTTTCTTTTTTTTTTTTTATGAAATTTCATTGAACAGATCTTAAACGAAAGAAAATAATCGTATTGTATCGTGCGTTTATTGTTGAGTAACAGCGACGGACTCGTTTTTTTAAACGGAGTATTATGTTCACAAAAGTCGAGCAAAATTAACATTAATATGATAAAATCGATGTCAGTGATTAAGTATTGGATTTTATACACAATGGAGAAACAATGGAAAATGCATCTGGAAATTTCATCAGTAAACGACGATCAGACGATTCTTGCTGATTCGAGAGCAAGGAAAGAGAAAACTGTGCTTTTACTTTTTTTTCTTATTACTCAAATTCTGGAGATTAATTATGGATCAATTATCAATTATGTCTTAAAGATGGTTTCATACGATGCTAATATTCGAAGCAATTCAAATAAGTTATATTTCATAGCGTTTTCTCCATTTATTTTTTTCTTTTCTTTTTGAAAAAATGATTTTCTTTTGGGTACTGATTTCTGATTTCTCGGAAGAAATAAAACTCACAGCAAGCGAGATTTGAAATAGAAAGTCCAAGTTGAAAAAAAGAAAGTATTTCAAAGCTTGCGTTTTCTTCTATTTAAATATTTAAGAGAACCAGCGCGACATTTTAAAACATGTTTTATTCTCAATCGAATCTTCGCTCTATTCAACAGGGAAAATCAAATTGATCTAACCGTTAAGCTATTGACTTTGTCCAAATTAAATGCACACGAATTCCTCGTCACGACCGGTTCAAACATTTGCTTATTAATTCTATCTCGCTATATTGACATCGCCGCAAGAAGATCTCTTCATCTCTTTCGGATGAGAGTTTAGATCTCTTTTATCTGTTTTTAGTCTCTCTCGATTTTCATGCTGGTCTAACAGTTAATTTCCTAAGTTTAAGATAGTCTATATTCACTTATATATCAGTTCAACGCGTGATGTGTCTTATAATTCAGCATGTCGTTGGATAAAAATCCTACGTCTAACGTGATAATATAATAATTAATATTATTAGATAACGCAATTAGATTTCGTTTGATATTTATCCGAGTCGAAATCATAAGAACGAATTTTAACACTAAACGTACCAAGCGGGGTCAAATGACCCCGTTTTCAAAATTTACATTCGTTTTTAAAATCGTACATTCATTGTTATTTCTTTCGCTAATCTGACTTTCTGTAAATTCTTATATATTATCTGATTATTCAAGTTCTCACTTTCTGTTTTTCTCTTAGCTTATTTTTTTACCGAGAAAAATTCTTTGCATACCTTATGTACCGCGAGGGGTCATTCGACCCCTTACGAAATTTACGTATTTTTCTGACTGAATTTATAAATCAAAACCAACAAAAAAAGTGACAATACTAAGTTCGAGACATAAATGCGTCAAAACCAAAAACAATAGAAAGCGAACAACCGAAACAATTAGTTATTATAATAATAAATTTGGCGTCGATGTGGTTGACCAAATGGCGCGAAAATACAGCGTAAAATTCAAATGCAATAGACGACCTGTGCACGTATTCTTCAATATCCTGGATTTAGCTGGAATCAATGCATGGATACTCTATCGGGAAACAACTGGAATGAAAGATATCAAGAACAGCGTTTCCTGTTACAATTAGCTGAATTACTAGATGAACTAGTCACAGAGTATCACGAATTTTTCGAAGAAAGAAAGGAAAACCAAGGAACATCAAGCAGCCCAAGCAATATTTCCCAATCACGAAGAAAATGTCAAGTAAGATTGTGCACGGGTAATAAAACCACTCAAACTTGCATAATTTGCAAAAAATTTGTCTGCGGAAAATGTACGAAGGAGAAACCAGTCGTATGTAAAAAGTGTAATCAATTGATTATTTTTTTTATTTAAATAAAAATATATATGTTTGGTTATTTTATTAGAAATCAGAAGTTACGTTGCGAATCATTTCCTTTAATAAATTAAGAATTTCTTTCTAAAAATCAATCGTTTATTCATAAGGGGTCAAATGACCTCTTATGGTAAGATAGGTATATGTAAAATGCCGGTACGTTTAGTGTTAAAAACGAACAGCAGCTCGATCGTCAGCTTCGGTTTGCGATTTGCGGGAAATTTCGCGGACAAGAAGAGGCGATATTTTTCAGTCGCTCTTCGCATTGATTCTGAACAACGTCGACAAAGAGTGATAAAAACAGTAAACGAACGGAAAAAGGACAGAACGAACGGGTAAAACGAACCGAAATTTAAAGGGCGTGTCACAGGCAGGCAGCCACTTTGTTAATAAGCTCAACAGGTGCGACTGAATCTCGAAAGCTGCGAAAAATCGGGGCAAGATCGTCGTGGCGAACGATGCGCGAACGATCCAGCAAAAAAATAAGAGAAATTCGCTTTTAAGCTAATTGTCAGTCAAACGTAATCCTTGGATTTTCAATCGTAGAGTTCTCCTTGTATCGCGCGTGTTTCGCGTTTCTTTCAGCGATAGATATAAACTACTCTCGACGTTCGTTTTTTACGAACTGAATTAAAATTCTTTCTCTTGTTTGAGATAGGTATGGTAGATAATCACTTGTTTTAATTTGAAAACGTAGCGGACGTTGACGGGAAGGCAATTCTTTCAGAATCAAGAAAACGTTTTCACCTTTAGTGGACACTGTATAAAGTATAAAATTATAGTTATAATTTTAATTGTTGTAAATAAATAGCATTAAATATATCTTCGTTTCGTTATTCTTTATTGCAGCAGAACTCCATTATTTTCAGTCAAATTTGAGCCAGATTTCTTTATTTGAATTTTGAACTTATATGAACTAATAAAAAGATGAATGAATGGAATTTTATTATATAAAGATAAAAAAAAGTTCTAGTATATTTTTCTACTCGTGTAAAATTATCTGTGAAGCCTACTGCAAAGAAAGAGCTTGACTCTAATAAAAATTAGCGTTGGTAGAACACCGAATTATTTCTTAAATTTCGTATATCTCGCTTTAGTAGCAATAGCAATTTTTGACTCATTTTTTAAAATATCTCTTTTTTCACTCCTTTCTCCTCTTTTCAGATTCTCTTCGGTCTCCCGGGATTCGGATCCCTACAATCTGCATTTAACGCAAAGAAGAGCCAGTTTCCCATTTCCATGTTGTGCTAATGATGTTTCTTTTTCTACGTGAGTATACCTTTTTAAAAAGTTTTCCGGCTACAATTAATTTTTGCGTCTGAAAGAAGAACCAAGGAAGTGGTGATCAGTGGACAAAGATGTTTAAAATGAACTTTTACTTTCAGGAGAATTCAATTTACGTTGTAATTGAACAAAAGAAAACAAATCAAGTTTCCATTTAAAACAGCGTAAATCATTATTTTCGAAAGTCAATGTCACATTTTAAAGTGCAATAGAACAAGACACATGTTATCAACTTTATCACGAAATAATCGAAATTTTGCACTTTCAGTGTTTAATCCGTGTTAGAGTATTATTCAGGATAATCTGGGATGCTGAAAATAATTGATTGATTTATTGGAAATTCAAAGAGGGGTAACGTATTAACGACTATATATTCGGTATTATTATGTCGAATATATCAAGAGTCGAATGCATTCTTAATTTATTGTATGTTTTTTTATTTCGATATTAAACATTCAAATGTGATTGTTTTTTTCTTTAAAATCTGAGTTATACCCATTTGTCCAGAGAATTCGTTCGATCAGTAGATTCATGTGTTCACGATCGTAGATTCTTGAAATCGAGAAAAATATGTATTTTTTTTTATCATCATTATTTTTATATATCCATACCCTTCGCGGTATAATTCGAAGAAATTTATTTCGAATCTATATCTTATCGCTGTAAATTTTATATACAACTAGACTTGTTCCTTATCTTTTACAAAAGCAGCTAGTATCAAGCCAAGCAGCTCACGGTGATTCAATTTGCAAAGAAAACAATTCAAGTAATTGCCGATTATACGCATCAGGTTGTAAAGTTAGGTTACCCAGTCTGTTACAGCTCACAACAACTCGTTTCGATTATCGAATGCTATTCCTAGCGAAATTCTTGCGAAAGCTCCGCGAAATCGTGGAGAATTGCAATTTTTTTGGTAAGCACGGATTACCCCGTATTTTTCTACAGTTTTCTCTATTCGTTCGATCTCGAGGTAAGATTCGTACGTGTGTTCGTACGGTATGGTATCGTAAAATGGACAAACGTAGCACGATGCACGAAGATCGATCGACGACTACACGCTCGCGAAGATTGGTTTGTCCAACTCGCGGTTTTCCGCTCGGCTCGCTGCGACGACCACACGAAGAAACTCTTACGATTCGTCTGTTCGATGATCTATCACCGATCAAGCTTGCGAGGACGATGAAACACGGTTGCTTTTCTAAATTATAGCTCTGTCATTAGCTCTCGAAAGAAAGCTGGGTTAATCGAGTCCTTTGAAAAATGAGCTGGTCAACTTTACTTTCTCCTAATTCCTATCATTTCAATAGTAATTCCAATATTCTTAAAACAAAATAATCCCAATTCCAATAATAAAAATTTCCTGAGTTTTCCTCAATTTCAGTACAGTAATATACTAGTAGAATATTTGTGATCATAAAATTTTGAAATTGTAAAATTGTAAAGATCCGCACTCTAATTAACTAGTATTGACAAGAAATTCAACACATTCTTTTTTTTTTTTAGTGACTGAGTTAATCAATATGGCTTTATCGAGTTAATCGATTCTGATTAATTGAGAGTAACTCAATTTTGACTTTCTGACAGAGACAGGATATTCCGCGTTAATTGCTTCTTAAGCTATTAGGTCATTTCATAAATAAATCGATTTCTCCATATGTACTGAGAAACTGATCAATTTTTCCTTGCATTTTATAATTTTTTCATGTTTCAAATCTTCTATTCCAATTTTATAATAATACCACTTCAATACCACTGTAATATCTTTTACAAAAATTACTTAATTACATGTACGTGACGTATTATCGATGCATTTACGTGTTGTTATTTCACATAAAATTATATATTCGACGAATTTCGTTATCACCGTAGGAATCACCTTTTTTCCTTTGACTCCTTTTGCTTCATCGTAACCATTGAGCAAAACCAAAAAGAATGTTTTACTATCAATTCTGAAACTCGATTCTACATTTCAATGTTCGATAGCATTCGTTGCACTTTGCGACAATAAAAACCTAACTTACAACCCGTTAAAAAGAAATACTTCCATTTGACCGTCGAATTTCATGTTAAATGAAAAACCCGACGAAAATCTCGACGCATCGTGTTTCTTTCGTATGAAATAAATAAAAAATGTATCCTCGTGTCTTCGAGTAAAATATTCTCCTCGCTCGTGACAACGACGATGCAGCTTCCATTAGGCGAGAGTTAAAACACGTTCAGACAGCTTAAGAGAATTTTCAACGGTGTCATTCAGAGTTCGGTACGTTATGGCGGCACTATACCGCGGAGTTTTGCGAAAGTAAGGGAAAACTCGAGCATCGTTCGTTTACCTTTCTTACTTCATGAACTATTGAAAGCGAAGGCAAACTTCCGCGCATGTTCGCCGCTTTCTCGCGCGCGAAAGATGCATAACTGCGCCTCATACGACGAGATTAATTTGTTTGCCGTGTGTAATGTATATTTAATTACTTAAGCCAGGAAAGGACCGGAGTTATTCGAAGCTAGTGATGAATTACACTTGCGACAGAACGTAGGACTAAAAGTTTGTTGGTTATTTAACCTTTTGATGTTAATTCTATATTTTTCCAGGGTATGAAAATGTTCTGTTAAAATTTTATCGTTATCGCTTCGTTTAATTTTATTATGTGGTCAGCAATTTATTTGAACTTAAGCAAGTTTATTTATGGATAATCTTAAATATTCTAACGTACATTGAAAAATAGAGAAAATATAAGAAAATACATGACACGAAATATTTGTTATAACATTACCGAAAATAAACAGAATGAGATATCTAGCTTTAATCTTCTTATACTCGTAAAAATATGAAATTTCATGGACGTTTTTAAACACATTGCATTGGAATTGGACTAGACAATTGAACGAAACAAGTTCTGTCGTTAAGAGAAAAACAAGGACAAATCGAATTTTTTCCACGTTGTGTATTTTTTAATTCTTTTTAAAATTATGAATGTTTCGTCAATAATATCAACGAGTAACAAAATGAAAATCAAAGTATTAAGAGTATAATTATTGATTTAAAAAAAGAAACAACTACCATATCGTCAGGTATTTATTTGAAGAATATACGCATCATCTTTGAATTCTAGATACACAGTTAATAAATGAAAGACGATTTATCGTATGAGAAACAAAGATAGTCTTGTTTTAAAATTAAAGTTATAAATATCTCTTAAACTAATAATTTCTTGGTATGTATAACTTAAATATATCTATTTATAAAAATACGTGGAAATCTCCGAAACCAGTTACAAAAGAATATCACAACCCTCTGCATACTGAACAACTTTTGCCAAAATTTCTCCAAGAACGAATAAAGGTGTTCAAGTGCTAATTCTAAATATTGGATCATCCTGTGTATGCACAGTTACGCTATAGAATTTCAAACTTGCTCCAAACCTCGCCAGTATGATCGCGAGTTCACTCAAGTCATGATCATGCAGTGCTAATAAAATATGAAAATGTTCCACATAACATTTCACGCTGATACTTCTTTGTATCGCGCGCGTAAGAATGAATATTTCCACTTTGGTGGAAGCGGATGGAGGCAACAAATTTCCCCCTGCTGCAACAACAAAGCTCCTGCGGAAACGCTATCATCCTCTTTCGCGCGGCCTCCATTTTCTTCGAATTGAATTGCCCGCGTTAGCCCAATAAAACAGGCCATTTCCCGGACCTATTTATTCATTTGGTCCGGACGGAGCTGAGATATCTCGGGCCAGAAACGCACAGCTGCCTACGGCAACTACGGTAATAAAGCTCCGGGAGTTCCGTGAAACGCGCGACACACGACACACCGACGAGTCGACGAGCCGCAAAAAGCCGTTGCCATTAAGTACGCAGCCAAGACGAAACCGAAACGAAGTCGAGGACGTTTGCACCAACTCATGCAAATCATCGTCTGAATTATTCATTTAACGACTCGACCCTGTCGAGCTTAAATTTCTTTCCCCCCCGAACGCTGTTTCTCGACTCTCTCGAAACGGATTCATTTTCTTTTTTTTTTCTTATTTTTTTTTTGCCGCAAATAAACGAAAGAACACACAAATTAGGCTTAGAATATTTTTCAAATTCGACTCGTGTAGAAATTTGTTTCGACTAGTAAGTATTGCGATAAATGCTCTACATTTTGTATGTTTTTTTGCATTGTGTGAATCGGATCTTCAAGCTCTCCATGATTAGAAGCCAATCAGTGTAAGTTATTCTCCGTGAAAAAACATTTTAACTTTAATATCGTAAGTATTATATTGTAATGATTATCGTGAGATTTCCTTCCATCAAAGATTTCGACTTGCACCGATTAGCTTCTGTGTCTTTCGTGTATCCCAATAGGCTTCACTAGTGGCAGTTTATTCATTGAATATACTGTAATAAAAAAAAAGGAATAACGTGTAAGATGCAAGTGGTATAATGTAGAAAAAAAGAAAAAAAAGAAATGAACTCCTGAATGTCAGAGTAGAAGCTGCACGCATTAAAATGAGATCAAGTGGATCGTTGTATCATCCCTTTTTACAAAGTCGTGCCTTGAAGTTTAAATTATCAAAAATTTTTCACCGTCATTGGTACAGTTATAGCTCTTCATCGTACGTCGTTCCAATAAATGCACCCTTTATTTTCACCCACGGAATAGAATTGATACAATGGCGAAGAGAGAGAGAGAGAAGTGTTTCACAATGAGAGGATTCGACAGTATGTACTTCACTATGGCCGAACCGGGTCGCAGATGTTAATTCACGAATGATGGAGCTGTACCTCGTGTTTGACTACTTGATTAGTAACAGCCAAGGGTCCTCCAGCGAACCTGCTCGCGCTCATCTCCGAGGACGAGGAAGACGCTCGAAGACACTGCGATCCTCCCCATTTTCTCTTCTTGCGAATTCTGCTAATGGGTTGGCTTGTTTAGAATCGTTTAATATTCGGGTCGTTAGGAGAGTTTATTAGGGGTTGCGTGCTCGGCATTTGCATTCACTGGGCCAGCGTGTTTGCGCAGGAAATATTAAGGAATAAGATACGATCACTTCTAACTAAATTACCGCAGTTTCGGGTGTTTATGGTGGAAAGTACAGTTTCGTCGTTGAACTCGATGTTGAAAGGTGTTTGCTACACGGCTGTTGCAGAGATGTTTGACTCTTTGTTAGATCTGAAATTTACTACTGGGGTGCAATATCTCGAATAGAATCGCATTGTCGAGAAATTGAAAATTCAATGCGTAAATTAATCGTAATATCGTATAAAAAATTAAATGGGTAAATTCAATCTCATCGTGACTCGAAGTTAAAAGACATTTTATATTCCATGTATTAGTTGAACGAGAGTCGTCTCATTATCGATTACTTTGAATTAATGTTTTCAAGAAAAAACAAACTTTATTATTACGAGTATTATTACGTATTACGAGTATTACGAGCAATTATTACGAGTTAAAAGTAGAACAGTCGATTAAATATTTCCCATGATAACTACGCTGAATCTACATTCAGACCCAAATATAAAAATAGGAATTTTGAAGCTGAATAATCATAATAATAATCGTGTGTCAGAATTTATAATAATAAATCGAAGTTGGAGACTCTCGCCAAACTTCAAATTAAGGTTTCATCCGCCGATAATTCCAACACGTCAAGTAAGAAGCGACATTAAAAACTATGAAACAGACGTTCCCGTGCTAAACAATCGTACTGCCATTCCACAGAATCGAAGCAGGAGACTTCGATTTTGTAATAATTCAGAATCGAAGCCTGGAGACAACAGTAGGCGCTAAGCGCTTGTCTCGTTATTGAATATACACGATATATCTTTCCCGACACGCTTGACACCCACTCCATTCTCGAAGTTCGTGTCGTTGTCACTCATTGTCAGAGGAGATTGCCGAGCGGCTGCTTCCTACCGTTAATTTTACACGACAGCTTAAGTGGAGAGGACGACGATAACGCCTCGGCTTCGCGACGGAAAATCGCTTTTTTTAAGTAGCTCGATTTTTATCGCCAGGCCGAGAAGAGATCGAGGGTCGTTACTTATGGACGTAAGTTTTAGAGACGACGAACGACGATGCGCGACGATATCGTTAGCGGAGAGTATCGTTAACTCCTTTCAAACCGTGGATACGAGATATCTCGCCTGATTCGAAACCAATTTCGCGCAGTCTCTGTGACGTAGACAAAGTGAGACACTTTCGCGAGACATGCATATTTATATTGTTTTCTGCGCGGGAACTTCGTGGTGGCCTGATTTATAACACGGCCGAGGTCTCGCGCTATCTTTGAAGAGAAAAAACCACTAGAAGAGCCGAGGCTCGTTAGAACTGAAATATCGGATTATTATCCGAACAGGATAATATTTTTCAAAGAAATGTGTCTATTTAATTTCATTTGTCGATCAGTCCAGAGCAACTAGGAAATAGAACGTAAGTCTAAGTTTCTATTCAGAAAATGTTAAAGTAGACACGATGTGAAACTATCTATACGTATGAAATATGGAAAAAACGAAGCAAAAGAAGAGAAAATAAAGGGGAACACGCAGCGAGAAATTCATCGAGCTCGTCGCGAGTAGATTTCCTTTCCTGTTATAATACGCGCAATTTTCACGGCTATTGAATCCAATCCTATTTGGGAAGATCCAAGTTTGTTCAATTTCCACAGACTCTTCATTTACATTGTCTCGAGGAACTTGATGACGTAATTGTCTTTAGGAACCTAGTGACTTCAAATTTCTCGACTGACATCCGAAGAGTTGTTCATTCGTTGGTATTCAAAGTTATCTCATCCACCCAACGCACGAACACTTGAACACAAAATCAACAAGTTCTTAGAAATTCATTTGTTCATCTTTCATCGAAGGAGCATCCACGAGAAATGTAACTATAAAAACATAGAATCACTAAACACACCTCGAGATATGAATTGTAACGAGATTCATCTTGAACTCGTGATAAAGACAATTGTTGAATTAAACTTGGTTAATTATCAATACTATCTAATTAGTATTAATGTAAATAAATTTCAACGGGAAAACAGCGTGATTGATAATTTTTCATAAGACACCTCATATTCAGCTCATATGTGTGAAAACATTGAAAATCGTTCGAGGGATTTAGCCTCGAAATCGATTATTCGAAAGGTGTTCGTAAAAGTGAGAAATATGATAGACTATCAACGAGAAAAACGCGAAACGCAGCGTTAATCGCGAGACACCTCGTCCAGGGTTACGAGAAAGATGAGTTCTTCTCTACGACATCTTGTCATCGTATAGCCATTGCCGATCAGCTTTACGCTTCTTCTGAAACCTTCTTTTACGACTATCGATTACCATTCCACCGTGTCGATTGCTCTTATACTGCGCTTCTTATTTTTTATCGGGCATCATGAAGTTTACTCACCGAGGCGGGGAAAAAATCGTCGTACGACCGAAAAAACGCTTTCGTAAGACACTTGAAATTAATATCGGGTCGTGAAGTTTTACGAACTGGAGATTTAATCGTCGTTTAATGCGGGGTGTCTCGCTTATCATTTATTTCTGTTTCTACGGTTCGGGGTCGCGACGTGATAAAATGATGATGAGGAATTCGATGAGTTATCGCTCCGCCGTTGAAAAGTTTATGAGTTCAAATATGCTATGAAATGTTTCTGTTGATATTGCATAATACATTCGATACCCGATTCATAAATAAACCGCGGATTTTTATTTAATTGCATAATTCATGAGAAGTTTAATACGTAAAATGCATAATATGATTGATCAACGTTGCAGTCTAATAAAGTGCTTGGATTTTACTTTTTTAATTACTTTCGTCAAAAATATCAATTTAAAATCCTATTTACAACATTTTGAATCAAAGTTATGCATACTCGAATATTTCTCTGAGTTTCGCGATATCGATTAGTAAAAGTTCGCACAATCAACTGAAAACGAATTTTAATCAATAGTTCTATACTTCGTGTATTGTATAATTTTCAATTGTTTCAATGGTTTCGATATTCTATTGTTGTACATGGAGCAAAAAAAATAGACGACGAAAAGTTGAGAATTTGTGCTTTTAGATACAATTGGTAACAAACGCAGCAAAACGCATATTTACATTGCGTATGAAAATTCTATCAGCGAAGGGTTAGCAAAAATTGAATTATTAGAAGATACATCCGGAACACGTCCTGTCTGTTATCGAAAACGAAGCATAAAAATATACTTTCCAATCTGCGATAAAAATCCTGCGCAAGCAGTGTTCCAATCTACGATGAAACCTCGTTTCTACAAAACTATTGAACAGACTGATTTTTTTCTGAAAATCCGCGTTAATTTTTTTCTTATATCCAATACGAATCATTGGAATGACCATAATCTTCATAATCATAATAGTCAAATATTAGAAGATACAACTTCTGTTCACTAAACTTGAACCACTATCGATTTTCAACATCTAGCAAGTTTTTGATAAGCTTGAAGGCGTAATTTTATAATATATTTATAATATATTTTATTGGGTGTTAAATTACATACATAAAACGCATCATCTGCTATTTCGTTATTTCAAATTATTTTCGATCATTGTTTCAAATAAAATTTCTGTGATACTAGCAATGAATAATAAGACTGTATGCAGTAATATACGAATCATTAATGTGCATATAAATCACTAATTAATACGCAACACTTTAATAGCTGACAAAAGCTCGTAGTTAAATTTCAAACCTTTCGATTTGATCGAAAACATGTAAAACCTTGAAATTTCAAGTGATTCTGATTCAATGATCAGAGGCTGTGTAATTCGCTAGTTTTAATCAGTTGAAAAAAAAAAACACAAGTGAGATAAATCTGCCACACCAAAAAAAAAGAAAAAAAAAATAGTCGACACCGTGCCTATTATATTTGTAGTACCGAAATTATTATAATGTATAGTTATATTTTTAGTTACTTTTGCTGGAGATGCGTGTACGAAAAAGAAGCATGAATGTGATGTGAGAAGCACAGCGTTGACATCGAGCGTTTTTCTTTTTGAAAAGAGGAAAGTCGCGCGAGTGAAAAAAAAGCGTAAAAGAGCGTTGAAAGAGTGATCATTTGTGTTGTGTAAAAAAAAATTAATTGTGTCGTTTGAGTTTATTCGAATTATTGTTGTCCGTGTTGTCTATCTTGTGTTTATTATTCGTTGCTTTGTTTCTGTTTTCTTTGTTATTTAATATGACAAAACATCATTTAAATTATATCGCTACGTATTTGATCAAAGAAAAATCGACAAGGATCGAAGAAATTCCCCCCGCGAAATCCCCCGACGGGGGGAGGGGAGGGGGGCGGCAGAAATCCCTTTGAGCCGCGAGAATCGCAGGTTCTCTCTCATTTCTGCGTCAAGGCAGGGACGCGCGAAACTGAGAAACGAAGGAAAGAAGCGTGAAGAAGACGACGTCGCGGAAATAAAAAGCGGGGCAATATCACCAGCGGCGTGCAGCTCGGTTCTTTTTTGCTCGAACTGTTGCGCAAGTTCTTAATTAAATTCACCAGGTACTCGACGAGCCAGGTATAAGCCAAGAGGAAAATAAAAGTTCCCGGGGGGAAGCTGCCGGGCTGCGAATTAAGCCGATTCTCCGCGAGCTCAAACAATCGCGCGGACGAGCGATCTTTGCAAGATTCTGCCTCCTCGCGAGACGAATTTATCGGCCGATGTCTGCGTTCCCGTAGAGTAAGCAATTTTTAATTATCACGAGTTATCGTCGAACTGGGCGCGGTGTGACCGTGTCAACCGGTGGGGTACGTCGTTTCGAAATTGCGTTCGAACCACGAGCGGCATTAATAACGCGTCGCGTTTGTTCCTCTTTGCTCGTCCACGCGGCGCAGCGATAAAACATAGGCCACTCGCGCGCCATTTCGTGCGTTTCGCGACTATAATTAATTGGTTTCATAGCCGTGATTTTATAGCTCTTAGGGAAACATTGCTTCCGCCAAATCGCTTTCGTTGCTCTCCACCGGCCGCGGTCCCAACGAAAAATGACTCTGTGCCCCCCGCGAGCGCGCGATTTTTGCTCGTGATTGCTCTCGAAAATTGAACGTTATTATACCGACGTTTACGGTTCAAATATAACTTTTTTAGGGGAGGAGAGAGGGAGGGAAAACGCATCGAAAATATTCTGTGCACACTTGACGAGAGCACAAGCGGTGGTATTCGAACATTTATCATTCGAACACGTATACATTTATGTGTAAAATGAAATAGAATTTTGCGAGAAATTCTATTTTCCATTTGACAAGTTGTGGACACAATGGCTCAGGTTTTTATAGGGTTTTTATAGGAAATTATTGAACGTAATATATAATTTCGTATTACGTTTGACTTTGGGATGAAATATTATACACTGCCGCTCAGAAGTTTCGTATGTTTAACATAACATATCAGTATTTTGTATTAATTCTTTACCAAACGTGTGTTTGCAATGAATGTATCTTGCCATTTTTATAAACATTTTCAGATTGATTCTAACTTTATCGATGTGATCGTAATAGTTGTCTTTCATCAAAGTGTCAATGAAATTTCGAAATATTTTAACATGTAGTTTCGTATTAAGTGCATATGAAAAGCGAAACATTAATTTAATACGTAGTTTCTTCGCAATATCACGTATCCATTCAATGGAAACAAGTTTCCACATGTTTTGAATAATTATTTCCATTATTCTAGATTTATAAGAATTGCCAATTCTAGACTTGTAGAATTTTTTGAACGAGTGTAATGAAATTTTGGAATCGAAAGAATAAATTTATATTTTCATCAGCTTTTATGAAAATTAAACGAGTATTATCGTTATGAACAATAACGATATTTTGATGTTACTATTATATATAAATTTTGACGTTAATTTAACACCTGTGGTTCATATTCTTAATTGAACGATGTTAAATTAATGAGATAAAATTTAATTTAATTTAATAATATCATATGTACCAATTTGTAATAGTATATATATATATATATACTATGGTGCACAAATAATTGTACATCCAGTGCAATTTTACCAAAAGATTGGTATTTTTATTTTGTTTCCATAATTGAGATCCCTAAATTAACGTTAATGACATTCTATACCTTATTAATTGGAATCGAATATTTGGCTAAATTTCATCCGAAACAAAAAACATACCTGTATACTTGACTAAGATATCTTTGATCACCTTCAATCATTACCTTGTTATTTATAGTATTGAGGTTAGCTGTTCTATTGACTATATATAATATATGCAGTCAAATTAAAATTGTAATCGATTCGTTTGAACAGTAATTTTATAGATTTGCAGTTATTTAGAACCGTTCAAACACTTGTACACGACGTGTACATAAAAGTTCTTGCATAGCGAGTGTTAAAGTACTCGAACGTTCTGGCGAACCACACCACAGTAGTAACAGAAGAATTAACGAAATCGCGCACATTTTCGTTTTCCAACGAAATCCGCGGAAAATTCAATTTTCAGCGACATCACGCGCGCACACTGAAATGTGCCAAGTATAAACGAATGTTTATCAAGTTGCGACAATAGGCGGATAACAGAAAAACGTCATCGCATCGTAGTTACTAATCCCTCGTGTCAGTGGATGTTTTCACGGAGAAACTCGATGTATCCTAACGGGGGTTGAACGACTAGAGCTGCGCCTTTTTGAAAGTGCACCGAAAGTGCAGCGGGATCAACCGGAGGGAATCCCTATTTATGGGAACTATTTCGGTATACGTGCGTCGAGGATATTCCTCTCGAACACACAGTCGTCGCCGATTCTCCATAAAACATCGAAATCCTCGATAGACGCGAAATCGATAAAGAGCGCGCCAAGCCTGAACGATGCCCGCAACGATAGATCGAGCTTATTTTGTCAAATAAAGGAGTAGCTTAATGACGAGAGTTGGAACGGTGCCCTTTGAACCTCTCTCGACTTGACAAATTCCTCTTCCTTCGCGGATATCCTCGAGCAACATCTTTATTGCGGCCCCGAGAGCCTTCTCGCTCGCGCACGTCGCGATAAACTTCGAAATTTCACACCAAGGTGAGCGAGTCCGCGATATTTCAAGGGCTATAGCATACTGACTCGAGGTAATCGCACCACGCGATCGATAAAAAGCATCGATCTTTCTTTCGTTCTTTTCTTTACAGATGATGTCTTTTAATATTGTTAATCTTTGCTGTCAGTATTGCGTACATACATACGTATATTTAGTATTTGCACGTTGATTTATGTATACAGTTTTGAAATTAATTTATGTATACCTGTACATAATGAATACGTATGGATTAATAAATGATATAATGATATAAATAGTAGTATGATATAACGATGTAAATTAATAAATTACTAATATGAATATAATTAATAACGTGTATTAATTATTGTTTGTAGAGTGCCTCACTTTTCTTGATGCAACCGGAAGAAGAAACTTCTTTATTTGAGTCTTCGCTTTTGAGAAGAATTTAATTCAGCAATTCTCCAATTTTCGGTTAATTCTTCGCTATCGAGTAAATTGTTTAAATTGTGTAAACCGTTAGTAAATTGTTCCAGAATTTTATGTCCTTTCGAGAAAATAAGTGTAAAATATGAAAATGTGCTTTTTCGTTCAAGGTTTCGTTCCGCTCTCAAAAGAAAAAAAAAATAGACTTCGAATTACACGTTTTGCTAAGAATTACATCCGTACGTACGTACCTGGTAAATATTCAAATTTAATTTTCTCGGAAACGGAGCGTTTTATGAAGAAATTTTGTTCTACATTTCCGACTTGTTTTCACGCGTGGAATAACTTCCTTCTGATTACTCATTCTTGTTACTGAATTATTCTAATTCAGATATGCTCGAGAAATATTTCTAGTCGATTTTCTAAAAAAACGAGACGTCATGTGAGTACAGTTTTATTCTGTACTTCCGCTTCTTTCTCAATTGTACCATGAAAATTTGGACACTCTGTATATTGAAATCATATATTACAAATTCATATTTTTAAATATAGAGAATATAATTTTTAAAAAATGGCTTCTTGGTAGAAAGTTGCTTTACCTATCAAATATTATAGATACTTGTAAATGTTATACATATATTTTAAGCAGAACCTTTTGTAATCACGAGATTATAAACTACTACAAAAAAGAGACAGTTCGATTTTTGCAATTAGATTTTTAATGGAAATGAACCAGCGAACGGTACGTACAAAAATAAAATCATTCTAACGTAAAAAATATATTAGCAGCAACAAACGTGTTAATTGACTGCAAAGTTTAACGACGGATTAATTGTATTACAAGCTGAAAAGTTAATAGACCCCGGTACTGTTGTCTCGTTGATGTTCAGAGGGAATATCGTGCTGATATTTTCTCTCCAATTACGCAAATATCGCGGAGATTTAATAAGCATCGGTTGTACTCTAATTGAAACACGGCATCCAGAGATTCGAGCAAAATGCTACGTACGAAACCATCTCTCTCCTAGATCGTTCTCCACAGACTTAGACAATGATAATTAAATCGTTGACGTATAATATGAGATCAAGTAGCAATTTCGATGAAATTTCGATGGAACTTCAAGTGAAATTCATTGGGAAATTATTTCTAATGAGAAATACTCATCTTCTTTGACGTCCTTCCCGGTGTCGGCGTAAAGAGTAAGAATAAAATCTTTGGAATATAAAATTATTTAGAAATTATACATTGGTTGAAATAAGACAAAATAAATAGGTTCACTGATACTATTTAATATCTATTGCGATAAAATGGAATTAGGGAGACGTAGGAAACTCAGTTTCGAAAGAAACGCCTCCCTAAAGTTGTTGCAACATTGTCTACAATGTTAAAAAGAATTTTGATAACGCAGTTCGATTTATTTAATATTTACGTAATTTTCGAAAAGATATATATACCATTGAATTATGAAACTAATAAAACTGGCCTCCTTCGTTGGTTCATTTGAACCAAAGAATAATCGATGATCTACGATTGTCCAATGTTTGACTTGGAATTTTCAGAAGAGTAAAAGTCAATTGATCAACATTGACTTATTATAAATAGTTTGTTGAAACTCCGTCATATTTTTCAAAATGCCGATTCTAATTTTTATTTTGCAAAATGAAATAAATTTTTATTTTATTAAATATCTTTTTTAAGAAATCTAATAAAAAAGATATCACGCATAAAAGTTTCATATCTATAGAATACGAACCTAGAGAAGAAAGAAAAATATACGTCTCCGTTTTCAACAAATAAAATATGATTGTTAGGTGCCCCCTTCGAAACTATGAAACTTTTTCAAATATTTTTTTCAATATTTCTCGCTTTCAGTTTCCCGAGACATTTACGTTGAAATTTCCAAATGTGCATCCTGAATACGGGATATTTTACGTCGTTTCGATAAATTTTGTTCAACTTTCGATTGTTACGTTCATTAAAATTTATTTGACAGCCACGACAGAGGATACGAATGATGAGAAATTCAACGATTTCGGTATTGAAACGTATGAATAATTTAGATTTCGACCGATTTATAGATTTTTAATCGATTGAATACCTTTCATTGTATCTCGTATTGAATACGAATCATTGTATTTAATAAATAAACAATCGCGTGGAAAGAGGATTTGCCTTTAAATCGTGAAATTTAAATTCAATTCCACGTACAACACGGTTTAACCCATTTTAAAAATCAGTTCTCGCGCTTTCGTTTCGACAAATCATTCCAATTTCATATCAAATGATATTTAAATACGAATCTCCTCTTTCTATTGTATGTCAATTTGTATATTTTTCTATCGTGATTTTTATCATTATTATTACACGTGTACGCGTTTCAATTTGCCATTGTTTCGTATAATTTTACAGAGATTTGCATTACTTAACAAAAGTCTGTTGATCCTTGGATTTGTTAAAAATTTATTTCGATAAATGGAAAATTGTTACAGATACGGAGGATACAACCTCGGTGTTAAGCGAATAATTTATTTCCGAATATCGTTTATGAATTTGTATTAAATACAGTACTGTATCGTTGTAATTAATAGTAAACGATTTAGAATTTAATTTTACATAGCAAAGTTTATATGAAATCCTATGATTATAATTAATTCCTACCAAAGACTTTCTGCGATATTATCAAATACACGATCAATTTCAATGCGATGAATATAATTGAGTCTATCGAGTCAGACACTTGAAATGATACGCCGTTTAAAATTTAGTGGATTCGCTTATTTTCCGGATCGTTATTTCATTGATACATTATCACCTGAAAAAAGGCGAATTTTAAAGTTTACACTTAATTTTGTATAATTCTTCCGGAATATTTCCCCCACGTTTTTCCAACTTAATTTACCCATTGGTGTCAAATTGGCGCAGAATTTAATCTCTACGATGAAAAAATAAATAAGTTAACTCTCGATCGACAATAAACGCTTTAGCAATCTTAGTTTCTATATTCAGTTGCGTGCAGTCTTCGCACAGATACTGCTCTCGCATATTGTTTCTCATCGAAGGATCGAGTCTGAAAGTATAAGTCCGCTTGTACAAAATATGAAGATATATAAGTATCCACATAGCCATACGAGAAGCAGAAATAAGCGAGAGCGAAGAAAAGTTCGAATCTCAAACACTGTGGAGTTCTCGGGAGAAGTGAAACTGGCGACCTTGAACTTCGCGGAAATAAACGCGAAGTCGAACGCGAGCAGGAAGTTGGTGCGGTGGAAATTTATGTCACCCGGTATCTGCAACCGTCGGTCCCTGTCGGTCCCTGTTTACTCGTGCAACTTCTCCGTCTGCGTGTACTGCGAGTAAATCTCGTCGAGACAGCCGGATAAGTGCGAGGGTGCGCCGCCAATGAACGATCGTGCACCGGAAAACACAGTAAATCCTTAGTGACATCGCGGATTAGGCATGCAGCTTATCCGCGACCTCCTCCCCGCGACCGGACGGATTTACGCCGGAAAGTTTTCAATGCCGCGAAGAATCCGCGCGATGGCTTGCTCTCTTGAAGCTCCCTGTAGCTAAACTCGCTAAATTCTGATTTTTTTCCCTCAATTCCGCGGAGCGAAAGAGGAATGTCGCGGACCCGAAAGATCATTTGAATTTTCGTCCGAGCTTCGAGACTAAAATCGCGTTGCCATTATATCAATTTACTCTCTCTCTCTCTCTCTCTCTCTCTTTGAAAGGTTTCGTGTATTTACACTCGTAACGGTGGAACGATCAGTGTTTTTTTTTCTTTTCTTTTTTTTTAACGAAACGTGACGATTAATTTAAAATATCAAGGGATCAGAATTTTGTGTCAATAAATATACACGATTGCGATCGAATATCATTGTTATTATTATCTGTCGTTCAACAAATTTTGGTTGGAAAAAAAGAATACAAAGATATAAAAAATAAATGAAAAGATCAAACGAACTCCTGCCTTAGAAAGAAACTATGTTGCCAGGAAAGAAATCAACATTATCCACATATGTGTTAGTCAGATTCCGTGTATGTAAAGCACAGAGGCTTAATAGCTGATGACGTAGAAATCGATAGCAGAAAGACTGATAATTTTAATTAGAAAATAAAGATCGGAAACGACTATATATATATATATATATATATATATATATATATACTTACTTCACATGTTATGTGGTGATGTTCCACAATTTTGTATAATACTAAAAAAAAAAGTTGAAGGCGAATTAAATAGAAAACTCGAAAAATGAATCTGTACTATGAGTTCTTTCATAATATGTAAAAATTGATGAAAAGACATAGACGACAAATGAATTCACTTTGTTACAAAAAATTTGACAAGACTATTATTGCAAGATCGAATATATACCAAATAGCAGCAAATATAATAGTAATACGAACGTAAAAATTGATAAAAAATGATGATCAAAAGAGAGGACAGATAGAAACGAGAGGAGAATTCATTTGACGAGACTCGCGGGATTGAATACACGTGTGAGTAAACGGCAGCAAATAGAATGGTAACGTGAATGTAAAAATTGATGAAAACGATGATCAAAAGATGCGAACGAAGGGAGAATTAATTTTATTGTATAAAACTGGCGAGTTACTAAAACCTTGAATATATGTGAAATTAAACACATGTAACAGCGATATGAATGTGAAAATTAATCAAAGTGACGATCAAAAGACACAAGAAATGCAATTTGTCGTATGATGAAATTGATGAAACTGTTACTACAAGGTTAAACATACACGTCTTTTGCATCTGATCTTCCGGATAAATCAGATCATAGTAGTTCTTAGAGATTCAATAATTTTTTAACGCTTCTTCAAATTTACAGCGATAATATTCGTACAATAACGAAAAGCTTCAGCTCGTTTTGCAAGCATCATTTGTCGTGCGACTTTTCTTTTTTTACAAAATTGCAACAGTTTGAACATTAATGGAAGTCGCTGTATCGTGCGTACGACACAAAGAAAAATAATAACCCCATTGAATGCAATTTCACGTGATGTTTTCAAAGGTTTCCACAGATTTCTAATACGAAGTGAAACTCTCCATTGTCATATTTGGTATCGTGGAAAGGCTTTCCCGATCCGAGCTTGAAACGCGAACGGAATGTTTGGATATTCTTCGCGATACGTGCGAGTCCTCTGTTCGGTGGAGAATTCGGTTGCAATCCGAGCCCTTTTCCTTCTCTCTGTGCTACGTTTCCGCGCGCTTTTATTAGTCCACCTAATGCTTAGTTCTCTCTGGCCCGGTATCGCTTTCCACTTTTCTTATCTCCATGTGTTCGCACGAAAGAAAGAAGAAATCCGAGAATTCCCGCGTCGCCTCCCGGTGGGAAATGCATTCTACTCGCGCTGCTCACCTTCGATTCGATAGCAACCGATATTCGATAAATCACCACGCGGAGGGAAAGTGAGTAAAGGTGTCTTCGATTTCACCCGGTGTAAACGAGAATGAGTGGAATTCTGCACGCTCGTGTAATACATCGGAGAAAGATATCGTTCGACGCGAAACAATTTGTCTCGTGTATCAATTCCGTGATAAAAATACATGCATTATCGTCTGTAAAATTAGATACGTGTATGATACGTACTTTTAATCGTTTCCACTCTGAAAGTGGACAAAAATCATTTTCTATACAACTCTTGAGTTAATAGTATAATTATTAAAGTCGTATAATTTATTAAATAAATCAATAGGAAATAATTTTGTTAAAACATGTTTCAATTTTCTTTCTCTTCTTTTTGAAAGGTTATACGTTACAGGTAGAATATATTGTACAGTATATTGTATATTATAATATACAATATATATACAATATATTATATAATATATATATTGTATAATATTATATAATATAATATATTGTACAATCAGTATATTATATTCTCATATTATTGTACGTATTACATATATTATATTTATAATAATAATAATATAAATAATGCAACATATATACATGTAATACATATGTACGAGGTTTTAAAAACTGTGTATATATATATATTTATTTATTTATTAATTTATTTATATTTATAACTATATCTAAAATGAGAGTTCTCGCGTTAAAATCTGCCATGAGAAATTATTTATATTTATCGAAATGCAGGTCTCCTTCATAATCGGTTGATGCAACAATATCATAAAGTCAGAGCTAAAAAGCCGGCTGACCCAACACCAGCTCGTTCCACTGTTTGCTCTCACGTCTGTTTCGCGCAGCCACCGTTCTCCGCGCTCGCTCTCTCTCTCTCTCTCTCTCTCTGATATATTGCCTGCATATACCCGTTGCCTTTCCGTTTCCCGATTCGGCAGGAAATGAATCGTCCTCAATTAAACCGGCAGCCCGATGGATCTTCATAAGCCGTAAATGTTTAACCAACGATTAATCGATCCTCGTTCAACGAGTCGCGTTCCGTTCGTCGAAATGTTCTGCACCGCGTGCGCTGTAAATTTCCACGGGAGCACAATTTTCGGCGAATCGGACGCCAAGACCCACCTTTCCTGGGGACTTTTCTTGTTTGATCTACCAGTCGTGTAACCATCGAGGCGAAGCAAGTAGCCCGCGGCGATTGCTTATAAGCAATCGATGTACGCAACAAATCGCTGCCGGCGGTCCCTAAATTAGTCTTTGCGAGCAACGTTGAACGTCGTAAATTTCACCGGCGTGTCAATTTTATATACCTGTTATATGGTATATATCGTTTCATCCGATCGACTCGTAGAAGACAGCTGTTACGGCAGACTTTCAATAGGCGGGCTACGAAATTTCATAAATCTTCCTAATTTTATTCATGTTTGTGTAACGTCGTGTTGGAGAATGAGTTTGGCTTTTGATAAATCGCTTCGATGTAGCATTCTATACCAGCGGGATATTTTAGTCAATCTCGGTGAAATTCTAAGGAAATTGAAGGGAACTCCCTGGATTTCGAAGCTGATTTTTGAAAGCAGTATTTCATCTTGTTTCCTAAAATTCTAGGAAACTCGAAAGAAATTCCAGCATTTGCGAAGCAATCGGCAATTTTTTTTGTAAAAAGTTGAAAGCTTCCTGACAGATACGTGTACCGACACGTGAAGCTCTATTTTCGATTGTGAAATACTAACGTTCGACTATTTTGCTCGTCGTTACCCAAAAAATGGCAAAACATAGAAAACGTACACGATAACAAATGATATACTTTCGATGCATAAGGAATTTTCTGCTTCTTATGTTTATGAAAAAAAATTTGAAATTACCTGAATTTTTACCGCAGTCCAGTTATTGAATTACAGAGTTTCAGAAATTTGTTTAACGATTTGAATAATCTCTCGCAGAAATATATGCATGTACTCATCTTCTTTAACTGTACCTGGATAACTGTGCTATTTTCTTCAACTTTTCACTTCAGATTCTTTTCACTTCAATCGCTGATATTTTTGGTGGCCAACGAAGAAAAGATACCATTAAAAGAATCCAAGAATTGTCGTCGAATCAACGCGCATAATTTCTAGGGCAAATTCGAGCAAATAATTTGGAATTATTCGCGAACTTCCATCGATCGGAGGACGACGTGCAACGTCCGACAATCTCGAAATTCGAAAAGGTCACGTACTTACGTCGAATGGCTACGTGGCTTTGACAATGCTCTGCAATTCCCCGAGATACGTCTCACAAAGCCGGTTGGCTAATGCACACACGTACTGTACCTACAATTAGTTCAACTATTCTCATTGCCGGGCTTCTGACATTTAATGAAAACGTGCATGACGACGGTACATTTCTTACTCTACGAACAATTCGGGAAACATCGAACGCCTAATTACTGTATTCGTTGTTCGGCGAAATAATTGCTCGATCCAGAAACTCGTCGAATTCAATGGCACTCTTGCCTTCTATATTGTCGTCACGTTGTCCCTCTAATTAAAATACAACGGAATTTAATAAGATAATCCATTTGAAAAATGGAGCGCGATAAGCACAAACGTGGAATTTAATACGTTGGATACGTTGAAAATAATCCTTCACGATGCTCGCCCGTTTGTAGAAAAGAATATTTGTAGATGAAGATTATTTCTTATTTCTATAGAATTACTTTTATGAATATATCACGTGTGTTACGCGAAGCAGCAGTACGTACGCAACATAATACGCGAAGATGTATGAAATTTTCCAAGTACCGGGCTTTTTATAGTGAGTGAAATAAATCCCTGCTTAGGTTTCATATGCCGCGTCGCGTTTTTTAAAATACGGAGAGATTTGCATAAACATTCGCGAGACGCGATTTCCCATGATTATGTTAGTCAAACTTCAAACAAAGTTTAATGTTCAAATTGTTCGGACTTGCGAGGACGTTTTAAAAATTTGATTTGTAATAACACTGACTAAGAATAGGAAAGATCGGACATTAAATGAGGCAGGCTTTGTGCCCTACGTTCTGAAATATTGACATATTAAAAAAAACTGTGGTTTTTCAACGCACTCCATGCTCAAACAACGACGAATTGAGGAACTATGTCAAATAAAAATGATCGAATTTGGTCAAGCGAATGTGCCAGAAATATGATTTTTGAAATCTATCACAGTGCCGTCGAATTTTCACCGAAATGTGAAGTAATTAGCTGAAATCATTCTACTATATATCATCATAAAGAACTCTATCCATGTTTTATGATTTTTTTTTCATAAATTAAAATTGTGAAATTAATGAATATAAAAATATTAGAGAACCTATGAACTAGTAAAGAATTTTATCGAAAGTTCGATATAATGTACGAGAGAAATTAAAGAGAAGAAGGAAAAACAACCTTCTTATTTACAGATGTAACTAAGCCTAGACTTTCTGAAATATTTTTTTGTAAGAAAAATGTACAAATTCGGATGAAATATTTCCCATAGGCTTACAAATTAGCTATCCATCTCTTAAAACTGCATATTATTTATTTTTCATTAATCCAATGGATATCTACACAAACGTCTAATCGAAATCGCAGCCAATCAATTCTTATTAATTGCCATATATAATTAATAATTGTGTCAGTGGAGATCCACCCTGTTATCGGCCCATCTACCCTCCTTTTTCGAATAAAAATTTACTAACTTAAAACATGAATTTATGAATAAATATTTCTTCTACTGTACGTTTGCGAAACGTTCAGTATCTTGACCGTTGTGCAAAACAAATAATAAAAGAAGCTGTAAGGAAAACTAAATTTCTATGAAAATAGAAATTATACTAAAACTTAAATTAACTACATAACTCTATGTGAGACGCAACTTCGACTATGCAACAATAGTTGAAAAGCTTAAACAAATAGTTAAATTTTATATATATATATATATATATATATATATATATATGTATGTATGTATAATTATACACTTAAATTATATATACATCAAATACGAAAAAATGTATAAAATATCCAAAACATATCTATTACATGTAGCGTCGTTTTTGAAAAACAATTTCCTACCAAGCTTTTATGCTTCTAATTATATTTTTGAAACCACGAACTTGCATACGAAATCTATTCTATATATTTCGAATATATAATATCACTAATCGTCTCTCACTCCTGTTGTTAATGAAACTTTTGAAGACTGTTAATACATTCCTAAATGTTTCCTAATCGAAATTCGTAAATGTTTTCGAATACTTTGGAAAATCATTCTCTGCAGATATATCTCCAGATATCCATGGAACGGCAATTAGTACGTTCTGTTACAGGAGAAACGAATTTCGTGCATTGTGTCGGGAACAGGAGTCAACGAGAAAAGACTGACGTTGAAAAAAGTCCGTCACACGAGGAATTCGTCGTTTCGGGATTCCAGTAACTGGCCGGTGTTTTCAACTGGATTTTGGTAACCGGATACGATGAAAGAACGACGTTTGGATATCACAAACGACTGACGGATGTTATAATTACTCGCCCCTTTTTTATACAACGTTTTACCCCTTTTTTCCCTTTCTTCCTACCGTGCTTTTTGCCCCCTCGCCCGCGTTCGTTTCCTTCGTTTTTCGTTCTATTCGAAACAATCGGACCGACAGAGGCGGCTGGGCGACGAGAAACGACGAAGCTCGATACGACGAAAGGGAACACGCGCTGCTGGTTAGAATGACACGAGAAAGAGAAAATCGACAGCCGATATTTGCCGCACGCGTTATTGAAAAATTGAGCCAGTCTCAGACAAACCAGCACGCTTTTTCTTCTCGTTGTTCCCCCACGTTCGAACATAGTTCTCTCTCTGTGTGTTTGGTATGGAGTATCTCACCATCGCTAGCCGAGATATTAACGACAATTTTGCTTTGATATCCAACGTAACGATCGATTTTCATTTAACTCGTATAAAAACGGAAGCTGACGGACTGTTAGAAGAGACGCGTGTATTTTTTTTTTTTTTTTCGTTTGTGACTTATTGTGAGATTTTATCTGTCCCAGAACTTCGGTACTTGTAGCGTACGAGAACGCTGAGAAATATACAAATGCGTTGTTGATTTCATATTTTTGTTTTGATAAGCGTCTAGAACTTTCGTATCGTGTTACAGTCACGTTTTCGTTAATTTGTGCATTAAAAAAAAATTGCGAAAGTGAAAAGTTCCGGGATGTCGTTGACATTTGTTGAAAATGTACAATTGTCAGGATATTGTTTCTAAAGCTGAACTCGTCTAAGAAAATTATGGCAATGTTCTGACGACTGTCCATAGTGGTTACCAATGAGATTTTCAAGGTGTTTTATTATAAATCTTCATAACATCAGATGTATCGATTCATAAGGAAATTGATCAGATGTTCGTAAAAAATTTCTTCCGGCGCGCGATTTGATGAACTGAAAAATAAACTGGCGATATCTTCTAAAACTTAGAAGTTACTTTCCAATTTAAATTGACATTTCACGAGCAAAGTTGCACACACCCCGTGCGTTTTTAATCGGGTTTTGACTCGCGCAAAAATTTCAATTCTGATCCCGGCCAGGGCTGTTCGTTTGCAATTCGAGCGAAAACAACGGCCGCGGACAAAAGAGCTTTGTTGCTCGATTTCAGAATTTTCTCCCCCAATATTTATTCATCTCGTCATAGGTTACGGCGCACGTGTAAAATCACAGTTTTTTTTTCAGCGGGGCGCAAATTGCGCTCTCTGTCCAATCATGCATCCGGTTTGATATTCTTCACACAAATGTTTCACTAACTCGCGTGGCCATTACTGTCATCGCGCACTGCATTGTGCATCATTGGAGGGGAAAAAAAAAGGGATAATCATCTAGAAATAATCAGGGCTTCTTGTCAATTTCGATAACTATGAAATATATTATGGTTTATTATTTAGCTCTAATATATTATAATATATCTTTAGAAAGTTGTACCGGCCTGATTTGACGAGATCACAAAAATTTTGAATCTGGATCACTTCGAACGTGATTCGAAACTTAGAAAGACTCTCGAAAGTCTCGGTCTAGATCTTTGGAGTCTTTAAGAGTCTCCGATCATTTTGCGAGTCTTGAAAATCTCGGAAGTGAATCGTCTTGGAAGTGTTGGAAGTCGAGTTCAAAATCATGATAGAGTTTAACAGCGTGATTCAGCCGCACGAATTTTTCTTGATTTATTAAACGCTTTAGAGTTTCGATTAGAGGCTCGAATTTCTGCGAGAAATTTTTAAAAAGGATTTTTAGAAAGGTAATTCTTGTAAAAGTATTACGCGTGAGCTTGCACTAAAACCAGTCAATTATTGAAAATCATTTTCGTTATTGGAAATCGCCGGAGGCACGTTCTTATAACAACAATAACTGAACTGCGTGAAGAGTATAGTTTATGGAATTGATTAGTTTAAGAAAATAAATAATTGAAAATTACTCTCTCTGTAAGTCCAGATCTGAAAATCTCGCCTATCTCTCGTGCAGATGATCGTTTATGCTGCCTTATATTAAATACATACGATCAATATACCACGCGCACACACGCACACACACACACACTTGGTTCATATCGCAGTCATTTCCGTGTCCCAGAAAATATTTGGGTTAAAAGAATTAAAAAGCGGCGCGTGAGATTGACGCGTATCCTCATTACAACAAAGCGGATCGAAATTGACGCGACAAGCGGCCGTGTTTTATATGTTAAACGATAGTCGATCTCGTCGCTCGTTTGAAAGAATCAGAGAACATTTTAGGTAGAGAAAATAGCATCTGCTCTGCTCGCTATTCTTCACACACTTTCTAACAATTCTCAACGATTTTCGACATTCAAATTTTTCGTAGCAATTTTCTTCGCGGAATATACCGTAGGGGGGGGGGATAATTCACGTACGAAATTCAAACGTATTTCATAAAATTTTAGAAAGGGGGCTAAAAGAAGGACGATAATCGAGGAGATCTATGAAAATGCAAATGGGACAAGACCTGCTCGAAATTGATACAAACGTCGTTAGCCGTGCTGCTTTGAGTCAAAGTCACCGTCCTTTCTGCTCTTTTAGATCGTGCCTTCGCCTTTTGGAAATCTAAAACCTATCCTCGACCTGCTATTTTTTGCCTCTGGAGATTTTTCTTCTCTTTTCCTTTTTTGCAACGTGCAAGTCGAAAGCTACGTTCTTCTTTTTTTCTAGGCGAGCTCAAAGTATGTGAATCGCCATGTCTTCTAGTTCCAGCGAATTTTTCTTACGGTATAAATTGTTAAATTACAATCGAAATAGAAAAGATACTCTTTCTTTCTTGGCGATGTATCCGCGTTCTGCTTTTGACTCTTAACGCAATATCCTGCTCATCCAAAAATTGACAAAATTTTCATTGAGAGCGTGCTTGTTCCTTTCTCGCGTGAGCAAATAAAAATGGAAAAGACTGTTTCTAATCGTCGAGTGTGAATGCCTCGTAATAAAATCGTCAATTATAACCGATCGTGGCGCTTTGATCGCTAGTGTGTGAATCAGCCTTAGCTCAGTCGTGAGCGCGAATCGATTGCAAATGCGAGAAAATGTAAAGAGAAAGATAAGGGAAACGTGCTCAAAGGAATCGTATTGGTCCACGGATCTTCAGTTGTTATCGCCACCGCGAGGAGGATGAATATGCGCTTCGATTATTCAGTCGCGGGAAGATTGATCGGCGTTTCTATGAGTTGAGCCCGCGTCAGAAAATTCGGTGGTAGCGAGAAAGTTGCATCATTAACGATATAATAAATGACGAGAGTTTTTCGGCATTTTTAGTTTAGCGATCTGTGAGAAAGAAGGGGCGGAGGGTGTAAGGTAAGAAAAAAAAAAAAGAAAGCTCGTTCGATCGTCAAAAGCCGCAACTGCGTCAGCCACCACGCATATATTAATCACGGAGAACAGATCGTTAGCCTGGAATTTGCATAATTTCAAATACCCGCTCGGGATACGATCGATTTTCCATCGTCGAGCCTTAATGCACCGTTGGAATGTGCTGAATACCAATTTTGCACAGCATCACTCTGTGAAACATTCCTTGTACATCTTGAATGGAAAAAAAGAAGAAGAAGAAGAAGAAGAAACAGTTGGTTGTACATGAAATATGTACATACCCCCATGGCTAGTAGAAATTAGGATTACTTGCGATTTTCGACATTTTTACTAGTAAAATTGAAGAATCTGGATGTCAAATTGGATGATAAATTTTATTGACTCAGTAATTAATTTTATTAATTGCACGCTGGAATATTATGCTTATTTTATAAATAATATAAATGATCGAATATGAAAGAAAGAGAGAGAGTAATTTCGATCGAAATTTTTACAACATCATGCAAAACCAAACTCGATTCTTTCCGCGCAAATACGACACGTTTGAAAACACGACTTTTACCACTGGAACACACGTGGACGAACAACGGGATGTTTAATTAAGGCCTCGGGTTTGCAATTACAACGGGATTTCATTAACGAGAAACACCCGTAATTTTATTTCGCCTCGTTTCCCTGATTTATCCAGTGACTTTAATATCTGTTCCCCGCGGGGATTTCCCGACGGCCGATTTCATTATTACTCGCTAATGACATTACACAGCCGTTTTTAACTTATGTTGAATCCGGTGGAAAAAAAAAAATCCCGGGAATTCGCATAATTTTCGCGCGGCACATCGTGTTGTCCAATCGATGTTGCGCTGATGAACTTCAACGTGGCGTCGCAAAATGCCGGCGCGACAATCACTTTTCCACGTCCGAAATTTCGTTTAAATTGTTTGTCGGTGTTGTCCGTTTAAAAAAATGGGAACAAAAGAAAAAGTAGGTGGAATATGCATGTTTCATATACGTGCAGTTGCTTGCAAAATAGTCTATGCGCCCGATAAAAAAACTGTCGGCATTCTAAACTTTGTGAAAGAAAATCGTACAACAATCGAGTTGATCTCGTTTCGAAGCATGAAACTATTTTTGACGATCCTAAGTTCGTATTTTTTTTTTTCTCCGAAACAATATGTGTGTGTATTTGAGTTTGGATGAACAATTAAGCAATAGAAGTATGAGTCTCTCAATAATCATACTCATCAATTTTACTTTTTATGTATTTCAATTATAACGTCATTTGTATTTCCTTCAAGATATTTCGTGAGGTATCGGACATATAAGAAAAAATGTTTTTACAAAATTTGCAAGACAAGAACAACATAGGACATGCGTATTATACTTTGTATGTCTTCCTGTTTCTTTCACCTTCCTGTTTCTTTCACCTTCCTGTTTCAAAACTAATGAAATCAAATAATGCTGGTAATAAATATTAATATATTAACAATTACAATGTAAAAGTTTTATTATCTACTTATTAAAGATATTAAAAATAACGTAATATAACCGTAAATATCGAAAGTAAAAAAAATTTTCGAGAATATAATTAGAAAAATGAAAGCTGAATTTTAAAATTCTTTTGCAATTATTATAAAAAGCACTAAACTTTGAATATTTTATATATATATTTTTTTTTTTTTTCAGTCATACGGGACTCCAAATTTCCCACGAATGCGTAAAAATCCGCAGTTAGGACTAAGTAGATAACACTTATCGAAAGGAACACGCCTAACTTACATCTAACTTAATTATTACATCATCGTACAGTTATGACAAAGGATTATAATTTAAATTTCACTTATCCGTATCCCTCCGCGTATTTCGTCTCGCATTACGAATTCTCTTGCGATGAGGGACAGAGAAAAAGAGAGAGAGAGATATTACTCTCCAGAGGGTAGAAGGTAATTGAAACGAAAGATACAGGGTCACCGTGTTCGAAATGGATCCCGATTCCCCGGGTAGCGCGCGATTCTCGCGATACGTGGCCGCAGACAGTGGCGAAAAGAAGAAGAAAAAAAAAGGAAAACGGGGTACGTGAGTTGTAATTCTCGCGAGGAGTGCATCGAATCAAACGAATGCCTTCGCGCAAGCAACTATGATAACGTATAATAGAATCACAGGAGAGAGATACGTTTCTTCTTTTTTTTCTTTTTTTTTTTTCTTCTTTTTCGGCGAGATGATATAGTTCAGGATATTAGAAACGTGCATGGATTGCAGAGCGACAGGTCGGTGACAAGAACCGGAAATGGACACGGACGTCCGATGCCCAGAATCGAATTTCTCCGTACCTCGAGTGGGCAGTGACAGGGAGGGGGTAAAAAAAGGAGATTTAACGGTCGAAGGAAGTTGAACGGCGAAATGGAACGGTAGAGGGCAGAGGGGGTTTAGTTGGGACTGGATACGGGTTGAAAACTGCCCCCTCCCCCTTGCCGCTCTTGTTCGTTTCTCGGTTGCGATTCTGCTTGAACGTATAGTACAGAGGTCACTAAACTTTTTCCACAGTGGGCCACATAGTTGACAAAATGACGAGCGCGGGCCGCATAATCACTAAATTAAGTTCAGCATTTCGTGTTAAGTTTCATGGGTGAGTGGCATGCAATGCACAAAAAACAAGGACAACCAACATGTTTATTTACTAAAAAAGTTCAATCAAAGAAAGCGACGTTAGCAAAAAGATAGTTACATCAGACCTAGTGTGCGCATATCCGAATTTCACGCAAATTCAAGTACCATCGGCGGGCCGCAGTTTGGTGATCCCTGGTATAGTGACAGCAGTGATGGCAAATCTATGACCCACGCAGGCTTTTTAAATGACCCACGCGTTGATTTTTATAAACTTATCATCATATATATAAAAGAATTTCAATTATTTCTCGAACCCCTCTTTTCAAAAAAAAAAAAAAATGTTAGAAAATTACAATTTCGACGTTTGTTTTTTGCTCTTCACTCGCAAAGATTGTAAAAGTTGTAAAAAACAAAAAGGAAACGTAAACCTTTTAGAGGATTATAAAAGTGAGAACCAAAAGAAAAAAGTAGATTTCCAAGTGACGCCACTGACTTAGTGACCCACGAGCTAGTACTAAAAAAAATAAATAATAATAAACAAAATTTGATCTACTTCTCAAAAAGGTTCGTCGTCGCTGGTATAGTAGTGTCAACCGCATCGCACGACACGGTGAGACACACAGGGTATAACCATCGGTTTCGAGCCGACGCGATCGCGTGAAATGAATTTTATGCTAGACTGAAACCTGGACTGTGCCGACTGGCATTTGAATAAAAACAATGCCAAAGGGGGATGCTTGATTTTCAATTGACGCGTTGCCCCCGGGCAGTTCGGCGAACAGCAGTACGGCTGATACTACTACGGCTTGATAACAGAAATAAATGGGTTTCCGGGGAAATTAACAAATTCGATGGGTTTCCGCTGCTGTAGCTTATAAACGAATGTCCGACAAAGACCCGACTGGGTTTGATCCGACGCGAATGGTTCGACCTTTTGAAGCGAACAAAGTGTTTGAATCGTTTGGAAAGCAACTGAAGAGACAGTCGTGTAATTTATAAACGAATATTTAACGCAACTTTGAATAATATATTCAAAAAAAGATGACGTATCGAATGATGTATCGTATTATTTGTTAGCTAGATGTTATTTTAAATAAAAATACTTAGTTTATTTGCGATATGATTTTTCCATCTGTAGATGATGTCCCGCTATTTGACTTTGTCAGACGAAATAACTTTTCATTTGATTTTTTTGTTTCGTACATACTTTATATCGTAATCTCATCTCGTTATTTGTTATTTTATTCGAATAACTGAATTGAATTCAAAAAAAAAAGGTTATTACTTGGAAATAATTTATTTATTCCAGGCTGGTCTGGCACAACTATTTTCTGGAAATTTCAACTTGAATAATTTCATTTTGGAAGTATTTTGATCGTTGAAAAAAAACAATTGAAAAAAATATTTGCGAATGTCTAACAACGATTTGGGTTCAATTGCTTTGAATGATGTTATTTTGGAAATGATGAGAATAACTAAAGAAATATTTGCATATTTTGTAAACGAATGTTTAGCAACAAACTTAGCTGAAATTGACGAATTTCAACTTGCACGATTTGATTTTTAAAATGACACGATGATTTTGAATCAATGGGAAAAATAACTAGACAAATACTCGTACAAGTTAAAATACCAAAACTATTATACTCTGTGAACTTTGCTTTTGACAGAATTAATTGCAGCAGTGATAGGATTATATGTATACTATGTATACTATCATTTGCTTCCGACATTATTTAAATTATAATTATCCATGTATAGAATATTTCATTACATGTTACAAGCCATAATTCTGACATTAAACAATAGAATCACATGGTAATGTAACCATGCATAAATCACCACAATTTGCTACCACGTGCACCGTAATTATCGATTATGAAATTCTTTCTCATAATTTTATAATCTCACGTCAAACAGAAGAATCATTATTTACTAAAGGCTAGACCTCAATGGTTTCAATAATTTTAGAATATTGTAAAGTTTAACGTGAATCATCGATGTTTGAAATTTTACATCGAATAAAATGATAATTACTTACTGAAGGATAGGACAGTTTCAATAATTGTAAAATATATTATTTAAAAAATTGTTTAGTTTTTGAGTGTTATATCACGAAAATATTTTTTACGCTATTTGTATTTTTTAGATTTAATTTAGTTCAAGACTTGAGCTGAATTAGATGACAAAGCGGAAAAATTATAATTTATATAGAATTTTCTGATAATAATATAGGAAAAAGCATATTTTTTTCATTGATTTTGCAAGAATCGTTATACCGAATAAATATAGCAGAGTTTTTATTTCATCAGTTGATTGCATCTTTTAATATTTGAAATTGAAAATTGAAAATTGAAAATTGAAAATTTCCAATAATACCAATAATGGCGTACTATAAAATTCCATATAAATTGTAATTAATGTTTTCACTTATTACCTAAGCGAAATCTGATACAAATATAACCGTAAAAATATATTCACGTACAATTCGAAAACTTGAGATTTATGTGTAGAAACAAGTTATTTAGATTCGTGATTTAAACAATATATTTCAAGATCATCGAAATCGATGAGTTGTATCCTCTTGTAAATAATTACCAACGGAATTAGCAGTTGACCTGTGATTTACCTACGTGTACAACTTCATTTGTTTTATTATTAAAACCATCGCCGTTATACAAGAGAATTTACCAATAATTTATTTAAATCTGTTTTTTTTTTGTTTTCAAATAATATTTTTAATATAAAATTTATTTTACTGAATTTTTTCAACATTTCAATAATGTTGTAAAATTTCACTAATAATTCATTTAATACAATCACGCAAAAACCATACGGGGCTACAATTTCAGCGGTAATGAAAAATAAGATAATTATTTTAAAAACAACGTACATATTTCCGATGGTCACTGTTGAACTCGCACGTTCCCGAATGTATGACGTAGCCAGACAGCAAATTCGAAAAAATGAGGACAGAAAATATCAATTTCAATGCGTGACTAAAATAAACCGCGTGACGCGCGTTCGAACACACGTGTAATTTTAATATCGCTGCTGGAAACTGGATCGGCGATAAATTCACATAATCCGAATATAAACATATTTCCGTTATACGTAACACCATTTTGTCGACTCGCAAGTTATTCCTTCGTAGGATAAACATTCCTCGTTCGCCCGGTTCGCGACAGTTCGCGACGATATTTTTTAATCACACGCTTTAAAGGCAAATATTTTCAGCGCGCAAAAGGAGAAAAGAAAAAAAAAATCCTCCCTGGTAAACAACGCGATTGTTGTTCGTCATTCTTATCGGCATTTCACTCAGCCACCGAGTGATCGGGCCTGCGTGAAACTTCCATTCGTTTACGAGTAATCTCGCTCCTCCGTAATTCCTTTCTCCTTTGCCAACACAGCACTTTGTAAACAAATGAATGGCAAATACAAGTCAAATAAATAATCGAGAGGAGCGAGCGAGATAAATCAAACAGGCGAAACAAACGCGCAATAAGAATATCGCGACGCGCTTTGATCCAGTGCGCGCCGTATAGAGCGAAAGCCATTTCAACCCTTTAATAAATCTTTACCATCGAAAAACGATTTCGCACAACGATCCAACACCTCGTACGCCGGATTACACGGAAGCAAGAGGAAAAAAAAAACGAAACATTCTCTCCGACGGGATTTCGTTCTTCTTCGTGCTTTCAAGATGGAAATTGATATATCTCTTTCCACGCCCTCTTCGAATATGTATATATTTTCCTATTTCCAACCACTCTGTGTCTGACTTCTCAAAACATTCCGTCTTATTCGAAAGCGGGACAGGAGGATTCCTACCTTTGCCTCTGATCCTTTCCGTAAACGTCTCAAACAACGTTCAGTCAATTTAGGCAACGCTCTCAAAAGGGACATGTATGTATTCTGTGCCTGTTACGATGAACTTCATCCCCCCAATCGCAGATCGTTCTGTTCGACGTTCTATTCTCCGGGCTACGATTATTCCACGAGTTTGTCAAATTTGGCGAATCCCTTTTGCAATGTCCTTTATATTTTGACGTACAACAGTTTGTTTTCTTATGTTATTTTAAACATCTCCGAGAACCGTCGTACATGCTAATTATCGTATGTGTTCGTTTTTAATAATTGCAGAATAAGTTGTTTATAAAATATTACACTGTTACTTAATTATTGTTCCAAATAACTACTTGTTACTTGTATACATAAACTTAGTTATATATGTAAATTATTTGCACCAAATGTAAGGTATTCAGTTGAATCCTTTTTTTTTCTTTTTTGTTGTCAACGAATCAACGAGAGAGATCAGAATTTTTCATCTTTTTTTATTATATAATCATATAGTATTGCAACATTGTACAATATATTGTATAGTATAGTATATTGTATAGTATCGTATATCTTTTTCGATAACATTGTGCGGAATTATTTTAAAATCAATACCGAAAGCTACAAAATAAAATTCATTTCATTCATTAATAGGCTGCGAATTCTTATGCATTCGTGTGTCGAAGCATTAACGTGTTACACAGCTCAGATCGCGTTGAATGAAACTATCCGGAAGAAATTCGAAATTTTTCAATTCATTACGGACAATACATCTTGCAATAACTTTACTTACTAATACGAAAAAAAACATTCACGTTTCTCTTGAGACTGACTCTTTTTTTTGTTGACTGATACTTGTGTGCATTTTGCAAACAACGCACAAGTATAATTCGTATATTTCGTACATACGTGTCGCAGTTACAGAGCAGTTCGATTACAAGCTGGCTACGATTACGAGGCTGCTCTTAATAGTAATAAAAATAATAATAATCGTAATCGGGGCGGAATCGCCCGGCAATAAAAGCTTAGCACTCCATCGATGTTGCCTCGTTCGCCGCGGTTAAGCTCGGCAAAGCCGAGTTTAGTCGGTTGCGTTTGCAACCCCTCTGGCCGTCGTCGCGGAACAGACGAGCCTGCCCCCGGGAAAGGAGCCGGAATATGCACGAAAAGAGAGGAGAGAGGAGAGAGAGAGAGAGAGAGAGCGAATAGAGTGGAAACCCGGTTATCCCGTTGGAATTCCAATTTACTAGGGTGCGGCGCGCGTGTATTTTCGCGCGAGGGGAGAAAGAAACGAGCCCTAGGCGAGTAGATGGAACCGGCATTGTCCGACGGATGAATCCGGCAAAGAAAGAAAAACGAGACCAGGGGATATCGCCTCTTTGAACCCGCTACGTCGTTGAATATGTCGCATCGTTTAAGTTCGATGGCTATTCTCGCGTATATCCGACGATTCTACGATCTACGTGTAATAACATTACCCACTAACATTTGTTGCTCGTATTTTGTCGTTGTCGTTATTGTTGTGATAGAGTTTCGGAATTCTTTTCTTCTATATCTGTACAATGACTGGCTAAGAATTGTACATTTATTAACGCGTATTATTATTACCGTTGTATTTATTTTGTTGTCACGATACTTTGCCAGTTGGTATGCTCTTCGTGATTTTTATAAAAGTAGTGCTAGTTTCCTAAAGTTTTCTCATTTTCGGCAGCTCTTATTTATATCAGATTCTTTCGTCTCAACCTATTTGCGTTACGGAACGGAATAATTCACAGAGTGTACCTTGAGTACTAAGAATTTTTATATTCATTATTTGCAATCAATTATTATAGAATAGTAGGATTCAATGGACTTCGGCTAAATCTTTGTTAATAATATGAAAAATACTCTTTTCTGCTCTGTTTCGTTTCTAGAATTTAAGAATAAAATTTATATATAACGTAGATTGCAAGTCGGGTTAATAAATTTTTAATGTTACATATATTGAGGACAATATATTTATTGCTATAGTTTCTACGTTGTTTGTACTTACTAAAATTCCATTTTTAATAGTAAAGTCTAAAAATGCTACACGATTGCAACAAATTTAGTTTTGATACTATGCTCGAATGTATAATTGTAATTTATTTTTTTTCAAATTGAATTAAACAACAAATTGATTAAAATAAACATTACGGTTCAAATTACGTTACGTTTTCTTTCTATACATGTCAAGTTAAACGATTCATAACCAAAAGATTCGGAAATGTGATTTAATAGTCGTGATTCAATGCTCAAAGATTCATTATCCAAAATTCTATACATCGAGCCGTGTGTTAACGTGTCGACAACAATCGGGAAATCGCGCGATCGTGTGGCAAATACCATCCATGGAGAATTCGAAAGCTCGTAGTGCAAGTAACTTGTAATTTTACGTTAATCACGGTATTGTGTAAGCGCGTTTACGTATTAACATGCATAATTGCTTTTACTGAACGCTTCGATCTGCTGAATTATTAACTGAAACAGATTATCACGCCAGATACCGCGTCGCAAAGCGTCGACACTGAATTTATCAACCCTGAATGAAATTCCTCCTCTCTTTCTCTGGTTAAAAGAAAAATTTTCATAAAATTAACTTAGTCGAGTCATTTGTTACACGACAAAACCTTGCATGGTATTAAGGATTAAGAATTTCAATTTATTTCTATTTTCCTTCTGTCTCGAGATACAAATGTTATCTCGAATTTTTATGAATATAACGTGTGTAACATTACATCGGCTAAATAAAAATTATCAAGATACGTGAATCGATAATTTTCTCAGGAAAATTGCGTGAATTTTTCATCTCACTTTTTCACGATAGAATTCTCCTGGTTACCTAGAATTTAATAAATAAAATAATTTCCTACCTAGCTTTCATTTCTTTTCTCTCTCTTTTTTATTTTTTTTTTTTAATTATCTCCGCGAAATCGTATGAACATTCTGTCGGTTTACAACGCACGAGGTATTAAGAATTAAAGGATTTGATTGAACAAGCCAAAGAAACGACACAATAATTCGAAACAAACAACAAGTTTGCGGAGGATAAAAGTAAAGGGATGAACGAGGAGTTGGTCGTTGCCGATCGAGCAACGCGGAAAAAGAACACTGCAGCCGCAAACGCGGCGGTACAAGTCTGAAACAAGTTAGATTTTTCCGCGAGAGATTCAACCAGCAGCAGTTGGCCGACATTGAACGGAGGAGGTGGAGGGAAACAAGGGACGCTTTTTATTTTCCACCGCCACCTGTTTCGTTGGTCGCTTCTTACGTGGCAGGCGATACGTCGGGACGGGGGGAAGAAATTCTCATGGAAAATTCATAAACTGTCGAAACTTTCGCTGCGAACAAGCAGGGAATTATAAATTCCGCTGGGGGAACTCACGTTGCTTTCAAATGGCGTTTAAAATCATTCCGAACGGGTCTATTCTTTCTCTCTCTCTCTCTCTCTCTCTCTCTCTCTGCGGTGAAAAGTTTTGCACAAAGGCATTGCGATTATTGCTCCAATTTGAAAGAAGAAAAAAAAGAAGGAAAAGAAAATGACAGAACGAGAAGAGAGGGAAGAATACAACAACCGCGATATTTCGTGGAATAATAATGAGACAATCTTTAAAAAAAAAAAAAAACAAAACGACGACGATATCTTTACCGCGATTTTCGTCTTCTTTTTAACGCTGTTAGGAACATTTGCGCGGTATCCAAAGTTATTTGCAGGATTATCCAGAGACGGCAGGAGGGAAGGGGTGAGGGGTGGCAATTTTTCATAAAAGGAGAGAGGCAGAAAGGCGAGGCCGTTTTACAGAGAGATGGCAGAGGGCGAGCGAACGCGGCCGCTGTAACTGATGCAAATGACCCGCTTGCGCGACGACAAAAAGATAGAAGAACAATAGCATTCGTTCCGGGCTCTTCTGCTGTCGTGCGTCACTTTCGCGTACTGGCAAATCGTCATTTGAGCCCTGGTGACAATGGATATCGCAATCGGTTCGACTGTCGCTAATAACTTTGTGACTCTCTGCGCGGAACGGATTGACAGGTGAAAAAAAAAAAGAAGGAATTTTGTTTTACCTCGGTGGAAAACTATAGATCGCGCGGATATTGTCGGAGAAATTATAGACCAGTGACAAAATGGCAATTACACTGGCTCACTTACCGTAAAGAAACCTTTCGTCTCGGTACTGTATGCGTTTGACATATGTATGTTGTATGTGTTTGACATCATAGATACAATACAAATATCTACATAAATTTGTTAAATTTCAAATATTTTAAGAAATACATGTATCGATAAATGCTATCTGTGTGATAAAATTCTGAGAAAATGGTGACGTTTCTTATGTTTATTTATTGAAAAATGAAAATATATGCGGACAAAAGTATCGGAAATTGTAATATTTTACTATTATAATTATAATCAAGTCAACATCTGAAATTTCACAAGTTCATCTATAGTAGTCTGTCTATATAAAACATTTTGAAATTTCTTTAGTATCTATTACTCCCTACTATGATTGCATTGGAAAAATTTGATAATGTATACATGTGCAAATTACAAGATATTCACAATATAACAATAATATATATTTATATAATAATATATTATATATTATAACATTTATATATATATTATAACAATAATATATATATTTAATAAAAAAAATATGATACAGCATGAATAGTCATCTTAAGCACATAATAAGTAATAAATATGAAATATAAGTCTCGCCAGTGAATAACGAGATTCATTAACCTCTTCGCATCCAAGAATGAAATATCTCGCCACATAATGTCGTTCGTGGTATCATCGCTTTGGATGATATATTTTGCAATGTAATATTATTCGTCGCACGGTGTCGTGCATCGAACATTTTCAGTGAAACACCTGACTTTGAAATATTTCATGCATTGAAAAAAATAAAATAGCTTGTTTTATTCATGAAAAAGTATATTTTCTTCGTTTTAACATTGCTGGTTACTTTCATATTCACAAATGCAGTGTCTTACGAATTCAGAAGATACTTCGAGTTAAAAAGACAATATTGTATTGCAAGATATGTCATTTGAAGCGTATCACGAAGAGATATTTCGTTCATAGCAAAACAGTTAATATAACAGATAAAAAAAATATTTAAGCACTTCTATAATCTCTGTGAAACATGTACTTGCAGTAAATTTGCCGATATGATCGTGATCATCGACTCTCATAACTGTGGATTTTTATAGATTCTTGGAAAATTTTAAGGTTCAAATATTGCACGCAACAAAAATTACATGTGATGTAACATAAAATATATATATATATATATATATATATATATATATATAAAATATCAAAACTGATAGCACTCATTACGATATTTAAATAGATGAAATAATTTTCTACTTAAATTTCATCTACTCGTAATAATAACGCGGGCGAAATTCCAAAAGATTTCGTAAAAGACGTTTAAATACTTTCGTGAGCTTGTGTATATATATTGTGCAACTTGCGTTGTTACGATACACTTTTTTGAATTTTCGCCAACGAAAGAGACAGGGCGTTTCACTCGTGCCTCTTTCAATGAAGATTTCGCGCGGAAAAGGAGTTAAGAAAAACGTAAACGTATCATTAACGAGAATTCCCTTTTCCTTGACTAGATCCGCCTCTCTCCTTCTTCCTCGCCGCTCTTTTCTCGCCAGGTATCCTCTGGATAAGTGGCAGCCGTCGAATCTTCTCCGAGATTCGCGTAATCAAGCCTTCATTCAACGAAAATGCATCCGGAGTGCTTTCATTCTTCATCATCCGATATGTCGTCCAAAGAGACGTTGCCTTCTCCAACAGGAGGGGCAGGTAGGAGGGAAAAAGGACAAGAAACATTCAGAAGGCCGACGAGAGGTGAAAACGAAAGCGATGCTCTCATTTTCGGCAACTGACGAATTCACACGGCCGAGAAAACGCGTGCCACCCGAATCAGAGACTTTGTCCTTATTGTTCGACGTCTTTTCAACTACGATTCTTTCCAACCTTTCACGCGAGTTTCAACGAGCGAGCTGATGTGTCCCTTTAGCATTTTAGCCTTTCTTTCTTTTTTTTCTTTTTCTTTTTTTTTTCGTGCCTCGTCGAAAGCTTATCTCGCAGATTGATACAAGACTGCATGGTTGTTTCAATCGCTGCTTCTCCCATTTCAGCCGAGAAAGTTGCCTCTCTCTCTTTTTTTTTTTTTTTTCTTAGGGAAAACCAGGTTGGAGAGCTCATTGAGAAACGAGGGCTCAGAGAGTGGGAGAGCATTTGGCAATGGAGTTGAAAACTGAAAGGCGACAAAGTTTCGCCGGTAAGTCGGAAACTTTGGAATTGATATAAATGGCCGGTCGGTCACTCGGGCTAAGCGGTTTGCAATTTACTCGCGAAAAGTTCCTCCACCTCTGCCCGTTTCCCCCGTTTTGCGGTAATAAACCGAATCGATTAGAGCTTCGCGCTGGATGCAATATCGCTTGGATGAAGTTGCTGCTGCATCGCGATGGGAAACGCGATGGCTGTCCTATCTTCCACCGAATTTCCATTTCACAGAGACCTTGTCCCGTCTCTATCGAGGCTCAGTGTTTAGAATTCCGTTTGACATTGGTGGAAAAAAATTTCGTCCGAGAACGACCTTCCTTCAGCCGTGAAATGAAATATAGGGGCAGACAATGCAATTACAAGGTTGCAGAATTAATTTTTCTACGAGGGAAATGACAATAATACGAATATTTTACAGTGTCACGGAAACTTGATAAATCTTTTCCTATTTCTTTCCCTCTCTTTATTTTATTCCGAACGGCTTCATGTGTTCTTCCGGTCTTCCGGAATCGATCAAAATTTTGCTGATGATATAAAATGTTTAATCCGCGTATACAGTCTTAAAAGCATGATACAAATTTCTATACACTATCAAGATAGATTGATTAAATTATATAATAAAGATGATCGTGACTAACAATGTAAAAAGTATTTGTACGTCCTTTTGCACGATAGAACATGGTTCAAAAGATAATAGGAGATGAAATTTTCTACAATGAAGTACAAAAATTCAGTGTAGTTTGTTCTTCTATATCTTATATCTAGATACAACATTGATAGAAATAAAAATAATGAACGAGCCAAAATTTTGATAAATCCAAAATCTTCTGGATATCGAGAGATATGAGATCTACTCATTCATTCCTTCAGATCATTTCTTCTTATGTACATTTATGTACCAAACGCGAAACATTAAAAACCAAAATCGAAAGAAGTCATTAAACTAAGAAATTTATCTAAAGTTGATCTCTCTTTTTTTCTGAAAGCTTAATGTCAAATTCTTTTATTCCTATTCTGAATTTATATTTTTCAATAAAACGTTCAATATATATTATAAATATATTTTTCTCCGAAGGCTAAAAAAATAATAATAAATTTCAATTTTAGACCTTGATCTTTTTTAGCTGGTTGTTACGTGACTTTTCATTGAACGTCCTATGATTTTCGTATGAAAAGTTTTTGAAAACTTTGTGTATTTTAAATTTATATTAGTTTAGGTTACAGTTCTTTAATTATATTGCAATTAATAGTCTGCTGTAATTAATATTAAAAAGCTCAAATTAATATGTAATGAACAATAACACTGTAATATAATGTAATACAAGTAATTTGATGCTATAGCTAGTATCATCAAGGCATAGTCAGTTGGGAGTACAAAGTTAACATGAAATGTTTGATGGCAAGCAGAAATAATCATCATTCCATCCAAGAAGATGGATCACCGCTTTTTCTCGTGAATATCTTAATCCAATTCCTACGTCTTCAATCTTCACTAGTGTCTGAAATTACACTACCAGTTGTCCCTTGGCTGCAACGGACGTTGGACAAAACGTCAGAAAGAAAAATTTCGGTACTAAAAATAAATTCCAACGATAAAAGGCAGAGGCAACGCATCAAAAAAAAGGGATCTCAGCAATAAAGAAAGAAAGAACGAAAGAGTTACGGCGATAAATAAAAGACACTAGGAGAATATCAAGGAGAAAGGCTTCGCTCGTTGCAAACGAAGTCGTGCAAGAGCATTAAAAGAAAGAAAAAAAAAATGCAGCAATAAAAAAGCTGTCTAGAAACAATCTAGCAGGAATTCCAGAAGTAAAAATGAAAACTACCACGCAAGGAACTCTGGTACCGCAATGAAAAAAAAAAAACACCAGAAAAGACATACATGGAGAACGGCTATCGTAAAGAAGATTAAAAAAAAAAAATTAACGCGTTAGAGTGAAAATGTAAAGCACTCGTAAGTAAAACTGTGACGTGTATGAAAATCAAAGTGTTTAGAATATCCTGATTATATAGAACCAACGTTTCATTTGCAATTCTTTCCGTTTAATTTGCATTAATCGACATTACTCGCGCGACGTTCCGCTTCGTGATATGAACGAGCTAATAAAATTATGAAAAGAAATATTTAATCGTGAAATCTCTTGTCCTTTGTCTGGAAATTAAAGGGATTGCTCCAACAAGGAAGCAGCTCCACTTTCAGGTGATTACATTAAACGAACGGAAAAGTAATTAAAAATCAGATGCTACTTCGAACGTGCTATAAATTTTGTTGCAAAATTATTACCGTTACTTGTTACTCTAAGGAGCTAATTTCTTTCTATACCAAGTGAAAAATAGAATTTTTGTCACTGAAGTGAGATGTGAAAAAATATGGGAAAAAAGAATGGAACTGTCTTCTTTTTCGACGCAAACAACGTTGAATATTAATTAAAGATTAAAATTCTAAAGTATGACAATAAGCAAACTATGCGCAATGTGTGATGCATTTTTTCATAGAAAAAGAACTAGACTCGCAGAAATTCGAAACTCAATAGCCGAACTTGCGCAAACAGTTTGACGAAAAGATAAGCAAGCCCTTAGTGCTACGCGCTCGGCTGAATTTTTATGTAAGATATTTCCACGTAAGCATTTACGACACGTTTTTTCGACGCGTTATCGCTGCAAATACTGTTTCTCCGAGAAGTATGTACCATTCGTTGAAATTAAAAAAAAAAAAAAAAAAGAGTGGTTCGTTTACACCCTCGCTGTGTTGCAAAGCAAATACATAGTCGAACAGCGTTTCGTTGGTGCACGGTTTGTCGACGAAATTTTAATCGGACCGTAGATTTCCACGGGTAATTTCGAATAAAGTCACGGTCGATCGCGCGTGTATCGCGTCGATACCACCCCTTTTCTTTCTAAAGAGAAAAAAACAAAAAAAAAACGAAAATTCGAGAGAGACGCTGGGGAGGAAAAAATGAGGAAAGAACCGACGATATATCGCGACAAAAATAGTAGATTCGTCGAGCATCACCGACACGTCGTATAAGCAATCCTGCGTCCCGTTATTTATCCAGCGAATATTTCAGAACTGTCTCGCGTTTAATTTACAACCGCGCATGGATCAAAACTGTCTGCCTTATTTTGACCAAAATAAAAAAAAAAACGAAAGAAAAGAGAGGGAAAAAATGCAAATGCCACGAAACAGAAGGGCAGAACGAGCATACGAGGGAAAATATAAACGCGTCATAAAGCTGCACCCCTGTCTCGCCTGAAAAAGGGACCGACAATACTTTTCATCTACCATCTTCCCCCTCTTTTCGTCGACCGAAATGACACGCCAGTCTATTCGGACCAGAAATAGCTGGTTCGATAGATTTGAAAATTTGTTTAACCTTTCGATTAGAAAGGTTAGCGGGTTCGCGTGGCCGAAACAAAAGGGCCCCGAGAGCTATCCAATTCTCGACCATTTGTTTCAATCGCATAACTGGCTCGAGACACTCGCGCTTGATTTGCAACGCCATTCGCTGGTCGTCGCTAAATTATGACTCTCGAAGAGCTCGTGTATATATCGTGTGCATGTACATATCCCCCGTAGGCGATTATTACGTACCCGAAATGCGATTACAGTTTTAAAACAAATTCGATAGTTATCGTGATCCTCGCTGATCCAGTTGGGCACAAAAACGCACGTTGCGTGGAACGTGTTTCACACGCGGTTTCAGCGACGAAAATTCGATCGCGATGTCGAACGAACGAATACGTGTGTGTATTTTTTTTTTTTTTTTCGTTTCGCGGAAGAACGAACAAATCAGACGAATTTCGCGCGCGAACGTATTCTATTACCGACGACCGTAAAGCTGCTAATTGAAGGTAATGCTCGCCATTTGCGAGCGCATACCGATATTCGATATTTTTATTACAATAGAACACTTTTCTGTATAAATATAAATATGCACGCATCGTAACGAGACACGAATGTTACCTATTGATCCGATATATACTGCCGATTTTGCTGCGAATTCATGAAAATGTTTGAGAAGTAGTGTGTATGATAATATGTATTCTATGTATAAATACATATGAATGTAAATAATACTATAAATATTATAAAAGGTATTTTTTATATTTTAGCATTTATCCTTTTGTATTATATATTATATATTATATATTATATATATATATAATGTATGTATCTTATACATATATATATATATGTGTGTGTGTGTGTGTGTGTGTGTGTGTGTGTATAATAATAATAATAATCCTATGTATTATATATATATCCTATGTATATATTCATATATATCCTATTTATATTTAGCATTTGTCCTTTTGTATTATATATATATATATATATATATATATATATATATATCCTGTATGCTTGTAACTTGAAATTTTCCATAAATGTATGAAAATCCACACTCTATTGTCAGTGAATTGGTAATATTTGAAGCCAACCTGAATATGTACGTATATGTGTAGAGATTACAAGAGATTTGCTATAAATATGTATTTAATATGAATAATCATCTTAACTATATGATATTATACGTTCATTCGCAAAAGTAATTATGCATTTTATAATATTATTATAATGTTTGTAATGTTTTAATCTCTACTATATTATATATGTGCTATATATGATTACTGTATGAATTTTCAGATTCGTTTCACAATTTTGTATCACAGTAATCACAACAGTCGGACATCATTATGGTATGATTGAAATTTCAAAATGTAAAAATTTAAAATACGATATGTTAAGGGTACGAATTTCATGCATTCAATTTCATCAATAGTGATTTTCATCGAAACGATGAAGCTATTATTTCATAGTATTTCGTGTTTCTATCCAGTAAAAGTCGTGTAAACGAACCGTTTTGATGTTCCCGTTTATCGATATTCCGCAATACGAAATCATTATAAAAAATAAAACGCGTTTGAATCTCGTATATCGCAAACAATATCCGATTGAACAATTAATTTGCACATCATAACCGCAGTACTCGTGAGATATAGCACTGAACCAATATAAAATTCACCATCCATGATGCTCGTAGCTGACGTCGCCGATTTACCTTACCCTGGCGTTTACAATTTCACTTCCTAATTTAAGTTCTTAATATTTCGCATCTTAAATTTAAATTCTTAATTCCATGGAAATGTTGAATATTTGCGTTCCATCAATATTTCCAAAATGCACACGTTATTTTTACTAATAATGTACAAGGTATTTTTCTATTCTTTAAGCTATAATTGATTTGAAACCCCCAAATACATATTTAATACATATTTAAAGCTATGATTACAGTGAATGCATTTTCTGAACTACGGAAAAATATTTCGAAATAGTCAAACATTCTTTGTACAAATCAACGCACTTCTAAATTACTTTTCGTACAAATTTATACACTTGTCTGTTCAAGTTCTATCAAATATCATTCTTATACCAGATTCTTCTTCTTCTCGTCTCGTATATTTCGTTCGTTAGACTGATTCAACATATATAAATACACCATTGTCGTACATATATCACGTATTCCCCTAAATTTAAAGAAACCTAATAATAAAAGAGAGAAAGAAAGAAAAAGAAAAAAAGAAAACGATTGGAACAATTCAAAGAACCGCAGCTAAGATTAAAACACAAAGCTCGCCTCTATAAACCGAACGCTAACAGAATCTGTTAAGGGGCTGACAATTATTAACAACAATGATCCTCTCGCTCAGTTCTGCTCGCTTGCAAACAGGACAGAAAACGAAACGAATCCACTGGTTTGCAACCCAGTGAAACCGTAACCCAGTTAAGAAACACAGTTCCATTATTCATTAGCTACAAGCGCTACAATATATATACATATATATACATCCAACCCTGGACGAGTAATCGCTTCGGCGACAAATCGACACGGGCCGGGATCGAATGAAAAGTGCTGATTAAACGGTATCGCTACGCGCTACACCGAAACAGCATTTTCAGATTACCCGTTCTTCGCGACGTCCATTCACCGTAATCATTACAAATGCGATCGCGCGGGGAGGGAGAGGGGCAGCGAGGGGAAGAATCTGATAGAAAAGGTTTGAAAGGGGGAGGGCGTGTTATCCGCCTCCCCCCTCCCCCTGTTCCCAGGGTGCAGTTTTTCCCGGTGCGCGGATATCAAAGACACGGCGTGCCATTGGCGTGCATCGGTGAAACAAGGTGAATCCGTCGCCAGATGAACGGGCACATGGCGATGCATATTGCAACCGGTAATATTACGGCGCGTCGGCCTCGTTTCTATCTGAAAGCGCGCGTCGCCGCGCTGTTTGCATCGGCCGCTGCATTATACGTGCGAGCACACGCGGCTTGGCCGATCAATTAGATCGCTACTAACACATGTTGCGGTGCGTCAACGCTTGCGCGCAGTGGATCGGTCGAACAGAGAGAGAGAGAGAGAGAGAGAGAGAGAGAAACGACAGAAAGAAAGAGAGAGAGAGAGAAAATTGGATCTCCGCAGACCCGTACGTTTTCTCTGTACTTCTTGCCTCCCTTCCCCGACATTGAATTTCAACGCCGTGGTCCCTTGATCACCTGTATACGTACACACACGGATAACAGTGGAATTCCCCCCGTCCCCGAAATGTTCTACAATTCGAACGTTTCGTTATTCCAACAGAATATACAGTCTTTTTTATGTATCGTCACGTGAATCCCCGATTGACTTTACTTTTTATCGATTTTATTATTCCATGAATATAGATTTTAAAAGAGAGAATGTATGAGAATATGTGACGCGAGAAAGTCAGAGCGAGTTTATTTATTAGAAAGAAAGTGACGTAAATAGAGGTTTGTAACGTTATGTCACTTGTTTATTTTACGGAGTTGATCAATGTGATTGACGAGACGGTTCACGTGTAGAGATTATGTTTATTGTATTTTATCATATTTATTGTTATGAGTGATTTAATTCCGTAATGAATTTATGAGCAGCGAAGATGTAGACTAATTCGGAACAACGAATGGAAATAATGAGAACGCGCCGTCAAAATATTTCACACATTTAGGCAAAGGCTTCGATTGTTTGAAAATGCAAAAAGAATATGAGAATGTATGAGAATATGTGACGCGAATTTGTATAGTAGATGATATAAACAGTATTATCGTAGACAGTCAAATTTTTAATTGCATTATATCTTACAGTGCAATTATTAATATAATAAAAAATCTGCAAAGTATTATTTAATTCTTCCAATCTTAAAACAAACATAGCATTATCCTAAGACTTTTGTATTAAAATACACCTAAATTTCACCCGTTCGAAAGCCTTAGAACAATTCGTTTGAAAATTGCAAAAATTTAAATGACGTTTAACAATTGCATGATAAATAACGTACGACTGAAAATTTTCATTATTTACAATAAATACTGATAAAGAAATGCCCCAAGACTTTCCAGTGTAAGGAAAATATAAGAAACAAGTTAGGCAATTCAGTGAACGAAGAACAACTATAGCATCTTTAAATATTGGAATAAACTGATCTCCATAATTTGGCGAAGAGAAACCAGAAAAAAAGAGTGGTCTAACAGACTTCATAGAATTATTTTCCCAATTTTTATGTCCACTCTGTCTATTTCTCGTTCCACGTTTCGCCTGAATTCGGACATTTTTTTTTCTTCTTCTTCATCCCCACGAAACTCGCCGCAACTTCCATTTCCACAGAGTTTGAACTCTGATTACCGTCTCAAGGTACATCTTCCCTTTGTGTTCCTGTGTATTTCGATTTCTATTAGTATTACGTTCCTGCACCTGTCTTCCAACGACGAGAAACCTTCATCTCTCTCGCTCGTCGCACATTTCCAATTCCATCTCTCTGTTTCCGCAATTCTCCGCCGTCGATGCCGGGAATCTCAATTCCCGGACAGAGAAAGGGAAGGAAACATATTAATGCTGACGATGTAATTACTCTGTGACTTTTGGAACGGTCCCTGTGCTCCGCGAATCTACGATTACCCTCGGCTTCTTTCACAGGGAAATGTGTCACCGTCGCCGTGTGTTTGTTACTTTGAGAATTCGCGGAAGCTGTACGTGTTGCACGTACATTTGCGCGTACATTCATCTCGAAATTCGTGATACACTGGATTTGTGAAACCTTTGCAATTCCTTAAATCGTCCAAGGGCCAACCTTGGGCGTCAACGCAACATTTCATTTCACACAACTGTGCAATTGAAAAGTTTCATTTTATTTATTTTCGAAAATATTTATTCACTTCAAATGAGAAAATTTTATTTCTTACGCATTGTGTGACAGTAAAGACGATTTTAAGAATTCGTTTGATATTTTATAAATTCCATAATTATTCTAATTCTAATATTCCATAATATTCATAGTATTTAGTAAATGATATTTGTGATATTATGATAAATTATTGATCAGATTGAACTATGATGCAGATTTAACTAATTTCTGTCAACAGATATCAAGATCAAATGCTCCTTTTCGTATTTTAAAGACTGTGATCCTTTTACTATATATTTTGTTACTAGATTGTGGATGCACGCTAATGCAAATTTTTGTTCTATAAACACGAAACGAAAGAAATGGCATTTATATGGAATTTGTTTCGCTCGGTAACTACAATGGCGACAGTTTGAATATTTTATGTGTTTGCTTATTTTCATATCTTTAAACTAGCAAATGCATAAACGTTCGCAGCTTACAGATCGGTAAAAGTGGAAAACAGTTGAAAATAGAAGAGAACCAAAAATAATACCAATATTATTTTTGTCAGACTGCGGATTTTCGTGCATTTTTTTTTTTTTTTATATTTTTATGAACGTAACTAAAGAAACGAGAACTAAATAAGAATTTGTGTCATTCTGCTTTACATTTTATATGTTATTTTGCACTTTTTGAAATTTCTTTTTAAATGCATAAACATCCACAATTCATAACAATTGCTGAAAGCGGAAAACAATTGAGAGAGAGAGGAAGAAAAATAAAAAAAACAATACCAGCATTATTATTAAACTACGAGCTTTTATAGATTTTTTTTTTTTAATATTTTAATGAACGTAGAATAATATCACAATAAGTATGCAGTAAAATATTACAGCAAACATTTTACACATTTCTGCACCGGCGAGATTTCTCATGAAATGCATATCACAGTCTAATTAACGTAAATTGAAATACGAAAATTAACGCCAGACATAACTGCAGGAATTAGAAAACTAACAAAAAAAACTGACAATAATCACGAAATACGAACGACAGGTTGCACGATTCTGCAGGAATCGACGTTATTTTCTGTTCGATGTGGACGGGATTTTCGTTCGTTAAAACGTAGCCTGAAAACAATTCGTGCATTATACAGATAGAATGAAAATTTACTTTTAACGGAAAATCGATAGTAGATGTAAGAACGATACAGTAGTGTACAGTTATTGGAAAGGGAACATTGCTCGCAATGTTTCCCCCGATAATTCAACTGGTACTGGCCCAAGCGGAATACGATTAAGCTGTTACATTATTTAACGAGCGGGTAGTACACGGGGCAAATCGGAATTCCACGATTGAGAGAGCAATTAAGGTGACAAAGAATTAGCCGATGAAAGCAATTAAGAATCGTCCTCGACAAGGTACGACGAAGTACGAAGTGTTCCCTTTCGAATTTAATCCACGAACGTTACGTCACGTCTTTCGGAGCGCGCGGGCTCCTTTGTTTCGCAAGAAGAAAAACGAAAAGAAGGAGAGTAATTTTCAGAGAAAAATCGAACGAACGTATCGTCGCGTTGAAACATGTCGCGAGCGATACTCTCGCTGTTGGATCTTACGCGCGAATACTATATTTCAGCGCAAGATTAATTAACGGCAGGATGCAAACGCCGGTAAAAAAAAGTCGAAAACTCGTAATTATTCGTCGACCAAGAACACTTTAGCAGATCCATTCTCATGGCGTGTAATCAGCTCCAATCAAGGCACAGCCGCCGTGTTACTCGCAACAAACACCGTGCAACACGACATTTACATATCGCAACACAATTCTCAAGTACACGCGTAACCTGAATGAGCAACGTGTATCGAGAACACCTCGTTTCCGCCTTCTTTTTTTTCCCCCCGTGGGTATTTAAAAATTTGCCAACTCTTGCGAGAAATTTCTGCAATTTCCGCTATCTAGATACTCGCGTCAGTTCTCCTCTCGAGGAACCAAGCGTAAAGTAAGGTAAGATTATTTGGGTCAGATGGGTATTCGAGCTAAGTGATTTCTCTTGTAATTTTCCCCGTGATTCGGTTACGAACGAATTTTCAAACGATTTGTCATTCGAGAATGAACGATTTTAATTCGTTCTCGGCGACACGACGTGAAACGATGAACTGTGAAATATATATCGCGCGCATTTGACAGCTAGCTCGACGGTCGTCATTTTCTTACGAGAAAACTGCAACTTTGGTTCTTCGAGAGGGAAGTTTGCACAACTCGCGTCGACATTCTCAGTTGTAACAATTTGTTTCTGCAAATTTATTTTTCGTAGCCATTGCGTAACACTCTCTCGTTTATTCAAGTAATTTCATCGTTTGAATTAACATTCAATATTTTTGATATTCTTCTCGCTAGGCACAAGTTCTTTCTCTCTTTCGTGTTTCTGTTTATTACACTTGTTACATTTTAAATGACAGAATTTAAAAATTTTCGGGATTTTCGAATTGTCATCATTACAAAAATCTTATTCCTTTATCTGCATAATTCAATTGTCTTTCTCTTCGTGAAGAGAATTATCTAAGTATAATTATCCTGGCCATCAAGAAGATGACTCCTCTTGAAAATCATACTTTTCTGAATTATATATACCTATTTCACTGTGGCAAAAAGAGACAGATTCTTTATTTTATCATTCTATAAACGTTCGTACATTTGTATGAAATAGTATTTCTCGTAAAAGAACTTTTATTTCTCCAAGCATAAGAAATTACAGATCTTATTATCGTGTAAGTATTTGGACACTTCTGAATTATTACAATATAAAGTACAATTCAAATGTTAATCTCTTTTCATAGATATTAATTAAAAAAAAGTAGCTAATAATTACTATACGGCTGAAAATTCTGCATAGTGACTTTAAGTATTGAAACACGTATTTCTACTCGCATTGAATTTGTACAGATCGTATAAACTGTCAGTTACTTAGTGAAAATTAATACGAAAACCTGAATGACGAAAACAGAACATTAGATTTCGATCGTTGCAACAGATAAGAAATATTTTCTAACTTTCTAACGAAATTGCTTTAAATGTCCAATTGTTCATGCACGGTAGTGTAAAATTTATGTCAGCAAACACGATATTGCCGAGGATGATTATTATTTTGCCCAAAGTCCACGATTAAATTTTCTCGCTATCTCGCTGTATCATTGAGAGAATCGCGCGATTTCAAGCTCGATCTTCAACGACAAAAGATTCGAATCAATCGCGTATGAATACGTGAAAAAAAAAGAGCGGGATTGGGGAGAATGTATGTCCCTCATTTCGATTAAAAAAATGTGAACGCGTGCCGGTTTAATGGTTTTTTCGACTGAGAGAATCGACGGGTATAATTTCCTCTGGAAACGAGACCCCGGCTGCCCCGATGGAATCGATTCGCTCTCGTTAGCGGCCGTTAAACGACCGCCGATTGGAATATCGGCTTAAAGTTGCCCCGATGCCAAACTTCTTTCATTAAACTTGCAGAGAATTCGCGTCCGTTCTCGTTCCAGCCCGGCAAGGAAGCTCTCCTCGGATGACACAAAGCGACACGGCGAAAGCAGTTGGAGAATTTCGCCGTGAACCGCGACAAATTTAAATAGCAGTGCAAACGGGCCGTGTCATTACCGGGCGTCGCGCTTCCAACTAACATTATAAATTTTAACGCGGCCAAAGGGCACCCAGACACCGATGGAATCCAATTACGAAACTGCTAACGGGATTATTCCAACCGGGATTAACGCCACAAACCACGTGTACACACTTACACGGCGTGGTAAACTCTTCGTGTAAACATTTGTCATGGAAAACCCGACGACGAGATAGTCGCGACGAGAACGACGACGACGACGACGACGACGACGACGTCGCGCCTTACGCTCTTTTATCCGGCATCAAGCGCGTGTGTATATACTTTCTTTCGCTTTCGAAAGTATTGTATCTCAAATCGAAGCTTAGCCCGGGTATAAAGTTGTTGGCTGCGAGCCCACGTTCCTTTTAGACGGCTCCTACCCCGACTAAAGGGTACCAATTCCTACTTCTCTCTCTCTCTCTCTCTTCCTCTCTCTCTCCTCTCTTTCTTTCTCTCTGGGGAGACGTATCATCTTTTGGGATATTGTTTCTCGAACAGCAAGCGCGCTTGCCACGATTTACTGAGGTTAACAAGTTTCGCGACGCACGGGCTTTATCAGTGATATCGAAACTTTCGTTTAGACTGTTTGACGCTTTGGTTGAAAAGAAGAAATAAAATTATAAGATGCCTTTTGACTGACTTTGCCCTTTGAGTTTGCCCTTCGGTATCGAATTTGGACACGATAATAAAAAACTATAAAACGATTGACAATAAATGGACTAAATTTCTATTCAATCGCGTATATAGATTTGCATGAATCTTACACTCGTGTATAAGTGTTCGATTTCATACCGCGATCTTGTCTTCTCTAGCATGATCATTTATTCTGAATTTTCGCTTGTTGTTACAACCGTGCATCTCTCTCTTTTGTTGGAAAAATGACATTACTCAAAAATCACGATTTTAGTACAGTTTTGTTCTTCTAATAATATTTCGAACATGTACGCTTACGAAAATTCATCTTTAACATTAAAAAGATACGAATAACAAGTTGCAAATTTTGAGTTGCATTAGCAGCAAATGAACGATACATTCAAAACTAAGATTGTCGATCTACATTTTCGAAGTGGCAATACCATTGAATACATAATTGCTGCGCAACGATTATAAGACAAGTTTTCTGAAATTATCTTCGATACTGAAACTGAATATTATCTTCGATATATTTTGTTGCCAAAAGTGTCAGAAATGTAGATTGTATATCAGAAGAATAGAATCTCATCTTTGCAAAATAATATAACATTTTATAAGATTTGTTAAATTGGTGACAAAATACGGATGACTAACACAATTCGTGATCGCTGATATAAACTCACGTTATTTCAAATTCCGTTTCTGATTGCTGTTAATGCAAATTGACGCCATTCTGTGATTTTTTTTTTTTAATTGCTACCGAATTATCACATTGAATAGGTTGAAAATGAATTTCCAGGCAAACAGAGAAAGAAAGAAGATGGAGATAACTTTATAATCTTTATTTTGGAGAGTGAAAAAATATCGACCGACTGCAAATGTGTTAACTCGTAACTTGGTTGATTAAGGAGGAAGTAATGTCAGATTCTTATTCATAAAATGATTCATAAAATTATCTTCTTATTTTAAATGTTGGAAGTTATCGTAAAATTCTTAAATCATTGTATGATCGTAAGTCCTATTCCTATAACATTATCATGCATTTCACGAAACTGCACGAAATTGCAATTGCAATTTCTTTCTAGAAAAAGTAAGTAAACTGAAAAAATTAAAGATAAATGCAATGATCTTTTGTTAAACTACGTCTTTAAATGTCGATGAAGAAAATATGTTAATGTATCGTTAAAAACGATGTTTATTATTGAGAATAACATTTATGCTAATTTGGTCTACTAGAATATGCTAATGTAATGAACGAGATGTTTATTGAGAATAATCATTTACTCTAAGGATGTGCGACAATGTGCCCTCTCATGTAGCAAGTAAATTCTGGCGACAATTTGGTTTAGCGAAAATATTTGGATGCAATCAATATGTATAGTAGGTAACATTACAATACAAAATGTAATCTACATATGAGTAGAAATAGACTCAAAAATAAAAGTGAAATATTTTGCGCATTTATCTAAAAGAAAATTCATTACGATAATTCAAACGATAGTACTAACTTCATATCACTAACTTGAAATTCTATTTTATGGATAAATTATAGTTCTCTATTTTTTTTTTCCCCCGAATATTAAATTGGATACACTTGTATTTAATGTATCCATGCTTTAATTCGTAAAATTCGAGGGATAGACGTGCAATTAAAATAGCTGCACTTTAATTTTTGTTGAGAATCTCTCAATTTTGGGAACATGCATAACAAAAATAGATCTCATCATATTTTTTGCTGAGACAATAAAATTTTTGATTTCCTAATATATGTTACACGGATTTCGTGTACTTTGCAATACACATTCAAAACCATTTTCTTTCTCTTTAAATTTGTTTATGTACAATGCTAATTTACCATTTGTTTTAGAGAAACATTGAATTATATCCATTGAATTATATATCTATTGAATTATATCCAATTAAGCAGGTTGTATTTGTTTTAAACAAATCATTCACATCTGATCGAATAATTTTCTATTTCTTCTTTTAAAACAAACTGATCCCTTTAGATCTTTACGAAGGTTCTTGTTACGGACGCATTTCGTTCTAATTTAATTGAAAAATCGTAAAGTGAAGGCAGTCAGTGTATCCCGCATAAGTCACAAATTTTTGCAAACAGTCATGTCGAACGCGTTAACGTTAATAGCTTTCCCGATAAAATAAAAGTGGTTCAAGTAATTATATTTTATACTTCTTGACACTCGGACACTCGAACCGATCTTTTTTTTTCTTTTTCCTTCTTTTTCTTTTTTTTTTCCTTAGTACAGCGCTTTATTCTATTGGAATATCGGATCAACGATCCGCGGTATCGAAGTTCTTTCATTAAACTTAAGGGGATTCAGTGGTCTCTGTAGATCCCTCGAGGGAACAACGCGTCGAAAGATCGATAAGGTTGCCGGTGTCGAGACAAAGAACGGTTTGTGACGCGCATAACTTTCAACCCCTCGATACTCTCTTTCTCTCTCTCTCTCTCTCTTTCTCTTTCTCTGTTTCTCCTTTCTTCGGTCAGACCTCGATTTCTCACGAAATCGCATGCACACCGCCAACTTCAACGTTCATTCGTGACACGCGAATTTTTTCCCCTGTCCGATACTCGTTCCCCGAGTTATCCCAATTTTTTTATGTTGCTCCTACATGTATCATAGATTCGCGTCTGCGATCATAGCCAAATGCCCGAGTGATCGCTTTGACGCGAGATTGGCCGACGAAACTTGGAACGATTCCAATTTTGGAGGAAAATTTGCAGAGGAAAGCAATGGAACATTTGAAGCCTAGCTTGATAGAAAATACACACAGGTTCATCGATGCTAGAATTAATAAATCAAGACGATCAGTTAGTCATTTTTCAACAACGACGAATCTTTTCCAGATCTTTTTTTAAGATTCTTCTGTAAAATGCGAGTATGGGTAAAAGTTTTTATTTCATTTTAAACTTTTCCCTGTTAATTGCACTTTCATTTCTTTGGTAATTTTTCACAGGAATTTTATGCATTTTCAGATTGTCTTTTTTAAATTTTTTACACAACTGCACAAATAAAGGCCGATCAAATGCGAATGAATAATTTTAACTGTTGTGAAAATCTATCGAAAGTGCGTGGAAAAGTATATTTCGAATTACGTTGTTTCATTGATTCAACAAAATAACGTCCAATTAGCTTTGAATTTCTTCGTGAGAGTTTAAAGTTTCATCGATTTTTCATGAGACTTTAAACTCTCACTTAAAGTTTCAAGCATATTAAAATTTCAAAAGGAATAATTACTCTCTCTCTCTCTCTCTCTCTCTTTCTCTCTCTCGAGTGAATAAATATTTCGTTCGTAGTATTCTATTTCTATAATTTCGAGGCTGATATGAATTGATCATAACACGATACTCTTATCCCTCGGAATGCTATACGTGAAAAAAATTTGCAAATTTCCGAAAGCAAAGGATACTCCGAATGCTTTTGTACGCATTATCAGGTTAATCAAGAAAATTACGACTGACAACGATTGACGTTGAATATAAACGAATACAAGCGAATGCTATGACGAAGAGCGTACGAATCACGGTTTAATTAACAATGGCCGTGGCTGGTTCGCGAGAGGAGATCAATCGTAGTTCACATAGTGGACCGTGTCGTGTGTGCAAAAGCGTGCAATCATAAAGGCAAACGGTCAATAGGGGCGTGTAACACGGAGAGGAATGCAGTTGTCGTTCAACAACAGGGCGAAAAGCAACAATATGTCTAGGTGCCAACAGCAAAGCGCTATCGTAAACATCGATCTGCCAGTGTCCAGTGGTCCATGCCCTCCTGATATCAATTTTCCAGCGACGACTCGCTGTCGTAGACAAATGTCGAATTTAAGAAAGCTATCGAAGCAGCCCCTCATGCGGACGTCATTTATACAAGAGTTGCATATATATATATATACACAGAAGCAAAGAGAGTGGAGAGTCGATCGTTATTAAAAATCGTTCGTCAGCGACAAAGCAAATTCTAGAAATTTAGAAATGTAACTCTCTGTGTGGAGAAGAAGGTGAAATTGATTCACGTTTCTTCAATTAATAATGGAAATATCAATCTTTTCTTGGACGTGCAGTCCACGTCTACGTAAATCTATGAAATTTCGAATATTTAAACAAAAAGAGAAACGAGAGTTTTAATGGCACTTTATAGGCAGAAATTTAACTTACCACAGATACTCGGAAACTGATGGTGACTCGAAACAATAATAAATCACAGAGTGATCATATTATAAATAGAATATAGTTTCATTCGCTTTGCTCTACATTTTCTTTTCAATTTATTTGAAACGGTTTTTTTTAAAGAGTATAAAACATTATCAATATTGGACTAATTAACTTAACACTTTACCGACCGATAGCCTATTAATCGGCTAACTATTCACCGCTAATACACGGTCGGTAAAGTGTTAATTAACTGACAGATCAAGCAAGATTCACAAAATGCCTAAAAGCCTTCTTTTTCCCGTTTTCAATATCTGAAATTTTATAGATATATCTCAGACATTTGTGATTGACTATTCGTAAAAGCCGTCGTTGAAAAATAATCTGGTATTACGTTAAACAAACAAGAAAATATTCATCCCCTTTTTTTGAATGCCAGAAACTCGCAAATCTGAGTAGGCCTGTTGATAGATATCATAATTTTCATCAACTTATTAAAGAATTAACTACATCACTACATAAAAGTCTCAAGAACTATATTATATATGTTTCAAAATTGACTGACACAACAGAGAATCTATGGAACATTGATTATTAAAATATATTCTAATAGACATATACATTTTTTATCAGAAAATTTTCATTCCAAATAAAGTGTCCCCATTTTTTCTCTTAACTTCTCTTAAATTCAGAAACTCAGCTGCAATATTTGCATCAGCTTACTATCAAAACAATTAATGAATCAATTTATTGTTATATAGTTGCACTACTTGTTAGTAGACGATTAAATGGACGCACGTGTGATAGATACATACGTGTCATTATTATCACCTGTATGAAACAAAAGCGATAAACTGTCGGCGATATTATCTGAACGATAAACAGTATAGATTGAGGAGAGGAAAAACAGGGATTGATAGTCGGCTTGATTTTTTTCGCTGGTATAATTTCGTTACGTCCAAATTCAGCGGCAGCGGGGGGGGGGGGGGATTCGCGCACGAATGCCGTTGCTTTCCGTGGATATTAAAAGTGGCATAAATATAAAAGTAAGGAACGAGGGCCAGGCCTCAATTGCGTTTCAGCCGAGCGATGAAAAGAGGGGAAAACGCGAGAGGTGGCCGGTATGAACGAAACAACGTAACGGAACGTGCCCTTAGGCGACTCGGGCTTGAACTTTTGCCGTGCTCTCGTTAATTGAACGCTCTACCGTTACGGAATTGCAAACAAAGAAACGCTTAAATTAAGACTACCAAGGGAAGGCTGCAACACTTTTACGACGGGCGCTTGATAAAGCGCAAACATCTCGATTGAATAATGCTATCGAATAAACGCGCACGTCGTTCGTAATTTAAATCTAAAAGGAGCTCTCACCGTCCTTTATGAAGTTAGTACGAAAGGAATGTAAATTGTTTCTTTGGAGGGCGAATAAATTTAGACGCCAGATGGAATATCATTGCCGATGCAATGTGCAATACCAAGTACTTTGAGATGTAATTTTTTTAGAAATTTTTCACATGTAAATACAAAATGCTGGATATACAAGGGCAAATATACAGTCTGGTACGTATGTGTCTATCAAATTTTAATTATCTAAAATGGAAGTAATAGGTAGTTTTTCTTCTTTTTTACGATAACAGGTGTCTTCTATATGAAAGAAATTTTGTTGATATGCACGATTTCAGTCTCACGTTCAAGGTTCTCCGTGTTTTGTTCGCCAAAATATAACATAGAAATTCAAGGATTGAATTAGTTGAAATTAGACGACTTTTAAAACATTGACAATGTTTCCTACATTTGTATGTCTAAAGAAACATATAGACAAATTAAGAACATGATCTTATTTATCGGAGAAGCGAGCGAGGAGACCTCTGTATTTCCAATTATTCTAATTTTTCAAGGTGATTTTTAGAAAAAATCATTCCCATCTAATATCCATTAGAATATTCGCCAATGTAAATGAAAAGATGAGACGTTTCTTAATGTCTCGAAGAATTTGAGAATTGAAACAACTGAAGATCCTTGTACGTTATCAATGAAACGATTGGTGACAGAAATATCTCAATCTCGAGAGAGTGAGTGAGTGAGAGAGAGAGTTTATTACTCGTCTCTCGGTTCAATCGGACGGTACAATAAAGGCTTCCAATTCAGAAAACAATCGTGTTGGCGCAAGGAAACGAAGTGATGCTCTATTTGGAAGCGAGCGAAGGTAACTGGGTTGATTGAAGGCGTAGCACGGAAGCGTTAGATTGAAGCGTAGCACGGAGCCGGCAATATGTGGCGATTGTCCTCATCTTTCATCGTAGCACGGAGGAAAGCTGGGCATCCAGGGTGAGGGAGGTCAAAGAGCGAGGCACGAAATGGAAAGCTCTCCTTGAAAGCTGTCGCCGGAAAATAGATACAGGTCGCTTATATACGACCTAGTTCCTCTTCCGTTTTCATCCCCCTTCTTTTCTTTCTCATCTTTTCTCTCTTTCTCCCGTTATCTTTTCTCTTTCCTCTTTCTCTCTCTCTCTCTCTCTCTCTCTCGCTTCCTCCTTTTTTCCCTTTCTCTCTGTCAGACGGCTGCGTTTCACGAATCACCGATGGACAATCTTTCAAGCTACTCTTTGCTCTCTTATCATTAAGTCATCCCCTCTAGCGAACGTTGCCTCGAATCGCGTAAAACGAAAGCGAATCGACCGATAAACGAAGAGTCTCCTCCAACAACAACCCCCTCACCTCTCTCTCTCTCCTCTCCACAGTGAGCTCTTCTTTCGCAGCTCGTTCAAATTTCATTACTCATACATTAAGCCCGAGGCTTATATCAAATAAACGCGGAACTAACTTCCTAACGAAATTTGCAGTCTTATCTTCTCCGAGTATTGGAAACTCTTTAAGCACACAATACGATGTTATTAACAAGTTGCTCGGCGCCGATGAACGCCAACGCCTACGAAATCCTCCGTCGAAAATTCTATTCTGCCGTGGCCTCGTTTCTCTTTCTTTTTTTTTCTTTTTTTTTTTTTAACTTTTCTTCTTCTTCCGGCCAGCTCGATCGATCCAGCGCGGAATTATTACGATACTCATACACATAGAGACATATAGAAGAGAGGTGGTTCTTATTTCAACTTTACTTTCCTTATTTTTTCTTCCCCATTCGAAAACAGAGAAGAGCGTAAGAGCCGACTGTACTTCGGTCGCGTACTTCGGTAGATAATCCGCGAGATTTATCGTGCTAATGCATCGATGATTTCTGGCCAGGAGCAACGAACGATTCCGGGCACCGTTCATAAATTACATCAAACAAAGCCGCGAAACGGAAGAGGAGCAGCTAAATCAAAAGCGCGCTCGAAGAATCCCGTTTTAAGGATTCAGACTCAGACTCCGAAATGAAAATTACGATGACTCACGCGAGTCTCCGGCTCTTCCAAGATAAATATTAGAAGCAAGGATGGTTACAATTTTTTCCAGCAGATTATCCGTCGTATTCTGACGGTGTTGACATTCGAACCGGATAAAAATGGCAAGTACTCCAGCTTGCTATTTGGTACTAGAATTACGAACGACTGAGGCGTGATATTTGTATCAGAGGAATTAACCTCTTAACGCACTCGCCCGAGTTAAGTCGGGTTTAGGTTTCGGAAAACGATTTTTTTTCGCCCGAGTGAGACCTGCAGTTTTGGTTTTCTATATAAATACAACCAAATATACTCGTTAGACAGCGTTGTGCTTATTTTCTCTCGCTCGAAAAAAAGTTGAACCACCGGTGAATCCCAGCTTTTTAATTGGTGCGTTAAGAGGTTAAGTAAGAAGACAAGCCTCTGTCTGTATCTTTGACGAGAAATATCGATCGAGTTATCTTTGAAATCGTCGAATTTCGGATAGGCCATTCTAATATTATAGTTAATATTAATATTTAATAAATATATGTATTCTATATTTGACATTACAATAGTATTAATTAAAATTCTAAAAGATCACCGAGGGCTATCTTTAAAAATTGTAATTTAATAACTCTTACCCTTTTCAAATCAATTCCAACCTTCCTTTTATCTTTCATCCCCGATTACGAAACACGAACATTGTCACACACTTTTATTCAAATAGTTTTTATTTCGTCTGTATCGTATTTGCTCCATTATTTCATCTCATCGATGATGTCAATTACCTCGTTATTCATAATCTTATCGCGAAAGTGCGACTCACTCGTACGTAAAGTTTTATTCGCAAAAACATTAATTTGCATAAACGTCCACAGTCCGTTGATCACGTTAAACTTCACTTCCGTTCGAAACGACGTTATCTAATCAAATTTTCCCCCCTTGGTTGAACAGGTGCAATGAGCTAATGGCGTAATCGGGAACACGAGGCCCCGAAACCTTGGCCTCGAGGTAGACCGCCGTGACGATTACGACGGTGCTCACTAACGTGCCGCCCAAAACACGTGCGAGCACGTGCTGCACGCGAGCAACGTGGTCGTCGTTCGAAACGACGACGACATGTCGTTCTTGCTGAGCCGGGGCGGCCGAAAAGGGCCCATCATCTGTTTCGTCGGCCTTCTTCTCATCTTCGCTCTTTACCAGCTAGGCATCATCTGCGGCTCCATGAAGTACGTGCCTACGGCGATGATGGTCGCGAAAGAGGTAAGCCCTCGTTAACCTCTTAATCGTCGCATTTTTTTAAGGACCGCGCATCAAATCGCCGCGTATTTTCAATTTTAAAAAAAATGTACTTTTTCTAATAATTTAAATAATAATTTTTTACTTACATAATCGGTGAGCCACAATCAATTAGGATATAATTTGCACAAAAAAAAACACTTGATTTTCACTAGGGTTGTCACACAATAGATCAAATACTAAATATTAAAAAAATTAAGAAAGTTATATGCATGTTTGTTAACAACATTTGAAATGTTATAAATTTATAGTCTAAAAAATACACATATATATATTATACACAATGAAACTAATATTTATTTATGGTGTGATATGCTTTGAAGTAAATAGTTGGACAGAGTGGAATTTTACAGTTTTTCGCACGCGAATTTTGTTTCTTGCCTTTTTTTCGAATAAATCCAAAATCAAAGAAGAATATATATAGTTCTCGATTTCTTTAGTGATAGAAAATGATTCTATGTGTCACTGTTAAGAAATCGAAATTAATTTCGCTTTTATTTAGGGTATAGGGATTGGCGCGTACTGATGCGCGCACAGCGATTTCGAATAGCGCGCACGGCCATCAAGAGGTTAACATCTTATCCGCGCAGATAACTAGATAAACGATTTACTCTGATATGTCTTTTTACAAGAGCAATGTCACTATCTGAACCTTCCACGTCAGAAAAATCACATGTTGAGGCATTATCATGTACAGACTAATCACAGTCTGCCGCACTCAACAATTGGCCGTAGTAAGACTGTGATTCCCGTTACCCGCAAACAATGTGTTAATTTCACGTTAACACACTGTTGACTGGGTTAACTCAGTGTTCTCATGGCCAAACGTTGTTGTTGTTGTTGTTGTTGTTGTTATTGGGCCCGATCACGATCAGTTAACTCGTATTGCAATTTTCAGAACGCAATGTAGGACGTAATGTGTATAAATAAGTACACTATAATAGTAAATAAATATGTTGAATATTCAGATCGTTTCACTTTCACATTCAATTGCCGAGAAATACACGGTGACGTGGGATAGTTTCTGCGTGAATTTGCTAATTAACAATGTGTTAATTATTGTCCAATTGCACAATAATTTACGAACGAATTGTCGCATCGTAAAGTGTTAATTTAGGCTAGGAAGAAGAAATGTTAATACTTTTTCACCGGATGAAACGTTGAAGTACAAAGAGAAACTTAAATATTCCGACGGATAGAAAGTGTAAGAATGTATTAAATGGTTCGAATGATGTCTAAAAGATATCGTGTCGTCTTGTGTGCTCCGTAATAATTTTCATAGTAGAAAAGATATGGGTAACAATAGGCCCAAGATGGGAAGCAAAATCTATTACAACTCTTGGAAGAAAAATTAGGGGAAGAACTCGAGTTAACAGCGAAGTCCAAACTTGATATTCTAAATTAGGTTTCTATAATATAATGGGGTTCTTCTCTTTAAAAATGGCGAACATCGTATCATAAATCAGTTGACGTGTATATTTTTGACACAGGAAAAAGCAAGAAAAAGAAGGATTGATTGTGTATTTAAAACTGCAGAAGACAGTATCTGTTTTCACTTCAACTGACAGGTGTTGGGGTAATAAACCAACACAAAGTGTGTGCTTCGAATAAGATAAATTTTAAGTATCATCCAGTTGCAATCTGAGATCAAAAATTCTCTGTGAGTTTGTCTCGCTGACCGCGAAGAATCTATTTTCAAGATCTACTTTTACCAGAGAGGTTAAGATAATTTTCAAGATCTACCCAGCGAAGTAAATCCTCCAGAGAAGAAATAATAAAATAATTGCACAATGGAATAATCGACCCATTGATCTGTGTAACTGATATTTACTCGAGTATCTGTACTCTATCATTTTATGTGATATGTTGATCGATACGTTGATTGACTGTGCTAATATGAACTGTATAGTCTGCAATTGACTGTATAGTCAATTTGTATATCCGGCTAAACTAAACTGAATTTAAACGCAACTTGAAAACAGTAATTGCAAACACATGAAACTTACTTCATACCTACAACTTTGTTCCATCGGTGTAACTCTACTCTTATTTCACTGGCCACATTATTCACACACAACTCAAGTGTATTGAAGCGACACTCCGAGCGAGAACCATGGTCGCTAATAATATTATACTTATATAAATTAATACATAATTAGTTGCATATTATAGACTTCTCTTTTAGATTGTCCTTGACAAAATTAAATAAAAATAATTTTAAAATTATTATTTTGAATTTCACAATCACGTGAAATGAAAATGATAGTAATTTATAACTTGTAAAAATATGTTCGTGAAACATCATTTATTTTGTTACCAAACTATTGTATTTTGTCCAATTACAGGATGTGTATAACGAAATTTCCTCTTAAACTTTATAAAAAGTTATACAATAAGACGAATTAGAATTTTTCTAAAGTTTTATTTTATTTTCTCCAGAAATACGGATGTTGCTTTTTGTTTTTTTAAACGAACGCGCTCAATTTCTCGTAACGAAATCTTGTAGTTTAATCATTGTCCCAAAGTACTCGTCAGAGTGACAATTCGTCAGAAAGTGTAACGCACAGTCTAGCAAAAATAGAAATTCCATAAATCAAATCCCGTTTGAATTGAATTATTCATTGAGGAAAAATCCGCCGAGCAAACAACTTGGCCTGGGGGGAAAACTTTTCTCGAAATTTCTCCATCGTGTGTGAAGCTATTACCGGTATTGACGATTTACGAGCGTGCCTCCACCACCGAGCCAGTAATTACGAATTAGTTTTATCCCAGTTTTCGCGAAATTGTCGTGCAAACAGTCGGTACGTGCCGCAATCGGAGCCAGAACAATCGTCGGTGCCTGAACGCCTAGACAAACGAGTTTCCGCCAACTTTGTACCCGCGCGTCTGTGTGTTCCTACGATGAATGAAACGCTAGAATTACATGTTTTATCGAACAATAAGGGAGGAAAATGACCATGGTGCGAAGAACGGTCGTGAAATTTTACGTGGAAAACGTCGGGAAAATCGCCGCACGGATGGACTGGGTTTTAATGGCGTTTGAATACTTCACTGCTGGATGTTCGCGACAGATGAAAGCTGTTTATCCGCGAGCACGAAATATTACGAGTCCCCGGCAAAACCAGTTTTTCCCCGTGTTCTCCGGTGGGAGAATTATATTATTAAATAACGGCCAACACCGTTGGGAAATGAAATCGGTTTTCCAATTTTAAAGGTTTGATTAAAATTCCTTGCGCGCGGTGTATAACGTGTTTAATTCATATGTGACTGATTTAACTTCGAAACACCGGCAATAACGAATTCTGTGTTTTCTCAATTGCTTGCGGTTTTCGTTAGTCATCGAGATTTTGAACGATCTTAAATTCAGAATGATTAACTTTGTGATTAATCTAAACGTGGACAAAACGAATGTAATAGAAGTGTCAAAGATATTCCACAAGAGTAATTGAAATTCATTTAAACTTCTCGAATGCAAACTTTAATGGATCTGAATTTATCAGTAAATATTGGTTAATAAATTGCTGTAAACAGACATTTAAGACAGTTTTGTATTTCCGTCACTATTTTATATTTGTATTCCTAGTTGGAGTTATTAAAAAAAAAAAAACAACAAAAAAATTTGTTCACGTGAAATCTTTGAAGAATCGTCTCGTGAGTTTTAGTAATCTCGATGGTACAATGACACAATCTTAATATTTCATGAAATCTTCAAAGTGACTTTGGATCAAATTATCTTCCTTTCTCGCGAGAATAAGTTATTCGCAATTTTATTCGTTTATTTTAAATTAACTCTTAATAGCATCATTGAAACACCAATGACCGTAATAATTCTGGAGTTTCTAATTTCATTTAATTTCATCGCTAATTTAAAAATCACAGCGAATGTAAAATATATATTATATTGATATAAAATATAAATTGACTTGATGAACTAAGAAGTAAATACAAAATATTTTAAATTATTCAAAATTACAAGTTAGAATAAAAAACATTCCCAAAACTTTCTCGATATGATTTGCAAACAACAGTCGTAATCCCAATAGTAATTCCGTAGCGGATAACACAAAGAAAGAAACGAACTTTTGGCGCGACCACTGAGGCACGAAGTGAGTCGTAGGTCGTTTTACAGTGTTTCTGCAAGTTCTCGAGAAAATTTTCAATAGAGATCCCCGAGATGGAATTAGGCGAGACGCAATTAAAGCATCGTCAGTCGGACTTTATCGCGCGAATTAACCGCGTCCCAGTTGTTCCTTTCCTTATCCCGGTCGTTGTCTGAGCAGGTCTTCAACGCCGCTGGATGGCGACGATTAAATTTCTCCTAGCGTTTTATACCACCACCTAAAAATTGCTTTCTGATTCAACGATAGCGCAGAAGCTCGTGAATATGAAACTCTTTATATCGTTTCATTCCCATCGTCTTGGAAATTCTTCTTTATCCCCAACTGAGAGAAACTATCTTAATCTTCATGAGCTTTTTTAATCATTTCTTTAGCCAATGTACGTCTCACTTCTCTTATACAGTCAATTTTTCATAAAGACTTCACTTTAAATTAAATTTCCATTCTGAAGGAATGCTGCGAGATATCATTTCTCCAAGATAAATATCGCTTTCTCGCAAGAGAAAGATTATTACGTTGAACACGCCATCGCGAACAAAACTGACCACTAAATGAATTTAATTTAAATAAATTTAATTCGATAATTGCTCGTAACGAGTATTGTACGATTACGCTTTACGTTTATTCACTTTATAGGAAATACACGTTTGTGCAACAAGTACTGTAATTTGTACAGATGCAAAAATAAAATTTTTTTTTTTTTAAATAAAAGTAGATGTAAGAATATAAGAGAAGCTTATTCGAAAAGATTGTGAATCCTGCTAAAAAGTATTAAAATCTCGTTTGCACTTTATACATTACCATCCATAAATATTTTCGAGACTTTTGAAATATATGAAATATATTTCAAATGGGACTCTATAATTATGATCTCTGATTTTATGTCAGACAATCATGTCTGAAACACATGGCCACATTTTATAAATTTCACGGAATCAAGTATATGGAATTTGAACTGAACGCAGCCTTGTTTTAATTTCCAATTTAACAGGTCCATAGGAAATAAAAAATTATTTTTCCATTGTAAAAGTTGAGAATGTACTCGATTAATCGAATTGTATAAACTGTGCAAACACTTATACATGGTAATACATATATTTATTGAAAGAAATATGCTTGCATAATACTGGCTTGCAAAAGTACATTTGCACACGAGATATATGTGTGTATTATTGTCCACTATGAAACAAAAAATGAATTTCTAATACTACAATATCAAATTTTATTAATCGAATGTTTCCCGTAACATTCGAAAATTACCACGGCCGCCTTCGAATACTATTTTTGAAACGAGAACACAAAAATTAACTCGTCGACAAATTTTTCGTTTTCGATGTGCATAAATGAACGTTGTTCCCGTGCGTTTTTCTCCCCGAGGGAAAATCAATTTCCGTGCCGCTATTTTCGCGCAAACGGAGGGCCTTGTTTGCCTCGTTCGCGTGAATGTCCGGCGAAATCGAGCAAACTTTTAATCGAATTTCGCAACGGTGTCGCATTATGAAAGCAATTAATTACCAGGAACCGAGGGCCACGGTAATTAGACAGGACGGGGCGAAATCGATCGAACGAATCGAGGAACAACCATGGAACAACGAAAGCTCCTTAAGTCTAAAGAAAAGCGTAATTTTAATCCTTCGCGACTGTCGCGAAAATGCCGCCGTCGCGTTTGCGTCTCGACATCGACAGCCGTAGCACGCGTCTCCATGCATAGCTTATGAGGGAAAGTCGGAACGCAAGTCGCGCGCGACGTGAACTCACATTGCGGCGGTGGTGGTGGTGATAGTGTGGTATCCAAGAGGGCAGAAATTTCCTTGGAACTTCGTTTGTGCCGCGGGAACTTCGAAATTGGATTTTTATTCGTCGAGATTAGTCGCGTCGAGGGAGATCCACGTCACTTCACGCCTCGTCGTTCCTCGTTTCTTTTTTTCTTTCTTTTTTTTTTTTTTTTTTTTTTGTTTTTTTTAGAGCATTCGCCGAAGACAAATAGAGGTAGAGGAAAACTAGAATATAGTAAGAAAATTGAGACTTAATTTTTCAACGAGGGTTTATCCAACTAATTGCTCCGTCATAATCGCCGACTCCTGCCTTTCCAACTGATCTTTCGCGAGGGCGAGCGAACCGATTAATCGTGCCTGGTTATCGGCGCGAAAGTTTTCTGTAGCCCCGCGATTTTGCGTCTCCGTCTCCGGCGGTCGATAAAACGTGCCTCGAAGACGCGTTCGATTTAAGAAAGATTTATCGTATTTTGATTTACACGTAATGACTCGCGAAAGTGTTCAAACATTTGCCGTAAAAAGGATTTATGCGCGTTAGGGGAACGTAAGAAGCTAAGAAATAGTTTTCGTTCCTTTTCTCGGATATTAGTAATATTTACGATATTTATTTGCTCATCTGCCTATAAACTTTTCTGCTTCTTCGAATTGTTCTTTCATTAAATTCCATTTATACTACAAACACGATTTCAAAGTTGCGATTTTTATTGGCTATAATCTAATACATGACAAAACAATTTAGACTATCGTCTATATTGCACGATTCTTGTTTCTAACTCTATCTTTTATTTTATCCTTCTGTAACTATTAAAGTACAATTGATCGTAAATTTTTGCAAAACATTTTTCAATTCCTCTTCTGATAATAACGAAAGTAGAATCGCGAGTTTCCATTAAATTTCTGCAAATTCGTTCTTTCCCGACGAATTCATAAACGAAAGCGATTCTTATTTGAAAATTCAGTTCCGGAACGATAAGATCGAATTACGAAATGATACATATTCCCTGTTTTGCTGGCTCCGTTTTCCCTAAGGGTCTTTTACTTATTAAATTTTCTCCGCGAAAGAGGAGAACGTGTACCCATCAGAGAAGATAATAGAGACGAAACAGAAGAAGACGAAGCAAGGTATTATCCTTCCGGTTGCACAGAGAATTGAAGAAACAAATCAAAAACACTTTGAAAACGCGCGACCATTTGACAATAAGGAGGAATTCGATTAAATTCCAAACGTTCGACTCGCTGGTTATTACTAAAGGATTAAATCCAATATGTATACATACAAATCTAAATTAAATTCGATATCTAAGTTTTGTTGCATATAAATACTTTTATACTCGTACATGTGAAACATATTCATTTCATACAAGCTGGTATTTTCGAACCATAGGACGAATAGGTTTCGAAAATATACTCGTAAGTATACAGTCCCTGGTTCGAAAATTAAAACCATGTACAATTTTAACATATTTCGCGTTCTTGGTAAATTTTTAAAGATTTAAATTTAATATATCAATAATTTTACGAAATTTTCGTTATTGAATGTTTATTATATAAGCGACAGCATTCGCGGAACAGTCTCGAATCGAAAAAAACATTCGAAAATCGTGTAAATCGTAGAAAATGAAACATATTTCGTTTCAAAAATCGCCTCCTCGCAGGGAACCTTAAGAGATTTAAACTTGCGTCGTGAGATAATCACCTATATTCAAATTTCCTTGGAAGTAGGAAGCTCTCATTTCTGAAAGTACTTTCTGTGAGAACTATTCCACTTATTAGATACTCTTGGAAAGAGTTGGAATCTATTCGCGAGATAGGTTTTACGCACTCGATCTCATCTCTAGTTGTTACAGGCAAAACGGATCGCGTGACGTCGAAAAGCTCGCTGGTTGATCGTGCTCGAATTATCTCTTGTTATCAAACGAGAGAATGAACGAAGTTGAAACCGAGGCTACTCTTCTCGACACATACGCGCGCGCGAGAGAGAGAGAGAGAGAGGGAGAGAAAGTCCCCTTGATTTCTAACGAGAGAGGAACAAAAGAGATACCTGTCAAAGGGCACGTCGTTGTATTAAAACTTCCATTGTCATATTAAAGCGTGAGGCAAATTCTGTATAACATGTCAGAAGCACGAGCTTCCAAAAGGAACTCTGTGACAGTCTGTGCTCGATCCGTCCGGCAAACAGCTCGGTCTCGTGAAAATGCCAAAGGAAACGCTGCGCTTTTCTAACGACCAAATGCACTCTCCTTTCTAGGATTTTATTACTTTCGCGTTTCTCTTCTTTCGTTTCACGAGCGAAGAAACGAATCGACGTTCTTTTACTCTCTACCGAGCCAAACACGTGCACTTCGAACTTTCGCGAAAAATATTACGCAATAATTCTCTATTGCAAGTGCAATTAAGCAAATGAAAGCGAAGAAATTTTGCACGTTTGATAGATGAACGTATTATTTAAACGCACGGTACAAACGAGGAGGATTAAGTTATTATAAACGAAAATATAAAGACACGAAGATAACGAACTCTTCGTTCGAGGCACAAAAGAAGTTCCAATTTTATTTCTAATGAAACACATAAAAACAGAATTATTTCTAAACGTGCAAAACGATACAGAACGAGAGAAACTAGAAATTAATAACAATTAATAGAATTGTCGCGACATAACATAGACCTCTGTATTCCAGTTATTTTAATCTCTCAAGACCAGTTGGAAAATATCCCATTATGTCAGTATTAAAAAGGTTTGACACTTTTAATCCATTATATCCGAAAGAGTAACAAGATCGTAAAATAATCTGTTAACTTTGTTTGACAGCAGTGCTCATCATGCGGAAGAAGAAATTACCTTTTGCTATTTAATTGCAAAAGTGAAAACTAAATACTAGTCGTAAAGTTAAAACGCTTTAGAATATTTCGTCGTGAAGGATCTTCGACCTCTTTAATCGTCTCTGTTTCCAAAATTAATGATTTAACACTCTGTGAATGTTCCACATGAATCATAGTTACACAATCTTTTTTTTTTTTTTTTGGTTCGAAATTACACAAAACGATATTAAATTAAAAGCTGAAAGTAAAAGTGAATTCTAGGAAACATCTCCATTTAAATAAATATCTGATGATCATCGTAAGACTCAAAACAGAACAAGTTTTATTTCAAACACGTTTTCGAATAATGAACAGTTGCGGAGATAATTACGTGGATGAATTGAAACGAGACATCCTGTATGATAAAAAGCAACGATGAATAAAAAAGATACGTATCCACCGTATAAAAAGAAACACAGATGTATTGATTTCAATGTTTAGTTCAACTATCAACTACCTAAAAAACCAGAAGAATATTACCGTAATATCGTGTCGCACAAGTTAAGGTCTCGATTTAAAAGAAAAAGTAAATTGCACACCCGCGAAATTTAAATCAGATTAAACTGAATATTGATAACTTTTCAATTAATGTTAGAGTTTCAATAAATAATGCTTACTTCTTAAAACTGAAAAGAAAATCGTAAGCCAAGCGGTTAAGAAGCATAAAAGAATATTCCATTGGAGACACAAATATCATTGATCTTACTCTTGTCTTAAAGAAAATCCTCGAACAGTTTAATTAAATCGTCGACTCGTATTTCGATTCATCCACGTAATTATCTTCCGCAACTGTTCATTATTCGAAAACGTGTTTGAAATAAAACTTGTTCTGTTTCGAGAGGGACGTCTTACGACGAAGCAATGGAATTTCCAACAGAGATCATACAAAAAAAAAAAAAAAAAAAAAAGAAAGAAAAAGAAACGGGCAATCCGTGTTAAAAACATTAGAATACTTGTGCCGGTCCGTTTGTTTTAAGCGTCATGGAGGAAAAGGAGTGAAAGGCGTGTTCCCGTGAAGGGAACGAAATCGCGGCAGCTCGCCTCGTATCTTTTCCCAACCTTTTGCATCATTTTGCGAGAGCTTGCAGATGGTCGCGCGCGTCGTCGACCAACCAGGGACGAAGGTTCGAGAAAGGCGAACGTTAAAAAGATAGAGGGGAAAAAGACAAAAGAGTAGCGAGCGGCAATGCATGTGATGCAACATGCGTGAATACGTGTACGCTCGAAGCATCGAGCGAGCGTGGCTGTATTCGCAAGCTCCTGGTGGGAAACGCGCGCCAACAGAAGAGAAACGAGTTTCTGTCAGACTCACCCTCCGCGTAACATAAATCGCGCCGGTTGAGTTTCACGCGTGCTTTTCCTCCGTGTGCGCTTCGGTCCTGAAAGCGAAAGAGAATGGGATAGAAGGCCGAACAGGCGAGAGACCGCCCGAAAAATGCTAATTACGAAATGTAGTTTTTTCCCTTTCTTTTCGCTATTTTGTTGTCTTCGTCCCCCTTCCCCCCCCCCCTCCTCTATTCTCTGTTTTTTCTTTCTTTCTTTTTTTCAACGTCACCACCGGCAGCGATGTCTGGCGTGCGCGCGCGAAAAAATCGTAAAACGCGAGAGCCAGCCTAACAACGCGCCTTTATTCCCGAAAGCAAGAGCTTATTTTATGACGGTACAGCTACAAGATCGCGATGAAAGCATTCAGCTCGACCCTTTCCGCGATCCATTGCAAAAGCGTTTCCTCTTTGTTTCTGTTTTACTTATCATTTTTTTTTCTTTTTTTCATTTTTATTCCTTTGCCTCTTTCATTGTTTAGAACAGGGAATATTTCATTCGGTCTCGATTTCGTTACGAGCTTGAAATACTGGACAATATTTTTATACACAATGGGTATAGAAATCGAGTATCATTAATCTAATGTTGACGAGTTTGATACCATTTCGTTACAATGGAATTGATCGTAACATTATATTATTCCATAAAAGGTGACACGATTTCGCGTACCGTAAGGATAATAATATCCTGGACACTTAATTTGGTCATGATACAGTGATATTCTTCATCCTTCTCGTTCGTCTGACTTAACTTACTATGATTACTAATAATCACAGAACGAATAGTTCTTGGTTTGCCAATATTCAAGATAAAAACGATGAAATTGCAGCGACATCTGACAAGATTATTAAAAGTAAAAAATCATCAAAGTATGTAATGGGACACTATTCACTGACGTTCTTTCCAAGAAAATAAAGTGACATTACAGCATTGTATTGATACGAAGAATTTATAAAAAAAAAAATTAGAAACTTGAACGAATCACGTATTTTTATAGAATACATTACGTATAATTCGAAAATTATTGCGTCTCGAGCAATTTTTTACAACTGTACATAGAAAATCATAAAAAAAGCATATAAAGTAATATTGTTTAATTTTGCAAACGTCAGAAATCAACACCCCACACTCTGGAATAACAAAGTGTACATTCACAATATACTCTCGTAAAACACTCTCTCGTATCTTTTAACTAAACTATCACCCAGCCCGGCGAATTTCTTTCTATTTAATTTCAATTACCACTAATTGAAGAGATTCGCGACCGTGACATTCTAAATAGTTACTGTCCTCATTTTTTATATAACAATTTTGTACGGCGGCAGCTTGCGTCACGCACACGCGAGAGGCATTTATCGTTTTTCTCAGCCGTTTAGACAGATTTATTTACGCGATCGTAACCAATGTTTGCAACGCGATCGCAGCTGTGATACACGCGCGAGTTGCCGCCCGTAACATCAATTGTCCCCGCGATTGTTCATTTGCATGCCGGTGTAATTTTAATCGCGCCGCTAATTAAACCGACGGTCGCTAAATCTCGCTGTGCGATACACGTCAGCTCGCCGGCATATCCGGCCCGCGTTTTCAAGAGCGCAAAAGTCACCGGTGACCGGGCAGAGAGTGGCCTCGTGCAAAATCTATTTCTCTCGTGTTTCAATTTCAAGACGCTTCCGCTCCCCCCTAAGAGACACATACAACACCGCAACGTGTTTCCAATTGACCCGCAATTAATTATTTTTACCAGGCGACGCGGCGATATCGATATAATAATTAAGCCAATATGACCGCCAATTAGAACGTTAATTGCCAGTTTTTATTAGAACGCGGTTACCCCGGCCTCGGGGGGAGGGGTGTAATAAATTCTATGGAACACAGCGTGTTTCAGGTGCCAGTTTACCCGCCGTTTTCGTGCAAAACCGCCGAAGGATAAAAAAAAAATCGCCGGCAAGAAGTGGCAACTACTGGAAGTAGAGAGAAAGTTACGCATTAAAGCTCGTTGGTTCCTTATGAGGACAAATCGAAGCATGAAAAGCATACGTGTAAGCTCGAAGTCACACGTGTCAAAGGAATATACTTTACTTCTCAAGTGGTTGAATATTTTATTTTTTGCTATTCTTTTGTACCTTTGCTACGTTTGAAGATGTAATTAATTATTGTTGCGGATTTTTGTGCGTTTTTCGTGCGAATTTTAATGGTGCAAAGATATACAGGGATGAAATATCCCCAAAGTAGAGTAAAGTGGATCTAAGTGAAGAAATTATTTCTAAACAGAAATTTAGTCTCGGTTGTTAAATATTAAAGATACTATTGTGCACAGAATTGCACACAAAGTAAGGTATCCGTTATAATTGGACTGCAGATTTTTAATTTTCAAATTTCCTGCAGTCTAGTTACAATTTTTGGTAGATAAAATGATTCTCTGGCTAGATTTCTTGAAAATATAAATGTAATATTAAATTAAATATAAATACAATATTTCTTGAAAAGTATAAATTTTAATTGATATCTCTCTGAAAATCGTCCAAAAGGGTTTCCAAAATTTCCCAAGGGTAATGTGTTTTTTAGTCACGAATTTTCTGCTATCATTAAATTCGATTAATTTTGGAAAGAAGAGCCACGGTTAGATAACGCGTGATGGAATTACCATAATTCAATTTCAGTTTCAGCATCGTGTTAATGAAGAGTAACGGACACGACATTTATTAATAATTATACAAAATACATCGACAGTTCGATCAACCGATAAAGTTCTTGATATAATGTTTGCTTAATCGAGTCCAAGCTAATTCGAATATTATCCTACTTCACATTGATTGCGGCTAATTAAAGCATTTAAAATGCCTGTTAATTTTGCTATTTGCTGAAAGAGACTGCCATGAAATTTATCGTGGGCAATTAAAGCGATCACTTCATCGAGAACGAAATTTAATTTATGAAAACATTCTGATAAACTATCAAATTGTGATATTTAGACGTAACGTAAACCTGGTTATTTATAAGTTCCTTCGATAGACTGTATCGATCGAAATAATATTGGTTTCCCTTCTGCTTCTGGCAAAATATTAATAGTAGGAAATAAATATTCCTTGTTGTCGAGAAGAAGTAAGCGACACCTACGAGTGTCGATAATCGTACGGTTCGATTTCTAAGCCTGCGCTTGCGGTCCATTTGGCAGATGCATTTTAAATCGTTTTACAAATATTTTTAGCCATGCACAGATAAAATTTATCTATAAAGAACACCTGTAATATAATTAAATTCACTTTGTGAAACAAAAAGAGACAAATAGTGCTCAAAGTTTCTATAGAAGACATTATACGTTCGTATTTTACGAGAGTATTATTTAAAAAAATAGAACCTCGGTACATAGAAAACGATGTACTGCATACGAACGTATCGTACATTTTTTCATATATATTTTCTTCGAATTTTATTCTTTTCACAGGGAAAAAGATACTAATTTTACACGAGGCAATTTGATCTTTTGACAATTATTAATTGTACATCTATTTTTCATATTGTGCGCCACTAAATATAGATTAAAGCATCACTAAGCTTGATCAAGATTTGCAACGTAATTTTTAGGATTGCGATCTCCGCAGAGTTAAGTAAACGGTCGCGTAAAAATATTCGAAGAGAAAAAAGGAACGAGAAAAGATGAAACTTAAGGGAACTTCGTAACGATTCGTACGAAACTTCGTAATTGCACGAAAGTCATTTAAACTTCTCCAAGATGAAATTGTCATCGTTTCAAAAAAGAAACGGCGATTTCTTCGTGAAAAAATTTAAAGCGTATCGATCTTGCTGCCCGGTTCCAGGCTTACGAAGCACGTTTCGTTCGTCAGACGATATCGTAAAACAAGAACTTCTTCGTTGCCTGTATAATTTTGAATGAATCGTTCGACAAACTACACACTTGTACGGCAAACTACACCTTTCGGAAATCGACGATCATTCACCCAACAGCTACGATCGTCTTTAATAACCATCATCAAACCAAAGAAGAAATTATCGTCTATTCTCACATCCCGTAGAACCTGTTTATCAACGCTTTTCTAAAAATATAAAACCGAATTTCCTCGCATGGATGAGCCAACTTTTTCTTCGAAAAATTACTGGACCTTAACTATCGGATTTTATATGTTCTGCTTCGAAAATAACCGCCTCTACCTTAATCCATCGTTTTAATTATATAACGCACGTTACGAAATAAGAAGGAGAAAACGGTTCTTTTCGTATTTTACGTTATCTAAAAATTCCAATAATTAATTCGCGATCCCATCGTTGCGATGAATCGATTATTAATTTAAATGAAAGAGAATTAAATGTAAATAAAAAATACTGTACTCAGCAAATATAGAGGAAAGTGTTATCACAATAATTGTCACACTCTATATCTATGTTACAGATAAATCTAATTTAATTATCCTTTCAAGTAAGAAAATCTCTACTGACACTTTCAACTTTTTCAATAATGAACTTGCATCCTTTCTCGAAAATATAAAATTCTTTTCCTTCTAATTGTTCAAACGTTGTACCAAAAATATTGTAAAGCAACGTGGTGTGCATAATCAATGAACAAAAAAAAAAATTGCTTCCCACAAAACTTGCTTGATTTTCGCATTTATTAGCGTTATTTACTTCCATTCTTCGAACACTAATAACACGTATGCGTTTTCCAGAAATACGTGGTGGGCCCATTCGATCACAAGAGATACACGTACGATCGCTACATGCCGTTGATTTTCATCGGTGGCGTGCCGCGATCTGGCACCACCTTGGTACGCGCCATGCTCGATGCACATCCCGATGTCAGGTGAGTCGCATTCGTCGAACAAATTGCCAATTCAATCGGCCGATGCGATCGAGCGTTGAACGTCATCAAAAATCAATGCCTCGTTCTCATATTTCATCATCGTAATTAATTTTCTTTTTCTTCGCGAAAGATGCGGACAAGAGACACGAGTGATACCGAGGATCCTGCAGATGAGGATGCATTGGTTGAAATCTGAGAGGGAGAATCTGCGTCTTTCGGAAGCGGGCATTTCGAAAGAAGTGAGTATTTCCGATAATTTATCTATTATTATAATCTTGAACAATTATTTGTAATAATTATCACTTCTCTGTTTTTCAATTAGAATGTAAGCTAATAGCCGGGCTTTAACTTAACGATTGACTAGAGTAATAATTGGAATTTTCACCTCTTACAAGAAATTTTAATTATAAAGGAGACAAATGATTCTACGATTCTTTGAATTATTTTTTATCCAGATACACATACACACACACACACACGCACACACACACACATATATGAAGAATTCGCGAAGTTGATGAACATGACTTTTGAATGGCTCGTTTATTAATATCAATATGAAATAAAAAGAGAGAGATTGTTACCATAAAATTAATTCATGTTCTTCTCCGATGTGAGTTTTATAATTATCAATATTAACGAGAAAATAATTGATTGTTTAGGTAATGGACAGTGCTATAGCAGCGTTCTGCCTGGAGATAATAGCGAGACACGCGGAACCAGCACCGCGATTGTGCAACAAGGATCCCCTCACTCTAAAGATGGGCTCCTACATTCTCGATCTCTTTCCAAATGCCAAGTTTATCTTCATGATCCGCGACGGTCGTGCCACCGTGCATTCCATTATCTCGAGAAAGGTACGGCCCGATCGAAGGCTTCGACCGACTCATCCTTCGCTCTGCCGGCCATTCCGGCTGATGTATGCAAATTTATCCCACTTCGCTCGCGAATATTAAAATACGACGTACTCGTCAGAATGGGCGAGAACGAACGAAAAAAAAGAAAAAAGAAAAAAGGAAAAAAGAGAGAGAGAAAGAAAACGAATGGCGAATTTACGTATTTCTCCTATGCAAAAGAGAACGAATCGAAAGGAAATGGAATGGCTGGCATGTAAAATCATGCAAATTCGAAAGCGACTTGCAATTCTGTAACCGAGAGGATTGTCAATTTTACACGAAGTTAATCAAATATTATTTTATCGCTTCCTGCGAGATTACGAGAACTACAGTGGTGAATAATTATAGGTTACAATGAAATTTCAGCAAAATTTTCTAAATAGAACTAGGTCAGCTGTGAGCGATTATATTTTTATAATTCTTAGGAGGAAGAGTTATTTCTCGATTCTTTACTGCCGATAGAAACTGACTGAATTATAAAACCGTTTCATTTAGTTGTGAATGAACTAGTTTGATTGTTGCAATTAAGTTCAAGAAAGTATCACTTAAATCAGGCGAATTATTAGAAGTAGTTCAAAAATACAGCAAAAAAATCAAATAAATTTTAAATCAGCGACGTACATTGCAAGCATTGTACATTGTTTGATGAAGCTGTAATTATTCACATCGCTGTATATGCATATTATAATATACAATAGTCACTCATGAAAGTCTACATACATCTACAAGTTTGAAATATTTAGAAAGAAAGGGTTTAAACATTTTATCGACACTAATGTATTTATTATATAAAGTTAAATTATATGGGTTTCGAAAAAAAAAATAACAATTGTACACTGGACAACGTAAGTAGAGCAATAAATGACGAATAATTACAACGGACACAGCAAACTATATGTGCAATTCTTCTTCTTATTATTATCTTATTTGTTTAGTATTATTAGAACATAAATTTTGTATAGACTTTTGTCATTTTCGATTTATTTATATTTTTTTTTAAACAAATATAAAAAACATTGTCCACTTAAAAGTAATAATATTTTGTTGATTAAAATTTTAAGAATGAACATATCTATAAGAATATCTATAATGAATATATGTCCAAGATCTTCTTTTCTTCTGTTTAAAGATAAGTGTATAAACTTTCATGGCCGACTATAAATCACAAGTGTATTACATAATTGCAACTATATAAACCACGATTTATCTTTCAGGTGACTATAACAGGATTCGATCTGTCTTCGTACCGACAATCGTTGATCAAGTGGAACCACGCAATATCTATAATGTACGGCCAGTGTAAAGAAATTGGCTCGGACAAGTGCTTGATGGTTCCGTACGAGCAACTGGTGCTACATCCACGTCAATGGATGAAAAAGATTCTTAACTTCTTAGACGTTCCTTGGAATGAATCTGTGATGCATCACGAGGAATTCATTAACAAGCCAGGCGGCGTGCCATTGAGCAAGTAAGCATACGCGGCACTGTGTTTCTTTCAGGAAATATTAACACGAGGATCACACGTCTGTCCGTGTGATCACATGACAAATATGAGAAGTAAAGCCATCGGGGGACTAAAATCTATTGTGTTTTTGGAATGCAGGGTCGAGAGGTCGTCGGACCAGATCATAAAGCCGGTCAACCTGGAGGCACTGACCAAGTGGGTAGGCCACATTCCGGATGATGTGGTCAGAGAGATGCCTGACATCGCCCCGATGCTTTCTGTCCTCGGCTATGATCCTTATGCTAATCCGCCGGTGTACGGAGCACCGGATAGACTGGTTAGCGAAAACACCAGACGGTATGTAACCGAATAGTCGGGCAACTTTTAATATTTTATTATTATTTTATTTAATATTATATTATTTTAAAATATGAATAGAAATAAATTATTTTGTTAAAGATAATTGTTTCACACGAGAGGGAGAACGATGCAAAATATTTGACAATGACAATAATACAAATCGGTCCAATTTCAATTTTTATAAAATAACGTTTCATGATTATTATTATAAAGATTAAGACTGAAATCAAACCCTCGAAATTTTCACTTGTTCACCATTATAAATTTTAACCCGCTTATCATTTTGAGAAAAAGTTGAGAAACATTGATCTAGAAAAAAATCATGCAATGAAATATTTTCTCTTCAGAGTGCTAGCAAACGGCGAAGTATGGGCAGCAAGGGCGCGCCAGTTCTCTCTGGAGAAGCTGATCGAGCTGAGCAAAGAAGAGGAGGCCACCAATACCCCAAATGCGTGACCTCGGATACATTTTTCCCTAGGCACGCGAATCTTGAACCCGTACAATTTCTGCAACGTCTAACGAACGGTCTTGAGAGAACCAGTTTGTAACGAATATTATCGAGAAAGTGCCAGATGAGAGTGCGGATTTCTTCATCCAAAGTTGTTTCTCCAAGTCGGAGTTAGGCTCGGTCGTTTTGTCAAGAAAATATATTCGAGGACAGCGAATTGTAACCTGACGAAGGAAAGGGACGCAATGATCCGTCTAATTTAAGATTGACTCTCAATTATACGTATATGTTCAATTTTGGCCCGTATACCAACGGAGTTATAGATTGCTGTGCAATTGTTTGCGAACGCGGTTGTTTTCTTTATGCAATATTATGTTAACCGATAGATGTTTATCTTCGATTTAGACCGAACATGTAATAATCTTGTCACTTTGCGTGATTCTGTTCATTTAGATGGATTAAACGATTTTTCTATAACGCGTGATTCTGCAATATGGAAACTCACCGGATCAAGCAAAGCGCAAACGAAAGTGCAAACAAAATGCCATGCTAGAGTTTTTAATTGCTTCGGTTTTGTTTGTTTTTCTTTTTTCTTTTTTTTTTTCTTTTTTTACTGTCGTAACGAACGTATGAATTCTGAGGAGTATATGCTACGTTGTGAAACTGATTCGATATAATTTTCGTCTTATGGCCAGTCAGAAGAAACTAGGCTGTAGAACTTCAATGTAAAAAAATGTACAAGATGAATGCGCTGAATGCCATGGGAAGAAAGCGAAAGTATTGCATCGGTGCAAACAGGAGAATCTTTGTACGATATTTTATATTACGATGCAAATAATTTTTATAATGTTCCACGTGGAACAATACTTATTTTTTAATGAACCATGGACAATGTTAATTGACAATGTTAATTAATTGACCCTTGACGGGGTAAAGGAAATTCTTACGTTCCTTTCATTTTCTATATTTATATATTGACGAAAATTTGAGCTAATGAGAAATTGATGAGAAATTTTTTTTTCGTATTGTAAGTTAATTGTATTATATCAACATAATCGCGGATCAACTAATTACGAATATAAAGTTATATTTATATTGCTAACGAAACGTGGAAGCGTACCGGATTAACAATTGTAGGACAAAAATGATGTCAAACAAACTATTCCTTAAATTTCTGATTTTGTTATTATGATATGCAGCAAATATTGGAAGAGCTACTACGATTGTAAGAGGACCGAATAATGTTCTTGATCATTGTATCACTTGACACAAATGCAGCAACTTCGATGTGGCATTACGTTGTTCGTGTCAACCATGTTACTGTCTATCGAATTATACAATTAAATTATTTTAATATTACAAAACCTGGTGCTGTTCCTTTTCCTCCTTCAATAATACAAATTTCAACAGAGAAGAGTTTCAACATGGATTTAAGTTACTCATAATGCATGTTTTGAATCATGAATTAACATCAAGTATTAAATATATGTTATTAATTACCTTGTGGACGTGTTAATGAATTATATTAGCAATAATAAATTAATGCTTGTAATAAATTATTACGATAAACTACTGCCACTATGTGCAGTATGATTTAACAAATTTCAGAGGTACGGTATACCTTGTCTGTGCCAGTGATTTTTTAGTATGTCGATCACAGGCCACAAAAGTAAGATGCAAAGTGTATTCATATACCTCGTCTGTGATATAATATATAACAATATAACATAATAAAACATATAATACATATAATATATCATATAATATAATATATAATATATAATATATAATATATAATATAACATGTAATATAACATGTAATATTACGTATAATATATAGATACAGAACATATAAGATAACATATAATATAACATATATTACATATTATATTATATTACACATTATATTACATATTACATTACATATTATATTACATGTAATATAATATGTAAATTTATACTTGTATAAAATATAAATATTGTATACTATAATTATTAGAAATGTAAAATAATTGATATTTAAAAGATATAAAAAAAATGAACTGTGTACTATAAAAAATTGTACTATTTATCTACTTTACATTACTTTCTCTATTTAAATATCACCATTAATTACATAGGTACGTGATTTCCACAATAATTATTGGATAAATTCTCTAGTAAACTAATAATTATAGTATACAATATTTATATAAATATCTGAAAAGGGAAAGAGGTGAGTACATACTACATGAAATAAACATATTATATTACATATATGAGTATGTTCTTTTAAAATAGCATTGGGTCTGTAAAAATTTTTTCTATAGAACCAACTTATTACAAATTTAGAAGTTTATCGTTGTAGAAAGTATTATACTTTGAACATTGCATATGTTTTTTCATATTATATGCATTGTATACAATTTCGCATTTTAAAATGGCGCGCTTTTTTATTCGTTAAACGAAGCTGCGCAAAAGACGTGATGCGCAGAACATATTCAAATCTATTCGTAATAGCGTGCCTTTACGAGAATGTGATAAAAATTATCAATAATTCAATAAAACACAAAACAGATATATAAATACATAATTACAGAATAAAAATAAATGTTAAATACATCACAAAGAGCTATCGAACTTACAGTTAATCGCCATGGCCTTCTTTTGTGGCGTATCCTTAATGCTTCAAAATTTTCCTCGCGATCAATCAACAATCTGTATCTATAAAAAGTACCAAACTTTCAAATAAATATATAAAAAAGAACGATGAATATTACATTATTAATTGTTACATTAATGAATGCTACAATCAAATTTGTCGAATGTTACAACTTAAAATTGATCAACGAAAAAAAGATAATTTATTCGCAAATTATTATATTATTTGATCAGTTATTTAATAGAAACGTACGTTAATTAAATACAGTTTGCAGTATCATGAACGGTCAAAGAATGAAGGAATAAAATTTTACGCAGGTAATATAAATACTTCATACAAATCACACAGAATGACATGTTTACATCACGACTTTTAACACTCAACTAACCCCTCGCGCAACAGATTCTTATTGTTAACTAATTTGATGGAGTGGGGGAAGAGGTTGATCTTATAATACATAGAATGAATTCAACTGATATATGGAAAAACATGTCCAAATATATTTATAACTAACTTGAGATAAAAAATAACTAAGAATTTTTCTAATTCTTTATTAAATAACAAATGATATAATAAAAGTGTTTTGTAACTTTATTTTTTAAACTTCCGTTTGAATTTTAAGTCTCAGTTTTACGTTTCATTAATTTCATAAATTTAATTTTTTTAATTTAGTAATATTGAAATAATGCTTCTTCACGCCTAAATAATTTTATAAATCGCAAAGAACGTAGAAAACACTCTTATTCTTTTCGAGATCTTTATTTCAGAATATGAAACACAAAGTGTCATATTCTGATCTGATATTTATATAACATATAATATATAATATGATAGTTAATGCTTCATTTAAATTATGCATTTTTAATTGAATTTTTATGACATTTTATATTTAAATGAAATAAAATATATTGTTCAGTAATATACGATATTTTTAGTTTCTTTTTATTCTTTAACTCTAGATTTTATTCAAAATACAATGAGAATAAATATTAAGTACTACGTACTCAAAACCATTATGAAAAAATTATGAACCGTTTCATTAATTTATTAATATTATATTATATTCAATCAAAGAAAATATATTATTTAATTAGTGGAATTCATTTATATTACTTAAATTTTCTTTAATATTTTAATCATAATTTTAGAAATTGTATTAATACTGAATAAAGTAGTAAAATTTGGCGCGAGAAGATCTTCCATATACAATAAGTGTTTTACTAATATTTTAAAAATTTAAATAAAGTTGAAATAGAATAGAATAGAAATTTAAATAAAATCCATTAAGCACTGTTTGCGCATTAAATGCAAAATTACATCTATTTAAAATTAACAATATTTTTGATATCTCTTTGTGAGAAGAATCTAACCTATCCTATATCAGTCAATTTACTGTCACTTTCAGAGATGAAAAATCAATTCATCACATTAAACAATTAAAAATAATATTTTATGTTTAATACGATGTGTGCAACAAAATTTTTCAATGAATAAATCCTATTTATTGTATTGCTTTAGTTATAAAATATGTAATATGTAAGTGTAAATCTGTGACATAAACATTTCATTTTCATATAAAATATCTATTTATCAAATAAGACAAGACTATCTATAATTTAAAACTAAAAATGATGAGTCAAGAAAGCCAAATTGATGTAAATCTTTACCTTATTATATCAAACGAACATAAATCTGAAGATGATTGTGGTAAAGATATGTGGGATGCATACAATGTTAGTAAATTAATTTTTACATAAACAATACCTTCTGAACAATAATAAAAACATGATAAATTAAATTTTCAGAAATTTTGTGAACATGATTTGCAACCAATATGGATCAATGAAAAAGAATGTAGTAAAATTAAATCTGACAAAAATTATGCCTTTGTAATAGAAAAATTTAAAGGCGACACATTTAATAAATTAAGAACATTTAAATGTCTATAAGTAGAAGTTCAATATCATGATGTTAAATTAATTGTCATTGATTTTATAAAAATATTAGGCAATATTATATTATTTTTACAGCATGGATGGATCAAAATGTTTGTTATTTTGTTTCATTAATAGGAAATCAGTTCTAGATGGAACAAGTTCAGTGTTTACGACAGTAATGAAAGGTCTTTATATATGTGCTTCTGGATTATCTCCAGAAGGAAAAGTATACATTGAGAACTATTGTTGATATTTAACATATTTTAAGTAAAAATAATCTTATTACAGGATCATGTTCAAAAATTAATAGTTAACATCTAGCTCTATTAAGGTACGTAATTTCAATTATGTAGTACTTAACTTACTTTTATTACTATTCTATTACTGTTTATCGTTTGCTATTAGCTTCAGTTAATTAATACATGTTTATTTGATAACTTATCAATTAGAATCATGAAATTAGATAGTTTTTGAAATATTGACTGTTCAGGTTACCAATTGTTTATATTATACATATATTATTTATATTATATCATTTATATTGTAAATTTTTGAGACATAATTCAATATTTAATTAGTATTTTATTTTAATATAAAAAATGGAATACATTTATTCTAAATACATATTTGGTATCTTTACAGATTACTAATTTATTGTTGATATGGAAAGAGCAGAGGTTTGAAAATATTGAACTGATGATTCAACGAATTAATATTTAATTTATTCTAATGAAGGTAAATGTATTTATATATTTGTTTTTTCATTATTGGATAATTGACGATTTCTTTTAATAATAGATATGTTTCGGAAAATATGTCATTACATACAAATTTGAACATATTTTGCGCATTACTTACTGCGCAGTTTTGTTTAACCGTCTATGAGAATGCGCCATGTTTGAGTAGTACATTAGTTATATTGCGAATATTCAACATTGGGAATATTAAAAATGTTCTATATTGCTAATATAATATTTCTTATTTTTGGATATTTTTCATAAATAAATAATAGAAAAAAATATGAAAATATTTTATTTCTTTTTCTCTTATTTCTTATCTGTCAATAAAAATTTTTTTTTGAAGAATTCTTGTAAGATCGTGTGCATTACGGTCGATAGAATCAGTGTTTGCTCCGTTATATCATTCTTAATATTATTTTTTAATGTTTATTTTCTTAAATTGACCGAACTAGTTTGCTATACAGGGGTAAATTAATTTGAACTTTACTCTTTTTCTAATATATTCTGGATATATCTGTAACAAAAACTTTCGAAATATTTCAGCAAACTACACATTGTCAATATTCGATGGCAGTTAAATTCCAATGAAGAAAAATTTCAATATATTCATATAGTGCGTTTATAAAGTAGCGATCGTGAACATAACCTTTTGGACTTTAATCGGTTTGAATGAAAACAAAATAAGCAGAAAGGAACAATGAAGAGAAAGCAAATAAATTAGGTTAGTATTTCTTTCTTTTGATTGTAGTATTTCTTTCTTATGCTGTTAATAGTAAAAACTTTAATAATGTGTGTGAAATATGTATCTATATATGACATGTACTAGTTATTTTTAAGTAATTATTTTTTATTGTCTCTGAATAAAAACTTATTCAGATATCATTTAAATTAAACCGTTAACATCCCCTTAAAAGGGAAGGTAGTGAGAATCAGAAAGTAGATAGGAGTTTGACATACAAAATCTTTTATTCAATATAAAAGGACACTTTATGCTAGCACGTACTATCAAATCTACAGTATCTCCATACAGTAGGGACCATCGAAGTGTTTCTCGATTCGCTTGTTTCTTTTATGTATCACATATTGTACACGGATTATGTTGAGAATAATGGAGATAATTGTCATTCTGGTTGATGATAATCGATTACAAAATAAAAAAAGAAAAGAAAAACAAAAAACAAAGGAATAAAAAGAAAGAAGGGAAGACAGGGAGGAAAAAGAAATGTCCGAGAAATTGATCATGAGCATTTAGAGTATATTCGCGTACTGTGCATAGTACTATTCGTTTTGCTATTCACAGCATGATCAATTTAAATCCACAGTTTGTTTGTCCGTTGCAAAATTGATCTCTAAGATCGAAGAAATGCTGATCGCCACGTAGTTAAAACGCTCGCGCTAGAAAACTTTTGGCACTAGATAAAAATTGGTCATTCTGTGTATAAATATCATATATTTATATATTTATATATTTATAATATGTATAAAAAGTTGCGCGACTCGTTAATAAAGAACGCATCTGTCGACGGATCGGTTGGTTTCTCGCACAACGGGGAAGATCTTTACCAACATCGAGCACGCGTTAATTAATTACATGCATCCTATGTGTTCACCACAATTAATATATCTTACGTTAGAGTTATACATGTATGTCATATAAACGTACTATCAACTCAATGTGTATCCGCTTTATCTTCGATATAGTACGAGCCACGATGTAACGAGATTGTAAAAGTTCTTAAAAGTAAAAGCAGAACGGATTGGTAGAATTATTATTAAAATTCATATTTATTACTTAATAACATTAAATTTTAGTTATTATAGTTTAATTTATAATTACTAAAAAATTATTAAATTTTTTACTGAATAGATGGAATAAGATTATATACTGTAAAATTAGTCATAGTTCGTCATTATGAATTCACACAGAATTGAGACAGAATTTAACATATTCGCAGCACTGTGATATTAGTTAGCATCATTATTTGATGATTTAGTTTACAATCTCGTTGCATATTAGCTCGTATTATGTACTATTCACTATGAATGAATATTAAGATAAATACTAGGCTCGATTAATTACTAGAATCGTTAGCTTATAAAAAAGCCGATTCAATTGCGCGTAAGTACAGAATTCACGATTGGCTCGTACGCTAGTAAATCGCTTTGCGAGCGATTCAATCTGTCGTGTTACTTCTGATGAATTTCACAAATCACTGAAAAATGAGTCTTCATTTAATCGCAAGGAAAATTATATTTAAAGGCTGTCGAGTTCTATTAGCTTTCGTGTTTTAAATTGTATTTTCTTTCTTTTACTCATTATATTCAACAGAGTTGTCTCATAATTGCAATAAAAATTTATACTTTTTAAACAAGAAACGTGATGCGGCTACCCGACCGTGCTTTAATTATAAAAAGTATTTTGTTAACGCGATCTTTGCTATTTACAGTGTCATATGCTCATAAATCATTTACATACGAAGCTATTTCCATATCGCAAAACGTATTTTCCACGAAATTCGTACAAAAGTCCTTTTTTAAAATTTCATAATTTTTATATCACTATCATTACGAATACACGAATAATTATTTTAAAAGATTTTACGATTTTCAGTACAATTCTCTCATCCACATGAATATCATGCACAATATCAAGTACACGGCAATTCGGATTCAAGAGACATGCACTGAATATGTTGATTGATTTAAATTATTAGTTTGGCCTAGATTGTCAGTCAAATTTTTCATTTCGAATGTTCAGCTCCATTAATTTTATATTAGCCCACATATCAGATTCTATTTTATTTTAAATGCTCCTTAAGTCCTAAATCGAAAAACAAGACACATACTGCAATAAATTCTAATACATCGTTTCTGTATTTTATATTGAATTTAGAAATTTCTACCATTCTCGTACAAATCGCGTATAGACAGTTTAAGATATAGAGATGATACTTATAAAAAGAAAGGACAAATTCTATGTATTGTAACTTTATTATCGGACGTGTTTACGCATGTAAAGATAATCTTCGAGACAGTGACAGTAATAATATGGCCACTTGTATCACGATCGAGTTGCCATTGGAAGCACTATGGTTACAATTTCTTTAATTTCTTTCAACAGAAATTCTTCTTCTTTATTTATTATTCGTGTCTTTCGCGTTTCTCCCGCGAAAAACTTCACCGTTTGTACGTGGATTACGAGCTAAATTAACGTGTACACACGGAAAAAGGATCGACGGGATTCGCTTGAAGACAGAATTTTCCAGGAAGACACAGAACTATGACGCGTGTGGTCTATTCGTTCGTATTATAAATTACAGAGACACTTATTTGCGCGTTATTTCTGCGACGGTAATTAGCGTTCGTTCTATTACATCTAAAAAAAACGGCTCCAGGTTCTCGGAGTCTCAAAGCGTTTGCCACGACAAAGCGTTTATTCAACATTCTGGCTCCTTCTGCACGTGAACGAACACTCTTCCACTCAGTTTCTCGGCTGTATTTCTCCTCGCGGTGTAGTTTATTGGCAAAAGTCGGTATCAAATTCTAATTGACTGATAAATCGCGGGAGTGAAGTGGCGTAACAGGTTTCTATCGTAGACAATCGATCCCGCGACACTTTGAGACTAGAGAACGAAGAACGATCATTCTATAGATTATAATTAATATACTTTCGTACAAACGTATAGAACATCATTAAGTGTTATTATTTTAGGGGGTACAGTGTATATAAAGAATCGTATAAATGTATATATTTATATTTATATATATATATATATATATATTTATATATATATGTATAATGACGCCAGCTCGCCGGAGAAGCAAATTCGCGATCGGTCCTCCGCGCGAGCCGCTGTTTGAGCTTTGAGATACGCGTACCTTTCGTCTTGTCTTTCTTGCTTCTTCTTCTTCTTCTTCTTTTTTTTTTTGTTTGTTTTTCTATCTTTAACGTATAAATGTACCATGCACACAAACGCACGCATACACGCATGCTCGAATACAATTTTGGTTTATTGCACGGATTTTTCACGCGAGAAGTATTTCGCGTAAATACAATTGATGGTATTAATATAGCATATAAACTTTTCTAAATATAATACAAAGAACAGTCAACATTATACGTTTAAATTTTAATATCTGGTCGATTTTATGATTTCCTCTACCACCAACATCAGTTAATAAAAAGACGAAGGATATTGTATAAAAATTCTATAAAAAAGTGTTGTGCGTAAAAAACAGTTGAAATTATTGTCTGGAAAATTTGTCATGGATTAAGAGCGTTGGTACTTCTAATATCTTGTGTATTCAAGCACGCGTGAACACCAGCAGACGTGAGTAAATGCGGACTGATCGTTAGCGCACGACGCGTGTCAGCCATGAAACGATCTAGATCTGTCGCGATCGTAACGGTAGATGACCGTGGATCATCGTTGTTTAAGTTTCCTACAGTGATATTACAAGAGCAACATTTGGCGCTTACATTTCTCGTCACGTGAATCGAATTCTCACGAGTTCGATCGTACGTGGGAAATCAATGAAGCTTCACGCCAGAAAAAACATCTCGCGATTATCCCTCGTACGATCTTCGCTATTGCTGTTACAATGTCACTGTACGAGAAATCGTATCGCGCGTACCGAGGGTTCGTATATTTTCTCTTCGCTTTATTATTTATTTATTTATTTATTTATTTATTTTCTTTTTTTTGGTCGCGTTTCATTAGAAACGCTTTTATCCTTTGTATCCCATCACCACATTTAATTCCTAATGACGATTTCCTCCGTTGACGAAAGTGTCAAGCTTCAACGACGATGATCGCGGCCTAGAATCAGCACCGTGTTGTTTGGCTGTCACGAAAGTTTAAGTGCCGCTGTTGTCGGCACTGACGAAGGCACAGTCATAAGTCTCGTACGTTCAGCAACTTTTTTTTTTTTTTGTTCACTTAATCGCTTTTTCTCTTCCTCTCTACAACCATCATTTTTACTTGTAAAAAAGACGAAAAAAGAAATAATGGCGTAAGATGTGGAACTATCACGAAATATTTTTCCACCATATCCCTCTCCCACTGGTTCCACTGGTTTGCTTCCTTCTGTTTCACGTTTGGCACTAAAAACGAGCCTTGTTTTACGTAGCTAAATTCTTCGTTTCTTTCTCCCTTGTTTTTTTTTTGTTTTTTTTTCTTCCCCTTCCTTTACACGCTCATCAATTTCTCTCGCGCGCACGCTCTCTCTCTCTCATTCTCTCTCTTTCTCTATTCCTATCTCTATCTCATTCTCTCTTTCTCTTTCTCTCTCTCTCTCTTTTCTTTCTTCTCATTATATAATATAATATAATATTATAGTATAAACGTTTACGGTTTTGGCCACTCAGTTCATAATCGCCGAAGCACATTATAGTCTGTGTTCCCGCGACATTTCGATAGTTTAGAATATTTTTAATTCACTTTTATACAACACTGATCCTACTCTCTAGACTTCCTTGTGTATACGCTTGTTCGATGGATCCCCGGGATCGTATTGATCGGCTCATCTCCTCCTTCTGGCCGTGGCTGCCGCGATCATTTGCCTCAACATCGGCTCCGGGCTACACACTCGTGGATCACACTTCATATTGCCGTCGCCGCCGCAACTGAAATCCATATTCATTTGTTTCGTTAATTGCAAAATTATAAAAAAAAAGAAAAGAAAAATTCCAAAATTGTACAACTTCTACTTAGCAAGGTATTAAATTTTGGGAACTTGAGGGAATTGAGGAACATTCAAATGTGAATGAACTTACGTGCACTGAAGGCAAGGTCCAGACGCGGACCTAATCACTTCTCCGACACGGTACACTCGTCCGCGGATTTGACAGCCGCTTCGTTTCGCGGCTCCCTTGTAGGCGTGAGCGTGGAAATGCGGTGGCAACGTTGTCGTCGTCGTCGTCGTCGTCGTGGTGATGTTAAGCGACGTGGCCATTGATACAGGACACTCGTATCTCGGGCAACAGAATCCACTGATCGGTTCCTCGTGGCAACCTGGGATCGGTGGTGGACAGCTCTGTTGCAGGCAAATGATATCGCTTCTGAAGCAGAAACAAAAGTCGCACGGGTCGTCTCTTGGGATTTGTTGCGCCGATACGTAAACCTTGCCGCCATATCGACAAGTGCCTGGTCCGTAAATTGCTTGATCATCTTCGTCGTAGTCTTCGTCAGGATTCAAGTAGCTACCACCGTGTGTAGGGAAGTGTGGATTGTCTTCTCCAGTCACTGATTGATCCGGATATTCAGGAACTTGCGGAGCTGGAGTGCTCGAAGTCTGTTCATAAATAGTTGGTTGCACGGTCGCCGGTGGAAGATGTTCGTCGACTCCAATTGGGAGTTGACCTTCGGATGGTTCTTCTTTTTCGGTCGACGAAGGACCTTCTGGCAATCCATTGTGTTCTTCCATCTCTTCTTCTTGTTCTTCTTCGGTCGATTCAAGTAGAGATGGTTCCGTTGGGAGTGCGTGAGTTTTCGTGATGGGTTCCTCAAAAGGCACCTCGGTTGCCTGTTGCCCTTCTTCGGGCTTTATCGAAGGTTTTTCTTCTTCTTTGTGCTCTTCAGGAAGTGTTTTTTCAGGCTCTTCGGTTGGAGCTATATGCTCTTTCTCGGGTGTCTTTTCAGTCTCTGCAGTCTGTTCTTCTGTTTCGCGCTCCGTTGAAGTTTCGATTGCTGGTTCAGTAGAAGGTTGAGCTTCTGGAATGCCAGGCTGTGCTTCCGTTACACCAGGATATACTTCTGTTACAGTAGGTTGTGCTTCCGTTACTTGTGCTTCTTCCGGTGGTTGGCTTGATTCAACTGCCTTTGTTGTAGCTTCGGACACTTCAGGCGCAGCTGGAGCTTCTGTAGCTTCAGGTGAAGGTTCTTCTTCTTGGGGAGACGTTGCTTCGACTTCAACTGCTGATGTAGTTGATTGCGTTAATTCTAATTCAGTGGTAGGAAGTTTAGTCGTCTTTTCTTCAATTTGAGGAGCTTCAGTCGTATTTGGTGCTTGTTCAGGGAATTGCTCCTTGAACGAAATGCCTTCCGTAGTTTGAGGAACTTCTTTCTCGGGTTCCATCGTTTGCTGTTGTTCAATTTCGACTGGCTTTTCTCCTTCGGATACCTTTTCAGTTACTTCACTAGGTTTCTCCTCTTCAGGAAGAGTCTTTTCTGTTGTTTTACCAGGCTTCTCTTCTTCTGAAAGAACTTTTTCTGTCACTTCAGCAGTTTCAGTAACAGTTTGCACAGGTACTCCTGTAGTTTGTTCTTCCGGTTCTTTCTCTGTTGTTTCACTAGGAAGTTCCTTCTCTGCTGCTTCAGTAGTAACTGCTTCTCCTGGCAGTTCACCTGGTAGTTCACTTGGCAGTTCTTTTTCCGGAACTTTTTCTTCTGGAACCTCTCCTGCAGGGGTTACTTTTACAGGAGCTTCGGTCGAATATTCTTTCTCAGGTGCTTCAGTCGTAGCTGTCTTCTCGGGTACCTCGAAAGGAATTTCTGAAATTTCTGTAGAAGGTGCTGTCTTTTCAGGAATTTCAGTAGCTTGTACAGGTCCCTCAGTTGGAAGTGCTTTCTCTGGTTTCTCAGATAATCCTTGTTCTGGTGTTTGTTGAGTCGTTCCTTTCTCTGGTATTTCAGTAGAACCAGTCTCTCCCGGAGTTATTTGTCCTTCAGTTGGTACCTGTTCTTCTTCCACTGGTTTGCTTGTTTCTTCTCCCATAGACGGTGCTTCAGTCTGTTGCGTTATTTCTGGCGCTTCTTCTGGTTTCTTTTCCGTCACAGAAGGTTGTTCCTCGGGAGTTGGACTTACTTCGCTTGGCGTAGTTACAATTTTACCCTCTGTTACAGGTTCCTGCTCTTTTATTGGCTCTTCTGGTGAAACTGGAACTTCTTCTGGTGCTGGCGTGGAACTTTCTTTTACAGCTGGGGATGGTGTTTCACTAGGTTGTTCTTCGCTAGTAAGTGTAGCTTCTTCACCTTCTTCAGGCATCGCAGTTGTCTCTGCAGGTGTCACATCTTTTACAGTTGGTTTCTCAGTTTCTTCTTCAGGTTTTTGTTCCTCCGTAGGTACTACTGGCACTGCAGTTTCTTTCTCTATTACAGATTCAGTCACTTGCTCTTCTTTTTCTGTTGCCTGTTCTGGAATCTCAGCTGGTGCCGCAGTTTCACCAAGAGGTTTCTCAGTAGTCGGTTGTTCCTCTGGTTGAATAGGTTGTTCCTTAATTTCTTCTGTGACAGCTTCTTCAGTTGCTGATGTTTCAATTTCTTTTTCTGTTGCAGGCTGTTCGGTTTGTTCCTGCGGCGAAGTTGATTCAGGAGCTGCGCTCGTGGTACTAGCTTCAATGATTCCTTCTGTAGCGGTACTAACTTCTTGAGACACAGGAACTTCCGAAGATGGCGTAGTTTCCTCTTTAGCAGGTAAGACAGACTCTGGAGTTTGTTCTTCCATTGCTGGTGTTACTTCAGGTTGTTGTTCCTCTGGTACAGGCGATGCAGCTTCTTCTTCAGGTCTTGTTTTACTAGTAACGGGTTGTTCTTCAGTGACTGCCTCTTTTTTAGTTGTTTCTTTTGTCTCGGTAGATTTCGATGGTTGCTCAGTGCTTATCTCAGTAGTTTCGGTAGAACTTGGTATTTGTCCCTCGGATACCTTCTCAGGTTGTTCTTCAGGAGCTTCAGTATGCTCTTCAACAGCCTCCGTGCTAACAGCACTTTCAGTTGTGACTGTGTCTTTGGTTTCTGCAGTAGTAGGTATCAAGGGCTGTTCAGTTCCTTCTGGCACGGCATGTTCTTTTTCTGGAATAGTCTCTGGTTTCTTTGGAACAGTTTCTGGTTCCTGTGGAGTTTCGGCACCCTCAACTGATGACACTGTTGCTTCTTCTTCAGGTATTTCAGTACTACTTGGTCTTTCTTTAGTCAAACCAGGCGCTTCTTTTGTGGATATTTCCATTTCTGTTGTTACAGGTACTTCACCTTCACTTGGTTTAAGAGTTGCCTGTTCGACAGGAGTTGCTTCTTGTCCTTCACCTGCTGTTAGACCTTCTTCTGGTGTCGATACTTCAATGGATGGTACGGATGGTTTTTCAGACTCTGCTTCACCAGGTTGGCCAGTCTGTAGTTCACTTTCTGTAGTGGGCTGTTCAGGTTGAACAGACTGTTCTTCTTCAGATGGCTTAGGTTCTTTCACTTTCTCTTCTCCAGGCTGTGTCACCGATTCTGAACTCAAAGTAATTCCTTCTTCTAGTGGTCCTTGAGTTTCAGCCTCTTCTGACGCTGTAACTTCTGGTACTATGGAAGAGCTTGGAAGTTCAGGCTCTTTGCTTATACCTTCTTCTGGAATAGCAGAAGAGACAGTTATTTGTTCCTCACTTTCTGTAGGTTTTTGTTCTTCTTCAGTAGGTGGAACAGATGGTTGTTCAGCCGATGGTTTCATTGTAGTAGGAGTTTCTTTTTCAGTTCCAACAGAAGTTTGTTCTTCTTGAACTCCTTCTGTCGTCTGTTCTTCACCCATAGCAGGACTTGAGGCTTGCTCTTTAGGAACCTGTCCTTCAGGAATCGGCTGTTCAGTAGATGGTATTTTCGTTACCTGTTCTTCTTCTTCTTCTGGGAGCTTTGTGGAAATGATTGGTATTTCTGGCGAAGTTTCTTCTGAAGGTATTTGACTAGAAGATTCTACCTGCGGAGGTACTGGACTAAGTGTGTGTTCTTCAGGTTCTTTGGCAGCTTCTCCAATGGTTGTTTGTACGTGCTCAGGTTCGGCAGATTTTGGTGTCGTTTGCATTCCTTCGGGTAAACTGGATGTGGGTATCTTTTCGCTCGTTTCTTTGACAGCTTCCGTCGTGCCTTCCTTTATTGGAACTTCGGTGATTGCAGGTGATACAGTCTTCTGTTCTTCTTCGTATTTAGGTGTTTTGTGTTCGATCATATGATTATCAGACTCCAATACTGCTGTAGGCGTCGAGTCGCAAGTATACATCGGACAGCAAGCATCTTTGCTAGTATGAATTGGCATACAATTTGATAAATGATTGGGAGGCGGTGGACATTGAACCAGATCGCACTGAATGATACTACTAATGCAACGACATCGAACTTGACAAGGATTGGCAGGAGGAACGGCAGAGTTGTTACTGTAGGATTGTCCTTCGACAAGGCAATTGCCTTCTCCTGGAATTGTTGGTGGCAAATAAGGACCATGTGTAGATAAATCTCCAGCCTGTGTGGATTGCTCAACCACTTGTTCAGTCGGTGATGTTTCTGCATAGGACGTAGTTTTTGGAATTTCTTCCTCTTTAGATGTTGGAGTTGATGCTTCTGGAATCTTCTCTTCCGTAATCGGAGCTTCTGTTTCCTTCTCTTGAGGAGCTTGCGTTGTTCCCTCTTCCTTTGATGGAGCACTAGTTTGAGTTTGTTCGGGAGTAGATATTTTCTCTTCTCCTTCTGGTAATTTTGTTTCTGCAGGAAGTGCAGAAAGTGTTGTTTTCGAAATTGTAGGTTCAGTCGATGACACTTCTGGTGTCTCAGTCATGATACCTTCTTCGGGAACTTTAACTTCTTGTTCCGTTGTTTCACTTGAAATAGTTGCTGCTGCCGTTGACGCTTCAGCTGGTAGTTCTGGTTGTTGAGTGCTTCCTTCTTCGACAGGTTGCGTTGGAGTTTGTTTTGTTGATTCTGTAGAAGGTTCCGTAGAAGATTCTTTGTGGATAATGGGAGTTTCTGTTGTTTTTTCTTGTAACGCATCACCTTCTGTTTGTGCCTTTTCTGTGGGCAGAGTTTCTTTTGGAAGTTCTGTCGATGCTTCGGGTATCTCTTTAGGAAGTTCTGTAGGTACTGTTTCAGAAGTTTCAGAAGGTTTCTCTTCGGCTGCAGGACCTTCTGTTGGAACTACTACTGGAATAGTTTCTTGAGAAGTGACTTCACTTGGCATCTCTTCTATAGCTTTTTCAGTTGGTTTTTCCTCTGCAACAGGTCCTTCAGTTGGCTTTTCTTCTTCAGCAGGTCCTTCAGTTGGTCTTTCTTTTTCTATTGGTTGCTCAGTTGGTTTCTGTTCCATAGGTATCGTAATTGGTTCCTCTTTTTCGACAGGTCTTTCTGTTTGCTGTCCCTCTTCAGAAGGTATTCCTCCCTCAACAGGTTGTTCCGTCGGTTTCTGTTCTTCTACAGGTGCTTCACTTGGTTTTCCTTCTTCAGTAGGTACTTCTGTAACTGGTTTTTGTTCTTCAATAGGTCCTTGAGTTGATTTCTGTTCTTCAGTTGGCTGTCCTTCTTCTTTAGATTCTTCAGTTGGTTGTTGTTCTTTACCAGGTTGTTCCTCCTCAGCGGGTTCTTCAGTTGGTTTCTGCTCTTCAGTTGGTTGCTCACTTTCAGTAGGCATCTCAGTTGGCTTCTGTTCTTCAGTAGATACTTCAGTTGGTTTTTGTTCTTCTATAGGTTTTTGTTCTTCCGAAGGTCCTTCAGTAGGCTTTCCTTCCTCAAGAGGCCCTTCAGTTTTCTCTCCTTCTATCGGTTTTTCTTCTTCTTCTGGTTTCTGTTCTTCCTCAGATTTTTCTTCAGTAGGTTTCTCAGTTTGTCGCTCTTCTTCTGAAGGTGCCTCAGTTGATTTCTCCTCACCAAGTGTCTGTTCTTCTATAGCTCCTTCGCTTGGTTTTCCTTCTTCAATAGGTCTTTCAGTTGGCTTTTCTTCTTCAGCAGGTTTCCCAGCTCCCTCCTGTGCGACAGTTGTTCCTTCCTCTCCTACAGGCTTTTCAGTTGGCTTCTCTTCATCAAGAGGAGATGGCTTCTGAACGCCTTCTTCTATCTCAGGTGGCCTTTCTGCACTCAGTTCATCCTCTTTCCGTTCACTAATTGGCGGTTTACGTGTTTCTTCCTTTTCTAATCCTTCAGTAACAGCTTGTTCTGTCGATGGAGATGGAGATGAAGTCAATGGTCCTTCAGTTGGACTTTCTTCCTTCACTGGCTGCTCCGTCTTTCGTTCTTCTTGCACTCCTTCGGTCGATGTTTCTTCTTTGGTTACCGGTGCTTCAGTCTGTTCAAGAACTGGTTGTTCACTAGCTGTTTTTGTTTCTGGTGCTTCTGTTTTCTGTTCTTCCTCTGATTCCACTGTTGGATGAATTTCAACTGTTAAAGTGCCTTCAGTTGGTTTTTCAGCCTCTATCGTTTCCTGAGTTGCTGGTGAACCTTCTATTCCTGGAGTAGTTATTTCTTCCGGTATTTCTTCAACCATAGGTTTCTCGCTTGTTTCAGGTTGCTCATCTTTGCTGACAGTCGTACTTATTTTTTCACCCTCAATTCCCTCAGTGATTGGAGCTTCCTCTTCAACAATTGGTTTCTCAGTAGCCTGTTCTTCAGGTGCTTCGGAACTGACACTAGGCTTTTCGCTTGGCAGAGCTTCTTCTGGCGCCACAGTACTTTGTTCTTTTTGCTCTGTAGCAGGTTCTTCTTCTGGAATTGCACTGATTTCCGTAGCGGGTACTTCAACGCGTGGGACTTCCGTCGAAGGCGTCTCTTGAATACCTTCCGTACTTGCCTTCTCGAATTCTACGGTTTGTTCCTCGACAGATGGTTGTTCAGTTTGGTATTTTTCTGTTACAGATACCTCAGTTGGACTTAGAGCCGTTGTCTCAGGTGCATGTTCTTCAGGTTTTTCTTTCGCTTCTTCGCTGGAATCGTTCACTTCTTCGGACGAAGTTTCTCCAGATTCTCCGATAGTCAATCCTTTTGTTGGCAACTCTTGTTCCTCTGAAGTTTCTTTCGTTGGTGAAACTTCAGACGATGATATTTCAGTACTCTGTTCCTCTGGTAAGGTAGGTTGTTCAGTCTCTTGAGATACTTCCTGTGGAGCTTTCGATGTTGACGTTGAAATTTCTGTTGCAGGACTAGGTTCAGTATCCCTAGGAGCAGCTTCTGTTATCCCTTTCTCTTCACCTGGAATTTCACCAGTTTCTGTAACCGAGGGAGCGCCTTCTTCAGCCTTTTCTGGTGCAATCGAAGTGGACAGGGCTTCCTCCGGCAACTGCGCATGCATGGTAGTTCCTTCTTCCGTAGGTATCGTTTCATGCTTAGAAGCAACCGTTGTTTCTTGAACAGGAGGCAAATACGTGGACGAAGTCTTTTGCTCAGGTGCTTCAGTTACAAGACTGCTCGGTACAGTGGATTCTGGTGACTTCATGTCAACGTAACCTTCTGTGATTTGAATTTCTGTTACTGCTTCTTTATCCTCTGCTTTACTTTCTGGTACACGATCAGTAATCGAGATACCTGGTGGACCGTGTTCCGGAATCTCAGGCGTTTCTTCTTCCAAGGGATATTCGCTTGTCGCAGTTGGTTGCTCGCTAGTTTCTGGTAATTCAGGAGGAATCATATCTTCTTTTTTGGGAGCCAAGCCAGATTCGTGTACTGGCAGTTCTGTCTTCTGTTCCACTGCACTTTCTGTTGCTTCTCCTATACCATATTCTGATGGAATTGATGATGCTTCTGTAGGTTGTCGTTCCGTGCTCACTTCCATTGGCCTTTCTTTTTCTTCTTCAGAAACTTGTTCAGGTTGTTGAGAGACTTGTTCAGGGATTTGTTCGGTGCTTGGAATCTCTTTGACAGGTTTCTCGGTAGTTACTTCTATCTCAGGTGTTGCAGCTTCTTCTGGTTTCTTTTCAGTGGGTGTCTCTGTCGATAGTCTCTGGTCTGGAGTTTCAGTTTTGGCTGCTTCTGTTGCTTCTTCTTCGCCCAAAGTCTTAGCCGTTGTTGCTTCAGTAACCAAAGATATTTCCTTTTCTTCGCTTGGAACTTCCGGTGCTTGTGTAGGTATCTCAGTTTTTTCGACCGGATGCTCCTCTTTCAGTATTATTTCTTCAGTCACGCTCTCTTCCGTTGGTTTCTCTTCCTCTTTCTTTTCACCACTTGGTAATTCTGGTTGTTCCTCCTCAGGCACTTCTGTTGGTTTCTCTTCCTCTTTCTTTTCACCACTTGGTAATTCTGGTTGTTCCTCCTCAGGCACTTCCGTTGGTTTCTCTTCCTCTTTCTTTTCACCACTTGGTAATTCTGGTTGTTCCTCCTCAGGCACTTCTGTTGGTTTCTCTTCCTCTTTCTTTTCACCACTTGGTAATTCTGGTTGTTCCTCCTCAGGCACTTCCGTTGGTTTCTCTTCCTCTTTCTTTTCACCACTTGGTAATTCTGGTTGTTCCTCCTCAGGCACTTCCGTTGGTTTCTCTTCCTCTTTCTTTTCACCACTTGGTAATTCTGGTTGTTCCTCCTCAGGCACTTTAGCTTCAGTTTGTGCTTCTTCTGGCGTTGCTTGTTCAGTAATCACCTCAGGTTTTTCTTCTTCTCTCACTGTAGTTACCTCCTCTGGTGTAACTTCTACTTTTGGTGGAGATTCCGGTATTTCTTCTGGAGTTGAAGTTTGAATTACTTCTTGAGTAGTTTCTTCTGCAGGTGTAGTAGCCGTTTCTTCGCCCTTTTCTTCCACAATTGGTGCCTCCGTTGCCTCACCCTTTGCTTCCTCAGGTGGTTCGGTCAATTTTGGTGCTGCGCTCGATGCTTCCGTTACGACTGGAGCGCCTTCAGTATATTCTTCTGAAATGCTTGTTTCTCTCTCAGTGGTTGGGGTTTCTGGAACAGCGGTTTCATGCACCGAAGGAGCTTCTTCTTTCTTGGGTTCTTCCGTGGACGCTACGCTTTCGATCGGAGCTTCAGTAGTTGGAGCCACGTGGTCTTGAGGAATCACGTTGTCAGAACCTGGGAACGACTCCTCTGTAGTTTCAGGTACTTCCTTCTCAACTTCCGTAACTGATGTAGAAACTGTCGTTTCTAAAACCTGTCCCTCGGTAGATTGTTCCTCGCCTCTAGGTAACGTTACAAGTCCTCCATCATCTTCTATGCAATAAGGAACATTTATATAGAACTTGTTCCGCGTACATCGTATTGTCTGCTGCTCTTGAGCAGCGTAATGAAGGAAGAAGTTTCTTACCACACTGGTACGTAGTCGGACAACACTCTCCTTCCGGCGGTGGCAGAGCTGTGCAATTCTTTCCGTGAGTTTTCATCGGTGTTCCGCAATCTTGCACGGCGCACGCGATGTCACCGCGGAAACAATAACAATGCTGACAAGGCTGGGTCGAGTAGATCAAGTCGCCGTCCTCGTAGACCTTCCCATGGTGATAACATTGCGATGTTTCTCCTGGAGCTATCGTGGTTGTCATAATCAGTCCTGGCGTTGGCTCAACCGTTGTGGCTAGTTCCTCGTCGTATTCTGTTGAACATATACCCCAGTTGGTTCAAATTTCAATTATTATATTAATTTATTTTTTGTTAAAAATATAAGTTGACGTTAGGCAATATGATATGTAACTTCAAGAATCTTATTATCTTAGTAACTTTAATATTCTTATTATCTATATTCTTAATATTATCTAGAATCTTAATATTCTTATTATCTATATAATATCAAACTCTTCGTATAAAGAATTAGCTTCTCTTACTCTTTTAAAAACCATTTCCCGAAGAAGCGAATCAATTTCTCTCTCGAACACTTCCAACACGAACAATATTTCATAAATAATATTCTTTCCAATGTTTTTACGCATTTACAAGAAACTTACCGCAATTGTATTTGACAGGACAACAAATTCCCGGTTGATAGACGGGCCTGCATCCAGCCACGCGTAAAGTACACTCCTGCATGACGCAAGTAGTCCTGTTCCTGATACAGTAGCAGAGTTCGCAAGGATTCTGAGGATCGGTGGGCAATTGGGCACCGTCTGCGTAGAACCGATTCTCGACGTTGCATCCATAATTATCGTGGAAGCCGAGTGCTGTGGAACCAGAAATTGCTGGCGCGTTAGTAGTCGAAGTCAATAGTTGCACCGGCACCTCTGGACAAGTGATGACAGGACAACACTGATCTGGACGTTTCTCAACCGTGCAGTCTTGCCCGATCGCCTTCGTGAAGGGGCAAACCCTCAGATAACACATCAGCATTCGATTGTGACACGTGCAATTCAGGCATGGTTCGTTCGTGATGATTCTATCCCCCTCGTCGTAGCGTTGAAAGTTGTAGTAGCACCCGGCCGTGGCTGTGAATTGGCAAAATTATTAGCAATATTTATTTTTACGAATTTGAATTTGTTCGGCTTGGGGAGTTAGTAGGAATAATTGATGAACGATTCTGTCCGTAGTTAAAATAGCCGAAGCTTGAATATCGAGAGCTAAAATAATCCGTTCAAGTTCAGAAATTGGAAGTTGTTTTATTTTTTCTTCGTTACTCGTTATTTACAGGATGTAAATTTCCCAAATGGAAAAAGAAAAAAAAAATACGTGGACTTTCAAATATTTATCGATATATTTTAACTAAGGAGGGCAGAACTGTACTCTACAAGGATAGGATGTACGTTGTAGAGTTGCATAAATATACGACCATTGAAGATGGAGGCAGTGCACGACGTTCTTAATATTCATCGAAAGGATCGATTGAAAGCGGTGCCGTGTAAGAATCGTTAAACGGCACGTGCCGTCTGTTCGACTGCGATACAATTAACATCACGTCTGTGGCGTGCATGTACATTGATTAGGAGTAATGAAAGTCGTCAAGGTATACGCACCTCCATCGTATTCTGCAACTTGTGTGGTATCCTGGTCATATACGGGCGCTGCAACAGAGAAAATTACACGTTCCATTTTATATTTTCACTATATACGATCTAAGTAACATATGAAATTATTAAATTGAAGTTTACTTCATCATTGTAAAAACACCATCGTTGTATGTACACCTCCGGTGACAAATATTGAAATAACCGTTTCTCATAAAACACGATAGTTGTAGTACAAATTTCCGAAGTTCAAAGTTCCAATTCATATCGCATTTGAATTGAATTGAATATCGCTTTGATCGATTAATTAATTTAATCCGATTTCGGTGCACACATGTTTTCTTACTTCCGAAAACTACGTCATTTACAATTTTATTTTTCAATTTCTATAAATGATATAAAATATCTCCAACCAAGATTGTTCGTAGCACGAAATTAACATTCGTTCCGCGGCGTTCAATGTGAAAATTCCAGCGTTAAAGTAGCGCATTCGTTCGAGGCTGAATAATCTTAAGAATCTTTATTTCCCATGAAACTTCGTAGGGAGACGATCCGTGTCTCTGCATGCAGTTTATCATAGTAATTACCGGCGGGATGCGTTTGTCCGGAGGGTGAACCGGCCTCTAACAACGGAGTGAGTCAAAGCGTCATATGGCGCGAGCGTACGTGGGCGAATTCTCGTTAACACCCTCGCCCTAGTCGAACGAATTGTATGCCGAGCGCGCGCGGAATACAGAATTCTTTTATTTTTTTCCACTCTCCGTTTCTTACCCTTGTCTTTCTCACTGGGTTCCTCACTTGTGCTGCTAGTTTTCACTGTCGCAGTAAAACGCAGTAGCGCGCGTGCACGAGTTTTGTCCCATCTTTGTCTCTCGCTCTTCGTTTTTTTTTGTTTTTATTCGTCGCTTTACGGGGATGGCATTTTCGCAATTTCTTCGGAACTGAAGTGCGCGCGCGACTCGAGAGTTCGATTGTTCGTGAAACGCGACGCGCCACCCTCTGCAACGGTACAATCATTTCTGCTATTCTCTACGCTCGAACAATGAGGCTCTCTATCCATCGATAGGATCTTCTTTTCTCCGGTTCGCGCCTTTGACTCGCGAATTTCAACGAAGAAAGATTTACTTACGAAGTCGAGATATTGGTAGTGGCGGAATATTTGATTGGGAGGTACGTCTATGTGCGTCATTCTTGGAACATTTAGCTTAAATTCGGGGATATAATTTTCTGTTGGGATGATAGACTGGGAGAATAGAAATTTTTTGATTGAGTATTTTACTGGTTGATAGCGAATATCTTTAAAATTAGATGGATGTTGAAAGTATTTTTTGTTGTTGGAATTAAAATATTGGATAGATTGAAATATTGAGATATTTGTCACAATATGTATATTAGAATATTTTTATATTTAAATTGGACAATCTTTTTGGTACGTCAAATTGCATTGAATTACATTTCGTTTATCTTCTTTGGTACCATATGCCTTCAATATCAATTTCATATTAAGCAAAATAGTAGAAGCCTAATGAGAAGCCTGTACGTTTTACTTTGACTCTGTATTTTAATTTCAAAACATTTGTTTCATAAATTGCCGATGCAACTGTGGAGAGTACACGAATTCGCAAATGACACGTTGTCCTTTTTTCGAAAGTCTCTCCGCTTGTACTTTTTTTTTTTTCTTTGAAAACCGTCCAGGAACTCTTTAAAATGCACAAAACGTCTCCGTATGTGGATACGTGAGCCGAAGGATTCGAATGTCCAGCATAATCCCTTCATTGAACGTACTGAACTGGCAGATTTATTACATGGTACTGAAGATACTTCTTTTTTTCTTTGTTTTTTTTTTTTTGCTCGTACGTCGATCTCCTTTTTTCGAAATCGACTAACTTGATAAATTTCAATACCATTGTCTTGGAAATCAAAGACGTACAGACCTAATCGATAGACATTTTTGAAAAGAATATTTCATGTCGCTTCAGATTACTTGAATATAAATTAGATATGAATGTTCAAGATTTAGATAGTTTACACTGGATCGAGTGTTTAGTAGAGATTGTGAAATAGAAAACGAGAGAAGCATAGGTGTAGTATACTTATAAGGAAAAAGCGTGGGATAGCAGTTCACTGAAACTGAGAGTAAGCGTTGTTTCGTGTTGTCGTCGCTTTGTCCAATGTTAAATTCATTCGATAACAAGAAGATCAATAAAATTTTGGCATCGACACGTGGAGAGGAAAAACGTGATTTTCTACTCATATAAATTTTTCCACTTTATTCCAGAGAGAGTCGGCGGTCGTGTCTCGTTCCCGATACTACTAGACGATCCTACGTGCCAGCTGATGAGACCGGCTTTCGATCGGAAGTCGATCCGCGACTCGAAGGCGCGAGGTTGAAATGCGCGGCGCGTGCGTTTCCGCACGGCGCGGTCTTCTCCGGCGAACCACGCTGCAAGATTCGCGTATCCATTCTACGTGCTTTGCTCGGCGAGTCAAGGCATATTCGAGAATCAGCATTCCAGCGCTGTGCGAAGCGTGCAGCAGGCGTCGCTTTCCAGCGAATTGAATTGTACTGGGAAGCACACCCGAGGTCCGTGAATGGAACGGCCGTTCGTGTCTCTGTCGCGAGTCCCACGAACGGATCCAAGCCGCGTGCCTCCACGTTACACCGAGCTCAACATGTACTACGCGTATAGCTATATATACGTATATACACGTACTATATTATACACGGTGCTCTTATACCGAGACGATTCTTGTCTTGCACGATGTCCGTGCTAAATTATTGCGCCCCGTTCGGCCCTTGCCAACAACCGAGGCTTCATCGAGGTGTCGGCGTGTCGCGCGTGATTACAATCTTGGATTACTTTGTATTCATTCAAGAGGAACGACGCACCGATGAACGAGCGAATTTACAGCAACTGTGCTTGGTTTCTTTTCTTTTCTTTTCTGTTCTTTTCCTTTTTCTTTTTTTTTTCTCCTTTCTTTTTGCCTCAAGTGGCAAGAAGTTAGATGGTCGAAGACGGCTGTTGAGAACCCGTTACATTGTCTCTGCTCGCGACGCGAGATTACCGATGGATGAAGAAAACGACAGCTGCGACGAAGGAACTTCTTGCACGGTTGGAATAAATAAATTTATTCGCTCAGGACAGGAGATATTGGAGTTACCGGTTTCTTCGCCCGTACCGATTCAATTTTCGTGCTGAAGAAGTGCGGGGGAAAAAGTGACCTGTTCATACTGTGGTCCAGTTACGATCGATTTAAGGAGCTGGAACGAATTAAGTGGAATAAGTCGATGGAATAACGGGATTACTAGCTGTCAGAGTATTTCTGTTACCGTAAGGATGCATTCTAAGAATGTTTTTCCGTTTGCTTCGCGTGCACTTTCGTTTAAGAGTATCTGGACATTTTTCTGGATTTTCGTAATTTAATTTCGATTTTTATATATATATATATATATATTTTTTTTTTCTATTGGGACTAATAAATGCATCGTTATGTCTTCTATATATAATTTCATGAAATTTCAAGAGATTCAAGTATTTATAATATCGCCGATGAATTATCGCTAGATCTTTAATTGGCCAATTATACCGTACTATTGGCGAAGTTTCTAATACATCATTCAAATCTATAATCTACAACCCACAAAGAAATAAGTAAATCACTGCCGCTTCTTTTCGTTAACTCGCTCATTACCGAGATCTAACATCTCAGCGAAAAGAAAAATTCGCGTATATAATTTCCCTATAAATTGATCAAACTGTCCAGATAGTTACGAAGTGCATGCACTCAACGAAGAGGAAAAGTTCCGGTCGTTTCGTTCCACACGTACAGGTTCCTCGACCACGGAATTCCATGGCGTGTAATTAACCAAGGACAAACGGACGGCCTTTGCTTTTTATCTCTCGTAACAATAATCGCGATCTCGCCTCGAGCGGCGAGGAAAAATTCATACGGTTCGCGTAGGGAACGGTATAATCGAGGTCGAGATCTTATTCATCCTCAGAGACACACGATTCATTATATAAGTCAACGTTCTCCTCGCTGTTTAGTTCTCCCTTGCTCCTTCGATCGAGCTTCTCTTTTCTTTTCATTTCTTTTTCTTTTTTTTTCTTTTTTATTTATACGAAGTCTTACGATTCTCTTTCCTTGCCGCCTGTGCGTGCGTGCGTGCGTGCGTGCGTGCGTGCGTGCGTTCAACGGCTCGTACAACGAGTTGTTGCGGTCTCGGAGAAAGAAAAGTGGAGAGAGCGATAGGATCGAGGGAGATAGAGGCCAGGCGAGCGAGAGCAAAGGCATTGCGCGCGCGTTATGAAATCATCCTGGCGGCCTTGCCTCGCGAAAGTTCATTACCATCAACCGCACACGCTCCGGCGAGCACCTGGCTTTCTGCTCCCCGGCGCGTATCGCGTGCACGAAATTCTGCACTACGTGTCTCCCAAGGTCGCGGTTAGTCTGCACCGCAAACGCCGTGAAGGAATCCTCTTCATGACGGTGGCGGCAGATGAAGAAAAAAAAAAAAAAAAAAAAAGAAAAAGAGAAAGAAAAATCACAGATGAAATAATACCAGCTCTTGTTGCGTCAGATGAATAGCCTTGTTACGAAACAGACTCTTTGACCGAGAAACCGAGAATTTTCAACGACTTTCGCTGGTGCACGATCGATCGTATTTTCATTGTCACCAATAACGACAATTCGTAATTTTTTTTCAAAATTTACAAAATTTTACTAAATAATTTCGTACTCTTTGTTATTCTCTTTCTCTCTTTCTTTTTTTATTTTTTCACACTTCAATTTCACCGATACGAAGTTTTATACCTTATACTCGTAGTTAAAATTTCTGACACGGTTGCCCGCGGGTGAAATCACTTCATCATCGAAGAGTTAATATTTACACTCTCTGGACGAGTTTTACGACCAGATTAACTGCCACACGTCGTTGTCGTTTAAGTTAATCGTCGGCACGCTATCCGTTCATCAGGCATGCACCAGCGTCCGGGTAATTAGACGGCCAATAAAAACGAGCTCTCCTCGTGACAGAAGTTGTAAAAACATAATGGGGAGAATCATCCGCGTAATCCCAGGTAAAACCAACAGTGATTAATAATTTTAATAAGTTTTAATAAATTTTTTTCACCCGTTCGCGTATATCGTTTGCATAAAATTTTTCACCAGCCCGATTAATCTGTTCGCCGGCTGATGTTCCGAACTACGCTCTCGATCACGAGATAACGTACTTAGATAATCCTTTCGCATGCAACGATAAATCGTATGAAAGGCAAATGATGACGAACGACTACCGGAGTCCAGCGAGCTATCGCAAGAAATTAAAGCTTTCCTAATGAGTCGGAAAGTATCGCGACTCACGCTCTTCCGACAGTCAATGTCAATGTCATTGGTGTCGAGCCGTGTTGCGTTAAAGAGAAGTCGACCAACCGGTTCTGGCGTAATATCGCTCGCCCGCGGCGATCGTGCTGTTCCGAGGACAATTATAAATTATCTCCTGTTTTCGATCGGGTTTATTGCCGCTTACAATATCGCTAAACTCCGATAAAATGAGAATGAGGCTCGAAGACAGGTGGCCGGAGGAACTTGCCTTGTGGCAAGTGCAACTTCCTCTTCTTCTTCTTCTTGCGGTTTTTTCTTCTATTACAAACACAGATGGCACAGTTGTAGTTAATGGATGCAGATGTTGCTACCGCTCGTGGTTACTTTCAGAAAATTAAGACTGAAAACCCGTTCCCCAAAGGTTTGGCCAAGCGTTACTGCTCGCAAATCTGTCGATTTATTGCTTGTTCGTTTTAAATACAATATCATCTTTGAAACGTCGTTAGGTTATCATTTAGCAAACAGGTTTTGTGAAGGTAATCAGGCGGAAAAAGTTTGTTTAACAATGTTTCATCGATTAAAGTACTTTTCGTCTCTCGCTTTATTGCTTGGTTATTCACGAAAGGATTTGAACACGTTGTACAAAACTTTCACGTTCATTTTATGTACGTGTTGTATGAAACAATTTGAAATTTCATTAGCACGTTTCATTAGATACGACTTTTGTGATACTTGAAAACAGCGTGAAAATATAGAGTATTACGAAATTTATTAATGTAACGACTTATATATATATATATATATATATATATATATATAGTAACTTCTTCGTATATTTCAGATTTATTTGAAGTTTTACCAATATAATCATCATCAGGATTTACTTACGAATTTGTACTTGCAATATCTAGTAACTTCTACGTATATTTCAGATTTATCTCATATTTTACCAATGTAATCGCCATGAGTTGAAGCTCATGTACGCTCATAAGAGCGTAGTGAAATTGCAAAATGTTCCATATAACACGTAATACATTTACAAGGTATTCGAATAATTTCATGAATCTGTATACGTCGTGTTCAACTAAGCTCGCAGAAAGATCTCCCGTACTACTTGGTGCAAAGTGCAAAGACCGTTTCCCAGGAGAGGAGCCTCGAATTCTAGGCTGTTGCCGGCGGCAGGGAGGAATTAATACGATCATTTAATCCGTGTCACGACGAAGTTGCACCCACGTGTTCCGTTATACCCTTCGTCGAATGACCGCCGATGACCTCGTCACCTCTGTTAAAGTAGCGAAGAAAGCGGCTGAGAGGGATAAAAGTGGAATCGAGGATAGAAACGGAGAAAGACAGAGAACATGGGAACATCTTACAGTCGCAACGAATGTCCCCGAGGTCCTCTCCGCTCTGCTATACCAAGAGGATCTTTCGGGCCGACGCGTCGTAAAATCGGGACCGTTCCGTCATTTGTTCTTGTTTTTAGAAGCTACTTCCGTCTTGAGATGTGTTTTCACGGCCGTGACGGTGATCGTAAACGACAACGATAAGGAGGCGCGGTTGGCAAATAGAGTACAGAAAGGTAAATGTTTGTCGGGACGATGCTTGGCTGCGATAGAAAGGACATACAAGAATGAGTATATAGAAATCGTTAAGCCGTGTTGTTAGCCAGGTTCTTCATGGCGGTAGTGAAAACAGGAATTGGAATGCAAATTGTCGTGGCGGTTGGATGTTTAACGTTAGAAATACCGATAATTCCCTTTTTATTACCTTCGGGTGATAGTCGTCGGGGACTCGTTTGCAAATTATTTTAAACAATCATACAGGCAAACATGGAGGTCCTATTTTTTTCATTCTTTGATAATGATTAATTAGAAAAATGTCTGGATTTCTATGTGAATTTAGAATTTTTTTCGGAGAATAATTAAGAAAAGATTTGCAACGTGATCTTCTTCTCTCGTTTTCGTATCAAACTCGAGAATTTGAAGCATGCCAACATCTCAGAAAATAATTAATTAAATGACACAAAAGTCAAAGTTACAATTATATTGTCGTCAGAAAAAGTTTCGTCATTTTTGAGGTAGTTGTAACTTAAATAGATCAAAATAATTCGACTGATGACGTTTTTATCGTTAATCACTGTGCCGCTCGTCTCCTTTTCGGAGCAACGAATCCTCAGCAAAAGTTACATAATCTTCGTGTACCAGAAGTAAAATAAGGCGTTTGGAAAACTAGCTAATTATGCAGGAGTGTTTGTACAAGCGCGGCGTGCGTGTACCTTTGTTAATGGCAGTTGACCGCTACGTTTACTTTACCGCTCCTTTACACGTTTCGAATTTTAAGTCCGAATTCGCCGTTCGAAGCATGCGAACCGCCTTCAAACTCGTTTCTTTTCTCTCTTGGTGGTTCGAATCGCGGCCAACATTTTTTGGAGACTCAATTTAGCGAGTCTAGTTCGTGGAGTAGTAGTTAATTCTCACGATAACGAGGAACGACGATATATATGCTCAAACCTTTTCGAAACACAAATAATAAACCGAATATATTATTTATCGGTCAACTGTGCATCAAGGACCGTAAAATTAGTACGGTTTTAATCAAAGATATTCATGTCCAAAGGCGAGAATGTAAATCGATTTTTTTATTATTAGCCATTAAACTAAGTTTACGTGGACGAATCGATTTCAAGTGAACTTTCTTTCATGTTTTGAACTTTAGAGCATTTAAGTAACTCAAATTGGACGAGAAGAATAACTTCGATTTTTCATTCACGGGAATGAATAATGAGGTTATTTACACTACTTTATATTTTGGACGAAAATACGATTTGTTAAATGTGTGTGTAGGTACGTTGCAAACGTGCAATCGAGTATCTATATTTATAAATGAATCATGGAAATCAAGCAGTGAATTAAGTTTTCACGAAACGAATAGATCAAACCAAAAGACATTGATATTTTTAAAATTTGATACCAAATTTTAGCGGTCGAAAGCGATTATAACATTTAAAATTAATATCATTTATAAAATTATAAATCAACTAAATATCTTGAATTTATATCTAAATAAACTAGTTTAAATATTTTCATTCATATAAACGGTTTTACAAGCTTTCACAGAAAAAGCTCTCGACCGTTAAGGGTTAATTCAATTTATCTATCGTTCCTCTAGCTTACGAATTGAATTTCATTCGAACACCAAAATTCAAAGAATTCTTCATCCAAATATATCGAAATAAATAAACGAATAAATAATTATTCCTTCGGCTAAAATTGTAATTATCTCTTTAGCTAAGGCATGCGTTAGCAAAGTGTTCCATTGACATCGCGATGAGATGACACCGGCGCGTAACAAACATTCATAAGAATCATTGTACTCGCTGAACTGACTAAATTATCCGATTAAATTATATTTTTCAGAAAGCGTCGGAAGCAACAGGCATAGTCGGTCGAGTGCTATCGGAGCTAAATTGTGCATTCGTAGACAATTCAATGATGCTCGAAGATAACAGACACTTTGGTTGGTATTAAGGCATAAATATGGAACGCTTGGAGGGTCAGGTGCGACGACATGGACCGTAAGTGGGCAACGGTGAGGTACGCGGTCAGTGACATCCCGCGAAGCTGTCTCTTCGGGGCCTACAGGTTTGACCAGAATTCACAGCATCACGTGGATGCAGGCAAGTAAGTACAGGAACCGCTATTCGTGCAGCTGTGTAACAACGACACGCATTTTTCTTCTCGTCTCTCCCGCTCTCTCCGCGTTCCTCCGTCGATCGTTTCCGCCAGGATCTCGAAATCGCGTACCACGCGGATGTCACTTTTCTGTCAACATTTTTTCCTCTTTTTTTTTTTTTTGTCCAGGCTTGTCCGTTCAACGCGTCGTTGATCAGAGACGTCGGATTGATCGACGATCGGAGGATTGCTCGCGAGTAGTGGACGATCGATGAATTACGCTGGAAACTGGATTCGGTTCATTGAATTCAATCTTCTTCTTATTTGCTGCTCGAGAAGGGCGTACAAAAAAAAAAAAAGAAACAGTTCTCCTTGTTTCAAATCGATCGGAGAAAATACCTCGAGGCTGGGGAGGAGGGAGGGGAGAGGGGGCAATTTCAACGAAACAGAGGGACAAGAAGATTTCTTTGAAGATTCGAGGCGAGTTAACGAAACTCGTGGCTTTTTGCCGGAGGGACGTTTCGTTTCGCGGTTGGATGGCGATACGTCGAGAATACCGATCCTTTCCTCGAATGCAAACGTTCGTCAAACGCGCCGATTCGATGGAAGAAAACCACACCGGCTGTTCGTGGATCGAAGAATGGAGTGTGGATCGTGTCCGATCTCGATGGATGCTCGCTCGCTCGAAAGGCAAGCGGCGACAAAAACGGCGAGGATAGTCGCGCACGAGGGACAGGATCACCCAGTGATCTAGTTGAAAAAAGGAAGAATCGTAAGAGAAGAGATATATATATATATATATATATATATAGAGAGAGAGAGAGAGAGAAAGAGGTGCACGGACTCGCGGGGAATCCAATCGTTCCCCCACGATCATTTGTCCACACCTGCTGTTCGTCGAACCGGCCAATTGTTAGCGGGGTGGAGGAGTGGCAGGTTCGAGGCAAAAACGTTGCATCTCTAATGAGTTCTCATTGACGATGCAACGTTTTTGCACGTCGCTGCGTTCGAGGTAACACGCTGTTCCGAGAATGATTCCCAATGGCTGGCGCATTACGCCGGAAAACAGGATCGAAGAGCTAAATCGTGGCGTTGATAGATCACAGGGAAAGGATGACTAAGATCACCAGGAAGCGATCACCAACGATGGCATTTCCTTTTTTTCTAACGAGAAAAACCGGAAGACGTGTCGATTGATCCAGACCTTCGTTGAACAAGGCCTCGCGAGAAGGTTAATAGAAATTCTGGATTAAGTGCGTCGCACTTGATTAGAATGATTAGATTCAGGAAACGATGAATGTCGATTTTATGTGCCGGCGGTTGCTCGTCTGTGGAACGAAAGTGGATGGTACGAGGAATCTATAATAAGGTTCGACGTTTCTCAATTGTTCAAAAACGATCGATCTGGATTATCAGCAAAATAAGAAATCGAATCATCAGTTTCTCTCTAAATGAAGAGATATACAAAGATCGTCAACCTTTGATCGTTCATCGGAACGGATGACCCCCATGGATTCAGCCCCGAATAGTTATTCGCGAATAATGAGAAAAGAAAATAGCGAGCGAAATGGATGACCGAACCAACTTTAACCTAATGTTGGTACAGAGCCAAGTGAAACGGATAAATTTGCCACGTGTGTAACGTGTCGTCGTTTCCGACGAACTTGACCTCCAGTTTTGCGTGACGCAATCCCGTGTAAGCGAAAGTGGCCAGTCTGCCAGGCTTTTCGAACGATTTCCAATGCAACGTAACGGAGAGAGATGACTAATCGGTCCCCGATCGAATCTGTCAGTCGACCACGTTCGATCGATCGTCGACCGTGAAACCAGCAGGCGTAGTTGGAAACAGTTGACGCAGTATGTACGTAATTCGAAACCGGCTCAACATAAACGGAAGAGACCCGTACGATACCCCGAAGAGAGCATTGCTCTCGCGATGGAGAAGACAGGCTAGACTACACGGCCAGGACGACCCGAGTCGCCGTGGAAGAACGAATATGGTGTGTCAGATCCATGGGAAAGCACCCTGAGTTTCTCGACTTGTCCGATGCCAGAGATGAGCGCTATGAGGTAAAACTTCTCTTCACGGGGGAGAAGGAGAAGACAAGAATAGGTTCGATATCCTGGCGCAGCTTGACTCTCATTCAAAGATTACCCGGTTAGGTTAGTTATAGCGATCGTTTGAGAAAAAGGAAATTAAAGAGGGGATTCGATGGTCGATAATGAATTAATTTTGTCCCTGTATATTCGCTATACATGAGTTTTCACGGTGGCCAAAACTGAACCGTGAGAATCTTTTCTTTAACAAAGTATTTGTATATTAGTGCTTTGACGATATGATTTGTCGAATATTTACTTATATAATTTTTCGAATGATATTTTGTTAGGTCTTGGATTCGTATTATCAATGTTTTTCGTATTTCGTTATTCCATTATTCTTTAATAAATATTCGTTGAATTCTTCTTCCATTCTTGCGAAAGCTAACTTTAGTCTTTTTTAATAGCTGTTTGCTTTATCATTACTTTGCACGTTATGTCGTCCGTTTCGAGTCGAGTATAGTCAGTATTCCTTTTCATTCCTCGTGTTTGCTGTTTGAAATATTGCTGGCAGAAATGTCGATGGAATTTTCAATTAAAAAGCTGTCGCAATTGTAGAATCGCGGCATATTATTTCTGTCTTTTTAAACGAACGCGCGGAATAAAAAGTCTGGCCGGGAGAAAAGGCGCAGCGTTCTTCTTCCCCGCGATAGACTTGCTTTTATATCACCTCAAGTGCTATCCACCACTTGCTCGCCGCCAAATGAGTTACGTTACGACACGCTGAGCGCATACACTCGGCTGATGTTGAAGCAATACGAAGGCGGAGATAGAAATTCGTGCGGAAGAGACGTACGTACTTTTGTGAAAGGATCCTTCCAGTGGATTCGCTCGACAACTTACCAGAATTGGATTGCGATGCCAGTAGAACAGCCAGACAGAGTATAATCCCGGGTCGACAAAGCCCGGCGTTCAAGGCCGACATGTCGGCACTCTTCTTCCGTTTTCTGAAATCACGAGAAATGCATACTGTTAGCCGTATACTTGTATCACTCAAAATGGGTCTGTCTTTGTTCTTTCTAATTTTCAATAGAATTTAGAGGCAACTCTTAAAGTCGCGAAAAATACGCACGAAGATAAATGAAAAGATGCCGAAGAAGAGTAAAAACATTAAAAAGTAAAAAAACTACTACTACTACTACGTCTAACGAACATCTCACGCACGATTCGAATTTTACAAGCCAAGCGCGTGCGTAAATTAACGAGCCAACGGATTACACAGCATCCTGAAACACATTCCTTTTCACGGTATTTTACTCCAAAGGGGAATGCTCTTCCAATTTCTTTCAGGCATTCAACGAAAAACCAATTTCCGCAAACAGACGTCACGTTAGAAATATTACACCTTTGGACGCATCTGGCCGATCGCGTTCCTTCGCGTTCTTATGAACTCGAACACACGCCCCGGTGTGTACCAACAGCGAAATGTAATAAGCCATTGTGCGTTTTCCGTCTCGTTGAATGTTAAGGTCGTATTTATCCTGTCACGTGGCCATTCTAGCGTAATTGGTCGGCCAGTTGACAGCACTGGACGTGCTTGGAAGCGAGCCCAGTCGCATATCTCCGCACAGTTGGGCTAGTTCTCGCGAGTACTCCTCTTGCGTGGTATGCAGATCAGAGTGGCGGATGAATAAGTAGACGCGTATTTCGGTGTCAGAGACGAGACGTGAAAATTCACCGGCACGAGGACAGAGCGCCCAGTGAAACCGATTCACGTCGCTAAATACCAAGTCCTTTTCACGCGCATAAGCACGCGCGCCGCGTGAATTTACGATAGGCGTGGGTGCGTGGGAATGCGTGCCCGGATTCGCGTGATTTCCGGCTGTCTGTTCACGTGTCGGTGACGTGTGCAAGAATTCCTCTTGAGATTCGGCAGTGAATCGGAATTTACCTTGGAACCTTTAAATCAATCAAGATTTAACGAAAGGAACTGCGGGGGGGGGAGAGATACGGAATTCGAGAAGCGGGTCTCGCACGATTTTTAATTGCCAGGGCAATTCCAACGGATGAGAGGGAATAAAGCTTTGTAGATAATGGAAAAACTTGAACGCGAAGAAGTGTCAGGAGAAACGTGTTCTCTACAATTTCGAATTGTTTGAGATTTCCCAAAACTTGGATTCCCTGAGAAATCAGTTCGATTTCACGCTTCAGAAACCACTTGTCGACGAAATTGCGAAGAGAGTTTGGACAGGATTCGATATTTTATCATTATGGAGTCAACTGTGATGTCAAGAACGCGGTTCATAGAACTGTCTGCTTAAAAAGGCAGAGAGAAAAAAAGAGAGAAAGAGAAGAACAGAAGGCAAGAGAGGAGCAACGAAAAGAAAGAGAATCGACAGGAAGAGGTGGACTTTGGTAAACGCCGGCGCATATCAGTTGCGACAGCAGAGTGGGTGGTTTCTCTTTCGACTTCATCTTTCCTCATCGTCTCATCCTTCGCTATTGGTGTTTCGTTGACGAGCGAAACAGAGAAAAATAAAAGGAAAAACGAGGAAGGAACTCGCGACTCGTGACATCTAAGCTCTCGCCTTTGCGAGTGCAGAAATGCAAGAATCCAGGTTCCCTCGTGTCCCTGTAGAATCTGCGTGTCATTGCGTATTCAGGATACGAGCCATTGAACCAAGGAATTCGGTGAATGGGTATGAACACGCTTTGACGAACGCCTCGATCCCTTGTCGAAGCCGACGAATAAACGCTGCGGTCGAGTCTCGTGGAGATGGACGAGAGCGTTTAGACTCTTGTTTGCGGTTATTGTATAGCTGCTTGATGAAAATTCAGTGGCTGGACGAATGTATTATGACAGAACTTTGTCAACAGGTGCACAGTCCATTGACCCACATGTGGTTCACTGTGCTTCTTACTCAGGTGCTTCTCCTGGACGGTAACCTCGTTTACTGAAAGATGGCAACGTTCAACCTAAACCGTTTTGAGCTGTACGTCCGCGGAATTTCGTATTTTCTTCGACAACGACATGGTGAATGCATCTTCTTGGAAATGCGAGAGAAACAATGTACTTTTATTCGACGAGGAACACACCTCTCCTGTTTAGTCATTCTATTCCAGAATTAACGTATTGTACCTACGGTGTCGTAGCAGACATACAGATTCAGAATTGTTATCAGAATGTTGGAACGAATAATTGATCGACGTGAAGCGTGAAAGCACGGATCATACAAATTTTCTCATTGTTTCCTGCAATTTCACGGCGTGCGCGTAGACAAAGAGAAGGACGGGACGTCACGTATACCAAAGCCAACGAGAAATTCGGTAATTAGAAGGGCCGCCACTTTCTGCCCGCGTCTCCGCTTCCTTCGGAATTCAACGGACGGAATTCCACGTCCCATTGTTCTATTATCGCGTCCTTAGCCAAACATGATCGTTAACGCAGACGCGAACGCGCCGTTACGATGACAGAAACGCTAGAAACGACACGCCCACGCGGTGACACGTCGTGAATGAAAATGCCGAGCACGGTAGCTCGTTCTACCGCGTTCGGGCGCGGTTCTCTTTCTCTTTCGCGGCCTGTCGTTCCCCCTTTTTTTCTCTTTTCCCTTGGTGTCTCGTGCCGTGTTTCCCTTTCGTTGCGAGATCGACATCCGCCTCGATTCACCCTGATTCGTCGCGAGTCGCGTTACTTTCCTTCTTCAACCAGTTCGGCTCGGTTGTGGCCGAGTATTCGTCGGACCGCGACTAATTTCACTTGCGCTCTCGACACTCTCGGCCGTGCCGCAACCGAAAGTACGATTTTACCAAGCGATACGAAGGCGAACGATAGCTGGGGCGTAATCACGTTCAAACGAGAAGCAACCGATAGACTGGCTCGATAGGGAAGCTAATTGAGTTCCCTCGCACGTGGAACATAGTTAACGAGCTACGTTACAAACATTAAATTATAATATTTCTTTCTTTTTTTTAGAGTCATTAACGTTTGCACGTTTATTAAAATTTCAACCTCCAATAAATGCTCTTGTTGTCGAAATTGTTTCGACTGGAGCAACGATCCAAGGGAGAGATAAATTCGTAACTCAAACCGGGGAATTTTATTAGCAGACAGGGAAGAGCACGGACAGTTTAAATTTGACTTCTTGGTCTAGATCGCTGAACAATAATTCAACGTACAGATAAATTCGAAGCTAATCGGGGAATTTATTTCAGCAGATGAAGAAGAGGGCACGGGCGGGACAGTTTGAAACAACAGGCTGATAACAATCAGGGAACAGCTCTTCTCTATCCCGGATAACAGCTGTTCGCGCGATAATTGCTGCGGCAATAGGAGTTTGGCTTGAGTATAAGGTGCAGGTAGATGCACCCACAGGTCCGGTGAAATGGGGTGCCTGGTGCCAGAGGTTCCGTTAGAGCCCGGAGGCTGCGTTCGTTCACCATTACCGTGGAACGCGGAATATGATTACCTTCACCTGGGAACAGACTGTTCGGTATCCCCTCCGGTGCGGAGGAACTGTGGGCGAAGTTTCCACCGGCGAAACACCGTGTCCCGGTTAGCCGAGTTGATACTCGACGATGTACCGTGATTAGCTAAAGGCTGGACCTCCGCACGATTTCCGACGTCCCGGGCCGTGAGATCGAGATCATGCGACCTGGCTGCGACTCTGCTAGTGTTGTATTTATATTAGGATCTCGCGCCTAGAAAATGTAACGTTTTTCGAATTTTCGAATCTAGCGGATCAACACCATCGTTGACTGATAATTAATTAATTTAAATCTTACTATAAGAAATTCTCTAATTTTACTCGTCACTGTAGTTTCTCTTTCTTAGCAGAAAGAGAATGTCAATATTCTTCGCGAATCTAGCGTAATCTCAACTCGCGCGATTCCTTTAAATTCAAAATATCAGAGATTCGCCAGTGTAAGACGAAATACGCCGCGCGATTGCTCGCAACGTGCGGTTAATTTGATTTCAGTTCCATTTGCGTGTTATGCAAATGGAACGTCGCGTGCGTGGAACGAGGGACAGGTCGCGGGACGTTGGAATTGGTCCCATTGGTCGAGAAACGCGCGATAAAACGTCCCTTACCGTTCGTATCTACTAATTGGAACATGGTTTGCGGGAACAAGGGGAAGAGCTTCTCTCTCGTTGCTTTTGTCCGCTCGTCTATCGAAATTCTCTTCGTTTGGATGGTGACTCGACTGCAGTTGGAACGGAGCTATTTTCGTCAACTCGTTATCGGTAAAGCGCGTGTAACGGTGGTATTTCATACAAAGTGGTGGTGAACGAGCACGGCGACACGACGACGACGACGACGAGGCACTCACTTCCGACACGGTAATACCCTGAATGAGTATCGTGGCCGATCGAGCAATGACTAACGGACCTGTCCGCCTCTCTCCTAAAAGACTGACCCGTTGAAGCGACGCTTCATCTTCCCAGAGAGGATAGGATTCGACGGCCGAAAGCTCGATAATTGACAGGACGGTTTATCTCGAATCCTACGCGGTAACTGGTCCTCCTGCTTTGGCTGGTAAAGTGTCCTTGGGAACCTATTCCGATCGAGGCGCGCTTCTCACATTAATCAAAAACCACGATCGAGATTATTATATCCCCTGATAAATGGCCATTTGCGAAAATACACTGCAGCGTCAGAGTTTGAAACCAGTTTCAGTATTTTTTCTTTTTTTTTTTTCTTTTTTTTTGCAAAAGAAGATAAAATAGAAAATTGCGCGGCTCGCTGTTCTCAAAATTCTTTCAGATCGTTCTTCCAAGAGTCTGATGATTAGGAAGAGCAAAATTAACAGAAAATTAATCGAATTGTCGTGCATGTCAATTGTGAAACACATAAAAATTTAATCATCCGTTGAAAGGTGGACAATCCTCGAGCGACAATGATATTTAGAAAAGATGATCCATGAACGCGTAGCTTGAAAATATGATTCACGAGACAAAGTTAATATTGTTGAAATTAATTTCTCTAGGTTCGCCGCACATTACGGACGAAGGTTGAAAGAGACTGATAGTCGTAGGATTACTGGAGTGGAGAGCTTCAAAGGAACAGACAAGAACAAGCAACATCTGATACAAGAATCCTGGTTAAGCCGGTAACCGAGAGCACACCGAATGCAAAAGTGGCTGCGTCGTGATCTGCACGTTTCAGTTTATGGGCGCAAACAGGTTCAAAGGTCAGGGCTCTCTCTCTCTCTCTCTCTCTCTCTCTCTTTAAGGTGGACATTCGGTTAAACCGAAGCTGGTAAATGACGTTATGCAAATTGTCAGGTACACTGTAACTTCCGTGACTCTGCTACCATTAACAGAGTCCAGTCTCTAATTTTCCCCGATTTGTAGGATTCGTAGGAGCGTTATTAATTATAAGAAACATCCCGTTTTCACACCGTAGCCTTCATTTATTTCGTTTTCCTGTTAGCTCTCGCGTGTTTGGAGGAAGGTGTTCGGCCCGTAGAAAATTCCTTGTCTCGTCTCACTCTTGCCACCTCGCAAGGTTTCCGCATGCCTGAAGCATCGAACAGTTTCCAGACTGGTCCCGGAGGCTTCTCGACAGGTTGACGGCGAGCGGCTCGTTACGCGATCATCAGCGGCCTGAATCTGAACTCGGAGAATTTGCGCACGGTCCTTTCTTTGTTCGATACGAACGAGAGAGTTATTTGTTGGCTAACCGCTCTTCTGCTTTCTGGATTCTTACGGACTTACGCGAAATTTTAAAACCTGCCACGTAGTCGCTAGCTTTATCACGCGTTAGCTACGTAAGATTTAACCTTGTGTCGTCGACGAGCAGAGAGGACCCTCGCGGTCTCTCGGTGCAAAGAGGAACGTCTCGAAAGATTGTCCTCCTGTCCGATTCATCAGCATTTATTGTGAAACGTAGAATTGCACGAATGTTCGCGCCATGAAACGGTACAAATTGCACGCAACAAAGAGAAGTCAGCGTACCTCGTGGTCGATGCAGCGATACCCTCCTGCATCCTGGCAGATATTACGCCGGAGAAATCATTAGCACGAGGCTAAACTGTTGGTAAGAGAAGAAAGGATGCGGAGGGCAAGCCTCAGAGCTTCGGCCGTGTTTAGAGTTCCGCGAGGCGATTATATTGCGGGTTAAAGGGCTATCGGGTATTCATTACGCCTAATGACCTCTCGAAGCGGCGAAGCGGCTTTTCGGCACGACGGAACGATGGAACGATGAAACGATGGAACGATGGAACGTGAGGCGGCGAAGGCACTCTCGGTGCAACGGGGTTCGATTACTCAGGGCCTCGACGTTCACACGAGGGTGCTCGAGCAACAGGTCGGCATCATGTACACCTCGGCCTCTATTTATAGATCTACCTGAGCTAGAATTACGTGGGGTCGGGGATAAGCCTTTGCCGGGCTCCTCGTCTTCACCTGAATCCACGGCCAGGCTACGTTGCCCGCCGCCGGACTCTCGTCCGCTACCCTTCTTCGGCCATATTTGGTTCGTTCGCACCGGCAAATCGCGTTTCACTCGCTGATTCTTAGGAATTCGTCCCATCGACCGACCGATCGACCGGTTCTACTTCTTTCTCGCGTCTTTTTCTCTCTTTTCTTTTCTTTTTTTCTTTCTTCTCCTTCTTCTATCCCACCCTCCCTGCGAGGTCTCCTCCCATATCCAATCTCGTCACGCTCTTTTAGAAATTTATCGGTTCCGTGGAATTTCGTCGCATGGATTTCGGCTGGAGGTCGCCGTCTGGTAAACGAAGGGCGTCGGAACGAAAAGATTATATCCGGTCCATTAGCGTTTCTTGCCCTGCGGAGACTCTTGATAGTTGCAAGGTTTGGTGGTAAATTCATAGGGGAAATAAAATAAAGTCTACTCTTCTATCTAACATTGTTCCCTCTTGAATTGTTATTTGGAAAAATATTCTTGACGCAGAGACAGAAACTGATCCAAGATCGATATACAAGGATTGTGACTACTTTCGTTATCGTCATCCTGCGTAGAGTAAAAGATCATTCGTTGAGAAACAAATACGTGACGTCGTTTAATTGAAAGAAGAATTGGAATGGATCGTTGCAGGGATGGGGGAATCGAGGCACGAGCAGATATCCCTTCACAGGCCTAATCGTTCCCAACGTAATAACCTGGAACAACTATCATTCGGTTTTTCGAAGACGACGAGCGAAACCGTTCGGAGCATGTTGCAAGAGAGTGATGCTCGTGAGGAGCGGATCAGGAGGCTATTCAAAGTTCCCCTCCATTTATCTTGCCCATCCTGAACAAGAGTCCGAGCTGTGCGTCGCGATTGAAACGTCCTCTCTGTGTCGATCGATCGTTCTCGATCGCTCAGCAGCACGTAATAACGAGTATTACCGCAAGATGCGGCGATTCCCCTGGTATTATAATATCTCGTGGAGAGATCGGATCGGATCGGGGCCCGGGTGCCCGGCAACCTCGATAGTAACATCTTCTCTTTTTCTCTCGTTGCTCTCTCGCTCTCGTCCACCGTGATATCCTCTCGTCACGGAACCCGCGCCCGACTGTGCTCACGTTTAACGCGATCCCATCGGAACACTTCTTTTCGTACTGTAATGTTACTGTTATTATTTAAAGCCGCGGCCTGTACATTCATTACTGTGATTATTAAATTTGAGCAATTTGCCCCGGCGGGTTGTACAACGGCAAAGTACAGCACCGTAAAATGGATGCGCGTTAAGAGGCGCGAGCGCGCACTGAGCACGCTCGCGCACGTTCATTTTCGTTAAACGAAAGGGAAATTATTTCGGCGTACGTGTTCTTGTATTACGTTTGATTGGCGGTGGTTTCGTGCGCGAGGAGTATTTTATGAAAATTGGACCGAGTCGAGGTCGAGGAATTTCGAGTTACCAAGCGGAGCAGACAAGTAACGACGAGGAACAAATCCATTGACATTTAAGTCTCGTGTTGTAGAAGACGATGGATCGTTGAGTTTTTAAGGAACAGTGAGCAAGCTGTCTCAATAGTGAACCTTTCTCGATATTTTGTACAAAGAATGTATGTATTACAAGAGAGTGGTCTCTGATAGTATTTAATTAAAATCAGATGATCACGTTGCACGCTCAAATTGAATATTCATTATGAACGTTGAATCGGAGGGAAGGAAAATTGAAAGAATTTAACACGGTGCTGTTCAATGACCTTTGACAGGAAGTCTCTGCCACGAGAATCGCAAATGTTTTATCGTTATCCGCTCGCGTTGCTACGCGAGGCAACTTTGCGCGCGTGCGAGTGCAATTATGTTGATATTATTACCGCGCTCACGTAACTTGGCAACTCATAAGTTACTCGCATTCTTCGCATCCTGCCTTTCTGTGTATCTCCCTTGTATATCTGGAAATAGTAATAAAGGCCTAAATCCCATCTTCAACGCCAGGCGTTATTCTCGTTCCTCGTCCACGATTTCATCCTCGTGGAGAGACCGTGGTAAAATTCACGCAGAACGGCGAAACAACTTCCGTTTCGTCTACCGGCGATGTTCTCTCGGATCTCGGCGTCAGTTATTTTCTCTTTCCGCTCGCTGCTTGTCTTTTCTTCTTCTTCTTCTTTTTTCTTTTTTCTTTTTTTTTTTTTTAAGGAGCGGAAGTTGCTTCTTATCTAATTCCTCGCTGCCTGCTCTCTTCATTTGGCAAAGGCTTTCGCTGGCTTTTCAGTCTGGCGTTTGCACAATCCGTTAACGCCTCTGCTCGCCAGCCGACTTTTCAACCTTTTCCCTCGAGGCTTGAACCTCGTTATCGACAGAGTCCCTTTGACTCGGCTTCCTCTTCTCTCGGTCGTTTGTCGCCAGTCTTCCACTTTCCTCTCTGCTCGTACGTACCGTTTCGTGTGTATCGTCCAACGCGTAGAGCACACTGAGGAGGTGGAGGAGGAGGAGGCAAGCCGAGGAACCGAGGAAAAAGGGAATTTAGAAGCGGCGATAAAAGCGAGAGTCCCTTCTTTGTTTGACGAAGAGCCTTTTTCCCATGCGAGATGCCTCTCTTTCGTCGTTCGCAGGCAGCGAACTCGTCGAAGCTGCCTCAGTTTTCTGGGTGCGAGAAGTGCCCAGAGCTCGTGTATAAACACGAACAACGCCCAAGAGATTCGTATGTATGTACCCGGTCAGGGAACGCAGCCAACGACTTCTTCACGGATAATCCATAAGTGGCTGAATGCTTCCACCGCCCCTCTCCTCCTACTCCTCCTCCATGTACTGTTGCAGTGTCTATTCCGTAGCAGATTCTCGCGGCACGCATCCGCGAGCGCGCTTCGGCTTATTCGCGCAACGTCCCGTCGTAATTTCAGTGAATTCTTTCCCCGGCCGGCCGATCGCGCCGCTCTCTCTCTCCCTGTAATTTCAGCTCTCCCCCTCGAGCCGTTTCCCGGATGACTGCGATCCGTGATGCTGGTAATTGTAAAATTAATTTTTGCCACAAAAGCAAAGCGGACCGGTGGACTGAAACAGGTTCCCGCAGCTTGGCGTCTCCCGTCGTGCTCCCTTTTCCTTCGGTCACCCACCCTTTCAACGATCATGCACCTATTTACCGGTTCCTCCCCCGCAGACAACTGGCAATCCAATTACGAACGATTTTTTTTTCTCGTTTTTTCTCGTTATTCGTTGGAAAGCGTGCGCGCATAATAGACGCGGCACGATATTAGAGATATACGTAAAAAGCGATGGAAACACCGACGATCAGCAGAGCCGATCATCGAGGCAATTTGCACGAAATTAAAATGGCCGCGATCCACGGATACAGGTGAAAGGGGGGGGGGAGGTGAAATCGGTGCTAGGTAATTGGCGGGGAAGATGATTGGTGGCAGGTGTAGCCGTGTGTCGCGATCGCGATCATGCACAAGAATGCTCTCTCCAAGTCCTCTCTTCTTAGCGTTCTCTTCCTCCTTTCCATTTTTTTTTTTTTATTCCAAGTCCTGTCTCCCTCTCTGTCTTCCTCTTTCGCGCGCGCCTCTTCCTCATTATTTCTCTGTTTCTCTTCGAAGCCTGCGGATCGGAAACATCGGGGCGTTTCGATCGCGCGGCAGCGTGATCAGATCGCGTAATAACAGGAAAGCACCCTGTGATCGCGGTAATTAAAACACGCCACGCTGTAATCTTCAGTCCATTAGAGGCCATCAATTACAACCGGCGTTCCCTTAACCAGCCGCATCTTCAATCCCGCGGCCGGGCTACGTCGTGCATAATTCAGAACGTGTTTCGCGATAATGGCCCGTCGGATGGCCGACGAATCGATCGGTTCCTGGAAAGGGACGTGATTTAGGGGTCTCGGTCTTCGCGGATCTTCCCTTCTCCTCGGCCCTCGTTCTCGATTAAAAATTTTTTCTCTTTTTTTTTCTTGCCGCCGCTCGCGATCTTGATAATATGGATCCCGACCTGTATGGTTGTGGTTGGATTTCGAGGAAATTAATTGACAGAGGCAATAAAGTGTCTACTCTCGTGGGAGGACATAACGTCGTAGAGATCCAGTTTTTGTCAGCGAGCGGCTTTTCTGCGAGCGAGAGTCATTTTTCACGCGATCGTTCCTTTCGTCTCGAGGGGATTTCTTGGATCAGCGTAATAGCGTTTGCTCTCGTCGTTGCGGAAAAGTTGCAGCAGATTTCTTCCCGATTTTTTGACTCGTTCATCGCCAGTGTGACAAAATTCAGAAACTGAATACAAATGAATCGAACAAAAAAATTCAAGTACAATCCATTTATATTTGAACTTTTTGCTGGTTTGCTTGTCTAACCGTGAACGAAAAATAATAGCATGGGGAAAATTGGTGATTTCCAATTACACAAATTATTCATTCCTGAATAGAGTTCTGTAATCGAGCATACATTCAAATTTCCTATGCCTTGAGGATACTTTCGCGTTAGTTCGAAGGATCGTAAACAGGGGGTGAAAGAAGCGTCGTTGTTTTACAACGATGGAAGCTTATTTCACGGTCTCTATCGACCAACCGCGAAATCTCCAAGGTATTCAACGTGCAGGGAATCGACTCTCATCTCTTCGGGTTTCTCGATGTCATTATCTCTCCGTTGGGTATCGTTGTACGTCACTTGAACCGTTTCTTGCGTCGATCGAGTGTTACGCGAATTAATCTGAATCTCGCGTAATTCAACCCCTGGGAACTAATAAAATTAAAGCTCAAGAAAACAAAAGAAAGAATTTACAATGCAGTAAGAAGCACAAGCTCTTATTTAATATATTTCATTCAAAAATTAGCAAAAGTAGAAAATTTTCATTCGACACTTTCACGATACTCTGATAGTGTTCTAGACTGAAACAGCAAAGCTGGGTTCGACCCTAATCGCCACAAAGTTTGTGATACACGAACGACGACGTAAAAATCGGCGACGACAACGTAAAAATAATAGGAATAAAAGGTTCGGATGATATCTATAAACAAAAAGAGAGGCCTCGAGAGAATTATCCATCCTTCTTTGGTCCGCCTTTGGTTCTTCCATTATCGGGTATTCCCTGTTTCCTCAGTTATTATTGGCAGACGCGGCCAGTTACGATGTAAGGGAGCGCCGGAAATTGTCCGTTATGAAGAGCACCGGTGATTAATTATTATGCAAACTAGCGGTATCCGTGTTTCTCGCCCTTTAAGCGTCTCGGAGATGCCGCTTATCGTCTCGCGGTCCGCGGCGTAATGGCGTGTCTTTAGAGCGGCACGGACCGCGCGAACCGTTTGACAGAAATAGCGTACGGCCGATGTTCACCGGCGAGAAGACGCTGGAATGCCATTCTGCACGGGCTTTTCTGCACGGCGACTGAATTGCAGGCCTGTCGTCCCCGATCCACGGACAGCGTGTTGCTTGATGGGCGATACGTTACGGTTATTCAGAGGCAAATGATATCGCGCGAAGAAGATGTCTTTTCAATTAATTCCTGCCGGCGTTATTGCTCGCGATTACTCGTGTAGGTAAACTCGTGTGCGGACGATATCCCCGCAGACATGATCCCCTTAATATCCGTGTTCGCCGATCGTGTTCGTTAGAAGCAAAAGGAAGGATTTCGAACGATCGAAAAAAGTGGGATGCGGATGACGGTCTGCGATATCGATGGTCGAATGATGATTTAATACACGGAAGGAATTATACGATCGACAGGGTATAATTCGTATTAAGCGAGCGTTTTTGCCCGATCGTGGCAAGAACAGTTTGACATCTACTATCGTTCATCTTTAACACCGCTTGATTTTCTTTCTTTTTTTCTTTCTCTTTTCGTACTTCTTTGCGTAAAAAGCGGTTTAACGACGAGGGAAAGTGACACAGTGGTAAAAATTCTAATTCTCCAGCTTTCTTTTTGGATAAAAGAGACCAGAGATATTCCTCAGTTCTTGCAGAATTTGATTAATCGACAAGCGTTAACGGGAGATGATAGTTTACAACAAAAGCACCATGTTTAATCATTTCTTTTGCGTTCTTTTTGCTTCTCGAAAGTGACAAACGTATAAATTTAAGAGAGTAATTTCTCTTCTTACCAGTGTGCGACGTAATAATCGGAAGCAATCTCTCTCCGTGACGCGCCACTTTATTGTAAAACGAACTCGACGCATCTCCTGTATCTCCTTTAACTTGGCTAGATTTCCATCCATGTTGATTCGTCACACGACATTCCCGACTGCTCTCTCTCTCTCTTTCTCTCTCGCCGTTAAATCGATGTCTCTCAAAGATCCGACGGAGGATTTACGTTAGGAGGGTTGGACTGTACACTGTACGTTGGGCACAGCGTCGAAGAGGATGACAAACCGGAGCTCTCGGAGGACTCGCGAGAAAAGCACACGATGCTTCTATGCTGGAATGTCGATTGGTCGCTCCTTGCGCTAGGTAGTAAGTACAACAGCGGAACGTCGAGAGTCTCTTGACGCCTTTGGCCTCGCCTGCGAGCCAGGGAGGAACGCGCAAGAGGGTGCGCGAGGCGAGATAAACGGATAATTGCGAATATATGCTGACGCAACGCGGAAACCGGCGTTGAACGTGCTCTCTCTTCTGTTTGCAGTCCCTTTCGATAGCCTTGTCGATCCAAAACGCTCGGAATAATTCGAGAGCAACGTTTTATCAAAACAATTTTCATCTACTACTTTTGTTTTGACAACAAAACCACTAAAAAAATATTCTCGGTGATGTTTGAAAGTCGGAAAGTTTGACTATCGAGTCGAGCTCGCGAGAGTTGCAGTTGGCAATACGACGAGGATGAAGAGCAGATGAAGCTATATCGGATAGCAAGTACAGCGGAATGACCCTAAATCAACTCCTTCCTCGAACTCGGGGCTTCATTTTTCTTCTGCTCAAATTACTGGAAAGCGAAGCTATGACTTCCTACAACCGTATTCGGAATCCCATGGATTCCAATCTCTTCCGCGGATAATCCCGTGGCAACGTTCGCATTTGCGAGCTCGCAAGCGATGTTATTCCGATCCGTAATACCACGTTCATCGCCGAGCGCTCCTCGTACGATAGAGATCTCGTACGATGGAAAAGCCGACCGGGGGACTTGGAAGGACGCGCAGCGGTCGCGTTTTTCGAAAAATTATAGTGCGCAGGGCTGACATTATCATGGTCCTCGATACTGTTTCAAAGTATTCAGCTCCCCTCCCACGAGACCGATTCCTCCTGCGTCTCGGACGTGCTAGTCGTTGAGTTGCGTCCAGAGAGCGAGAAAGAGAAAAAGAGAGAGAGAGAGAGCTACTCTCTAATTAGGGAGAGACGCGGTCGATACGCGAGCCTGAGGATGTCTAACGGCGAGACGAGATTCGATGGGAATGCCATGGGGCGGGCGTGGGCATCGCGTATATCCAAACAGGGAATAATTAGAATAATAATGGACGGCGCGGTGTCCCGCGGTGGCGTTCCACGTCCGTGCGAACGAACGAACGAACGAACGACCGAGGAGGAGGAACGAAGAAGGGTGATCCGTGACTTCAACTTCGTTCTTCTCTGCTTGGTGTGTTTGCACATTGGGGAAACCCTCGAAGTTGCTGCATCCTCGCGGCCTGTTTGCCCTGCGTTTACGTGGAAAGCCAGAAATGTTGGAGTTTGCTTTGGGCGCGGCGCGTTCCACAGGCGCGTTTCGTCGCCGACGTGACTGACTGCGTCTCTCTGCGAGACGACTCCGAGAGACGACGACGAGTGTCCAAGTTCAAGGCAGCCGATGCCACTTAGCGAGACAATGTTGAGAGTAAACAAGGCGTCCGACGCGTCTCGATGCTTTCGACACCGGGCGTTTGTCTTCGCGCGTGGGAATGCACAACCTGCGAGAACAACGAAACCGTCTTTTCCGAAGGTTGCCGTGCAGGACAGGTTCCCCCTTTCACGAAATTGGCAAGCCATTCGCTATAACGTACGTCCTCGTACGCGCGCATACGTACGAATTCGCTCGATCCGGATTAAGCTCGTGCCGTTAAGGCGGAAGCTAATATTGCGATTGTCTCGTTTCGCCCGACGAAATTAATCCGCGCATTAAGCAGCGTGAATCGACGCGCGCGACACCTGATGCTCTGACGTTTTGACGTATGGTTTGTGCACTATCGTTGCAATGAAAGGATCTTAGAAATAAATTATCTCTACGAAGACACGTTATCGAACATTTCGTCTCTTTGATCGATTTACAATTAGCTCGCTGCACCAACGCGTCGTAGACATGGAAACACGCGAGGGGAGGCTAACGACTTGATATTGATTAATCAATACTTTCCGTTGTCAGGGTCTGTTGTTGGTCTTTCATTTCCTTTCGCGGTTTATCTTCGGTCATTTTGAAATCTCTCTCTTTGTTAAAGCTCAAATCTGTGAAATACTCTGCAATACGCAACACCGCTCAGTCTTTAATGAAAATAAATCGTGAAATCGAGAATTGGAATGTTCTTTGCCAATTGGAAAACTGCCGACTGCTTTAGAGCAATTGCTGGAATTTAAGATATCTCTTAAATTCTATTTCACCCCTGCCACGTAACTCACATCACGGGATATCGACAATTCTGTTCCCAACACGAAATTTCCACGTTTCGTTTCGATTTTACGTTATCAAACGTACGTTGCCGCGCGTGCCGAGGTAATATCACGGTTCAAGACGATCATCGACGCGGAGGAACGAACGAGGAAATGACGAGGAAGTTTGATGCAGCGGCGCGTTCGGACAGGCCATCACCTTCGATCTCGTGATTCCTCGTAAGGTCGGGGTGAAGGAACCTTAATGACTGGATGGCAAGGAAGGAAGGGAGGAAGACAGGGATAAGAGTCAAAGAAACGGTGATCTTGTCCTCCCTGGAACAGGCATGCGCACCTGTGTCGAGCTTTACCGATGTAACGTGCCCGATCCTTTAGCGAGTCACGATGGCCAGGCCTTCTTGTACAAGGTTTTCAGATCGACGCGACATCCCGACTAGGAAACCAGTACAAGGAAGTATGGAACGATCGTTGGAAGGAGCTCGCGCTCCTCGGAAGTCGCTACGACGAATGTACGTGAGATTTCGCGGAACCGAACGTGACTAGCCGAGTTTTGCCGTCATCTAGAGCTGCCAGCCGTCGTTCTTTCTTTTCTCCTTCTCTCTCTCTCTCTCTCTTTCTCTCTCTCTCTCTGTAATACACGAACGCATCGAAAGTAACAAGCGGACTGGAAGTATTCCTGTCTATCTTCTAAATATTCATATCTTGCAATGAAATTCATTTAACGTATCTCGTAGACTTTGCATCTTTGCAGTTTCTCGTAAACGCGTAAAAATAAACCGCAAGTAAAAGATTCTCGAGATGATAAATTAATTTCTGCTTCGTAAACCCGGTACATTTCAACCTCCAACCAGTACTTTGCACTTCAAATAATATCCTTCCGCGTACGCTCCAAAGCCCTAACACGCCGCTTTGTACGATCTCCGTTTCAAGAGCTTTCGAATACTGTTACAAATAACCGTAAATAGATTCCGCGTATGTAAAACACGTGAAGCACAACACACGCGTATGTAAATCGAAGGTAACGAGGCGTGCGCAGCGGGAAGTGACTCACTTATTCTCCGGATGATTGACAGGCAATGGAAAATGAGGTTTAACTAACTCGATAAACGATTTTCAGGTCTGCGTGGGATCGAGCCGGCGACGTACAAAGCGCAGAGAAGAAGAAAGGTGTATGTGTGTCGGAGCACGAGCCAGAACCCGAGCTCATCATTGTCCTCGTGGTCCAGGTGTTGAGCTCTCTCTCTCTCTCTCTCTCTCTCTCTCTCTCTCTCTTTGTTGAAAGGTACGACAGGCCCCGGCGTCGTGATTAATATACGCGCATCCGGCTGGTTGGAATAATTTTCACCGGCGCGCACGGTTCTGTAACGAAGCTTATGGCAGTACGCGCAATGCCGTTGTCAGTGACACGCAAAGAAAACGAGAAGATCGACGAGCCTCGGTGTACGAACTGGCCAACGGGAACGTTGTTCCGGTGGCCCTCTATAAATAGAATGGCGGAGTGCTTGATGATCAATATTCGTACATCCGGTTGGCTGGAACGATCCGACGGATATTCCTACTTGTATTTCATAAGAAGTAAATATTTTTTATGGCCGTAACGGAATGAAAGAGTCTGGCCGGCAAATATATATATTCTCCAGGGGTTGAAATTGCTCGAGGAAGCCGACGAAAACATTATATCGAACGAAGACATGTTTCGAGGTTGGTTCTCTATATTTTCACCAAGTAACCGAACGGATTTTAATTTTGTTTTCACTTTTCAGAAAGGAAGTTCAGTTCGTTGGGATAAACGAAATAAGTTGCAAGAGTAAATTGCAAATTCTGGGCATGGATCGATATCGACGAATTTGGAGAAACAAGGGATTAGGCGCGTGAATAATTGTTGAGAAGTTTGAATCTAATTTTCCTTACGGCTATTTTCCACACTCTCTTCAACACGACTTTCACTCAGTTCAATTTCATAAAATTATTCGTCAACGAGGTGACATACGCAGCAGTTCGATTTCAAATTTCGAAAACGGTAGCAAAGTAATCAGCTGACACAGAATTGTAACTCTGTGATTTCCAGGAGTTGTAGCAAGGAATTCCTGCCGTGAGGAGGTATGTAAACGCGACAGACGTCTCATTGTCTCGTGTACGGCGAGCAGAAGGCATACGTATACATGTGTGTGTGTGTGTGTGTGTGTATAGCGTCAGAGAAGATAGGCCGCGCACGATCAGAATAATGCCTGTCGGTGTCTTGAACGAGGCAACCGGAGGTGTTAGTGGACTATAAAGAGAGAGAGAGGCGGAGAGGAACGGTCGGTTCCGTGCACGAGCCACACAGCGGGACGCTGTTGTGTCCCCGTGGCCCAGGTGCAGGGCCACCCTCGCGTCTCTCTTACCTCTCCTTCGTTTACCAAGCGAAACCAACACCACCAGATCCCGAAAGGTTACTCGTTGCTCGCGACCAGCGCAAACAACACGGTGCGCCGGCTCCATGCGAAGATCAACTTCTCCGCAGACCCTGGGGACAAGGCTCAAGGGAAATAATGTCGACGACAGTGAACCGGATGCGAACCACGAACCAGCCACCCAACGTTATAGGTCCGCGCAGCATGCTTGTCTTACCCCGTGTAAGAGAGCGCAGATACCATCTTCTTTGTCGACTCGTGTCCCCCTTGGTCGGAGCCCACCTTCGGGGACAGGTTCAACGCGACGACAAAACCTGTTGACTGTCGACGCGTCAGCCTTGAAAGGATGATAATCGCCGTTCCACCGGGGACACCCACGAAACGAGCCGCGGTTGTCGTTAGACAATCGATACGTTATAAATGGTATCGTCCAACGAATATCCTCTTTATTATTTGATCCTAGGCGATGGCAATTAAGTTTTACGGGCGAGCGACCAAGTCTATTTGAAGATATCGCTACCGAGATAATGTCGTTAAGCAACGGCCCAACAAGCCGTAATAATATCTTCCTTGCTCGAAATTTCTTCCAGCGAAACGTCGTGGCGTGTCGTGGATGGAGAAGGTGCGTCTATGAAATTCAACGGTTTCCTACCCGACTCTTTGTCCCCGAATCCTTATCAATTTCTCCATCCAATCGGGGCTCCGCGGAAACTTTCATTTCGATATTTCATCGAAACCGTACGACTCTGCGCTTTAATATCGATTGCGTGCTCTATCATGGTGCACGACGTTGATCCACGACGGCGAAGAAAACCAGACGCGACCAGGCGCCAAGATGTGTGCAGTGAAACGAAAGGAAAGCTTGTCCGAGGAAAAAGAAACGACCATCGCATAATAGACTCGAAGGGTGAAAACGAAATGTGCTACTCTTTACAACTAGCTGGCTGAAGCATACTCTCTTACTATCTTATTACAAGCCTCCGCAAATGGTCTTCATCAAGCTGAGACCGTGTTCTACCGGCTTGATGCTCCCTACTCCTTCTTTTACTCGTTCTCATCGGCCTTTTTCTCCGTCGGTCGTTTCTGCACCGTTCAGCGTGGTCTGCTCTCCGAGGCGAGAAGAAGACCAACGTGGATGGAGTTTGACCATAGTGAGCAACATCGCGAAGAAAGGGCTGGTTCGAGGACGCGAACGACGCGAAGGGAGCTGCTTCGACGTTATTAATCTCGGAATGACCGTCACGCGCTCGGCCACGACCGTGATAGTTGGGTCGTGGCACATCAGGATGGGTAGATACCCGGTGTGGCCTGGACGCTCCACGAGTTGCACATCCACACAGTTCATTCTTCATGGTCGGCTGACTTTTGCGCATATGCGAATGCTTGGACGATTAACGATCGTACCTCGGTTGCGCTCGTTAAGCGACAGTTTCTTCTCCCTTCGAGATGAACCAACCAACTGTAGCGACCAGCGAAGCAGCTAGTGGAGGAGGAGGAAGAAGAAGAAGAAGAAGAAGAAGAAGAAGAAAACGAAGAAGACGGAGAAGGAAAAAAAAGAAAAGAGGAATGAGAAAAAGAAGAAGAAGAAGAAGGAGGAGGAGGAGAAGGAGAAGAAGATGAAACTGGTACACCCAAGATCATCCCTTCGGTCGAAGACGAATGATCCGGACTCTGAGCTGGATACATTATCGCTATGTGTACGAGGCGAGGGAGCTGCAACACGAGCACCGGGGCGACACTTTCGTAGAATCGTGGATCGAGTACGTGACGACGATGGCGATCTGGAAGAGGTCCTCGAGAGCCAAGGTCGTACGACTAATAATAACTTGGTAGGTAGGAACCGATTTCCCCATGGATCACGACCGGTTGCTTTCGAAACGGGCCGAAGATGTGGGTTGATTGCTTGATACGAGACCAGTCTTACGCGACTCGGTTACTCTCTATCTTCGCTCTCATTATACATCGATCGATATATTCCGTGGGTTTGTTGAACGATATATATATATATATATATATATATATATATATGGTTACTCTAAACTGATCTATGTATTTTCAGAGCGACAACTGGTGAAAGTGACGACGCGTGATCAACGTTGCTTCATACCTGTCGAATCACCTACGATTGCTAATCGTTAGTTGCTTGCGAAAGAAGTTGGAGCAAGTGGTAAGTGTCAATTTTGTTACAATTTAGATTGTCTTTTTTACAAGTGAAGATTACTTGGATCTTTTGCAAATTTCGCTTCTGAATTTCTGTTCTGTATTAATTTTTATTTCTTCCGAGAAAGAGGAATTTGATTTAATCTTCGTGAGAATAATTGATACACTTTTTGGTAAAGGAAGATTTTTGGATAATTTTTTTTTTAACAATTTTTTCAATGATAGAAATATATCACAAAAGTATCCGGTCAGACAACGGTTTTATTGGATTTATAGAAAATAGAACGTGATCGAGCAAGCGTGTATCGGTGGTTACATAATTTTCAATTAGCCCATTGCCAACGAGTTTTTCTCGTTTCTCTTTTGCGCAAATAATCGTGTGAAAATTCAGACAACAATCGTAGGAAGTAATGGGTAGGGTACAGACGAGTGTACGAAGATTGGCGAACACGTACCAATCACCACGTTGATTACGGGGATTTCCTATGTGTCACAGTTCCGCTCCATTTTTTCCTCTTCTGCGAGGAAAATGGGATGAAATGGCAGAATCAATGGATCGTTAAAAAATCGACGAGAAAAAGGAAAAAGATACGCGAAGAAATCGCAAGCGGCAAAATGCTAAATTACAAAGCCATGAAAATGAAAACCAAGCGAAAGGGGAAGATAATTTTAAACAATCTTATTTCGTCTTATTTAGTCTCACATTTTTTGGTTTCTGGGTCTCAAAATAACTAAGTTTTCAAGATAAAAAAAAAGAAGTAAATACAGCAATTATCGTTCTTTTTTTTTTTTAGTTCAAGTAAAGATCGTTCAATAACAGACAAGTTAACGTACACTAATTTCGAGCATTTTACTTTTTACCGAGCTAAGTTTCAATTTAATCTCGTCCGTACGAGAGAAAGATAAAAATTCCCGTTGGCAATTCGAAGAAGGAAGTAACGTCGGGCAGAATACAGGTCGGACTTGTTTAGAAAAGTCTCCCGGAGTGACCACCATACTTCGAAATCAGTCTTTCGGATCGCTCTACGAGATCGGCTAATGGCGTTAAAGCAGAAACTAAGCATCGGTTAGAAAATTTACCGTTACCACCGCGGCCGATTACCATTGGAGATTAGTTCTCGCCAGAGAATCGCGTTTATATCTACCTCAGCTTCGGAGATGTTAGCGACTGCCTTTTCATTTCTTTTTCCGCCTCCTCCTCGCCTCTCGTTCTTCCTGCTCCTCTTTCTTTCCGTTTCAAACCCGATTAAAACGACCGACTCGCGTGCGTTTCATCAACGGTAAAGTTCCATCGATTCCCGGGGAATTTGTATCTGCTGCGCGCCGCGATATCGTTATCGCGAAAGCGGCAAGCAGTTTATAAATCGTTGCTCCGCGTTCTTCGATCGATCTTTCTCGAGCCTCGAATTAACCATAAATTCTATAATCGAGCTGCACGCCGTTAGGCGCCGTTCATTTTACTCTTTGCTTTTTCTTTTCTTTCGTCCCTTTCGCGCCGGTCGATTCTCTCGATGCCAGTTACGAGAAAACAAGTTATCACAACGTTACATTACATCTTTCTTCTTCTCCTTCTTTCTTTCTTTCTTTCTTTTTTTTTTTTTTTGTTTTGTTAATTTATATCGCTCTGTCAAACTGGTTTTCTGGATGACGTCACAAAAAATCCCAGACTCGCGTCAAGCTGAGCGCATGTTGCGTGGCGCGCGAAAAAGCCAAAAGGTAAGAAATCACGCTTTCGTTTTCTCGGTAATTCGAACGCCGATTCGATGTAATTAAAATTTTAGAAAAAATATTTACAATTGAAGACGGGTAATCTGTTCCACTTTTTTTGCTTTTCTTTTAACGAGATTTTGCATCTTACTTCTTTGTGTGTACACTTAGGGAGACAAATTTCGATGATTGGCACTTTGTTCTAATTCCACAGACTGTCATGGCCTTTAATCCTTTCGCTTCGAGCGCCGGATATATCCGGCATCCATATGATGTGTATACAAGTACCATCTAAATTCTTCGTTATCGGCAGATTTACAATCAACATTTTTTGTTGATTTTATTGACATATTGGATTAATCACATATTAAAACTACTCTTTGTTGTTACGATGTGTAGTAAAAATGATAAAAGATCCGGTTTATGTATAGATCCTTGTTTCAGAATATATCATACAGAATTATATTACTAGTCTCTACATATTAACTAATTTGCGTTACATTATTAATTATATTAAACGTTTACTCGTAAAGTCTTGTAAATATGTAAATACCTAAAAATATGTCAACTGTAATTGGCCTAATATTTTTAGAATAGCTAATATAATTTTGTATAAGTCTTTTCATATTAAAAATGTGAACTATACGTGTTACATTAGAGCAACGATTGTTTTATTAAGCACAGTTGATATTTAAAACTGTGCACATTTCTGATGCGTGCTTCCGTTCAGTGACGGCACTTCGACCGGACTGGACCGCCGAAGCGAAAGGGTTAAGCTCTTTTACGACATTCTATTCAATAATTTAATTTCGTACAGGGACGAATAAAAATATTTTCAAACGCACATCCACGAAAACGCAGCGATTCGAGAAATGCCGGACATACAGGATATATATTCGCGATGATAACCCTGTTAGATGAAACTACTCCTGTATAGAAACGGAGCCGATCCGATCGCGTACGCGTGCTCCCTTGATTTGCTGTATAATGTTACGCGCTATTGTACTTAATTCCAACGCTGTTACGGTACCCTGTTTCGCCAGAACCGCGTGCACCGGCACCGTCCCTTCGCGAACGCCTCTCTTTCATTGCCAACTGTAATAAATAAGCGCCTAGCAGCATTCGAGGATGCGCCGAATATGGAAGATTCGCTGGAATTGAATCGCACGCTGCCGCCGATAGCGAAGCGGAGTCGATTCTTCGCTATTCCCTCCAGCGGCGGTTTGTCGCGCCAGTCAGTTATTCTCCGCTTGGAGAATAACAGGATCGGTTCGAGGCTGCTCTGGTCGTGGCTCGTTTTGGAAGACGACTTCGTTAGATTTCCGAGATCTCCGCGGTACGAGGTTGAATAGATATCCGAAACTTTTCTCGCTCGCTGTGGCAACTCGCGATCCAATGGAAATTTCATTCGGGACAAACCGAAAGGATCCACATCGTATCGTGTTGTAAGGATAGATAGACAGATGGATTCCGGACGTTTGAAATCACGTCACGAGGTACAGAAAAAGTACAATTTACGGTACTCGTCGTTATTTTCAGCAAGTGAAAACGTAAATCTCTGTTTTTAAGTTCCATCTGTCTAACTGTGTCGGTAAAAATATATAAATTTGCCCGACGATCCGCCGATTTAATTCTTTCTGCTCTAATTTCTCTGTGTTACAAGTTTCATAATTTTAATCGCCAGTGGTTCTGGTTGATGGAAAGCCGTCTGGTAACCTCTGTTATATATATATATATACTGGTTGTTTCGTGAATAAAATGGCACGCATGGCGTGCATGCTCGTGCCTCGCCTTCTGTATACCTCCGTGCAACCAGAAAAGAATACATCGAAGAGGAAACAGAAGTCGAAAGAGAAGGGGGCAGGAGGTGGAACAGAGACGAAAAAGGTCAGCGACCGGTTGTCAGTGACAATTCCAACGAGCGACGTACAACCAGGCATATTCACATTGTTCGAACAACTAGGCCAATGGTGCTGGTTCACTAAACTGCCGTGAACTGGATTGTACACCTTTAGTTTCGTTTGAACCTGGCACAAGAGAGCTCGAAAGTGTTTTAGGTCACCT